>CM019042.1:27480291-28032459 GCA_009664405.1 Drosophila bifasciata
GATTTGACTCGGCGGTATGGTCGCCCTGAGATGCAGACTTAAGAGCCGTTCCATCGCCTTCAGGAGGAAGGACGACAGGCTTATTGGTCTAAAAATCTTTAGGGGGGCAGTGTGCGTAGGCTTACCTGCCTTGGGTATGAAGACAACTTTGGCCCGCAGCCATGTCTTCGGGATTTGTCCGTGGGAGAAAAATCCTCGTAAATCCGTTTGAGCCATTTATGGCTCTTTTGTCCGGCTTGATCAGCTGGGCTGGAATGATGCCGTCTGGTCCCGCGGATTTGTAGGGCTTGAAGCTTTTATTGCCCAGGATATATTCCCTGACTTAACAGGTTCAGAATTGAGCCCGTGGCATTAGAAGGATGCGCTCTGTAGGTTGGTCTGTTTACAGCGCAGCCTGGGAAGTGTGTACTGAGAAGGGAGGCTTAGCGACTCGAACTGGATGTCGTCCAGATTGGTCGGTTTTCCTCAAATAGCCCAAGGTTGAGTTGATTTCGAGAGTACTTTACGTAAGTGCGAGGCTTCGGAGTTACTCTCGATTTCGGTGCAGAACTGGCGCCATGAGTTCTTTGTTGTATGTTGACAGACTTGCCTTGTATTCGGCCCACTTCTGTCGACGTCGATGCGTCCTAGACCTCTGGCTGGGTCGCTCGCGTCGGACTCGTAGCGATCCAGGATATCGTCAGACACCATGGACTCCACGTCCGACGCCTCGTTGGCTCCCCGCTTCCGACTTCAAGCTCGAGGTCTGGCTGGACCTCGGCTTGCTTTCCCTTGGAGTCGTTTTGTAGGGGACTATGGTCACCTTACGGTAGCTATAGTCCACCACTCCTGACGACTCTCCAAGGAGCACTAGCGACTCCTCGTTCAGGACGAGGATAATTCGTCGCCTCTGTCCTGCGACCTCTCGACCTTGGCCACCTTCCAATCGGCTGTAGAAAGGTGGGGGGTTGCAGACCTGCAGAACCTTGAAAATCTTGTCGGTTTGACCGACACCCACGCTCGGCCCCTCGGTCTGCTTGGGACGTCTTCCCAGCGTACGGCCTCCAGTTTCGCTCCCGGATAAACTTCCTCGAGCGCCGCCAACGCCTTCATGTAGAGGGCCGCCGAGCGTTCATCTTGGCAGGCGATGGCTTTCACCATGCCCTGATGCCACCCGGCGTCCTCACATTTGGGCGGGGGTCCACAGTTCTCGGCAAGTTCCTCCAGGAAGCGGTCCTGGAGCTCTGCCTCCACCAGGTGCCACTTGTCACGGGGGACATTACCATCCTTGGCGCCCCTATCCAGGACGCCAACTAGGGTTTTGCCCCTCGCCACCTCCGCAAAATACCTGTTGGTCAGGTGCGTCTTCGCCCGCTTGGCTTGCTGGGCTTGGCCTGGCTGTGTGGCGTTGTCCTCTGCCGAGCGTTGCCGCTTGTTAGGGGCTTGTCTGCTCCCTTCCGATTTTTGGCTGGTTGGAAGTCTGGGATGATTGAGCTGGCCCAAAGCCTCTGCTCCATCCCCTTCGCCGATGCCACATAATCCGGATCTTCGTTGGCCAGTATGAAGGCAACACGCCTCCTGTCCTGGTAGGACGGTTTACCTACCTGGCTTGCAGACCCGCCGCCAGCCGAGGTTGCCGGGGTTTCCCCGGTCGCGAGGCATTTACCAGCCGTGATGACGCTCTGCTTAGAAGCCACCCCCGATGACCGGTTTGACCCCGGTGCCCCGACGTGGATGGGCCCGATTGGCTTATCGGAGCCCTCCTCGCAGCGGATTCTGCTAGAAGACGGTGGACCGACCCCAGTCTCCTTCCCCGTCTTCTTTGGACCTGGTTTCCCAGGCGTTGATCTAGAGGGATGGTCTTGTCCCTCCGGTACTTTAAGAGGAGTACCGAGCTCCTTTGCTGTAGTTTAATTTATATTTACTGATTTTTGGCATAGTTGGTCCCACGAGTAGGCGGAATGGGGTTAGTCGCCCGAGGCATAGCCCGCGTGCCCCGGGAATCCTGATTTAAACTGAGGTCGGCAGGTATCCAGAGTTCGCATTCTCACGACCGAGCACCCTCGGCCACGCATCCATCAGCGCACGCTGTTCCGCCTTGGATTGGGGTGATTGCACTGAGAGTTTTCTTCTCTCCGCCCGACTACCATTAGCCAGCATCCTTGGCAAAGACCTCGACCGTACCAAGGACCTGTTACCAGCCGCCCTCACGAGGAGAGTATAGTCGCACTTTCCACTGGTGTGTACAGTTACGGCAGGTGACGGACCGTCCGCGATTCCACTGCGTCATAGAACCGCAGCGTGGCAGCATCGGGTTGGTGCAAGCCCCAGCCCCAGGCAACCCTGCCCCGTCCGGAGAGTACAGCGATCGCGGGTCGGACCGTCATCCGTGATTCCCCTGTATCACCCGAGTGGCTGACGGCCACCTCTTTATAAACTCCAAGCACTCCCATGGTTTTATTTACCATGGTAGAAATATGTTCAGAAATTTTAACTTGGGGTCTAGTTTAACACCAAGATCATCAACCAATGTTGTTCTCTCAAGAGAACAACCGCAGAGGGTGTAAGGAGCCAACAAGGGGCTGGAGCGATGAAATGGAGCGATTACTTTACATTTCGAGGCATTCAGGTGTAACATATTTGCACAACACCATGACTGAAAGTTATTGAGATCGGATTGCAAGCGAGAGTGAAATGAAATGTCCTTTATACAGGAGTTTGTTAATACTGAAGGCAGGTCATTCATGAAGAGTGTGAAAAGTTGGGGCCGAGATGGCTGCCCTGTGGTACTCCATAAGTAACCTGAACAAGTGAAGAAAAAGGAGTTTTGAAGAGAACTCTTTGAGACCTAGAGCAAAAGGTAGCTGGAAATCCATTTCAAAAGATTGGGCGGAAACCCTAAAATGTCCAGTTTTTGTTATAAAAGGAATGGTTTACAGATTCGAATGCTTTACCGAAATCGGTGTAAATGACATCCGTCTGCATGTTACCGTGGAAGCCTTTAATTATAAAAAAGAGGTAAACTCTAGTAAATTTGTAGTTGTTGATCGTCGCCTGATTTGCAGATATGTTGCAAGTGCGGGGTTACAATTTTCTCAAACATTTTAGGAATAGCGGATAACTTTGATATACCTCTGTAATTCATTGCGTCCGACGTGTCAAAACCATCCAGTGAGTGTGCCAAATTGCAGGCGAAGATCACCCTAAAAAATAGGAAAAAAAAGAGAGAGAGGAACACGATGGGCAGGGGTACGTACCGAGCCAGTCCTACGCGCCAGGGGAAGATCTCCGAGCGCTTTTACCAGGCGGCAAGGCGGAGCTCCATCCCAGGAGGAGGGGCGGAGGGGACCTTGTTCACGGTTATCGCTCTCCTGAGTTCTCATTTACGGGCAAAACAACAAAAAACTTCCACGCGCAATTTCTGCATTTTTTTCCTCGCCGGCTTACCAATCAGCTGACTGTTTCGGGCAGTGCTAGGAAGCGAAAAAAACCTTCAGCTGGCACACATATCGGCTACTACCCACCGTAGCAAGCAGCAGTTGTCAGAGTGCAACAATTTTCAAAATTTCTTTCAAGATATTGCAAAGCCGTGCATACCCCCAGGGTGAGTGCGAGGAAAAAATAGAAGTGCATATTTCGAGGCTGCACAGGCGGCACGTGGGAAAAGGTCGCGGAGCCGACCATCCTCCGATCCCCCGCCCAGGCGGTGTCCCGGTCAGCGGGACGTCGTGGACCGGGAGGGGCGGTATATCCCCCATCGTACAGCCAAGGGGAAATCCGAGGCCAGCGCGGGAGCCGTCTAGTGCAGGTCTAGACGAAGAGATGAAAGCCACGAACCCTTTCGTGGGCAGCTCGGCACTGGCAAAATTGCCACGCCAAACGACGGAAGAGGCGCCTGAAGGCGAGGCATTGGCGTTCGGAAAGGGCAGCAAGCTCAGCCGTTCGCCAGCTCCAACGTCGCCCACAGCAGCAAAGACAGAGCTCGGACCCGACTCGAGGGAGACCCCGAAGAGGACGAGTGATCCTGCCAGCCCGGCAAGCTGCAAGAGAACGCCGCCGCCAAAGAAGAGCAAGGCCTCCCAGGAGACAACATGTATGGAGAACCTAGCGGAACTGGGGAGCTGCTGCAGGAGGTGTCCTTAAAAATGATGGACAAAACATCGCGCCACATCACCATGCCTACGAGGGCGACGTTTGTGCGTATGAAGGCGCTGCACTCGAGCATCCTCGAGGCCAGGCGAGCAGCCGCCAAGGAAGAAGGCGTCGTGGAAGGAAGGCCACGCCGTGGAAACCCTGTGCTCGAAATGCTTACAGAGCACACAGAGCGTGGAGAAGGAGCAGCAGACTACGAAAGTCTGACCGCGAGGAGGCCGCAGCGCAGACGGAGCCGTGGCGAAAGCTAAGCTGGTAGCGGAGCCAGCCTATCGGAAGAACCGATAGAACCAGCTCGGAAGCCTGGCAGGAAGCCTGAGAGCCAGGAAAACCCGGAGAGCGCATGGAAGGTGGTGGCCAAGCCGAAAAAACAGCACGTCGCGCACGCCCTGATGCTGTCATAGTACAAGCGGGCGGAAAGTCGTACAGCGAGGTGCTGGCCATGGTGACCAGAAGGAAGACAACCAACAGTCGGACCTAGGAATCTGCGTCAGCAAGGTACGCCGAACCCTCAACGGCAACCTACTGTTGAGGTGGCCAAAGGCAGCGCAGAGAGTGCGGGAGGCCATGAAGGACAGCATCGCGCGGGTCCTCGGCGACGCAGCGACGGTGCGTGCCATGACGGAGGACTCCAAGGTGGTCGTTCTGGAGATACGCGACCGGCGACTCCCTCGCGACGGAACGGGAGATCTGCGGCGCCATCGCGAGCCAGCATAATATCGAGGAGGGCCAAATCCGAGTGCGGAGCCTGCGACGAGGCTACTCGGAGTCGCAGCTGGCGCTGGTCAGCTTGCCCTTCTCCGTGGGCAAAGCCGTTTTGCAGCGCGTGTGGGTCACGGACAGGACTGGCAAAACTTCCCTGTGGCTCTGCGGAGTGAATGCTCCACAGATGCGCGACACCAAGTCAGCAGAAGGCTTCGTCCGGGCGAACGTTGGAGGTACGTGGCTGTACAGCTTTACCTGGCGCCCAGTCTCCCGCTGGAGAGCTACAGCAGGATCCTGGACGATTTGTGCAGCGACCTGAGAAGACGGAGCAACGTCGTGGTCGGGGGCGACTTCAATGCCTGGGCCCAGGAATGGGGGTCCTCCCGTACCAATGTCAGAGGTCGCACGGTGCTAGAGGCTTTCGCCACGTTGGACATCGTCCTGCTAAACGAAGGGTCCAGGCAAACCTTCAGCAGGGCAGGTTCGGGGGTCAGTAATTGACATCACCTGCGTCAGCAGCGCGCTGGCACGCCACGCTCGATGGAAGATCAGCGAGGTCTACACCGCCAGCGACCACGAGGCAATCGAGTGCTCGGAACATGCCTCCGCGCCAGAAGGCTTCTTCAGCGGGCTCCCGAGGGGGCACTTCGCGCCTGGACAGCTGCAGCGAGCGCTCCGCAGGACACAAGGCGGCAAAAGGAGCTGAAGACAGCCATCAGGAGCAGCAAGAGGGAATGCTTCCTGAAGCTGTGCGACGCAGTCGAAGAAGATCCCTGGGGACGTGCGTACCAGATGGTGGTGAAGAGGGTCAACGCGGGAGGCAAAGCCCCAACTGATCCCGTGGTGCTGGAGGGGATAGTCAGCGCACTGTTCCCGCGGTGCCAACGGGTCGTGAGCCCCCACGGTCGGAGTCAAGCCCAGGCGAGATCTCCGAGGTCACGGAAGACGAAGTGCGGCGTGCGGGCAGACGCCTAAAGCCCAAGAATAAACCGGGCCCAGACGCGATCTCCAACAGGGCGCTAAAGCTGGCGCTTGCGCTGCTCCCGGCAGAGGATGCTGGCCTGTTTAACCAGTGCCTACAGGGAGGGCACGTTCCCCGAGAGGTGGAATAGGCAGGGGCTGCTACTTCTGGCCAAGCCGGGCCAGCCACCAGGATAGGCCTCCCTCCTTCAGGCCCATCTGTCTGCTGGACACCATCGGGAAGGTCTTCGAGAAGGTGGTTGCAACGAGGCTGAGTGCAGCCATCGAAGCGGCTGGCGGTCTCTCCCCGGGCCAATACGGTTTCAGGAAGGGAAGTCAACGCTGGACGTCATCTCAAGGGTGGTAGAAACGGCAAAGGAGGCATGCGCGGGGACCAGGTGGAGAGGTGGAAGCAAAACCTACTGTCTGGTGGTGACGCTGGATATAAGGAAAGCCTTTAACTCTGCCGATTGGGGCCGAACGCTGGAGGCCCTGAGAAGCTTCAACATCCCGGGATACCTGCTGAATATAGCTTACAGCTATTTCAGAGCCAGGGTACTCCCGACGGACACGAGTCTGGGTTCCAGAGCCTACGAAGTCTCAGTTGAGTCCCGCAGGGCCCGTTTTGGGACCCCTGCTCTGGAACGCCATGTACGATGGAGTTTTGATGCTGCCGATGCCAGCCAGCACAAGCTTGGTAGGCTTCGCGGATGACGTCGCGATAGTGGTGGTTGCAAAGGACCTGCCGCCGTGGAAAACCTCGCCAACGAGGCTATCCCGCCGTGGAGTCATGGCTAGCGGTAGCAGGCCTCGAGCTGGCAGCCCACACGACGTAGGCGGTGCTCATATCGAGCCGGAAAGTGGTGGAGACTGCCATCGTGCAGGTCGGAGGGACCACGATCACCCTCAAAGGTCGATTAAGTACCTGGGTGTCCACATAGACACGAGGCTGTCCTTCAAGGAGCACCTGGAGTACGTCAACAGGAAGGCCAGCGGAACCGCAGGATCGCTCCCTGCTGACGAGCGTTGTAACGGCGCGCCGGTGTGGGCGAAGGCCGCAATGGTGAAAAGTTATATGCGAGGGCTGGAGGCCACGTATAGGCTATGCGCCATTAGGATCGCATGCGCATTCCGGACCATTTCGACAAGGCAGCGCTGGTCATCGCCGGGCAGATTCCTCTCGGGGAGCTGATCCGGGAGCGCAAGGTCATTTACGACGTTATGCAAGACGACGAAGCAGGAAGCAGCAAGGCAGAGCTGAAGGCTGCCGCCAGAAGGAGCAGCATTGAGAACTGGCAGAGGAGGTGGGACAGCTCCCAAAAAGGGCGCTTGACGCACTCTCTCATCCCACACATCTCGTGCTGGGTCGGAAGGAAGCACGGGCAGGTAAACCACTATCTCACCCAGGCGCTGAGCGGGCATGGCTGCTTCCGCAGCTTCCTCAAGCGCTTTGGACACGAGATGGAGGACTGGTGCCCGGAGTGCGGCTCTGGCATTGTGGAGGACGCTCAGCATGTCCTCTTCGAGTGCCACCGGTTCGGATACGAGTGACAGGGGAGCTTGAAGTTATTGCAGGGTCTGCAATAAGCATTGAAAACCTGGTGCCGCTGAAGCTGGCAGACCAGAGGATCTGGGAAGCGGCCGCGTTCGCCGCGAGTGTAATGAAAGCGCTCAGGGCCATGGAGAGAAGGCGGAGGGAACAAACGGAGTAGGTGTCCCCGCGCGGGCGAAGCAATGCCTTGCGGCAGTACCGCTAGTCGCACGACCCCTACCCCATCTGCCCCCAATTGTCAGTATTATACGTTATTGTTTTTAGCTATAAGCACTATTGAAGAAATACATTATATTAATACAAAAAAAAAAAAAAAACACAGGCCTGGTTTTCTTACTTTTGCGTTTTACGTCTTCAGTACTTCAGTACTTTTCATTTCAAGGCGATCTAAAATTTGCAAGTGTGTTGTGTTTCCTACTATACTGTTAAGCGCAAAATGTACCCTGTTATACCCACGCGTTAGTGCCAGCTCATACAAAAAGCTAACATTAGGTTAAACAGAGATTAATCCATAACCAAATCGACTCCGAAAGGTAAATTTGAATTTTGTAGGATTGGTCAAATAATTTTATCTCGGCAGTTTCTCCATATATTTGTATGAGCAATACTTAAAGTCTTTTTAATACATCTTCTAAACTCAAAAAATTAAAAAAGACAGGAATCTTACAATTCTGAAAACTAGGTTTGGTCCAATATATAGTTGCATTTATTGACTTTTTTAGAATAAGATAGATGATTACAACCAGATGCAAAATACTCAGGTTGCATGGGGAAAACCAGCGGTACCTCTGAAAAGGCATAAAGCCATAAATTTGAAGCAAAAATCAGTTAATCTGGAGCGAAGATTGTCGCTGTTGACTGGAGCGAGGTGCCCAGTAAAGAGTGTGGGTGCCTGCCTCCCCTTCAAGGAGCCAGACCGCATCCTGAAGATGTTGCAGAGATGCAACCCACTTCTTCCTTTCTCGGACTGGAAGGTGGCGAAGGTGGAAAGGACGACAGGCCCCACAAACCAAGTGGTGGTCGTCCTCAACAACGAGTCGCTGGCCCCGATAGAGGCAGCTAGAGGCGAGCTGAACTTCGGCTTCAGCTCAGTCACCATAAAGGTGTACAAGTCGGATGCAGCCTCGTCCTGTCGACAACCCAGAAGCACCCAACAGCGAGCTGGAGCCGGAGCAGGACGGCTACCTCGGACACCATGCGCATGCATGACTTCGAGGCCATGTGTCGGGAGCACGACGATATAGTCGACGACACCGACGCCGATGTTACAGTGGTGGAGAAACCAGCAGCAGGTGCCCTAATACTCCGCTTGGACGAGAGCGGAGCAGATGTAGTCCCAATCCAGGAGCCTTGCGTAGTAGGAGACAAGGTCTGTGGTTAAGCGACGTAGGAGTACATGCTAATCGCTGTTTAAAACGAAAGTAAAATTCGCATCTGTATACTTGATAGAAAGCACCTTAGCATCTTTTCTGCTCCACAACTTTACCGGCGACAACATGGCAGTTAACTTAGAGCTGCAAGGGACACACCTGAGGTTGGTGTCGTCCTACATGGCGCACGAGGAAAGCGATCCTCCAGGTGAACTGATACGCGCGCTAACCAGCGACAGCGAATGTTCGACATAGACCTTTAATGGGCTGGGATGCCAACGCTCACCACACTCAATGGGAGAGCTCGGACACAAATGCGAGGGGTGAGTCACTATTTAGCTTTATCTTTGACTCTAATATGGCTTCTCTTCTCTTCTGTGGTCTCTTCTCTGACCACAGGTACATCAAGACATTAAGGAGACTCGAGTGCCAAAACTAATTGACTACATCAATCCCAGGAAAGCCAACTGGGATAGATATAGTAAAAAATGGAGGAACTACTTCCCCATCATGGCACCACGGTGCCCGGACTCTAGATGACTAAAATCGTTTAGTGGTCACATTTACGGAAGCATGCATCAAGTCATTTACGGCAGCATGACCCGCAACAAAACCGAGAGGGAAAAAGAAACCCCCATGGTGGTCAAAACAAATAGATATCCTACGTAGGAGAAGCTGGGCCATCCCAGCTCGGGATACCTGCTGAATATAGCTTACAGCTATTTCAGAGCCAGGGTACTCCCGACGGACACGAGTCTGGGTTCCAGAGCCTACGAAGTCTCAGCCGGAGTCCCGCAGGGCTCCGTTTTGGGACCCCTGCTCTGGAACGCCATGTACGATGGAGTTTTGATGCTGCCGATGCCAGCCAGCACAAGCTTGGTAGGCTTCGCGGATGACGTCGCGATAGTGGTGGTTGCAAAGGACCTTACCGCCGTGGAAAACCTTGCCAACGAGGCTATCCAAGCCGTGGAGTCATGGCTAGCGGTAGCAGGCCTCGAGCTGGCAGCCCACACGACGTAGGCGGTGCTCATATCGAGCCGGAAAGTGGTGGAGACTGCCATCGTGCAGGTCGGGGACCACGATCACCTCTCAAAGGTCGATTAAGTACCTGGGTGTCCACATAGACACGAGGCTGTCCTTCAAGGAGCACCTGGAGTACGTCAACAGGAAGGCCAGCGGAACCGCAGGATCGCTCCTGCTGACGAGCGTTGTAACGGCGCGCCGGTGTGGGCGAAGGCCGCAATGGTGAAAAAGTTATATGCGAGGGCTGGAGGCCACGTATAGGCTATGCGCCATTAGATCGCATGCGCATTCCGGACCATTTCGGACAAGGCAGCGCTGGTCATCGCCGGGCAGATTTCTCGGGGAGCTGATCCGGGAGCGCAAGGTCATTTACGACGTTATGCAAGACGACGAAGCAGGAAGCAGCAAGGCAGAGCTGAAGGCTGCCGCCAGAAGGAGCAGCATTGAGAACTGGCAGAGGAGGTGGGACAGCTCCAAAAAAGGGCGCTTGACGCACTCCCCTCATCCCACACATCTCGTGCTGGGTCGGAAGGAAGCACGGGCAGGTAAACCACTATCTCACCCAGGCGCTGAGCGGGCATGGCTGCTTCCGCAGCTTCCCGCGCTTTGGACACGAGATGGAGGACTGGTGCCCGGAGTGCGGCTCTGGCATTGTGGAGGACGCTCAGCATGTCCTCTTCGAGTGCCACCGGTTCGGATACGAGTGACAGGAGCTTGAAGTTATTGCAGGGTCTGCAATAAGCATTGAAAACCTGGTGCCGCTGAAGCTGGCAGACCAGAGGATCTGGGAAGCGGCCGCGTTCGCCGCGAGTGTAATGAAAGCGCTCAGGGCCATGGAGAGAAGGCGGAGGGAACAAACGGAGTAGGTGTCCCGCGCGGGCGAAGCAATGCCTTGCGGCAGTACCGCTAGTCGCACGACCCCTACCTCATCTGCCCCCAATTGTCAGTATTATACGTTATTGTTTTTAGCTATAAGCACTATTGAAGAAATACATTATATTAATACAAAAAAAAAATTTAAAAAAAACACAGGCCTGGTTTTCTCTTACTTTTGCGTTTTACGTCTTCAGTACTTCAGTACTTTTCATTTCAAGGCGATCTAAAATTTGCAAGTGTTTGTTGTGTTTCCTACTATACTGTTAAGCGCAAAATGTACTCCTGTTATACCCACGCGTTAGTGCCAGCTCATACAAAAAGCTAACATTAGGTTAAACAGAGATTAATCCATAACCAAATCGACTCCGAAAGGTAAATTTGAATTTTTGTAGGATTGGTCAAATAATTTTATCTCGGCAGTTTCTCCATATATTTGTATGAGCAATACTTAAAGTTTTTAATACATCTTCTAAACTCAAAAAATTAAAAAGACAGGAATCTTACAATTCTGAAAACTAGGTTTGGTCCAATATATAGTTGCATTTATTGACTTTTTAGAATAAGATAGATGATTACAACCAGATGCAAAATACTCAGGTTGCATGGGGAAAAACCAGCGGTACCTCTGAAAAAGGCATAAAGCCATAAATTTGAAGCAAAAAATCAGTTAATCTGGAGCGAAGATTGTCGCTGTTGACTGGAGCGAGGTGCCCAGTAAAGAGTGTGGGTGCCTGCCTCCTTCAAGGAGCCAGACCGCATCCTGAAGATGTTGCAGAGATGCAACCCACTTCTTCCTTTCTCGGACTGGAAGGTGGCGAAGGTGTGAAAAGGACGACAGGCCCCACAAACCAAGTGGTGGTCGTCCTCAACAACGAGTCGCTGGCCCCGATAGAGGCAGCTAGAGGCGAGCTGAACTTCGGCTTCAGCTCAGTCACCATAAAGGTGTACAAGTCGGATGCAGCCTCGTCCTGTCGACAACCCAGAAGCACCCAACAGCGAGCTGGAGCCGGAGCAGGACGGCTACTCCTCGGACACCATGCGCATGCATGACTTCGAGGCCATGTGGGAGCACGACGATATAGTCGACGACACCGACGCCGATGTTACAGTGGTGGAGAAACCAGCAGCAGGTGCCCTAATACTCCGCTTGGACGAGAGCGGAGCAGATGTAGTCCTAATCCAGGAGCCTTGCGTAGTAGGAGACAAGGTCTGTGGTTAAGCGACGTAGGAGTACATGCTAACCGCTGTTTAAAAACGAAAGTAAAATTCGCATCTGTATACTTGATAGAAAGCACCTTAGCATCTTTCTGCTCCACAACTTTACCGGCGACAACATGGCAGTTAACTTAGAGCTGCAAGGGACACACCTGAGGTTGGTGTCGTCCTACATGGCGCACGAGGAAAGCGATCCTCCAGGTGAACTGATACGCGCGCTAACCAGCGACAGCGAATGTTCGGACATAGACCTTTTAATGGGCTGGGATGCCAACGCTCACCACACTCAATGGGAGAGCTCGGACACAAATGCGAGGGGGGTGAGTCACTATTTAGCTTTATCTTTGACTCTAATATGGCTTCTCTTCTCTTCTGTGGTCTCTTCTCTGACCACAGGTACATCAAGACATTAAGGAGACTCGAGTGCCCAAAACCAATTGACTACATCAATCCCAGGAAAGCCAACTGGGATAGATATAGTAAAAATGGAGGAACTACTCCCCCCCATCATGGCACCACGGTGCCCGGACTCTAGATGACTAAAATCGTTTAGTGGTCACATTTACGGAAGCATGCATCAAGTCATTTACGGCAGCATGACCCGCAACAAAACCGAGAGGGAAAAAGAAACCCCCATGGTGGTCAAAACAAATAGATATCCTACGTAGGAGAAGCTGGGCCCTCTTCAACAGAGCCAAAAGCACCAACGAGGAGGAACACTGGGAAGACTACAAACATAGTCTAGACCTCTACAAAAAAGAAACAAGAAAGGCAAAAAGTGCCTCGTGGCAAAAATTTTGCACAGAAATAGAGGAAACCTCAGAAGCAGCAAGGCTACGAAAGATTCTCTGGTTGCGCAGTCTTTCAGTCTTTCTCCACCTAAGTTGCTTATTGCAAGAAAATTGTTTTGAGAGCTAAGTAGGATATCCATCAAGTCTGAGACTATGAATGGCCTCCCAATGCCTAGGCTTAGCTCTTGCCGTTTTGCAGAGAATCTAGGACAGACAAAAGGACATGTTCTGCGTCTTCTATGGTCCGCGCACAGTGTGCGCAAAACGGATCCGTCTCGTGCTTAAACGTATATAGGTAGGATATAAAGCACCCATGGCCTGTCAAAAGTTGCGTCATGTAAAAGTCAACCTGTCCATGTCGTCTTCTGACCCATTGGCGTATGTCAGGGATAATACGCCTAGTCCAGCTCGCACTCTCCGTGTGGTTCCAGCGGTCCTGCCATCGGTCCAACGTGGTCTCTCGGATTGCCGTCGTCGTCGATTCTCCTGATCTTCCTTCAGCTGCCAAAAGGTCCAGTGGGATAAGTCCAGCCAAGACTAGCGCTGCATCTTCAGATACTGTGCGAAAAGCGCTCGTCACTTGCAGTGCACAGGAGCGGTACGTGGCTCTGCAGGGCTTTATATAGGACTTGCATGCCATGGCGGGTGCCCAAACTGGTGCTGCATACATCATGATCGATTTGACCACGTTCATGATGAGCCACCGACTCCGGTGGCGAGGACCTCCGATGTTTGCCATCATCCTTGAAAGCGCTGTTGTTGCTTTCGCTTCTTTACTGGCTGTGTACTCTAAATGGTACTTCAACGTAAGCCGGTGATCCACTTTCACTCCCAAGTACAATATTGCTGGTTTGGAACTGATTGTACAGCCTGCCACTTGTATTTTGGCCGCTTCTACGCCTTTCCTGCTGCTTACGAGTACCGCTTCGGTCTTGTGGGCGGCGAGAGAGAGATTTTCGTTCAACCATCTTACGACCTGCTGAATTGTGCTGTTCGTCATGTTTCAACATCGTGCAGCTGTTTTTCTACTGCAACGATGGTAATGTCGTCTGCAAATCCCACAATCGCGTGTCCCTTGCAGGGTGTCTAGACGTAGCACTGCGTCGTACATGACATTCCACAGGACTGGGCCCAACACTGATCCTTACGGCACGACTCCAGTAATTAGGTGTTTCATTCTTCCTCCTGACGTTTCATAGAGTAACACTCTGTCACGGAAATAACTGCTTATCAGACTTACAAGATATTCTGATATTCCAAGCTGAATAATCGCATTTATTATGACATGCTAGTTCGCAGAGCAAAAAGGCGTTCTTAACATTAAGCGTTGTGATGAGGCAATACTTTTGCCACCGCCCTTCCAACGTGTTCCTTCTATGGCACTTCTCGCAATTCCAACCACAGCATTGATAGCGTCCACCGTACTTCTCTTTTTCCGGAACCCAAAATGCCAATTTGAGATTCCTTGCCGTTCATCCAGCTCATTCACGAGTCTGTTGCATATGATGCGCTCAAAGAGCTTTGCCGGTGACATCTAGCATACACAGTGGTCTGTATGCTGATGGATCCTCTGCTGGCTTTTCTCCCTTTTGGGCAGTAGGACCAGCTTCTGCAGCTTCCACCTCTTCGGAAACACTCGATTCCTTATGCAGGTATTGAACAAATCTGCAAGAATCAATCGAATCCGCAATGGTTGTAGTGAGCAAACGGTGCAGTTGGCTGCTTTGGGAACAGCGTTTCCACTATTGCTTTGAGCTGTTCTGGGTCCACCAGCATTGGGCGTCTGCATAGTTTCCCCATCACAAGCTTTAATGCTGAGCCAAATGGTTGTGCGCTTGCTTCATCTCACAGGTCCTTCCAACATTTGTTTTTTGCCCATTTAATGGCCTTGGAGAGTATACCTCGCTTATGGCGGTACTCAGCGAGCACCAGCGGGCGACTAGGTCTGTCTCGGGACCGCTTAACTTGCCTTCTTGCTCGGATACACTCTCTTCGCGCATCCGCGATGTCCGCATTCCACTAGTAGCATTCCACCGTCTTAGTTAGGGCGATGGCCACGATACGTGGAGGGCCTGGTCATCAATAGAGTTTGTTTCAGTGTCTGTCTGTGTGTGTGTGTGTGAGTGTGTGTTGGTTAAAACAAATGAATTTCTCGTGTGGTAGTTTGATTCAACGTCGAAAATTCTCTGGAGTTATGCCCATGAGCTGATCTCGGTGGATGTTCACAACTACTTTTGGTGTTTAAGGTCGAACAAGCTCCAACTTGTTGAATCCCAGAACGGAATTGGTGTTATGCTAAAGACTTCGCGTTAAACTGTTGAGACCAGAGGTAGCGTCACCTTGAATTCGACGTGTGAGGCAGTTGAAGTTCCATCGGCGTGCATGAGCCTGTACACTCGTAATTGTATAACATCTTGTGTTGTGACAGATAGAATTTGATCTGGTGGCAAATGATACCGTATTTGGTCTAGCTGATCTTTTTTAATTGTTCACATGACACTACTAATGGGCTTATTTTCCGATGATGAATATCGATCAGTACATCGGATATTTCAGATTGCATACGTTGGAGACTTCCAACATTTTTATGCGATTATCCGTGGCTAATCTATTCTTTCTGACCACGTTTATTGTGGAGTAAATAATGGATGTTAGATTTTTCAGTAGATGTAATAGAGAGTTCTCGTTGGTTTTAACATTTTCAATTACTTGTGCCATTTCCTCAGCGTATTTTAAGTCGAGAACACCAAAGAGACTGCTTGCCACGTTTCCAATTATATCAAGCGGTGATCTGCGTTGTCTAGAACGCTTCATTTGTAGGCTTCCTTTTTGTAGCTCATCGTACAAATGTTAAAAGTGCCGACATACTGAGTTGCACGCTGGAACATTTTTTAATTCAGGGCACATGTGTCCTCGTTCAGGCATACCGGCAAACATCACTTGCATGTCCTTCCAATATGAGTCTATGTCGTAATATATGATCATGGTCCACTCAGACATAGCTATTCTTGAGATGCCAAAAGTCTCGTAGAATAATCCAGGCTTGTTTGCAAATTGCGTCACTTTTTAATTGATTGTGACCATGCTAATGGAAGCATGAGAAGTAAAACTAACAATGTTGATGTTAGTGTAGGTAACACAACCTTTTTTCGCTGTATGTGTGGTTCCTCTGTTTCCGCAGTGTCTTCAATCGCGTTGTTGGATCGTTTTGCTGCTACCTCTTCGGAGAATAATGGGTCTAGACCACTGATGAACCACTCGTACGTGGTTGTCTTGCCCATGATAAGTTTTGATGATGCGACCCATTCGCCACTTCATTACGGGAAGGTTGTCTTCCTTCACTAAAACTCATAAGCCTTCTGTTACGTTTGGTGCGGTGGTTTTCCATTTGTGCCGAGCTTGTAATTCGTGGAGGTATTCCGTAGACCATTGTTTCCAGATTGCGTGTTTTAAGCGTGACACCAATTCCCAGCGTTTAACCAAGGTTTTTTTCTTGAAGATCAGTGTTGACGTCAGGTGCTGGGTCAAAGGTTCACCGATCAGGAAGTGCCCTGGAGTGAGCGCAGTTGTATCCGTTGGATCATTGGACATTGGGGTTATGGGTCGGGAATTGAGAATTGCTTTTATTTCAATTATGACCGTTTTCACTTCCTTAAACGTCATGGATGCTGTGTGTGTGTGGTGACTAACAGTTTCTTCGCTGACTTTACCGCAGCTTCCTATAGGCCGCTAAGTGATGGGGCCCGGGGAGGAATGAATTTAAACTCCACTTGTTTTTTGTTCCAATGATTTGTGATTAGAGCTTTTGCCTTGTCACTGAATATTGCTTCTTCCATGTATTCCTTCCATTCGTGTTGGAGTTTTGATGGCAATTCATCGTCCCAATCGAGCTTTAGCTCCCAAAGTTGCTGCATAAAAAGTTTTTGCCTTGACTACCACACTGGTGCAAAGAGACCTAGCGGGCCAAAGATTTGGGCCAGTTCTGAGCACACGACACGTTTGGTGAAGAGTGTCGCTTGGCCTTTCGTTGTTAGTCCACGCAGTTGGTCCTGTTTGGGCATCCAAATTAAGCCCAGAGTGTTTATGGGAAAAGTTTCACCCATATTGACGTTGCTGACAATGTCCTCTTTGGGGAATTCCTTGTAAGAGCTGGTCGTTGTTGGCGCACCACTTGCGTAATTTGAAACCGGACGGTAACAATATTTTATTGAGCTCTTATAGAATTTGTATTGCTTCTGTGATGGTTGCACCAGTGAAACAGTCATCCACATAGAAATCTTCTTTTAGTGTTGATGATCCTATCGGAAATCTGTTTGCACTCCGAGCTGCCAAGTGATTCAAAAATTTGTTTGCCATCAATGGGGCCGATGTTGTCCCATATGTGCAACCTGATGTCTTCAGATGGGTTGTTTCTCCAGACTATCATCTGATGAAATGGATCCTCCGGGTTTATCCACACTTAGCGGTACATCTTCTCAATGTCCGCTGTGAATACATACGTATGTGTTCGAAACCGCAATAGAATAGACATAAGCTCTCTCTGAACTGTGGGTCCAGCAAGCAGAATGTCGTTCAACGACTTACCGCTTGTTGATTTGCATGATGCATCAAACACGACTCGAAGTTTTGTGGTGGTGCTTTCAGGCTTGAACACACAGTGATGTGGCATAAAATAGTGTCTCTCTGGAACTTGTGATGCTGGGACTATTTTCATGTGTCCTAGTCCTTCATATTCGTTCATAAAGTCCACATAGCGTTTCCAGGTGTCTGGTGAGACACGTCGCTCCTGGAACAGGAATCTTTTGGTTGCAATTTCCAAAGACCCCCCAGGGCTGAAGAGTGTTCGGAAAATGAGAGTTTGACAATAAACCGGCCGTATGATGCTGTTTGTATATTCTTTATAAAATGAGCTTGGCACTGTGCTTCGATTGGCGTGCCTGTTTTTTTTTCCGTCTCTAAAGTGTCCAGAGTCCAGAATTTTTCCATGAGTTCGTTTATTTCCGTTGCACAAATGGCCGAAGAGCCGTTTGCAGACCTTACTCTTCCTGCCACAATCCATCCCAAGGATGTGTTTTGTAGTAACGGACCTCCTTCCTTTAGCTGGTGTTGATCGGCGAGCAGTAGTGAATGCGCATATCGATTTTCCTGGTTTATGGAAGCTCGGATCTGCTAGTGGGAATCTGCTTGATATGTTCGCTTATTGCATCGAGCGGTTTAGCTGGTTGATCAGCAATTATCTGAGGCAGTACGAATGCTTCGATTCTTTGCGTGAATCTGCCGTGAAGGGATTTTATTAGAACATTTCCTCTAGCTCCACTGGTCTTTTGACTGAGCTCCAATTCCTTCGATGCGTAATGTTGTGTCATTACGTTTGAGCGATAACATTGATGCCAATCTTACAGAGATCAAGTTGATCTGTGATCCTGAATCCAGCAGAGCTCCAAAATTAACAATCTGTCCGTTGTTTGCTTCTACTGTTACTTTTGCTGTTGCCAGTAGATTATAATTATTATTACTTGCTGCACCAACTGTCGGTGCTCTGGTTGCACCTGATTTGGTTTCTAGATGCAGCAGCGTGTTGTGCTGTTTGTCGCACTTGAGGCATGTTCGTTCTGGGCAAGCATTTGTTTTGTGCCTTGATCTGGAAACATTTGACTCACAATTTCTGCTTTTGCACCCAGTTTAGTCGTTCTGATGGAGTCTTGAGAGAAACTCATCGCATCCGTAAAGCCAATGGCTTGCCGTCTTGCAGAATAAGCAAAGATGTGTTTCTGCTCTTCCTGTCAGTATCAGTAAATAAGTAAGAATTCCTGTCCCATCAGCAAACGATGCACATGTTATGCCTTTTGGATCTTCCTTGATGTTTGTGGCTTCTTTCCGGTTCCTAGAACTCGAATTCTTTGTTCGAAAAACTGAAGCATGGTGTCAAAGGCCTGGATTCTTTTGGAGCTTCCTAGTGATTGCTCATAAAGGGCGTTATTCGTGACAACCAATTTGTTTCTTATTATGGCAATCAATATTGCATCCCAAGTGGATATATCGATGCCTAATCCCTTTAGTGATGCAAGGGATTCTATTACTGTTATATACTGTTATTCTCTTAGTGACTTGGGGTACTCATTGATTGTGTGATAGTTGAGGAAGCGGTTCAGCGCGTTATTTGCAACATCTCTGGGATTGTTGTATGCGTCACCTAGGATTTCCCAGGCGTGTTCATAGTTATCTATCTTAGATCGATATGTCGGATCAATCTTTCTGGTTCGCCGGTAACGGTGGTTTTAAGATACCACATTTTCCGGACTGTAGGCATGTTAGTTTTATGAACCATACATGAGAAAGAACTGGGTTCATTTTAGTAGATCCCCAGCAAACTTCGGGATATTGATTCGTGGAAGCTGTACGTTGTCTGTGTTTGATGTGGCTGGTTTTGCCAATGCTCTTTGAACTTCGCGTTCCAGTGTTCCATACGCCTCCATGTCGTATCCTCCTTCCACTGGATCCTTATATTCCTAATAGATCGTAAATTGGACTTCTTGAGCTTGAGTCCATAGTGATTTTAAGGACACTACTATGGTCTTTTTCGGCGACATAGTGAAGGCAACTTGCAGTAAGCCTCCGTTTCCTGCTGGCTCCAATCGTTTGATTGTTGATCGGCTCTATTTGAGCCAAGGGGCGTCGTAAAATGTCCAGGTCGGGAGTCCCAAGAAAAGTCCAAGAAGAGTCCAAATGAAATGCCGGGGTCGTCAGTTTCAATCGATTTATTGGGTATGGATATATATTTTTGTACAGGCAGTACACGCGTGCGAGAATCACCCGTGTCACTTAGGATGTAGGAACGAAGTGTATAGAAGCCGCGCTCAAGCCGCCGAGGGCTGCCGGCGGCGAGAGCGGGAGCGTATGTGGATAGAAGTCGCGCTCAAGCTGCCGAGGGCTGTCGGCAGCGAGAGCGGGAGCGCGATCGTGGGCGGGAGCGCGCCCGTGGCGAGACCAAGCGTGAAGAGAGCGTCGCCGGGGAAGAATGCTCTTGGTATGAGGGCGAGAGCGAGGGCAGCCGCTTGCGTAGCTGGAGTGCTAACAGTGAAGTGTGGCTGGAATGCCCACAGAGCGGTGGCCCCGCCAGCGCCGTCCCCAGTCTGAACATTCTCCCCCCTTGCAGGATTGCAATATAAACCCACGACTGCATGCGGGCGAGATTGCCAGGTTGGATAACCTGGAAGCTTAAAATGGAAGTGATGGTGCCGAAAAAGAGGCTGGGTGCCAAGATTCGGGCGTGTGGAGTAGCGTGTGGTGGTCGCGGTGACACACCTTGCACAGGTCCCCACTGCGGCAGTCCTTGCCCGAGTGTTCGTGAGCCAGGCAGTTCGAGCAGTACTTGTGTACTCGGATGGCTCGGAGCCTCTGCTCGACACTCAAGCGGATGAATTGGCGGCAATTCCGTAAGGGATGGATTCCTCGGCACACTCGGCATTGGTAGGAACTGTTACCTCGAGAACGTGTGCTATCCGGTCTGCAGGTGGAACGGGAACGTGCGGGAGCGTGAGGAGCCTTGGCTGGATGTAGGTGGCTCGGAGGAAATAATTCGGAGTCGGAATTCGGGGGTTCAGGCCCTTTGATAGGTGCTCTGGAAACCTGACTCGAAAACGATGCCACTTGATGTCTCGCCGTATTGGACACGGGACCCGTGAGCACCCAACCGAAAATGGTTTCCGTCCAAGAAGAGAACCACATATGTTGGGCTGTAAGCCACTCGAAATTACAGATGGTAGGACATCGGCTCCAATCAGGACATCGATTGGTGAGCTCTCGAAGAATGTCGGATCCGCAAATGGAAGACTCGGCAAGTCTTTTTTAATAAACTTTGCGAGATCGGATGCGACGGAAGATTCTTTGTCAGTTCCGGGACAACATAGGCTGTGGCGTTTAATTGTAAGCCCGGTCTCGTTGGAGAGCGAATGGAAAGATGACAGAGCTTCTCGGACTGAGCGGATACTGTCTGATTAAGACTGGAGACCTGTGTCTGAATACGTTCGAATGGCAATTGAACTGTGTCGAAAAGGCGTTCCGTAATGAATGTTGCCTCGGAGCCCGAGTCGATCAGGGCGCGGGCGCGGAAATTTTTCCCCAGGTGGCAAATATTAATGATTGCCGTGCCTAGAAGGACAGAGCTTGTGCCGGAGGCGAAATACGTGTGAACGTTCGGAAGTGCGGAAGAATTAGAATTTTCGGCGGAAGGTACTGGTCGATCGACGTCTGGCCAGGCTGTGGAATCGGGCACGGATGTGGAATGTGACTCGCTGGAAGCTGGACTGCCACGATGCAGAAGCGTGTGATGTCGTCCTCCACAAAGTGTTGCAATTGTGGGAGCTTTGGCATTCTCGAAGCATATGGCCCTTTGCGAAGCAATTTAAGCAGAGCTGCCTTTGCTTTATGCAGTTGGAGCGGGCGTCAACGCTCATTTGCAGGAAATGAGGACAGAGTCGGATTGGGTGATTCTCTTTGGAACAGAGATCACACTTGCTCTTTGCTAGGATCCACGCTGTTATGGAACGCATGCGACGTCCTTGGAATAGGACTGCCCTGGGAACGGAACGGTGAGGGCTGGATTCGGGAGGATGGCGGATTCTGACTGCCTTTGGAGGGAGGCGGAGCGTCTCGTGAGGTGGAAGGGTCGCTCTCAATAGCCTCAAGCGTCAAGTAGCGCTGAGTGAGGAAGGAGTCGATTTTCTTCCAAGGCGGCACCTCCTTTTTTTGTCCGTTACGGACGCTTCCCACAAAGCCCGGCTTAGCTTCGGCAATTTGGAAGCACAAATAGTCACGAGGAGACTGTCCCAATTCTCCGTGCAGACGTTGGAGACCGCCAGCGCATTTAGGACTCCCCTGCATCGTACTTTGAAGATCCTTCAAAGCACGACTGCATTCGGAAGATACGCGGAGCAAGAAGAGGAGGATATTAATTTGGTTGGTCACCAGAAGCCGATTATTCTCATATCGGCTGCGGAGAGCCAACCAGGCGGACTCGAAACCGTCATTCGTGAGTGGGGATTTCTCTACAATGGCCTTTGGATCGCCCCCTGGTCTTCTCGGTGAGATAGTATAACTTCTCTACCTGAGATAATTTTGGATTGTTTATCACGACCGCGGTGAACAGATCCCGAATGTGGGCCAGCGGACGTAGTCCCCGAGAAAACTTCAATGTTGACGGGAGGCATTCGACAGCCGCCCTGTGCAGGAGGAAGGACTGTGGATGTGGCCAGCTGGGCATTGAGGTCACTGAGACACTCGTCAAATACCCCATAGCATTCGCCATATGCGTCACGGATGTCCGCGGACTTCTGGATCCTCGTCAGTCATCACCGCGGAGCAGGCCTTGTACTCGGCATCGACGTCCGTCCACATGCTGAGGATTTGGCCTCGGCGGACCTCGGACAGAGGGGCGGAAGTGATACGCTCTGCCAGGTGGGATAGTCGGCCAATGGCGGCTACCAACTTGGTCCGAGCGGCAGAGGTGGCGGATTGAGCCATTGTGGTGAAGTGGCGAGAGCTGACGGGACTAGTGAGGCAGCCTTTCGGATCCTGTTTAGTCACCGATGGAACCTTAAGGGTCACCGGAGACGGGAATAGGACCGATTTGGTCCTTGTAGCAGGGCTGCTACTGGCTGCTCTCGGAGTGAGGAATGCCTTGATTGGTTGTGTTGGAGTAGTTCTGGAGGCGGACGAGGTGCGTAGCCGGTTGGACGAGGTCACAAGCAAAAGTTGTTTGCCGTCCTTGTGACCTGTTGGCATAATTTGAAAGGACCCACGCAAGAAAAAATCCGGGTTTTTTGGAAGTCTGTGAGGGACTGCAGACTGGTCTGAGTAGAGTTGACTCGGAACCGTCAGGAAACACCCGTAACCCAAACACGGACTATCAGACAAAAGGCCTCAAGCTAGCTGGAAGGCAATAATCGAACTACTCGGATTGTTTGAGATCACCTGTAGGTGAGAAATCTCAAACAATGAGTGACCCTATATTGAGCCGAGCTGAGGAGAGGAACGGTCACACTGGAGTAGCAATATTTGGAAATATTGACTGTGCGATGCTCCTCCGTTTACCCCTTGACGCAGTCGTGAGCGGAACTGGGTTACTATCGGATGGAAGGAAGCAATGGAAGCAGGCACGGACAACTCACAGAAACGGAACAACAATAATTTCTTTATCAAAACAAAGACTTGGAGGTTTTTCTTGGACGTGGTCGGATTATTTAATTAATTTATTTTTCTCTATTCGGATGAACACCGGGTTCGGATGCCGATAGTTCTGGGCCACCTCTCACCTCGGAACAAAAATATATCACAACACGAAACACAATTAGCCAATTTGTAAGGTAAATTGCCAAATAATTACGGAAAATGCGCCGTGCCTTGGTCGCGAGTAATTAATTTGGACTCTGGAGAATGTGGGAGAAATTGGAGACCTTGCGAAAAGTGGCTGGAGGGCACGAATTTCACTTAATCGCGGATTTTCAAATATGGCACTTGCGCGGAGTGGTGGAATGCGGTATTTAATTGTTTGGTATTTTTTGTTGAATGTGTGTATGAATGTATATAGTTGGGAGCCAACTATGCAAATAAATGTAATAAATAAATAAATAAAATAAATAATAAATTTAATTAAGAAAACACAGGTAGCTGGATGGATACTTTTATTGTTGCTGTAATGTGTATATGTTGGTATGTGTGTGTGTTCACTTGCACTTGAGTGTGCCAGTGTATATTGTATTAGGGTAGGGCGCGGATGGAATGCTCTTGGAGACCTGTATATTAATGTAGGTGTGTGAATTCACTTGCACTTGATCGTGCCAATATATATATTATTGGGGTAGGCCGCGAATGGAACGCACTGAAGAAATATTAGTGTATGTGTGTGTGAATTCACTGGCACTTGGAGCGTGCCAATATATATATTATTGGGGTAGGGCGCGGATGGAACACACTAGAGAAATATTAATGTATGTGTGTGTGTATGTACGCAAGCCGCTCTCATGGGCTGGAATGTGCGTACATACATAGGCGCGGAATACATTTTTTATTTAATATATTGTATTAAATAATTAATTATTTTGGTAAATAATTTGTCCGCGAGTTATGGACGGACAAAAAGAAACCGACGAAAAACTACCGTATTACTGGTAATTCGAAGTGAAGTACCGGAGAACGGCCGGAATTGCCGATAATATGGCGGTGGCGAAGTTGGAAGCACTACGGATAACGGAGATGGCGAGAGTACATATATAAGGCTATATATATGTACTTCGGTCGCGGCACTCATTTTAAATTGCGGAATTTTTCTCCGGAACATAAACCGCTAAATGGAGGCGGTTTATGGTAAAGAAGGCAAGCGTACTTATCTTGAGATTTCCTGGTGAGGGCGATGCCGTGCTCGAAGGCTGGAGAAGCTTTTGGGGAAGCAGAAGTATCCGGCCCGAAGGACCAATATTTGAGCCAAGGGGCGTCGTAAAATGTCCAGGTCGGGAGTCCCAAGAAAAGTCCAAGAAGAGTCCAAATGAAATGCCGGGGTCGTCAGTTTCAATCGATTTATTGGGTATGGATATATATTTTTGTACAGGCAGTACACGCGTGCGAGAATCACCCGTGTCGCTTAGGATGTAGGAACGAAGTGTATAGAAGCCGCGCTCAAGCTTCCGAGGGCCGCTGGCAGCGAGAGCGGGAGCGCACGTCGACAGAAGTCGCGCCCAAGCTGCCGAGGGCCGCTGGCAGCGGGAGCGGGAGCGTATATAGACAGAAGCTGCGCTCAAGCCGCCGAGGGCTGCCGGCGGCGAGAGCGGGAGCGTATGTGGATAGAAGTCGCGCCTGCTGCCGAGGGCTGTCGGCAGCGAGAGCGGGATCGTGGGCGGAGCGCGCCCGTGGCGAGACCAAGCGTGAAGAGAGCGTCGCCGGGGAAGAATGCTCTAAAACATGAGGGCGAGAGCGAGGGCAGCCGCTTGCGTAGCTGGAGTGCTAACAGTGAAGTGTGGCTGGAATGCCCACAGAGCGGTGGCCCCGCCAGCGCCGTCCCCAGTCTGAACAGGCTCTATGTTCCATATGAACACTTGGTGACTGCGTAAGTTTGTCAATGTTTTCGTTAAAGATCGTAACGTATTTTTCAAGAGTTATACGTAGGTCCTCACGAAACTTGACATAATCATCGGTTTTGTATGTTCTTTGCATTTTTCTATCGTTTCGTTAAACCGATTCCATGCATCTTCGAGTACCGATTTCCTGGTTTGGAAGAAGTATATTTTATTTTTATTCCTTTCCTGGGAATCTTTTTTTTTTTGAAGTTCTTAATGTATTCCCCCTCGGCGAACTACCATCTTGCCGCGATGAGGGGGCTTAGTAAGCGTAAGGACCCCGAGAGCTATACCGGCGGCAGCACAAGCTGCCAGAAGGGCCACTCAAGCCGGGCAGGTCAAGGGCGAGCGCTGTAGCTAAAAGTAGTTCACCCTGGCGGTAGGGCTAAAACGCATCCGTTATGGGGAAATGCCCGATAACGATTTTTAGTTAAGGTGCAGGAGTCGGAGACCCAGTACCGGCGGTGATTGGGGGTGCGAGCGCAGGCCCCCCGGCGTCGACATCCTGCGACTGCAGGAACCCCGAGTTGGCAGTGGAGAGCTTGGCTGCCAGCTCGTGTAATGCCACAAGCGAAAGGAGGATCCGCAGGCAGAAAGGGACGATTGAGGATCTGGAACCGGCAACCAGCGACGGAAGCTTCGTCTTCACTGGCCCCTCAGTGTCGGAGGCAGAGGTGGCCAAGGCCTCGCCTTGGACACATCGAGGAGTTTTGCAGAAGGCGGAGCCACAAGTCACGGCTCCCAACATCCAGGTCGACTCGAGTCCACTACCTGGGACGGAGGAGTAGGCTCAGTCCCGACGCAAACGTCTTTCGGGATACAGGGCATCGGTAAAATACCTTCGTGGTATAAGCCAAAGACCCCCCGAAACGCTGACCGCGAAGGAAAGGAGCCTAAGGAAGAAGCACGAACAGAACGTGCAGAGGTACGAGCGGCTGATCGGAGTCGCTCCTGCCATCGGAGACCAGACCACCCCAAGCGTACACGCGACGGTGGCAGAGGACCCCAAGCCATCGTCTTCACCGTCAGCAGCAGCTGGCACGAAGACGATGTTGACCAACCCTCAACGTCATCGTCTGCGAACTTGCGAGGGAGAAAGGGGAAGAAGGTATCCGGGAAGCAGAGGGGGAAGACCACACCTCAACCGCAGAACACGGCAAGCGCCAAGGTACCACCAACGCCCTCTGTACAGAAGGCAACGGTGGAACCGACTGGTCGAGAGCCAAGGTTCAAGCGGCAGAAAACGGATGACTCCGTAAGAGCCTCCGAGCCGAAGAAGGCGAAACCAGAGGACATCCTGGCAAGCCTAGGAGCACCGCCTGAGCTACAGACGGGCATAATCGAAGGCGGAATCGGAGATCCTGACCGCCATGAAGGATGCCATTGTTCGCGCAGACAACCCGTTTGTCTGCGAGTTTAAGGGCATCAAGTGGTATAAGGGAGCCAAAGCAGTGGCCTGTGGTAACGCGGAAACTCTCGAGTTTCTCAAAACCACGGTCCAAGGTTTTGGTGAACTTTGGCCAGGAGTGGCTCTCTGCGTGGTCCCCATCGATGAGATTCCCAGGAGAACGATCATGAAGGTGTGGATTCCTCCACAATCAAGGCGGATAAAGACAAACTTGTCCTGATCAAGGCTCAGAACCGAATCCTGGGAACGTCAGACTAGACCATCACACGGGCGATAGCGCGAGACAAGGGGAACGGCAAGGAACTCTGGATCAGTATTGGTCAAGAAAGCCTGGCCAAAATTCTTAAAAAAGGACTGCCGCATATTTCTTTATTCTTTGGTATGGGCACACTGGCGGTAGTAGTATCGCGACACCCCAGGTCCGCTGAACAGCATGAAGGTGGTGCAGATTAATCTGCATCACTCAAGTGTACCATCGGCGGATCTGCTGCGGTTTATGGACGAGAAGGCGGTGGACGTGGTCCTCATTTAAGCGCCCTGGACCGTTAAGGGAGGGGTTCGAGGACTGAACGGTCGCGGATACCGCCTTCTCACGCCACACCCCGTGGGTAAGCCAAGAACCCTGTATCGTGGTAAGAAGTTTTTTAATGTTCTATTTTCTTGCAGGTACAGCACTCCGGACCTAATGGTAGCACCATGTAAGAGGAAGGACGGGAAGAACCAATACCTGGCCTCGGCATATCTGCCGTACGAGGAAGAGGACCCACCCTCGGGGATGTCAGGGCCCTAATCTACCAAGTGCGGAAAGAGGGTCTCGACATCGTCCTAGGTTGCGACGCGAATGCCCATCAATCCCTTTGGGGAAGCACGGGCACAAATTCCAGAGGAGAGTCACTGTTCGAGTACATTCTGTCCACAAATCTTTTTTTTGTGTGCAACCGAGGAGACCACCCCACCTTCCGCAACAAGAGCCGGTGTCCGGTGAGTGCTCCTTCTCAGACCACTACAGGATAGTGTTCAGCATCAAATGGTAGACCTCTCTACCAATATACCGTTATGCCTTTATGGTTTTTGATCTTAGCAACGCTCCACAGACAATGTCAAAGCTGATGGATCGATTTATTCCCGTCCATCTACGACGGGATGTCTTCATCTATTTGAATGATCTTCTGATAGTTTCAGATTCGTTTTAGCGGCATTTGTATGTACTTAAAGTGGTTGCAGGACAATTAAAGCAAGCAGGATTGACCATAAACATCGGATCAAGCCATTTCTGTCTAAAAGAGGTAAAATATTTGGGCCATTTTGTCGGAAACGGTACTATCAGTACAGATCCCGAAAAGATCGTCGCGATTAAAGATTTTCCTCTCGCTCGGTTTTTTGAAGCAAGTTGGACATTTTCTTGGCATGACTAAATGGTACAACAAATTTGATTGTAATTACGCATTCAGCGCGTCAACCATAACCACCATGTTGTGATCGAATCGAAAATTTTACTGGAGTGCAGATGCTCAGAAAGCTTTTGAGGCGTTGAAGTTGATGCTTACTTATGCACCAGTCCTTCAAAGCCTAAATTTAGAATTACCGTTTGCATTTCATCGTGACGCAAGCCATACTGGTTGTGAAGGAGCGGACGCTCCCCAACATTATTTTCTCCGATTTTCCCCGAAGGGACCGCTTCCTGAATGATTTCGTGATCTCGTGATTTAAAGGGGAAATATGGGGAAACCGTGATCAGCGGCCAACACTGGCAACGAAACCAAGAGCGAGAGTGAGCGAAAGCTCGGCCGGAAAGTCCGACAACGGAGAGAGCGTAAAGCTCCGCCTAGGCGAGAACATCGACGACGCTGAGGGAGAGAGAGCAACCGGCGACGCAAGAAACCGAAGCGAAAAGAGCGCTGGAAACCATAGCAACGGCCGCCAAGAATATCAACGACGCTGAGCGAGAGAGAGATCCTAGAAACAGGCAGAGCAGCCGGCGACGAAAAAACGAAGCGAGGAGAGCGTTAGAAGCCGGCAACAGGGTTCAAGATCGCGTGCTAGAAACGATTAGGGGAGTCGCTCTGGAGTCCGAAATCAAGACGGTTGTGTCCGCAAAAGTGTGTCAAAAGTTTATTCGGCGCCCACGCTACAAAGAAAACTAACGGAAAGTAACTACGCCGCGACTAAGGAGACACTGGGGTAAGCGAGTCTCACCGTGGGCGCTTAGCGGTGTGGTTAGGTAGGGAAATCAGCAGTTATTGAAGAATAAAATTGAATAAAAGAATTTAACACCGCGTCTAATTCGTGTACCGAATCATTATCTTTTCTCCCCTCTTCCCTCCCGTCTGAGACCAGTAGTTCCCAAAGGTGCCGTCCGGCGATAGCCTAGTCACCTCTGTTGATCTTCGTTTCCCACTTCCCACCCCCATAGTGCCCAAAGGTGCCGTCCGGCGACAGCTTAGTCACCTTTGTTGATCTTCGTTTCCCACTTTCCACCCGATCGTAGTGGTTGCCCGAAGGTTCCGCCCGGCGATAGCCCAGCCGCCTTTGGAGAACCTCGCCCTGCCCCTATGTTTCTGGCAAAACTTAGTAACAGACGTGGAGAATTATATAAACAGTTACGACATGTGTAATTGCACTAAATATCCTAATTACACATAACGTCCGCCCCTAGGAAAACTGAAACGCAACGTATTTTTCAATAGCTATATGTCGAATTTCTAAGACCTTACCCTAGGAGTCGCTCAGGAAATATTGGTATATTTCTGCTGTTTGACCATTTCTCTAAATTCCCTTTCAAAGACAACAAAAAGCTGAATAATAGCTGAAGCTGTTTTTCGCTTCCTCGAAGAAGATGTCTTCCATTGTTTCGGGGTTGAAAAAGTTGTTGTTTCCGATAACGACGTTCAGCTTGTAACGAACCCTGGGACCAGGGCCCGTTACATTCATATACATATTCATATTCATAGCACTAAGTTACTTTGTCACATAGAATCTATACACACAAACACAATACACCTGACACTATACATTTACAGTTCCACGCGCCGATCTATTTATGCAGAATCGACACACGCGCCACAGCCTCCCCCCTCCCCCCGAGTTACACAACTCCACGCAGGTCATTCCTCGGTACGACCGAGCCGATGACCACAGCCAAGACTCAGCTCATTTCTCGGTGCACCCGAGGCAATGACCGTGTCGGTGGCACGCGGGAACTCGACACCAACTAAAAGCAACCCAGACTTGCGGACTCAGCACTAGAAATCGGCCTTAAATAGGACGGGCCCGCGATCAATCAGGGCAGTCCATCGCCTATCATAAACCAAAACGGCAGTCCATCAGCCGACCATCAGCCGATCGTCAACAGTAACGGCAGTACATCCGCCGCGGCTATCAGCACCACGCCTCAGCAAGAACACAATACAAGAAACCACTACACGACACCAGAACCACGAGAAAACAATACAGAACACAAATAAAACCATTTAATAACCCCAAAAAAAAACTCAACGAAGTGTCATCATTTCTTCGCCGAGCGCGAACACAAAATCAGGTGACGCAACAAACCATATTACCGCATACACCAAAACTCAGGTGTCAACGGTTGCCGTTTCATCGCCAAGTGCGATCACCAAACTACCTACACGGTAACAAGACTCTACGCCCGCTCCACTTTCGGTCTCACGGCCAAGCCCTGCCCTAAAGTTCCAGCAATACTACAACATTTCTTGTAGAGAACCCTGGACAGACTGAGCCTACCTCAGTCTGAGATAGGTATCATTACAAGTGGCGCCCGAGCAGGGACTTACGGAAACTTTAAGGAGATTTCAAAGCCAACTTTCTGGCAACTTTAAGGAAACTTAAAGAGAAAACCTTAACACGGGGCTACGTGGCTTAAAGACCCACGGCCACCGAGAAAGAATAGTAGAGCTAACCACAGAACACAAGTTCGGTACAAAATCAAATTCGCGCACCCACCCGAATCCAGTCGCGAGTGCCACCGGGAAAGTAAACGCAGTGACCAAGTGCTAAAACAGTGAAACGTGCCCAAAACAACACCGAGGAAAACTCAGTCCAATCACCATGGAAGCCTACGAAGACGACGCGAGCATTGATTTTCACACCAGCGAGCAAATCGCCAATCCAGTCTTCAGCATCGGCAGGATCTACAAGCGCCGCCGAGACGAGCTGGAGACCTTCGCCAAGGAATTCGCATTTGACACCGAAGGAACTGTTGAAGAGTTGCGCAAGAACTTTGCCATACTAGTCGCCGGACCACTCCCACCGGGTGCCTGGACTCGCTTGGCAGAAGTCGAGAGAAAATACGCAAGACCGGCAGGACGCTCCAAGTCCCCGTTGCCCACTACTCCAGGACCATCAGGCACCGGAGGATGGCACCCCAAAGCCGGCTTTGCAAGTTCCCGCAGCCCCAGAGCCCACGCCCCGACCACCAGTGGTCACAGCCGCCGATCTTCCAAGGCCGCCCACTATGGAAACCTCCCGTTTGCCCACACAGAGAATTATACCATCGATTGACGCACCCATAATCGGGCCCGACTATAACCACGTCGCACGCACAGCAGAACGCATCCGCGGATGGGGCATCCAGTTCAACGGAGAAGATGACCCAATATCGTTTCTGGAACTACTCGAGGTACGCGCACGCGCCTATGGAGTGTACACCAACCAGCTGCCTCGGAGCATGGCCGAACTACTCACCGACCGAGCCAGTCGCTGGCACCGTACCAGCCAACTACGGGGCAGTTCTGGGGCACATTTCCGCCAGGAGTTTCTGACGTATTTTCTGCCGCCAAGGTATTTCGAACAATTGGAGGACCAGATCCGAGGCCGCAAGCAAGCGGTGGGAGAACCATTCAAAGACTATCTCATCGAGATACGGCTACTCATGCACCATGCCGAGTACGACCTAGTTAAGGAGCTCTATAGGATCTACGACAACGCCCTCCCAGGACTCCAACTATACGTGTGACGAGACGAATTGGAAAACTTGTCACAGCTAACCCGATTAGCGGCAGAGTACGAGCTTATTCACGAGAGGAAACACGCAACGACCCCCCGCACCTATGCGAAGCCCACCAAGAGACACCCGGCCGGCAAGGCAACTAGACCGCAGAGAAGGTGAGTCCTACCGTACCCCCTTTCGGAGACCCCAGTGGGATTCAGCCGACACACCGCGCAGACAGTCATCGAATCAAAATAATACAACGAACCAAGACGTCGCCCATCGAATGATCACCACCCCATTGCCAACTCACGCGCAGCCTGTCGGCGATGTGGTCAAGCTGGACACGCCGCCTATGACAGCACCAACGCTTCGATCCTATTCTGCTGGGAATGTGGAAAGCGCGGCACTCGAACCGTCGACTGCTGCCGCCGAGCCACGTCGGGAAACGACACGCGTCCTCGACTGACACGGGATCAGCCGAGAACGACGCCTCCCCAGACCTGCGACTAAGCATCCCACTACACGTGAACGACGGCCGAATAGTGGCGATAGTGACAATCGGGGAGGACAAACAACGGGGCCACCATCGACACCGGGGCGTCCCGAAGTTTCATCAGCGACAACCTGGCCCGACAACTAAACAACAACTCCAACCTGCAAAATGCATGCGTCCGCATACGCATGGCTGACGGCTCAGTCAGAGAGATGACACAAGTTCTACTGGCGCACATCAAGCTGGATCAACGAGAGGCCCAAATCCCACTCTTGGTCCTCCCTAACATGCTGAAGCAAGTTATAGTCGGCATGGACTTCCTGTGCCATCGAAACGACGATCCAATGCGGCACCACGCTGCTAAAGCTACAAGATCGCCACCTCACGCCAACGCCACCGTCAGTTCAATCCAACCACGTACAAGTCCACAACCTCAGCAACAAGAAATCTAGGTCAACCACCGCGAATACACGTCCCCGACCTACCACAAAAGAACACGGCACCCAATACCGCAACGAAGAATACGACCCCGAAACCAACCACAGCGAACACATTTCCCCGACCTACCGCAAAGAAGACGGCACCCAATAATGCAACGAAGAATACGAAACCGAAACCAACCAAAGCACAAGCAAAGCACCGGCCCACAACGAAAAAAAACACGAATCAAAAGCAAGCACCGGTAAACTGCAACCAAGCAAGCGGGAAAACGAATCCCACGGCCACTACGGAGCACCCGCGTCCTAAGCCAACCCCAGGGATCACACATCCCAAACACACCACGAGGATCACACACACATGAGACAAGAATCAGGCACTCGACACAGGAAGCCCAGGATCAAAAAACAAACTACGGGGCGCACGCACCCCGAACCCACCACAAGGATCTCACACACGAGACAAACCACCAGGAACTTGAACCCGCTCGACACAGGAAGCCCAGGGTCCAAGTTCAGCCACAGCGCACCCATGCACCATTCCCTTAACGGAGAAGGTGAACCCGCGGACACCCTCAAGAACGACAACCAGCCCCGAACAACGACAACGACAACGGCAGCAACAGTGCAACAACCAAACCACGAGGTAAACAGCCACGCAAATCCCTTGCTGGTCGGGTCCAACCATCGAACTAATATCCACGGAACCTCTCCACTCCGGAACCGGAATCTATAACCCCCGAAACACCGACCGCAGCCCTGTCGCACCCACGGCCGACGTTACCCCGATCTTCGCCAACCCACTGGAGTACCTTCCACGTACTGAAGTGCCCACTAGCGCCATGCACCACGCCATGCCTAACACCACGTCCGAAATCTTCGTCGCCCAAACAAGTCGTCGCTGCGAAAACAGAGTCGTCACTGAGTCGTCGATCTGGAGAAATTACAACCCAGATATACCGCCAGACCCACGAAGCTACGCCACTCACGGCCAACGCTACCCCGATCGTCGCCCACATAAGCGACTACCCACGTAGGATCGAACCCCCCAGTGCGTTCGACACCACCATCCTCCCAGAAGACCCAAGCCAGCCCAAGGATCCCGACACCCCCGATCTCACCGAACCCGACCCAGAACTGATCTCCGATCCCCTGGCCGCCGGACCTGGCACCACAGAACCAAGAATTTCTGGACGCAGAACTTCCAAAATTCAATAATCTCCACGGAACCTCGGACATCGCCGAGCACACCATCGTCATGAGGGATAATCGACCCATCAAACAGAGGTACTACCCAAAGAACCCAGCCATAATGCGGATTATCGATGAGCAAGTCGACCAATTGATCCAAGAAGGTCTCATCGAACCCTCACGAAGCCCGCACAGCGCCCCCATCGTACTCGTACGTAAAAGAACGGCAAATGGCGCATGTGCGTGGACTACCGACAACTCAACGCTCACTCTATTCCTGACGCATACCCACTGCCCAGAATCAACTACATCTTGGAGCGCCTACAGAACGCACGCTTCATAACCACCCCGGATCTGAAGAACGGATACTGGAAAATACCCATGGCCAACGGAAGTCGAGAAGCCACCGCCTTCACGGTCCCCGGCAGAGGTCTCTATCAATGGAAAGTGATGCCTTTTCGGATTACATTCTGCACCAGCAACATTCCAACGGGCCCTTGATACTGTGATCGGTGCCGACATGGAACCCTACGCATTCGCATATTAAGACGACATTGTCGTCGTCGGACGAGACTTCGAGGACCACCTACACAACCTGGCAATAGTCCTCTCGCCTTCGAAAAGCGAAACTGCGGATAAACGCGGAAGAGTGCACCTTTTCCAAAGCCGGATCAAATATCTTACCTAAAGGAACTACGTCAGTGCATCGGAATGGCATCCTGGTACCGAAGATTCGTGCCAAACTTTGCTACAGTACTCAACCAATGTCTCCTGAGTAGCTCAGGAAGGGACAAACATGGGCATGGACAGCAGACCAACAAGCGGGCTTCGACCAACTAAAGGAACTACTCACGACCGCTCCTGTACTTGCTTGCCCCGATTTCAACGTCAAGTTCTCACTACAAACCGATGCGAGCAACCTCGGCATAGGCGCCGTACTCACGCAGGAGATCGAAGGAAAGGAACGCGTCATCGCCTATGTCAGCCGACGCTTGAACCAGGCCGAAGGAAACTACTCCGCCACCGACAAGGAATGCCTCGCCGTCATTTGGGCAATCCGAAAACTACGGTGCTACCTAGAGGGATACCGGTTCGACGTTATAACAGACCATCTCGCGCTAAAATGGCTGAACACTCTGGAGAGCCCCTACGGAAGAGTAGCGAGATGGGCGCTCGAACTCCCAACAGTATCAGTACGACGTCCACTATAGAGCAGGGAACAAAACGTGGTTGCCGATGCCCTGTCCCGACAACCCTTGGAGACGCTAGCAAGAATCAAAAAAGACGCAACATCTTGCCCCTGGCTCACACGACGGATTCAACAAACCAAAGAAGAACCCGATAAATACCCCGACTACGTCATCGAGAATGGAGAACTCTACAGGCATCTGGGCCACGGAGCCGACGATCACGACTACGTGTCATGGAAACTTTACGTCCCAAAAGACCGACGACAAAGAGTCCTCAAGGAATGCCATGATCAGCCCACGGCAGGCCGACTCGGCATTCGTAAAACCATCACACGGATAACACAACGATACCATTGGCCCGGCCTATATCGGGATGTGCGGAAATACGTACGCAGCTATTTGAGCTGCCAAAAGTTTAAGGCACTGCAACGCAAGCCCTTGGGTAGGATGCTTACCCGCAGGGCAGAGGAACCTTTCGCCACATTATGCGCCGACTTCGTGGGACCACTTCCCCGATCGAAACGAGGGAACACCATGCTACTTGTATTCTTCGACACCTTTTTGAAATGGACCGAACTAGTGCCACTTAAGAAAGCTACCACAGCTACCCTAGAGCTAGCTTTTTCGGGAACGCATTCTAATTCACTTCGGCGTACCAAAACGATTCGTCTGTGACAATGGAACACCGTTCACCAGCCGCTCGTTCCGCACGTTTATGCAAACCGCCGGTGTGGATCTGCAACACACCGCACCGTATTGCCCCCAGGAAAACCCTACGGAGCGGGCCAATCGGACAGTGAAGACCATGATTGCACAATTCGCGAAGGACCATCAAAACACATGGGACGAACTCGTACCCAAAATATCACTGGCAATTAAGTCCAGTGTCTCGGAAACAACTGGATTCAGCCCCGCCTTCTTGCTACATGGGAGAGAACCTCGCTTACCTGGAGCATTGTACGACGAAGTTACACCAGGGACAGGAAGCCCTCCGGACACAGCCCACACTAAGGCAACCCGATTCAAAAAAGTATTCGCGATAGTGCGGGACAACATTCAGCGGGCCAGTCAAGAACAATCCCGGCACTACAATCTCCGCCGACGACAATGGCGCCCCACGGTGGGTCAACTAGTACTGATCAGACAACACCACCTTTCCAACGCAGCCGACTGTTTTCGCTGCGAAATTGGCCCCAAAATATGATGGGCCATTCAAAGTCAAAGGTTTCGCGTCAGCAAATATCGTCCAGTTGCAACACCCCGGAAGTCGGAAAACTGAAAGTCGCAAATATCAACGACCTGAAAGAGTACCACGACACGTTGGACAGCGACCCCTGCTGAGGAAGCGATCACAACGACCCCTGACGACGGAAAACCACCAATGGGGGGGTGTAACGAACCCTGGGACCAGGGCCCGTTACATTCATATACATATTCATATTCATAGCACTAAGTTACTTTGTCATATAGAATCTATACACACAAACACAATACACCTGACACTATACATTTACAGTCCCACGCGCCGATCTATTTATGCAGAATCGACACACGCGCCACAGCCTCCCCCCTCCCGAGGTTACACAACTCCACGCAGGTCATTCCTCGGTACGACCGAGCCGATGACACAAGCCAAGAAGCTCATTTCTCGGTGCACCCGAGGCAATGACCGTGTCGGTGGCACGCGTGGAGAACTCGACACCAACTAAAACAACCCAGACTTGCGGACTCAGCACTAGAAATCGGCCTTAAATAGGACGGGCCCGCGATCAATCAGGGCAGTCCATCGCCTATCATAAACCAAAACGGCAGTCCATCAGCCGACCATCAGCCGATCGTCAGCAGTAACGGCAGTACATCCGCCGCGGCTATCAGCACCACGCCTCAGCAAAGAACACAATACAAGAAACCACTACACGACACCAAAACCACGAGAAAACAATACAGAACACAAATAAAACCATTTAATAACACCAAAAACAAACTCAACGAAGTGTCATCATTTCTTCGCCGAGCGCGAACACAAAATCAGGTGACGCAACAAACCATATTACCGCATACACCAAAACTCAGGTGTCAACGGTAGCCGTTTCATCGACAAGTGCGATCACCAAACTACCTACACGGTAACAAGACTCTACGCCCGCTCCACTTTCGGTCTCACGGCCAAGCCCCTGCCCTAAAGTTCCAGCAATACTACAACATTTCTTGTAGAGAACCCTGGACAGACTGAGCCTACCTCAGTCTGAGATAGGTATCATTACAAGTGGCGCCCGAGCAGGACTTACGGAAACTTTAAGGAGATTTCAAAGCCAACTTTCTGGCAACTTTAAGGAAACTTAAAGAAAAACCTTAACACGGGGCTACGTGGCTTAAAGACCCACGGCCACCGAGAAAGAATAGTAGAGCTAACCACAGAACACAAGTTCGGTACAAAAATCAAATTCGCGCACCCACCCGAATCCAGTCGCGAGTGCCACCGGGGAAAGTAAACGCAGTGACCAAGTGCTAAAACAGTGAAACGTGCCCAAAACAACACCGAGGAAAACTCAGTCCAATCACCATGGAAGCCTACGAAGACGACGCGAGCATTGATTTTCACACCAGCGAGCAAATCGCCAATCCAGTCTTCAGCATCGGCAGGATCTACAAGCGCCGCCGAGACGAGCTGGAGACCTTCGCCAAGGAATTCGCATTTGACACCGAAGGAACTGTTGAAGAGTTGCGCAAGAACTTTGCCATACTAGTCGCCGGACCACTCCCACCGGGTGCCTGGACTCGCTTGGCAGAAGTCGAGAGAAAATACGCAAGACCGGCAGGACGCTCCAAGTCCCCGTTGCCCACTACTCCAGGACCATCAGGCACCGGAGGATGGCACCCCAAAGCCGGCTTGCAAGTTCCCGCAGCCCCAGAGCCCACGCCCCGACCACCAGTGGTCACAGCCGCCGATCTTCCAAGGCCGCCCACTATGGAAACCTCCCGTTTGCCCACACAGAGAATTATACCATCGATTGACGCACCCATAATCGGGCCCGACTATAACCACGTCGCACGCACAGCAGAACGCATCCGCGGATGGGGCATCCAGTTCAACGGAGAAGATGACCCAATATCGTTTTCTGGAACTACTCGAGGTACGCGCACGCGCCTATGGAGTGTACACCAACCAGCTGCCTCGGAGCATGGCCGAACTACTCACCGACCGAGCCAGTCGCTGGCACCGTACCAGCCAACTACGGGGCAGTTCTAGGGCACATTTCCGCCAGGAGTTTCTGACGTATTTTCTGCCGCCAAGGTATTTCGAACAATTGGAGGACCAGATCCGAGGCCGCGAAAGCAAGCGGTGGGAGAACCATTCAAAGACTATCTCATCGAGATACGGCTACTCATGCACCATGCCGAGTACGACCTAGTTAAGGAGCTCTATAGGATCTACGACAACGCCCTCCCAGGACTCCAACTATACGTGTGACGAGACGAATTGGAAAACTTGTCACAGCTAACCCGATTAGCGGCAGAGTACGAGCTTATTCACGAGAGGAAACACGCAACGACCCCCGCACCTATGCGAAGCCCACCAAGAGACACCCGGCCGGCAAGGCACCTAGACCGCAGAGAAGGTGAGTCCTACCGTACCCCTTTTCGGAGACCCCCAGTGGGATTCAGCCGACACACCGCGCAGACAGTCATCGAATCAAAATAATACAACGAACCAAGACGTCGCCCATCGAATGATCACCACTCCCATTGCCAACTCACGCGCAGCCTGTCGGCGATGTGGTCAAGCTGGACACGCCGCCTATGACAGCACCAACGCTTCGATCCTATTCTGCTGGGAATGTGAGCGCGGCGGCACTCGAACCGTCGACTGCTGCCGCCGAGCCACGTCGGGAAACGACACGCGTCCTCGACTGACACGGATCAGCCGAGAACGACGCCTCCCCAGACCTGCGACTAAGCATCCCACTACACGTGAACGACGGCCGAATAGTGGCGATAGTGACAATAGGAGGACAAACAACGGGGCCACCATCGACACCGGGGCGTCCTGAAGTTTCATCAGCGACAACCTGGCCCGACAACTAAACAACAACTCCAACCTGCAAAATGCATGCGTCCGCATACGCATGGCTGACGGCTCAGTCAGAGAGATGACACAAGTTCTACTGGCGCACATCAAGCTGGATCAACGAGGCCCAAATCCCACTCTTGGTCCTCCCTAACATGCTGAAGCAAGTTATAGTCGGCATGGACTTCCTGTGCCATCGAAACGACGATCCAATGCGGCACCACGCTGCTAAAGCTACAAGATCGCCACCTCACGCCAACGCCACCGTCAGTTCAATCCAACCACGTACAAGTCCACAACCTCAGCAACAAGAAATCTAGGTCAACCACCGCGAATACACGTCCCCCGACCTACCACAAAGAACACGGCACCCAATACCGCAAACGAAGAATACGACCCCCGAAACCAACCACAGCGAACACATTTCCCCGACCTACCGCAAAGAAGACGGCACCCAATAATGCAACGAAGAATACGAAACCGAAACCAACCAAAGCACAAGCAAAGCACCGGCCCACAACGAAAAAACACGAATCAAAAGCAAGCACCGGTAAACTGCAACCAAGCAAGCGGGAAAACGAATCCCACGGCCACTACGGAGCACCCGCGTCCTAAGCCAACCCAGGGATCACACATCCCAAACACACCACGAGGATCTCACACATGAGACAAGAATCAGGCACTCGACACAGGAAGCCCAGGATCAAAACAAACTACGGGGCGCACGCACCCCCGAACCCACCACAAGGATCTCACACACGAGACAAACCACCAGGAACTTGAACCCGCTCGACACAGGAAGCCCAGGTCCAAGTTCAGCCACAGCGCACCCATGCACCATTCCCTTAACGGAGAAGGTGAACCCGCGGACACCCTCAAGAACGACAACCAGCCCCGAACAACGACAACGACAACGGCAGCAACAGTGCAACAACCAAACCACGAGGTAAACAGCCACGCAAATCCCTTGCTGGTCGGGTCCAACCATCGAACTAATATCCACGGAACCTCTCCACTCGGAACCGGAATCTATAACCCCCGAAACACCGACCGCAGCCCTGTCGCACCCACGGCCGACGTTACCCCGATCTTCGCCAACCCACTGGAGTACCTTCCACGTACTGAAGTGCCCACTAGCGCCATGCACCACGCCATGCCTAACACCACGTCCGAAATCTTCGTCGCCCAAACAAGTCGTCGCTGCGAAAAACAGAGTCGTCACTGAGTCGTCGATCTGGAGAAATTGCAACCCAGATATACCGCCAGACCCACGAAGCTACGCCACTCACGGCCAACGCTACCCCGATCGTCGCCCACATAAGCGACTACCCACGTAGGATCGAACCGCCCAGTGCGTTCGACACCACCATCCTCCCAGAAGACCCAAGCCAGCCCAAGGATCCCGACACCCCCGATCTCACCGAACCCGACCCAGAACTGATCTCCGATCCCTGGCCGCCGGACCTGGCACCACAGAACCAAGAATTTCTGGACGCAGAACTTCCAAAATTCAATAATCTCCACGGAACCTCGGACATCGCCGAGCACACCATCGTCATGAGGGATTTCCAAAGCCGGATCAAATATCTTACCTAAAGGAACTACGTCAGTGCATCGGAATGGCATCCTGGTACCGAAGATTCGTGCCAAACTTTGCTACAGTAGTCAACCAATGTCTCAGCTACTCAGGGAGGGACAAACATGGGCATGGACCGCAGATCAACAAGCAGCCTTCGACCAACTAAAGGAACTCCTCACGACCGTTCCTGTACTTGTTCGCCCCGATTTCAACGTCAAGTTTTTACTACAAATAGATGCGAGTAACCTCGGCATAGGCGCCGTACTCACGCAGGAGATCGAAGGAAAGGAACGCGTCATCGCCTATGTCAGCCGACGCTTGAACCAGGCCGAAGGAAACTACTCCGCCACCGACAAGGAATGCCTCGCCGTCATTTGGGCAATCCGAAAACTACGATGCTACCTAGAAGGATACCGGTTCGACGTTATAACCGACCATCTCGCGCTGAAATGGCTGAATACTCTGGAAAGCCCCTACGGAAGAATAGCGAGATGGGCGCTCGAACTCCAACAGTATAAGTACGACGTCCACTATAGAGCAGGGGAAACAAAACGTGGTTGCCGATGCCCCTGTCCCGACAACCCTTAGAGACGCTAGCAAGAATAAAAAAAGACGCAACATCTTGCCCCTGGCTCACACGACGGATTCAACAAACCAAAGAAGAACCCGATAAATACCCCGACTACGTCATCGAGAATGGAGAACTCTACAGGCATCTGGGCCACGGAGCCGACGATCACGACTACGTGTCATGGAAACTTTGCGTCCCAAAAAGACCGACGACAAAGAGTCCTCAAGGAATGCCATGATCAGCCCACGGCAGGCCGACTCGGCATTCGTAAAACCATCACACGGATAACACAACGATACCATTGGCCCGGCCTATATCGGGATGTGCGGAAATACGTACGCAGCTATTTGAGCTGCCAAAAAGTTTAAGGCACTGCAACGCAAGCCCTTGGGTAGGATGCTCACCCGCAGGGCAGAGGAACAGTCCTTTCGCCACATTATGCGCCGACTTCGTGGGACCACTTCCCCGATCGAAACGAGGGAACACCATGCTACTTGTATTCTTCGACACTTTTTTGAAATGGACCGAACTAGTGCCACTTAAGAAAGCTACCACAGCTACCCTAGAGCTAGCTTTTCGGGAACGCATTCTAATTCACTTCGGCGTACCAAAACGATTCGTCTGTGACAATGGAACACCGTTCACCAGCCGCTCGTTCCGCACGTTTATGCAAACCGCCGGTGTGGATCTGCAACACACCGCACCGTATTGCCCCCAAGGAAAACCCTACGGAGCGGGCCAATCGGACAGTGAAGACCATGATTGCACAATTCGCGAAGGACCATCAAAACACATGGGACGAACTCGTACCCAAAATATCACTGGCAATTAAGTCCAGTGTCTCGGAAACAACTGGATTCAGCCCCGCCTTCTTGCTACATGGGGAGAGAACCTCGCTTACCTGGAGCATTGTACGACGAAGTTACACCAGGGACAGGAAGCCCTCCGGACACAGCCCACACACTAAGGCAACCCGACTCAAAGAAGTATTCGCGATAGTGCGGGACAACATTCAGCGGGCGAGTCAAGAACAATCCCGGCACTACAATCTCCGCCGACGACAATGGCGCCCCACGGTGGGTCAACTAGTACCGATCAGACAACACCACCTTTCCAACGCAGCCGACTGTTTCGCTGCGAAATTGGCCCCAAAATATGATGGGCCATTCAAAGTCAAAGGTTTCGCGTCAACAAATATCGTCCAGTTGCAACACCCCGGAAGTCGGAAACTGAAAGTCGCAAATATCAACGACCTGAAAGAGTACCACGACACGTTGGACAGCGACCCTGCTGAGGAAGCGATCACAACGACCCCCTGACGACGGAAAACCACCAATAGGGGGTGTAACGAACCCTGGGACCAGGGCCCGTTACATTCATATACATATTCATATTCATAGCACTAAGTTACTTTGTCATATAGAATCTATACACACAAACACAATACACCTGACACTATACATTTACAGTCCCACGCGCCGATCTATTTATGCAGAATCGACACACGCGCCACAGCCTCCCCCCTCCCCCCGAGTTACACAACTCCACGCAGGTCATTCCTCGGTACGACCGAGCCAATGACCACAGCCAAGACTCAGCTCATTTCTCGGTGCACCCGAGGCAAAGACCGTGTCGGTGGCACGCGTGGAGAACTCGACACCAACTAAATCAACCCAGACTTGCGGACTCAGCACTAGAAATCGGCCTTAAATAGGACGGGCCCGCGATCAATCAGGGCAGTCCATCGCCTATCATAAAACCAAAACGGCAGTCCATCAGCCGACCATCAGCCGATCGTCAACAGTAACGGCAGTACATCCGCCGCGGCTATCAGCACCACGCCTCAGCAAGAACACTACACGACACCAGAACCACGAGAAAACAATACAGAACACAAATAAAACCATTTAATAACACCAAAAACAAACTCAACGAAGTGTCATCATTTCTTCGCCGAGCGCGAACACAAAATCAGGTGACGCAACAAACCATATTACCGCATACACCAAAACTCAGGTGTCAACGGTAGCCGTTTCATCGACAAGTGCGATCACCAAACTACCTACACGGTAACAAGACTCTACGCCCGCTCCACTTTCGGTCTCACGGCCAAGCCCTGCCCTAAAAGTTCCAGCAATACTAAAAAATTTCTTGTAGAGACCCCTGGACAGACTGAGCCTACCTAGCCTACCTAGAGTGCGAATTAAGTTTTTCTTTCCACTTTCTTCGTAGGGCTTTGCTCGCGATCGGCCGTCGACGCCAAGCTGTGGCCCCACACCCAGCCCGAACAGCAGCGTTTGACCTAGACATGTTGTCAGGCTAATATTGGGTTTGGGTAGTTTTCAGGGGAACACCGGAAAACCTTAAAACCTTGATGCAATTGTAATTGCATAAGAAGACTAAGGTATACAGACTACGTCTGAGTCCCCGTCGGCTAAGGAGAGGCCGACGCAATCTAGACTAGACTAGACTATAGATAAATAAACGAAAGCGAGAAAGAACGTGTGGTGTCGCCGTAATCGTGACACTACTATAATACCCGTACTCAGTCGGTATGATTTATGTGGAATTTCAAAATGGTTTAAAATTTAGCATTTTAAATTTTTTTGCTGCATCTGTCATCTACATCAGTTCTCATAACAACACACGTACACTGCACGAGGCAGAATGTGTGAGCAGTGTGTCAGCGAGGGGGAGAGAATCTGTAGCGGCTATCATCCCTAAGAAGACTATTTTGTTGCGAGGGGTGGGGGACTCGCTGTTGAAAATTAATTTTATCATTGTGGCTATAATAGTGATCCGATCTTAACCAGATTCGGAAATCTGATAAATATGGCTATATCGACTCGGCTAATGATGTTGATTAAGAATATGTATACTTTATGGGGTCGGAAACGCTTCTCCATGTTACATACATTCACATTTACCATAAATACAATATACCTTTTTGCTCTTCAAGTACGGGTATACAAAGAATTTTAGTTTGAGAAGAGAAGATAAAAGCCTAAGCCATATTAAACCCGGCAAGGACCAACAAGGAACATTGTTGAATTGAGCGAACGGCGCACTACTGCTGGGGAGTGCTGTTTTTCCCCTTCTTGTGCATTTTTACGCTACCCGCATCAACATGCATATGCATCTAAAGATAAGCGACATATTTTTATCTTTACGTTTGCCATTGTGTTTTCGCATATGTTATCTTTTCATGGAACATGTAAAACAAAAATTATACCAACCAACAATAGATTATTTTTATTCCTATTTTTTTCTTTTTGCTTCAACTTTCCTTAACTTTCCTTTATTTCCTTCTTAAATAAATTTTTATTAAAAGCCTTTATTATTCATATTCCTATATCATCTATTTCATTTATATTTTTACATATATGTAGAAAAAATCTGTGTGTATGCATGGATCTCCGCAACGCGTGCACCAAATTATATTATTTTAAATGATAGCCAGAGAATGTGGCATGGTTTGCACAAAACAAATATTTACTTTTCCATAAATAAGTTCCTCAACAGTGAAGGAAGTTTGTAAATTAATAAGTCTAGGATCCCACGCCGCAGGCAATCTCTGGAATGGTTAACAATAATAACGTTCCAGCTTACTTTTTGAAGGCTAGGAGAGGAGCGGAGAATGTATAATGAAATCACCAAACAGTCGATAAAAACTGTAAAATCAATCCAAAAAAGGTAAAAAACAAAACCGTCAACTCAAACTACAAATAATAAAAATAATAGCTAAAACCAAAGCAAAGGCAAAACAAAAACGAGAAAGAACGTACGGAGTCGCTGTAAACGCGACTCTACTTTTTATACCCGTACTCAGTGTGTACACATGTGATTTATGTGGAATTTTCAAATGTTGTATCAGTTTTTTACATTTTACATTTTAACATTTGTTTGCTGCATCTGTCACTTACATCTACATCAGTTCTCACAACAACACACTTACACCGCACAAGGCAGCCTGTTTGAGCGTGAGTGTGCGTGTGAGAGAATCTGTAGCGAAAATCATCCACATAATTGACTAACGCTGCAAGAGAAGGGGAATTGCTGCTGAAAATTCATTTGATCATTGTGGCTACAATAATGATCCGATCTGAACAAATTCGGGAATCTAGTAGATATTTTCTACAATACTGCATTTTTCCTTTTCTCTATCTTCAAAATTGTGGACTTTTCGTCTTTTTGTAGGGGCGGAAGGGGGCGGGGCGAAATTTTTGAAATAAACTTGCACTGAAGCGATATCACAGGAGTCTAGACAGAAAGTTTGGTTGTTCTAGCTCTTATAGTCTCTGAGATCAAGGCGCTCATTTATGCGAAACACCAAATCGACTCGATTTTGTGTGAGTGCGAAAGAGAGGGAACGAAGTTTTTCATATGTTTTTCTCTATAGTGGCTATATTATCCGATCTGATCCGATCCGATTCAGATTTGGGCCCCTGATAGATATGGTCTTTCTCTATGATTCTGCATTTTTTAGTTTTCTGGTATTTTTAAAATTGTGGACGTCACAGATGTGCGCCCTTTTGGGGTGGAAGTTGGCGGGGCGAAATTATAAGACATTTTTCTAGGAGTGAAATATAACATCAGTCTGGAAAAAAAGTCTGGTTGCTTTAGCTTTTATAGTCTCCGAGCAATGGGCGACAAACAAGACGGACAGACAGCAAATACCACAAAATACAATATAAAAACAAAAACCAACAACAATTGTCTACCTCTCAACATTAACAAATGTTACTTTGTGTCCTTTTGTAAGTGTTTATTCAATATTCAGGCCTCTTATTCGATAGATGGCATTCCGCTCTTGAAGCAGACTGAGGCACTTGACCTGGGGTTTTGTTCGATTCGAAATTTATTTTTATCGAACATTTTGAACTTCATTTTGCCAAAAGCCTATGCTATGTACAGCTTTGTTACGCGTAATGCAACCCAGTTTAGGGACCCATACACGAGGCTGAGTCTTTATTCATTTCTTTGTGCGCTCGCGCCTTGAGTATGCTTCAGTGGTTTGGAACCCCACAGGGTTCGTTCAAATAGCGCGTATTGAGAGATTGCAAAGGAAGTTTTTTTGAGGTTCGCACTACAGCCGTTGCAATTTTCCGTTCCGGTGCCGTCCTATGAGTGCAGATTTCGCCTCGTGCATCTCTCCTCTCTCGAGGATCGAAGGACCATTGCGGCGCAGATATTTCTGTACGACTTGTTAGTGGGTAACATCGATTGCCCTGACCTGCTTTTACTACGATTGGCTTCAACACGCCTGCCAGAAACCTTAGGCACCATGCACTCTTTGTTGTTAATCTCCACCGGACCAACTACGGGAATAATGAGCCGTTATGTAGGGCTCTTCGGAAGTATAATTCGTTGGGAAAAGGAGCCGTTAGACGGTTGCTTTCTCAGTTTTTCTTGTTTAATTGTTAGTTTATTATTCTTTGTTTTTGTTTAGTTTTTTTAAGATAGAAATAAGTTAGTTTAGCCAGTTAAGGTTTATCCGTTGGCGAATAAATAAATAAATAAAACACTGTCGTCAAATCACCGCACACACATTTAAACACTGAGTTTGAACGCGAATTTTCGAGTGCGGACGCGACACACAGCTGCTCTGCAAATAAAGGTCCGAAATCGCGAAACATACCTGCGGAAAGACCCACAAATTAGCCAAAGCGTTTGTTGACATCGCGTGCTCACCTGGGAGATTCAAGCCGCTCACCTATTGGCCCCGGATCCGGACTGCTCGTCGTTCTTCACGGGCACCCAAAGGGGGGCAAGGGGTGCTAGGCCCCACTTTGAGTGCGTTGCATTTCACTCAACGCCCGGAGGATCCCGCCTTTTTCTCCTTTTTCTTCATTTTCTTCCTTTTCCAATTTTTCTTTGGTGCCAGCACACATTTCACTCCAGGCATCGCAGCTGATCGACTGGTATACCAGGGCTGGAGAGTGCAGGCCACTAACCAGCTGATCGACAGCAGTGCTGTGAAAGGGCACTGGGTGCCAAAGCAGCCAGCCCTTGACAGCGACCGTTGCGGAGGGACAGTGGATCCCACAGCAGCTAGCTTTTGTCAGCGACCTACTTCAAGGGATTTACTGCCTACCTCCTAGGCGGGAATATTTACACGGCTTACGCACCACCCAACCGTATAGCTTCCCACCCACTGGCGCAACCCTGGACGCCCCAAAAATCTATTTCCCCCAATCTTGCTTGGCCGGTGGCACACTTGGCCGACGAAGCAAAAGTACAATGACAAGCAGCAACGGAGCAATGGCTTTCCAAAAAGCCTCAAAAGTGGCCCGAACACCGCCACACCAACCAGCAGTCCCAGCGCCGCCCATGAAGCAAAGCTCGATGCGCAACTTTGCCAGCGGGCCGCCACAGGACGACGTAAAGGATGCCGATACCCCAAAAGAGGCCGCGGGACCCCCTTCTCCAGCGAGTAGCGTGAGGAAAACCCCCCAAGAGAAGCAGGACCAGCGCACAAGACATCGATGAGATGGGAGCAATCTTGGATGATCTCCTACACCAAATCAACGAGAAGGGCCAGAGGTCCATTAACATGGCCATCAAGAAGTTGATCGGGCGTATGAAGGAGCTTCAAATGGAAGTGAGGTCCCAGCTGAAGGCGTCAGCGGAGGAAAAGGCAGAGGCAGAAGGGGTGCCAATGCCGTGGCCAACCTGCAGGCCCCCACCCAGGCTGGTCAATCTTGATCCACACCCCACGAAGCCCAGTGCGACTAAGGCGACGCAAACCGAGGGAGAAGAGCGCTCGCGCCAAGCCCAGGCAAGGCCATCCTGATACCATCCGGCAAGAGGCAACAACCAGCCCGATAAGCAAGGGAGAAAGCGCTGACCCAAGTCAGAAGTGGAGTGAGGTCAGAGGTAGGCGTGCCAAACACAAGAAGACCGCCCGGCCAGACGCAGTACTTGTCAAATGCACAGAGGAGGCATCATACGCCGACATCCTCAAACTGGTGAAGGCAGCACCAACTCTCCAGATCCTGAAAAATAAGGTTCAGGGCATCCGGAAGACTGCATCGGGTGAGCTGCTACTTAGGATGCAACATCCCTCCGACCCTGCCACCCAGGAGCTACAGGTGGCCATTCAAGAAGCGCTTGGCGGTAAGGCAGCCGTGAAGACCATCCAGGAGACGACTGCGGTTGAAGTCTTCGACATAGACGAGGTAACGACCAGTGAGGAAGTATCGGAGGCGATATCTGCAGCGCTTGAAAGCGCAATACCAATTCCGTACATGCGGAAAGCGTATGGAGCGACGCAGAGAGCCATAGTTAACCTCCAGCCCGACCTCGCAAATAGGCTCCTCGAACTTGGCAAGGTGCGAATTGGCTGGGTGGTGTGCCGTATACGACGCCGCACTGAGCCAACACGATGCTACAACTGCATGGGCTTTGGACATACTGCAGCCAGATGCAGATCCAAGCGCCCAGTGGCAAGAGAGATGTCTGTTTTAGATGCGGCGGGGAAGGCCACATGCACAACACGTGCAGCAGCTCGCCAAAGTGCATACTATGCGCTGGCAAGACAGGAGACACCCGCTCGGCAGCTCACTCAGTCCTTAGCCGTAGCTGCCCTGAGTTCAAGAAGGCCCTGGCTAAACTGGTTGATGGGTAAGCTCCTCCAGCTGAACCCTAAACCACTGCCGAGCTGCTCAGGATCTGTTGGCCCAAACAGTCCTGGAGCAGAAGATAGACATAGCGCTACTCAGCGAGCCCTACACGGGAAACACGAAGGAGTCTGGCAGCAAAGCTCAGACGGAGGAGCGGCAATCTGGAGCTGTGGCCCACAACCAGGCCAGCTCACGCACAGATTATCCAGAGTCGGCTTTGTGAGGGCTAAATTTAATGGCATGTTTTTTATATAGCTGCTACATAGCACCTCGGTTTACCCAACAACAATTTGAGGACATTATCAGCAGCATCGCCAACGACGCCCGAGACAAATCGCCGGTCCTTATAGCGGGCGACTTCAACGCCTGGGCAACGACTTGGGGCAGCAGCAAGAACACTCCTCGCGGGACATCGCTCCTAGATGAGTTTGCCAGCCTCAACATCTGCCTCCTCAATAAAGGCAGCACACCAACTTACAGCAAAGCAGGAAGAGAGTCCGTCATTGACCTCACCTTTGCAAAGCCCGGAGCTCGCACGCCACTCGAAGTGGCATGTGCTAGGACATATACCCACAGCGACCATCTCGCTGTGGTGACTGACTTCACAGCAACAAGGAATTCCTTCAGAACACAAAACGCACACTGTACTGGGTACAAGGAGGAAAGCCTAAACATAACCGCGCTCCTCTCAGCAGCTGAAGGACTGAGCGCCGCCGGGGATGCCGAAGCATCCGCGATAGCCATTACCAGGACCGTCAAAGCGGCTTGTGATGCAGCCATGGAGGTGAAGAAGACCGGAGGAAGCAGGCACCGCCCCGTACCATGGTGGAATGAGCACATTGCCAAGGCCAGGAGGGGAGTGTTGCGCAGCCAGACGTGCTTACCAGCGCTCTAGAGGAACGGCCCGATTCGACAGCAATGGGATAGAATTCAAGGCCAAAAGGAGATCGTTTAAGGAGGCCATCAAAAGCAGCAAGAGCAAGTGCTTTAAAGAGCTCTGCGATGCGGCTGATGCTGAACCTTTCGGCGGAGCATACAAGCTGGTCATGGGGAGGCTAAGCAGACAACCTATGCCCGCGTGCCTGAGCAGCTGAAAGGCATAGTCGACACCCTCTTCCCTTGGCAACCTCCCCTTACAAGAGGAAGCCAGTGTGGAAGATGCGAGGCAGATCGACACCACCACCACCATCACTGCCAGAGAGTTACTGGAGGTCACGAGCAAGCTCAAGACGGGAAAAGCGCCGGGGCCTGATGGAGTCCCAAATGCAGCTCTAAAATGCATTATCAGAGCCCATCCTGACGCTTTTGCAGCTATGTACAGCCAGTGCCTAGCGGAGCGGACAGTCCCACGAGCATGGAAACAGCAGAGACTCGTGCTGATACCCAAGCCAGGCAGCAGCTCAGCGACCCATCTGCATATCGACCGCTATGCATGCTGGACGCCATGGGCAAGATCTTGGAAAGATTAATCTGCAACCGGCTGGAGGCGGAACTGGCAGAGCGCCACGGCCTCTCCGACCTGCAATTCGGCTTCCGGAAGCAGAGGAGCACCACAGACGCCATTCTGATGGTAACAGACTTAGCAAGGGAAGCCATGGCGGGAACGCGATGGGCCGGAGGGGCCAAGAAGTACTGCCTAGTATGCACACTAGACGTGCGAAACGCCTTCAACTCGGCCAGCTGGAGGAGCATTCTGGAGGCCCTGAGCAGGAGAGGCATTCCTGAGCAACTGCTACAGACGCTGCGAAAGCTACTTCACGGACCGCGTACTGATCTACGACACGGAAGAAGGAGCAAGGCAGCACAACATCACCGGGGCGTTCCACAGGGCTCGGTCCTAGGGCCGATACTGTGGAATGTTATGTATGACGACATCCTGCGGCTCAACTTACCGGAAGGCTGCACACTGGTGGGCTTCGCCGACGACATCGCACTGGTGACAGTGGCGAAACACATTCGAGATGCGGAAGAGAAGAGCAGCGCTGCAATCGAGGAGATAATGTCCTGGCTGGCAACGAACGGGCTGTCGCTGGCAGAAAAGAAAACGGAGGCTGTTCTAATGAGCAGCAGAAAGAAGGTCGAGCAGGCACTCGTGAGTCGGCAACACGGTCATCGTGACCAAGCCGGCACTGAAGTACCTGGGGGTAATGCTTGACCAGAGGCTGAGCTTCAAGGCCCATCTCCCGAACACGCCAGCTCAAAAGCAGCCACAGCAACGGCGGCCATCAGCAGGATGATGTCAAATACAGGAGGAACGCGACAGCGCAGCAGACAGCTCATCGTCGGTGTGGTCACATCCATAATCCTCTATGGATCAGCGGTGTGGGCGCCAGCAATGAGGGTGCCCACGTACAGCAGAGACTGCAGGAGCGCCTACCGGCGCTGTGCCCTAAGGGCTACATGCGGCTTCCGGACGGTGTCGGAAGACGCCGCACTGGTTGTGGCAGGCATGGTCCCGTTGGATCTCCTGGCGGACGAACGACAGAGCGGGCTGGAAGTAGCCAGCGAGCGGCGAGGGGCACCATAGCCCGTTGGCAAAGGCGATGGGATCAAGCACCAAAAAGGGAGGTGGACCAGACGGCTCATCCCCAGCTCAAACCGTGGCTGCAGAGAAGGCAAGGACAGGTGGACCATTACTTGGCCCAACTACTGACGGGGCATGGCTGCTTTAAGCAGTACCTCCACCGGTTTAAACATGCAGACGATCCGTACTGCAGCTACTGCGGGTCTGGAGTTAGAGAGGATGCGGAGCACATCTTCTTTATATGCCCCCGCTTCTCGCAAGAGCGAGAGAAACTAGGGAGACGCTCGCAGGAGTCAACGTGGACACCCTGATCGAGAAGATGATAGCGGATGAGCAGGCATGGAGCGCAGTTGCCAACATGGCAGCAGCAACTCTCAGGGAGCTGCGCAGGCTGGAGCGAAGCCGGTCCAGCTAACTCCAGAGAAGACCCCACAGCCCGCACCGCGAAGTAATGCCTAGCGGCAGTCCCGCGGCTACGGTACCACCCAACCACACCCTATTTATCCTTCCAAACCACACACACACCCCCCTTCCCACTATTGTTAAACCACCCTTTTGTTAATAGTTATTCTAAGTTCTTTTTTTTTCCCAAAAAAAAATAACATTTAAACACTGTAACAAAGCATAAGTGTGCAGCCGCCGAAAAACACGCACAAAAGGAAAATTTAAAAACATCACAAAACAAAAACAATGTCGTCCGCCACTGCACCGCCAACAAAACGCACTCGGAACAATGCTGGAACCGCGAGTGAGCGCCTCTCCGACGCCTCTTCAGCACAACTGATGGAGCTACTGAAGGCTCGCTTCCAGGAGCAGACGGACCTAATTGCGTCCCATGTCCGGGAAGCAGAAGAGCGCATCCTCAGCAGCCTTATGGAGCGCTTGGACTCGATCGCTGGTGAGGTGACGCAGATGAGTGCCCGAGTTATTAACTTGGAGCAGGAGGTGTTCGATCTTCGTTCTCAGAGAGATCGACTGGGTGAACGGGTCGAGAGGCTGGACCGAGAGGTTGCAGAACTGCGCGCACTGGAGGAGATAGTGGGAGGCATAGAGGCGAGACAGACGGCCAAACACATGGCAGCTAGCGCGAGTGAACTGCGACTACTCGGTGTTCCCTACGTGGATGGAGAAAATTTAATATATATTCAACAAGCTCTGTTTTAATCTCCAGCTGACCCCTCCACCAAGAATCCGGGATGCTTTCAGGTCCCGCAAAACTCAAAATAGTAATGTGGATCCCGTTATAATGGTGAAACTGGAATGCGTCCGCGAGAAGATCAGTCTTCTTAAGAAAATTGGGGCATACCGGCGCGAAAGCAAGAGACAACTGAGCTTGCAGTTCGTAGGTTTTGACCATGGTGAAATTATACAAGGTGATCCCATCCGTAAGCTCCGGGGTCTATTTTACGCTGGCACTACTGAGAGAGCTTTGACGACATGTCTGCTAAGAGAGGCAAGACAGAGAAAGATATACAGAAGTTGTTTTGTTTCGTTATCTGTACTCTTCGCTCGCTTGAAATAGGCAGCCAAATAAGCCCCGAAAAGAGTTCGTGCTCTGCGATGGGATCACCTTGTATAATTTCATCATGGTTTTGACTCTGCAGCTGCAATTTATGTAAACGAGCAGCTTTTAAGAGAGCATTACCTCATATTCAAAGAGGCCATGAAAATGAAGAAGCACCGAATTCTCTCCGCAGTCTTCACTCGACGAGGCCTAGTGCACGTGCGCTGTAATGAGAGAGGGCGTTCAATGCATTGAACGCATGGATGAGCTTTTGCTACTAGCACCAGCTAGCGTACCCGCCGAGCCTCTCCAAGCATCATCCTCTGCCTCTCCCACTGGCGCTTCGGCTGGATCGAAAGACGCAGTAAGCGTCTTAAAGAGCTTTCGCTCTTCATCGATTACTCTTAGATTTAAAAGTTAGGTTATTTATATTATTAATTTTCTATATCTTTCATTTAAATTTAATACATTGCTCTGCTGATATTGAGGTTGCGCCCCTTATAATTTCCAATTTAAAAAATGCGTGGTGATATAGGTAGTTCCCTAACCGGTTGCATGCTTAAAATTATTGGCAAACACCGAAATGGTCTTAAAGTTGTCCACATTAATGCACAAAGTTTGCTAAGGAAAATTGATGAGTTTAGATTACTCTTTACCAACTCAAAATAGATATTATATGTGTGTCCGAGACTTGGTTTTGTGCCTGAGTTCTGTGACTTGTCAATTATGTGTGATGGTTATGTGGTTTTCGTTCTGATCGTATTGGACATGCAGGTGGTGTGGCTATATATGTAAACCCTAGATTAAAATGTAATGTTAAATGTAAACAACCAAGTGAATGTCACATCGAGTATCTACTTTTGGAAATTTCAAGCAAAGAAAATAAGAAAATTCTTATTGGATGTATATATAGACCCAATAGGTTAATTGACTATGAGCCATTAATTAATACCATCTCGGACAGTTCAGTGACTTACACGGACATTATTCTGGCCGGCGATTTCAATAGCAATATCTTGAAAGAGAATCATCTTTTAAATAGCTTTGCTTCCTGGGGTTATATGCCGTTAATGTAACCATGCCTACTCATTTCAGCAACACCTGTGATACACTTCTTGACATTTTTTCATCAATGACACTAATAAGACCTTACTCTATGACCAGGTATCAGTACCAGCTTTTTCCAAATATGACCTTATTTCCTGACATATGACTTGACTTTTAGATTACAAAACTGATTCCTTTAAGTCTAGAGACTATAAGAATATTGACCTTAATGAACTAGAACTAGAATTTAATGCATGTGACTGATCTTATATTTACGAATCTTCCCATATTGATTGTCAATTGAGTGTTTTTAAACAACAATATTCTGTACTTGTTTAATAAGTTTGTTCCTCTTAAAACCAAAGTAACCAAGCTAAGACATAAACCATGGTTCACGCTCCATCCACCATCCTACATGCATTGGTCCTTCGAGCCGGATCTTCGCCTTCCCTATAAGAAGGAGTCCAACCTGCAAGCATCGGTGGATTACATCGCTACTTCCCAAAAGATAAGTGCGATTTTGTCTTTGTTTTGTTTTATTCCCCGCCAAGTCCGATTTCCGTGGTATATGTATATATATTCTTATATACATACAGTTACGCACTTAAGTGTTGGCACAGTTGGAAATTTTAACTTTAACGACTATTTCCAGGCTTCTGGAGCTTTTTTAAAGAACCAATTTTTGTATATGCTTAAATTAAACATTTCTAAATTTAAAAGCACATTTTTTTTTTTTTTTTATTTCGTATCATACACTTAAAACTATTTGTAATTTAGAAGAAAAATTAACCTTTTCCTCACACAAAAGTCTTCCACAGTTGCACTACTTATTTTATTTATTTTAACTTAGCTTTTGATCTGGTCAAAAAATTTTAATGATATTTACATATAATGGGACTCCCCTTAAAAACACATTCGTCTGATACTTCATTAAAATTGCAGCAGTTTTAGGTAGTTATTCTGCATTTTTCCCTAACGTTTCTTAAGTTATTTCAGAGGCAGAAAAGAAACTATGTACCTCACCGAAAAATTGTCCTTCACTTGCACAATGAAGGCAAATCTTATAGTGAAATAGACAACATTATGGAATTGAGACGATTTTCCATCAAGAGCATTGTACAGAGGTTTAGAGGAGCATCAAACTTGGAGTACGCACCCAGAACAGGACGACCAAAGGCTTTAACTGACAGAGAACGCCAGCAGGTGATCCGCAAAATAAAAAGTGGACCCCAAAATTTCCTCTTCCAAGATTGCCGCTGAGGTCAAGGCTGAGCTTGGGACGGAAATCCACCCCCATGACTGCAGGGAGGGAGGGCCGTGTTTCACCGTGGGCGGCAAAAGTTTTTGTAATTCAGTTTTCGGTTTTCTCCACACTTGTTGACGGCCATTGGATCGAAATATATTGAATTTTGTTTCTTCCGAAAAAAGAGCACCTGATCCCAGAATTCAATTGGCTTGCTCAAATGACCTTTAGCATAGGCAAAACGCTTTTTTCATTGACCTCCGAGATCAACGGCTTTCGTCTAGCAGTACGACAATGGTATTTGGCTTAGTGCAGGGGCCCTCCCTACAGTCATGGGGTGGGTTTCCGTCCGCAACAATGAAATTCTGCGTTTCCGAGCAGTTTACGCGTTCCAGCAACACCTTTGGTCGCCACAAGGCATAATATTATCTCCAATCCCGTAATAAATTATCCTCAACCCAGGCATAGCGCATTTCCATAGCTATTTCGCATTTTTCGTGCCAATTTTTTGAATTGTATGTACACTTGGCCCTCGCTTAACACGGACTCGTTTAGCACGAACTCGGTCTTACACGGTTAGAAATTTACTCCCTTTCCCCTTGTAACACGCTGAAAACCTCGTTCTTGTACGATTTGGTGGCTCTAAAAGCCACCAAACAATCGAAAATGACTGATTTTTGATAAGGAGCCACCAAAAAAGAAAAACATGTTAAAACGAAACGGCTTTTCAGTCCCGTCAGCTCGAGACGCTTTATTACAATGGTTCAATACGCCACCACCACGGCACGAGCAAAATTAGGCGCCGCCATTGGTCGTTTGGCTCATTTGGAAGCGCGCATCACTGCCGCTCCATCCGCATCTCTTTCCGAGGTTCGCCGAAAAAAAATTCTGAGTATGCGGGCGGATGTCGAGGCGGAGTACAAAAAGTTCGGGTTTGAATGACCCCAATAAGACCTTACTCTATGACCAGGTATCAGTACCAGCTTTTTCCAAACATGACCTTAATGAACTAGAACTAGAATTTAATACATGTGACTGGTCTTATATTTACGAATCTCTCCATGTTGATTGTCAATTGAGTGTTTTAAACAACAATATTCTGTACTTGTTTAAAAAGTTTGTTCCTCTTCAAACCAAAGTAACAAAGCTAAGACATAAACCATGGTTCAGCAGAGACATCAAAAATCTAATGCATGAGAGAGACAATTCTTTCCTTAAATGGAAGCGTTATAAAACAGAGGAATTTCGTTTAACATTCAAAAGATTAAGAGCAACGGTTACCAAGGATATAAGATCCGCTAAGGGTAACTTCTATAAGTCCAAATTCAGAACTGTTCCACTATTAAACAAAAGATGGACTGAAATGAACAATTTGGGAATAGGAAAATGTCTACAGAAGACTGAGCACGATGTCAATGTCGAAGAGCTTAACCGAAGGTTCTCGATGACTGGTGTACCTGAAGCGACAAGCAACATGTACCTGAATTCAACCACACTCTGTGATACTAGTTTTAGCTTTGTGTGTGTCAATCAATGTGATGTCCTTTGCGTGTATTCTTAAGGTAAAGTCCAATGCTGAAGGCTTAGATGGCATTAGCCCAAAATTCCTAAAAATCTTACTTCCGAAGATGTTGTCCCACGCTTCCGACTGAATGGAAACAGGCAAAAAATATTACCCATCCAAAAAACAAAACAATGACTATAATAGACCTATTTCAATACTTCCGTTTCTTTCTAAAGTTCTTGAAAATCTTATGTCTTCACAGATTAAACACTTTTTGACTCAAAACTCGCTGATGAGTCAAAATCAGTCGGGCTTTCCAAAGAAACAAAGTTGTATAAGTGCTATAACGGATATTGTGGAAGATATACCACAAGCAACTTGACAAAAACTGGGTTACGTTCTTGACACTTCTTGACCATAGTAAGGCATTCGACTCTGTAAACCACAACATACTCTGCGCAAAATTGACGAAATTATTCAATTTCGACTTTTTTAAACTTACGCAGGGAGTTCCTCAGGGATCTGTGTTAGGACCATTATTGTTTTCAATATATGTTTATGATCTACCTTGTGTCTTGTCCGAATGTAATGTACATCTATATGCTGATGACGTCCAAATTTATGTTAGTAATCCCGTTAACGAAATAAATGTTTGTGTCAGTACGTGTAACAAGATGCTTTCCATAACAGAGATATGGGCAAAAGAGAATGGCTTTGGTAATAAATCCTAAAAAGTCAAAATGTTTGGTAATTGCTAAAAAAAAAAAGTATTTGCACAAACAATCTGGGAGAAACTATACATTGACAATGCACCCCTTTTCCTATGAAGAGCACACGCAGTTAACCTGGGTATAACATTTAGTAGCACACTATCATGGAGCAAACATATTTCAAAGGCAACAGGACGTACCTATGGACTGTTACGCCAACTGTCAGCGTCAAAACATTCTTACCAGAAAATATAAGACTCCTGATCTCTAAAGTCATTCTCATCCCGACTCTTTTTATGGTGTTGAAATATTTGGACATAGTGACGCCCGCGACAAGCGCACATTGGTATTAGCCTTTAATTCAATTGTCCGGTATGTGTTTTATTTAAGACGTTTCGACCATGTATCGCACTTGACAAATAAAATACTTGACCTTAACTTGACCACTTGGATAGATTTTAGAACCCTAGTATACTTTCATAAAATTGTAACGACTCAAGAACCAATTTACCTTCACAGCAAACTTAACTCTGCTACATAACAACGAACTAACAACTATTTATGCCCTCGAGCTCATACGCTTTGCTCGAAGAGGCAGTTCTTTGTCAATGCAGTCCGCTTATGGAACAGTCTTCCCCATCACATTAAATCAATTAGGAGCGCAACTCAATTTCAAAATAAAATCAAAAGAGCATTTAAGAAACCAATAAAAAAATAAACAAACAAAAAACGCATCATTAATTAAAAAAATAAACCAAAAAAAAAAAAAAAAATAATAAAAGAAAGAAAAATAAATAAAAAAAAAAATATATAAAAATAAATAAATAAATAAAAAAAATAAAAATAAAAAATGTTAATATATAAGTGTAACGGACCACAACGGTCCGCCACAATAAATATATATTAAATAATATAAGACTATTATTAAAAACACCTGACACTACCAAACACACTGCACCCAATTCCGCGTTGCTATATTAGCAAAACACGCCGACTAGGTCACCTGACACTGCACTCAAGTTCCGCGATCACAGCGAAACGGTGCCCCAACATACACCCACGAAAACGCGGACTCATCGGCCTCACACCCCAGGTGCCGGCTTTAAATAGCGCGCGCCATGGATCAATGGGGCAGTCGATCAGCAGTCCATCGGCAGTCGATCAGCAGTCCATGGCAGTGCATCAACAGTCAACACCGCGCCACCACAAAAATACACGCAAGCATTACTACAAGACTAGCAGTATAAAACCCAATTAATCAAGAATAAAGACAAAACCCATAAAACCTCAAAACCTCAACACAGTGTCATCATTTTCTTCGCCGACCGCGAACACAACCCCGGTAACCCAGAAACATATTATTACCGCACACACCAAAACTCAGGTGTCAGCGTTTTTCCCTTCCATCGCCAAAGTGCGAATACCGAATTGCCTGCACGGTAACCCGACGCTCCGCCCGCTCCATTTTCGGTCTCACGGCCATCCCCTTGCCTTAAAAGTGCCAGCATTTCTACAAATTTCTTGTGGAAAGAACCTTGGACAGACTGAGCCTACCTCAGCCTGGGATAGGTATCCTACAAGTGGCGCCCGAGCAGGGACTTTACTGGCAACGTTAAGGAGATTTAAGGAGAAAAAACCTTAACACGGGGATACGTGGACTAAAGACCCACGGCCACCGAGAAAAAGAAAAACAGAGCTAGGAACTAAACCACCGAGAAAGTCTACGCAGTGCGCGAGTACCGAAAACAGTGTTCAAGTGCCCAAAAACACCCCAGAAGCAACACAAAACACCATGGAATCCCACGAAGAGGACTCAGGCAGCGAATTCCACGCCGTAGAGAAAACCACTAACCCAGGCGTCAGCATCGGCTGGATTTATAAGCGTCGTCGAGAGGATCTGGAGGCTTTCGCCAAGGAATTTGGATTCAGCGGTGAAGGAACTGTCGACGAGATGCGTAGAAACTTTGCCATACTAGTCGCCGGACCACTCCCGCCGAATAATTGGGTTCGCCTGGCAGAACTTGAGCGGAAATACGCCCGACTAGCCGGACGCTCCAAGTCCCCGATGCCCACCACCCCGGGTCCATCAGGCACCCAGAGGCAGGACCCAAAACCCAGCATACAAATCCCCCACAATCGCTGAGAACGAGCCCCGGCCACCAACCTTAATGGTCGATGATCTCCCCAGGCCACCAACCACGGAAACTTGCCGCTCACCCACGCAGAGAATTGTGCCAGCGATCGACCCACACATCGACGGGCCCGACTACAACCGCATCGCACGAACCGCGGAACGCATCCGCGGATGGGGCATCCAGTTCAGCGGAGAAAATGACCCGATATCATTTCTGGAACTACTCGAGGAACGCGCAAGCTCGTATGGAGTGGACACCAACCAGTTGCCGCGGGCCATGGCCGAACTACTCACCGACCGGGCTAGCCGTTGGTACCGTACCAGCCAACTGCAGTGTAGCTCCTGGGGATACTTCCGCCAGGGAATTTCTGTCGTATTTTCTGCCGCCAAGGTATTTCGAACAATTGGACGACCAGATCCGGGGCCGCAAGCAAGCGGTGAGAGAACCGTTCAAAGATTACCTCATCGAGATACGGCTACTCATGCACCATGCCGGGTACGATCCAGTTAAACAGCTGCACAGAATCTACGACAACGCCTTGCCAGGAATCCAGCCGTACGTGCGACGAGACCAATTAGAAAGCTTGCCGACCGTGTCGGCTCGCCTCTGAGTACGAAATCATCCACGAGAGGGAACATGAGATCACCCCGCACCCATCCGAAGCGCACCGAGAGACACCAGGCCGGCAAGGCGCCCAGATCGCAGAGAAGATGACTCCTACCGGATGCCAGCTCGGAGACCCCATTGGGTCTCAGCGGACACATCTCGGAGACAGGCAGCAAATCCAGCAGATGCGACGGGCCCGGACGTGGCCCATCGCATGATCACCACGCCCATTGCCAATCCACGCACAGCCTGTCGCCGGTGTGGTCAAGCTGGGCACGCCGCCTACGACTGCACCCACCCCTCGATCCTATTCTGCTGGGAATGTGGAAAACGCGGCACTCGCACTATCGACTGTTGCCGCCGAATACGTCGGGAAACGACGCGCGTCCTCGACGACACGGGATCAGCCGAAAACGACGCCACAATAACCTCGCTAAGCCGCCCGCTCCCACATGAACGACGGCCGGATAGTGGCGGTAGTGACGATAGAAGGAAAAGAACAGAGGCCACTATCGACACCGGGGCATCCCGAAGTTTCGTCAGTGCCAACCTGGCCCGACAACTAGACAATAACTCCAACCTGCAAGTTGCATGCGTCCGCATACGCCTGGCTGACGGCACAGTCAGAGATCACACAAGTTCTACTGGCGCCCATCAAGCTGGATCATCGAGAGGTTCAAATCCCACTTCTGGTCCTACCAAACATGTTGGAGCAAGTTATTGTCGGCATGGACTTCCTATGTGCCATCGAAACGACGATCCAATGCGGCACCACGCTGCTAAGACTACGAGATCACCGCCCCACGCCAACGCCACCGTCAGTTCTGACCAACCACGTCCAAGACGCCGAATCCAGCAACCAGAAACCCAAGCCAACCGCAGCCAACACACGTCCCCGACCTACCACAAAGAAAACGGCACTCAATACCGCAACGAAGAATACGACACCGAAACCAACCGCAGCGCAAGCGAAACACCGGCCCACAACGGAAAACACGAATCGAAACAAGCACCGGTAAGCTGCAACCAAGCAAACGGGAAAACGAATCCCACGGCCAATACGGAGCACCCGCGTCCTAAGCCAACCACAGGGAACACCCATCCCAAACGAACCACAAGGATCCCACACAGGAGACAAGCACAAACGCGCTCGACACAGGAAGCGCTCGACACAGGAAGCCCAGGATCAAAACAAACTACGGGGCACACGCACCCCGAACCCACCACAAGGATCTCACCCACGAGACAAACCCAAACGAACTGGAACCCGCTCGACACAGGAAGCCGAGGTCCAAGTTCAGCCACCGCGCACCCATGCACCATTCCCTCAACGGAGAAGGTGAACCCACGGACAACCTCAGAGACGACAACCAGCCCCGAATAACGACACAGACAACGGCAGCAGCAATGCGACAACCAAACCACGAGGGAAACAGCCACGCAAATCCCTGGTCGGGTCCAATCATCGAACTAATATCTACAGAACCCCTCCACACGGAACCGGAATCTAGCCCGATGACTCCCCGAATCACCGACCGCAGCCCTGTCGCACCCACGGCCGACGTCACCCCGATCTTCGCCAACCCACTGGAGTACCTCCCACGTACTGACGTGCCCACTAGCGCCATGCACCACGCCATGCCTAACACCACGTCCGAAATCTTCGTCGCCCAAACAAGTCGTCGCTGCGAAAACAGAGTCGTCACTGAGACCCGCCTGGCAATACGTCGATCTGGAGAAATTGCGACCCAGGTATACCGCCAGACCCACGAAGCTACGCCACTCACGGCCAACGCTACCCCGATCGTCGCCCACATAAGCGACTACCCACGTAGGATCGAACCCCCCAGTGCGTTCGACACCACCATCCTCCCAGAAGACCCAAGCCAGCCCACGGACCCCGAGATCACCGATCCCTCAGAACACGATCCAGAACCGGTCTCCGATCCCTGGCCGCCGGACCTGGCACCACAGATCAAGAATTTCTGGACGCAGAACTGCCAAAATTCAATAATCTCCACGGAACATCGGACATCGCCGAGCACACCATCGTATTGAGGGATAATCGACCCATCAAGCAGCGGTACTACCCAAAGAACCCAGCCATGATGCGGATTATCGACGAGCAAGTCGACCAATTGATCCAAGAAGGTCTCATCGAACCCTCACGAAGCCCGCACAGCGCCCCCATCGTACTCGTACGTAAAAAAGAACGGCAAATGGCGCATGTGCGTGGACTACCGACAACTCAACACTCACTCTATTCCCGACGCATACCCACTGCCCAGAATCAACTACATCTTGGAGCGCCTACAGAACGCACGCTTCATAACCACCCTCGATCTGAAGAATGGATACTGGCAAATACCCATGGCCAACGGAAGTAGAGAAGCCACCGCCTTCACGGTCCCCGGCAGAGGTCTCTATCAATGGAAAGTGATGCCCTTCGGATTACACTCTGCACCAGCAACATTCCAACGGGCCCTTGATACTGTGATCGGTGCCGACATGGGGAACCCTACGCATTCGCATATTTAGACGACATTGTCGTCATCGGACGAACTTCAAGGACCACCTACACAACCTGGCAATAGTCCTCTCTCGCCTTCGAAAAGAGAACCTGCGGATAAACGCGGAAAAGTGCACTTTTTTCCAAAGCCGGATCAAATATCTTGGTCACGTCATCAGCGAAGAAGGTATCCACACAGACCCCGACAAGATTGCTGCCGTCAAAGAACTCAAGCCACCCACGAACCTAAAGGAACTACGTCAGTGCATCGGAATGGCATCATGGTACCGAAGATTCGTTCCAAACTTTGCTACAGTCGTCAACCAATGTCTCAGCTACTCAAGAAAGGACAAACATGGACATGGACAGCAGACCAACAAGCGGGCTTCGACCAACTAAAGGAACTACTTACGACCGCTCCTGTACTAACTATTGCCCCGATTTCAACGTCAAGTTCTCACTACAAACCGATGCGAGCAACCTCGGCATAGGCGCCGTACTCACAGCAGGAGATCGAAGGAAAGGAACGCGTCATCGCCTATGTCAGCCGACGCTTGAACCAGGCCGAAGGAAACTACTCCGCCACCGACAAGGAATGCCTCGCCGTCATTTGGGCAATCCGAAAACTACGGTGCTACCTAGAGGGATACCGGTTCGACGTTATAACAGACCATCTCGCGCTAAAATGGCTGAACACTCTGGAGACGACCCCTACGGAAGAGTAGCGAGATGGGCGCTCGAACTCAACAGTATCAGTACGACGTCCACTATAGAGCAGGGAAACAAAACGTAGTCGCCGACGCCCTGTCTCGACAACCCTTGGAAACGCTAGCCAGGATCAAAGAGGACGCAACAACCTGCCCCTGGCTCACACGAAGGATTCAACAAACCAAAGACGAACCCGACAAATACCCAGACTACGTCTTCGAGAATGGAGAACTCTACAGGCATCTAGGCCACGACGCTGACGATCACGACTACGTGTCATGGAAACTCTGCGTGGAAAGAACCGACGTCAAAAGTCCTCAAGGAATGCCATGACCAGCCCACGGCGTTTGCCACCTCGGCGTTCGGAAAACCATCACACGGATCGCACAACGATATTGGCTGGCCCGGCCTACACCGCGACGTGACCAAGTACGTACGCAGCTGCTTGAGGCTGTCAAAAGTTCAAGGCACTGCAGCGCAAGCCCGTGGGTAAGATGCTCACCCGCAGGGCAGAGGAACCTTTCGCCACACTATGCGCCGACTTCGTCGGGCCACTGCCCCGATCAAACGAGGAAACACCATGCTACTGGTATTCTTCGACACCTTCTCGAAATGGACCGAACTAGTGCCGCCACTTAAGAAAGCTACCACAGCTACCCTAGAGCTAGCTTTTCGGGAACGCATTCTACAAGTCACTTCGGCGTACCAAAACGATTCGTCTGTGACAATGGAACACAGTTCACCAGCCGCTCATTCCGCCTGTTTATGCAAACAGCCGGCGTTGATCTGCAGCACACCGCACCGTATTGTCCCCAGGAAAACCCTACGGAACGGGCCAATCGAACGGTGAAGACCATGATCGCACAATTCGTGGAGGACCACCAAAACACATGGGACGAGCTGATACCCGAGATTTCACTGGCAATCAACTCCAGCGTCTCGAAACCACTGGTTTCAGCCCCTCATTCCTGCTACACGGGAGAGAACCTCGCTTACCTGGAGCACTGTACGATGAAGTCACACCAGGGACAGGAAGCCCACCGGACACAGCACACGCGAAGGCAACGCGACTTAAAAAGTATTTGCAATAGTACGAAACAACATCCAGCGGGCAAGTCAAGAACAATCCCGGCACTATAATCTCCGCCGCCGACAATGGCGTCCCACGAAACACCGGCTCCTAGTACTAATTCGCCAACATCACCTATCTAATGCAGTCGATGGTTTTGCGGCGAAATTGGCCCCAAAGTATGACGGGCCCTACAAAGTCAAAAGGCTTTACGTCGGCAAATATCATTGAGATTACAGCACCCGGAAGCCGAAAACAAAAAGGTGGCGAACATCAACGACCTAAAAAGAATTCCACGACGCAGTGGACACGGGTCGCTGATGAAGCAAACAACACCCGGGGTACACGCTACTACTAACCCACTCCGGGTATGCCAACCGCCAACCACCAACCACACCCACCACCTTTCATCCGCCCGGAAGAAGGGGGGGGTGTACAGAATTCCTAACGGTCCGCCACAATAAATATATATTAAATAATATAAGACTATTATTAAAACACCTGACACTACCAAACACACTGCACCCAATTCCGCGTTGCTATATTAGCAAAACACGCCGACTAGGTCACCTGACACTGCACTCAAGTTCCGCGATCACAGCGAAACGGTGCCCCAACATACACCCACGAAAACGCGGACTCAGCGGCCTCACAGCCCAGGTGCCGGCTTTAAATAGCGCGCGCCATGGATCAATGGGGCAGTCGATCAGCAGTCCATCGGCAGTCGATCAGCAGTCCATGGCAGTGCATCAACAGTCAACACCGCGCCACCACAAAAAATACACGCAAGCATTACTACAAGACTAGCAGTATAAAACCCAATTAATCAAGAATAAAGACAAAACCCATCAACCTCAAAACCTCAACACAGAAACATATTATTACCGCACACACCAAAACTCAGGTGTCAGCGTTTTTCCCTTCCATCGCCAAAGTGCGAATACCGAATTGCCCCCCTTTCTTCCGGGCGAAACCTCAAAAAAAAACACTTGTAGGATACCTATCCCAGGCTGAGGTAGGCTCAGTCTGTCCAAAAGGTTCTTTCCACAAGAAATTTGTAGAAATGCTGGCACTTTAAGGCAAGGGGATGGCCGTGAGACCGAAAATGGAGCGGGCGGAGCGTCGGGTTACCGTGCAGGCAATTCGGTATTATTTTTTGGCGATGGAAGGGAAAAACGCTGACACCTGAGTTTTGACGACAGTGCGGTAATAATATGTTTCTGGGTTACTTGGGTTGTGTTCGCGGTCGAAAAAGAAAAATGATGACACTGTGTTGAGGTTTTGAGGTTTATGGGTTTTGTCTAATTTTTGACATTGGGTTTATACTTGACTAGTCTTGTAGTAATGGTATCGTAAATTTTTGTGGTGGCGCGGTGTTGACTGTTGATGCACTAAAGCCATGAACCTGCTGATCGACAGCCGATGGACTGCTGATCGACTGCCCCATTGATCCATGGCGCGAAGATTAAAGCCGGCAAATGAGGCCGCTGAGTCCAGTACGTTTTTCGTAAAAATGTTGGGGCACCGTTTCGCTGACTGATCGCGGAATTGAGTGCAGTGTGTGATCAAGTCGGCGTGTTTCGACTAATATAGCAACGCGGAATTCCCACGAGTGTGTTTACTAGTGTCAGGTGTTTTCAAATAGTCTTATATTAAACAGATGCATTTATTGTGGCGGACCGTTGGGGCCGGAAAAACGCAGGAAATCCGGGGAAAGATGAAAGGTGGCGTAAATGCCTATGTGGCTGGCAAAAAAATGGCGAAGGGGTTAGTTTTACCGTGGGAATCTCCAACCACTTCATCAGCGGACCCGCTGTCCATATTGCGCGAAATTTTTTTAGGTCGTTGATGTTCGCCACCTTTTTGTTTTCGGCTTCGGTGCTTAAATCGACCACGATATTTGCCGACGTAAAGCCTTTGACTTTGTAATTTTGTCATACTTTGGGGCCAATTTCGCCAAAACCATCGACTGCATTAGATAGGTGATGTTGGCGAAACAGTATTAGGGACATCCACCGTGGGACGCCATTGTCGGCGGCGGAGATTATAGTGCCGGGAACGCAAAACTTGCCCGCTGGATGTTGTTTCGTACTATTGCAGAAAAATACTTTAAGTCGCGTTGCCTTCGCGTGTGCTTCGAGTCCGGTGGGCTTCCTGTCCCTGGTGTGACTTCATCGTACAGTGCCGAGGTAAGCGAGGTTCTCTCCCGTGTAGCAGGAATGAGGGGCTGAAACCAGTGGTTTCGGAGACGCTGGAGTTGATTGCCAGTGAAATCTCGGGTATCAGCTCGTCCCATGTGTTTTGGTGGTCCTCCACGAATTGTGCGATCATGGTCTTCACCGTTCGATTGGCCCGTTCCGTAGGGTTTTCCTGGGGACAATACGGTGCGGTGTGCTTGCAGATCAACGCCGGCTGTTTGCATAAACAGGCGGAATGAGCGGCTGGTGAACTGTGTTCCATTGTCACAGAACGAATCGTTACCACCGCCGAAGTGACTTAGAATGCGTTCCCGAAAAGCTAGCTCTAGGGTAGCTGTGGTAGCTTTCTTAAGTGGCATTAGTTCGGTCCATTTCGAAAAGGTGTCGAAGAATACCAGTAGCATGGTGTTTCTCGCAAATTCGGGCCAGTGGCCCGACGAATCGGCGCAAAGTGTGGCGCAAGGTTGGTTTGCCCTGCGGGTGAGCATCTTACCCACGGGCTTGCGCTGCAGTGCCTTGAACTTTTGACAGCAAAACAGCTGCGTACGTACTTTCTCACGGATGACAGGCCGGGCCAGTAATATCGTTGTGCGATCCGTGTGATGGTTTTCCGAACGCCGTTCATTGGCCTCGCCGTGGGCTGGTCATGGATTTCCTTTGAGAACCCTTTTTGACGTCGGTTCTTTGGGACGCAGAGTTTCCATGACACGTAGTCGTGATCGTCAGCTCCGTGGCCTAGATGCCTGTAGAGTTCTCCATTCTCGAAGACGTAGTTCTTTCGTAGTTCGTTCTCGTTCGTTCGTTCTTTGTAGTGACCAGACGTGTGTTTTTTCTTGCGCTCCGCTTCTTTCTTTTTATAAATTACAAACAAACGGTGTTTGGCCTAATAAATTTAATAATTTCACTCCTAATCTGATTCTCTATCAAAATCCGCGGGTGCATGTCTTTTTTTTGTGTTTAAACACGACGTTTTTAACCAATTTTTGTGCGGCGGGTAATTGTGTTTTGTTGTTGCTTTACAGTAAGTAAGAAAATACATTTGGCCGCTCTTTAGCTTTTGTCTAGCAACTCTCTCTCTCTATCACCCAAACTAACTGTTCTTTTTCTCTCTCGCTTATAAACCTTTTTGTGCAGTAGCTCTCTCACTTTGAAAGCTGTTGCAGTTCTCTCTTTTTTTTTCCATTTCTTCTTTAAGCATAGCTTTTTAGAAACTGCTTGCACTGTGGTCTGATTGCTATTTGTTTTAATCTTTCTTTTTGTCATTGAAAAAAAAAAAAATTAAAACTAATATGGAATTTTCAGTGGTCTGTGCAAAAAAAACCTGCAAGAAGCAGATCACTCACGATCAGCCGAGCATACCTTGCTGGCTTTGCGATAGCGTAGTGCACGCAAAGTGTGCAGGTATTTCTGGCCGTGTGGGTGATGCCATCTCACAACGCAACGGCTTGCATTATAGTTGCGAGGATTGTCGTGCGGTAGAAAGCGAAATGCGCTCGTTTATGAGGCAGACGAGGAGTGGCTTTAAGGAGCTGATCGTGGGCTTTAAAAGCAATACGATCGGCTCTTAGCCATGGACACTCAGTTCAGCAGTTTACAGCTGCTGGCTGAGTCTCCGCGGCGCAAGAAGTCCACTCCACGAGACTTGCAAGTGCCAACTGCCTCACGCCCGCCGTCATCTGAAAAACTAACTCCGACCACTACGCCAGTGCAGCAGTTGATTTCGTTTGCTACCCAAGGGCAACGATCACTGCTGGTGATGCAGATTCGGTAGCCGAATGCATCGTCTCGGAGAACATGCAGCCGACTGTAGCGTCCGTGTCCGTAGAGTCCGTACCAAACTCCATAGCCATCCCATCGATTACGAACCCACCAGTTGTTGAACGTCCGGGACCGCCGGATATTGCCATCACAGGTACCGCACCTGTGGTGCCAAAACCATTGGTGGGTGTCCCACCAAAAGCGACATATTTTTTGTCTCTCGGCTTGCCCCTGATCTTACATCTAATGATGTAACTGCTTTTATACAAAGCAAAATAAAAGCCGAAGGCCTAAAGGTGGAGAAGTTTAATTTCGCTTATGCCGGGGAGATAGCTTCTTTTTCAAGATAAGCGTCTCCCCAACTCATTTCAGCACCATCTGTTCTGCCAATTTTTGGCCGGAGCACTTGGTTGTGAAAGAGTATAAGGCTAAGAAGAAGAATAGCCCCCCCATAACTCTCCCCGGCAGTCAGACCAGTGCTCCATCCTCATCTTCCCGCTCTACTTCCACCCATCCAAAAACTAGTTTCCTCTTTTTTTTAATTACTTACCAGAATGCTAGAGGCTTACGTACTAAGCTCAGCACTCTCTATCTTGAAAGTTTCACATTTTTGTCCCATATTATTGTGTTAACTGAAACCTGGTTAAAGCCGGACATCCTTAGTTCCGAAGTTTTGGCAGATCGGTACACAATATTTAGAAATGACCGTTTGTCTCGACGTGGAGGAGGGGTCCTCATCGCAGTGGACTCTAACTTCACGTCGGAACATTTCATATTCCAGGTTCCACAACACCTGGAATTCCTGTGCATAAAACTGATTCTTCCAGCCTTTTCTATTTTCATTACCTGCTCGTACATTCCATCATCTTCGGATATCTCTATACACCAGCAGCACCTGTCCGCTTTAAAACTGTTTCTTCCTCGCTATCAGATAAAGACCACATGATAGTTCTGGGGATTTCAATTTGCCAGGCACTGTTTGGTCTTCGGTAAACGAGTCGAATAACCTTGTGCCCATATCACGACATGACTTTTTATTGACGGCTTGCTAGACCTGTCCCTGTCTCAAGTCAACCATGTGAAAAATTCCTTGGGTCGATTGCTCGATCTCTGCTTCGTCTCGGATCCGACCATAGCGTTGTTAACCCGAGCCCTTCCGCTCACTATACCTGAAGACTCCTACCATCCGACTTTCGAAGTATCGGTCGATATTGGACCTTCTGTATTGGATCGATCAGATAAGCTTTCTAAACGTGTCCGCTGCTTTCGTAAGGCCGAGTTTACGAAGCTTAATAGCCTGATTAGGGATTTCGATTGGTCCGCTCTGTACTTGTGCACTGACGTTCTGAAAGGCACAAACATTTTCTATAATGTACTTGACACACTCTTTGATTTTTGTGTCCCATATTTTTGTCCGATTAGATCTGGGAAGCCCCTTGGTTTTACCAAAGAGCTATCCAGTCTAAAAAAAACATAAAATCAAGACTTTATAAAAAATTTCAAGAAGTTGGCTCTCCTTCTTCTCTCTCTCGCTATGTAATAGCTCGGTCAAATTTTACCATTGTAAACGCTCAATGCTACAAAATTACCTAGCTCGATGCAGGATGCGCTTTTCTCAGGACCCTAAACAGTTTTACAGCTTCGTAAACAGCAAGCGTAAAACGTCCGCACATCCATCCTCGCTATCATTTAATAATTCGTCGGCAAACAATGATCAGGCCATTGCCGATCTTTTTTGCACAAATTTTTCAATCAACCTATTCCCATGAAAGCTACTCTGGTCAGCCGTATCCATACAGTTTACCAAGATCGAACGGCATTTTCAGTCCTACGTTAAATGAAAGCTCACTGCTTCAGGATCTTCGACTAGTTAAGCCAGTGTTCTCACCGGGTCCTGACGGAGTCCCGCCTGTGTACTCAGGTACTGCGCCGACGCTCTGTGTGGACCCCTGCTTAAACTATTCACCCTATCCCTTAACTCCTCCTGTTTCCCTCCGATCTGGAAGGAATCGTTTATTATTCCTCTCCATAAGAAAGGTAGTAAGTCTGACGCAATGAATTACAGAGGTATATCAAAGTTATCCGCTATTCCAAAAATGTTTGAGAAAATTTTAACCCCGCACTTGCAACATCTCTGCAAATCACTTATATCTCCAGCTCAGCACGGATTTATAAGGCGACGATCAACAACTACAAATTTACTAGAGTTTACCTCTTTTATTATTAAAGGCTTTCCATGGTAACATGCAGACGGATGTCATTTACACCGATTTTAGTAAAGCATTCGACTCTGTAAACCATTCCCTTTTAGCACAAAAACTTGACATTTTAGGGTTTCCGCCCAACCTTTGGAAATGGATTTCAAGCTACCTTTGCTGTAGGTCTCAAAGAGTGCTCTTCAAAAACTCCTTGTCTTCACTTGTTCAGGTTACTTCTGGAGTACCACAGGGCAGCCATCTTGGCCCCCCTACTTTTCACACTCTTCATTAATGACCTGCCTTCAGTATTAACAAACTCTCGAGTACTCATGTATGCGGATGACGTTAAACTCTGTGTCCAGTATAAGGACATTTCATTTCACTCTCGCTTGCAATCCGATCTCAATAACTTTCAGTCATGGTGTTGTGCAAATATGTTACACCTGAATGCCTCGAAATGTAAAGTAATGACATTTCATCGCTCCAGCCCCCTTGTTGGCTCCTTACACCCTCTGCGGTGGTTCTCTTTGAGAGAATTACATTGGTTGATCATCTTGGTGTTAAACTAGACCCCAAGTTAAAAATTTTCTGAACATATTTCTACCATGGAAAAATAAAGACATGGGAGTGCTTGGGTTTATAAAGAGGTGGTCAAAGGAATTTGACGACCCCTATATAACGAAGACTCTCTATATTTCACTTGTTCGTCCGATTTTTTAGAGTACGGCTCGTGTGTATGGTGTCCTCAGTACAAAGTACACCAAGACCGTATAGAATCAGTCCAGAAAAACTTTTTACTTTTTTGCTCTGCGTGGCCTCAACTGGGATGAAGGTGTGAGACTGCCTTCTTACTCTTGCAGATTGCTCTTAATAGACCTTCCATCCTTACTTAATCGTAGAAAAATGCTTGGTGTGATTTTCATGCACAACTTGATCAGGGGGTGACATCGACAGCCCTGACTTGTTGAGCCGCATAAACTTCACGATTCCTATTAGATCCTCTAGAAATTTTATTCCTTTGTACCTTCCACTGTGTAGATCGAATTATTCCTTGCATGAACCGTTTCGGATCTTATGCTCGGATTATAATTCGTTCTACCATATAATATCCACCACTAAATCACTTCCTCTACTTAAATCACTAATACTAACATACCTTGCACGTAATTAGTAATATTCTTTTTGTAACTTTGCATGTTTAGCGTTGTGTTTAGCCCTAATTTTTCCTCGAATATTAGTCTAACACCTATCTTTCCTGCATGTTCGCGATCGGTTTCGGTACTCGTGTCGCGCGTCATGCGGCAGCGCCCCTCGGTCGGTTGGGCGGGAGGAGGGCTGCGTATTTGCCTGGGATCCGCGCGTAACAGGCTTCGGCTTGGTGTCGCATGGGCCACTTGATGGTGCAGTCATTGCACATCAACGTCCTAAAGATAGTCTGGGTATTTGTCGGGTTCGTCTTTGGTTTGTTGAATCCTTCGTGTGAGCCAGGGGCAGGTTGTTGCGTCCTCTTTGATCCTGGCTAGCGTTTCCAAGGGTTGTCGAGACAGGGCGTCGGCGACTACGTTTTGTTTCCCTGCTCTATAGTGGACGTCGTACTGATACTGTTGGAGTTCGAGCGCCCATCTCGCTACTCTTCCGTAGGGGCTCTCCAGAGTGTTCAGCCATTTTAGCGCGAGATGGTCTGTTATAACGTCGAACCGGTATCCCTCTAGGTAGCACCGTAGTTTTCGGATTGCCCAAATGACGGCGAGGCATTCCTTGTCGGTGGCGGAGTAGTTTCCTTCGGCCTGGTTCAAGCGTCGGCTGACATAGGCGATGACGCGTTCCTTTCCTTCGATCTCCTGCGTGAGTACGGCGCCTATGCCGAGGTTGCTCGCATCGGTTTGTAGTGAGAACTTGACGTTGAAATCGGGGCAAGCAAGTACAGGAGCGGTCGTGAGTAGTTCCTTTAGTTGGTCGAAGCCCGCTTGTTGGTCTGCTGTCCATGTCCATGTTTGTCCTTTCTTGAGTAGCTGAGACATTGGTTGGACGACTGTAGCAAAAGTTTGGAACGAATCTTCGGTACCATGATGCCATTCCGATGCACTGACGTAGTTCCTTTAGGTTCGTGGGTGGCTTGAGTTCTTTGACGGCAGCAATCTTGTCGGGGTCTGTGTGGATACCTTCTTCGCTGATGACATGACCAAGATATTTGATCCGGCTTTGGAAAAGGTGCACTTTTCCGCGTTTATCCGCAGGTTCGCTTTTCGAAGGCGAGAGAGGACTATTGCCAGGTTGTGTAGGTGGTCCTTGAAGTCTCGTCCGATGACGACAATGTCGTCTAAATATGCGAATGCGTAGGGTTCCATGTCGGCACCGATCACAGTATCAAGGGCCCGTTGGAATGTTGCTGGTGCAGAGTGTAATCCGAAGGGCATCACTTTCCATTGATAGAGACCTCTGCCGGGGACCGTGAAGGCGGTGGCTTCTCTACTTCCGTTGGCCATGGGTATTTGCCAGTATCCATTCTTCAGATCGAGGGTGGTTATGAAGCGTGCGTTCTGTAGGCGCTCCAAGATGTAGTTGATTCTGGGCAGTGGGTATGCGTCGGGAATAGAGTGAGTGTTGAGTTGTCGGTAGTCCACGCACATGCGCCATTTGCCGTTCTTTTTACGTACGAGTACGATGGGGGCGCTGTGCGGGCTTCGTGAGAGGGTTCGATGAGACCTTCTTGGATCAATTGGTCGACTTGCTCGTCGATAATCCGCATCATGGCTGGGTTCTTTGGGTAGTACCGCTGCTTGATGGGTCGATTATCCCCTCATGACGATGGTGTGCTCGGCGATGTCCGAGGTTCCGTGGAGATTATTGAATTTTTGGCAGTTCTGCGTCCAGAAATTTTGGATCTGTGGTGCCAGGTCCGGCGGCTAGGGATCGGAGACCGGTTCTGGAGCGTGTTCTGAGGGATCGGTGATCTCGGGGTCCGTGGGCTGGCTTGGGTCTTCTGGGAGGATGGTGGTGTCGAACGCACTGGGGGGTTCGATCCTACGTGGGTAGTCGCTTATGTGGGCGACGATCGGGGTAGCGTTGGCCGTGAGTGGCGTAGCTTCGTGGGTCTGGCGGTATACCTGGGTCGCAATTTCTCCAGATCGACGTATTGCCAGGCGGGTCTCAGTGAATACGACGACTCTGTTTTCGCAGCGACGACTTGTTTGGGCGACGAAGATTTCGGACGTGGTGTTAGGCATGGCGTGGTGCATGGCGCTAGTGGGCACGTCAGTACGTGGGAGGTACTCCAGTGGGTTGGCGAAGATCGGGGTGACGTCGGCCGTGGGTGCGACAGGGCTGCGGTCGGTGATTCGGGGAGTCATCGGGCTAGATTCCGGTTCCGTGTGGAGGGGTTCTGTAGATATTAGTTCGATGATTGGACCCGACCAGGGGATTTGCGTGGCTGTTTCCCTCGTGGTTTGGTTGTCGCATTGCTGCTGCCGTTGTCTGTGTCGTTGTTCGGGGCTGGTTGTCGTCTCTGAGGTTGTCCGTGGGTTCACCTTCTCCGTTGAGGGAATGGTGCATGGGTGCGCGGTGGCTGAACTTGGACCTGGGCTTCCTGTGTCGAGCGGGTTCCAGTTCGTTTGGGTTTGTCTCGTGGGTGAGATCCTTGTGGTGGGTTCGGGGTGCGTGTGCCCCGTAGCTTGTTTTGATCCTGGGCTTCCTGTGTCGAGCGCTTCCTGTGTCGAGCGCGTTTGTGCTTGTCTCCTGTGTGGGATCCTTTTGTGGTTCGTTTGGGATGGGTGTTCCCTGTGGTTGGCTTAGGACGCGGGTGCTCCGTATTGGCCGTGGGATTCGTTTTCCCGTTTGCTTGTTTTGCAGTTTACCGGTGCTTGTTTCGGATTTGTGTTTTCCGTTGTGGGCCGGTGTTTCGCTTGCGCTGCGGTTGGTTTCGGTGTCGTATTCTTCGTTGCGGTATTGAGTGCCGTTTTCTTTGTGGTAGGTCGGGGACGTGTGTTGGCTGCGGTTGGCTTAGGTTTCTGGTTGCTGGTTTCGGCGTCTTGGACGTGGTTGGTCAGAACTGACGGTGGCGTTGGCGTGGGGCGGTGATCTCGTAGTCTTAGCAGCGTGGTGCCGCATTGGATCGTCGTTTCGATGGCACATAGGGAAGTCCATGCCGACAATAACTTGCTCCAACATGTTTGGTAGGACCAGAAGTGGGATTTGAACCTCTCGATGATCCAGCTTGATGGGCGCCAGTAGAACTTGTGTGATCTCTCTGACTGAGCCGTCAGCCAGGCGTATGCGGACGCATGCATCTTGCAGGTTGGAGTTATTGTCTAGTTGTCGGGCCAGGTTGGCACTGACGAAACTTCGGGATGCCCCGGTGTCGATAGTGGCCTCTGTTCTTTTTCCTTCTATCGTCACTACCGCCACTATCCGGCCGTCGTTCATGTGGAGCGGGCGGCTTAGCGAGGTTATTGTGGCGTCGTTTTCGGCTGATCCCGTGTCAGTCGAGGACGCGCGTCGTTTCCCCGACGTATTCGGCGGCAACAGTCGATAGTGCGAGTGCCGCGTTTTCCACATTCCCAGCAGAATAGGATCGAGGGGTGGGTGCAGTCGTAGGCGGCGTGCCCAGCTTGACCACACCGGCGACAGGCTGTGCGTGGATTGGCAATGGGCGTGGTGATCATGCGATGGGCCACGTCCGGGCCCGTCGCATCTGCTGGATTTGCTGCCTGTCTCCGAGATGTGTCCGCTGAGACCCAATGGGGTCTCCGAGCTGGCATCCGGTAGGGAGTCATCTTCTCTGCGATCTGGGCGCCTTGCCGGCCTGGTGTCTCTCGGTGCGCTTCGGATGGGTGCGGGGGTGATCTCATGTTCCCTCTCGTGGATGATTTCGTACTCAGAGGCGAGCCGTGTCAGCTGTGACAAGCTTTCTAATTGGTCTCGTCGCACGTATAGCTGGATTCCTGGCAAGGCGTTGTCGTAGATTCTGTGCAGCTGTTTAACTGGATCGTACCCGGCATGGTGCATGAGTAGCCGTATCTCGATGAGGTAATCTTTGAACGGTTCTCTCACCGCTTGCTTGCGGCCCCGGATCTGGTCGTCCAATTGTTCGAAATACCTTGGCGGCAGAAAATACGACAGAAATTCCTGGCGGAAGTATCCCCAGGAGCTACACTGCAGTTGGCTGGTACGGTACCAACGGCTAGCCCGGTCGGTGAGTAGTTCGGCCATGGCCCGCGGCAACTGGTTGGTGTCCACTCCATACGAGCTTGCGCGTTCCTCGAGTAGTTCCAGAAATGATATCGGGTCATTTTCTCCGCTGAACTGGATGCCCCATCCGCGGATGCGTTCCGCGGTTCGTGCGATGCGGTTGTAGTCGGGCCCGTCGATGTGTGGGTCGATCGCTGGCACAATTCTCTGCGTGGGTGAGCGGCAAGTTTCCGTGGTTGGTGGCCTGGGGAGATCATCGACCATTAAGGTTGGTGGCCGGGGCTCGTTCTCAGCGATTGTGGGGATTTGTATGCTGGGTTTTGGGTCCCGCCTCTGGGTGCCTGATGGACCCGGGTGGTGGGCATCGGGGACTTGGAGCGTCCGGCTAGTCGGGCGTATTTCCGCTCAAGTTCTGCCAGGCGAACCCAATTATTCGGCGGGAGTGGTCCGGCGACTAGTATGGCAAAAGTTTCTACGCATCTCGTCGACAGTTCCTTCACCGCTGAATCCAAATTCCTTGGCGAAAGCCTCCAGATCCTCTCGACGACGCTTATAAATCCAGCCGATGCTGACGCCTGGGTTAGTGGTTTTCTACGGCGTGGAATTCGCTGCCTGAGTCCTCTTCGTGGGATTCCATGGTGTTTTGTGTTGCTTCTGGGGTGTTTTGGGCACTTGAACACTGATTTCGGGACTCGCACACTGCGTAGACTTTCTCGGTGGCACTCGCGACTGGATTTGTGTGTTTAGTTCCTAGCTCTGTTTTCTTTCTCGGTGGCCGTGGGTCTTTAGTCCACGTATCCCCGTGTTAAGGTTTTTCTCCTTAAATCTCCTTAACGTTGCCAGTAAAAGTCCCTGCTCGGGCGCCACTTGTAGGATACCTATCACAGGCTGAGGTAGGCTCAGTCTGTCCAAGGTTCTTTCCACAAGAAATTTGTAGAAATGCTGGCACTTTAAGGCAAGGGGATGGCCGTGAGACCGAAAATGGAGCGGGCGGAGCGTCGGGTTACCGTGCAGGCAATTCGGTATTCGCACTTTGGCGATGGAAGGGAAAACGCTGACACCTGAGTTTTGGTGTGTGCGGTAATAATATGTTTCTGGGTTACCGGGGTTGTGTTCGCGGTCGGCGAAGAAAATGATGACACTGTGTTGAGGTTTTAAGGTTTATGGGTTTTGTCTTTATTCTTGATTAATTGGGTTTTATACTGCTAGTCTTGTAGTAATGCTTGCGTGTATTTTTTGTGGTGGCGCGGTGTTGACTGTTGATGCACTGCCATGGACTGCTGATCGACTGCCGATGGACTGCTGATCGACTGATCAGGTGTTTTAATAATAGTCTTATATTATTTAATATATATTTATTGTGGCGGACCGTTGTGGTCCGTTACATAAGTATTTACTTTAGGTACATAATTTTTGTCAAAATGTCCATGTATAATTATTAGACTTTAGTAGATAACAGATCCAAAATTAACTCTATAAACTCACCGAGTGACTAACGCAATAAAAAATAAGTTTATACTTGTAGCACTAGGATAAAAGCATGAAATAAATTAAATTAAATTATCCTCCTCCGCTGAGGGGAAGGGACGGCTGTAGGTTGGTGACTTTTGTGGAACGGGCGACCTCCTTCACCGTGGGGAAGGGATAGCTGTGGACGGATGACTTTGCACCTCTCTCGAAAGGAACGCTGGACTGGCCGATTACCGACACTTTCACTCCTTGTACGAAGTTTATGAATGTTGGCTTAATATTAGAGTGGTGCCGAACCTGTTAGGGTGGCATTATTATTGGTATTATTATACCCGTACTCGAAGAGTAAAGGGGTATATTGTATTTGTGGTAAAAGTGAATGTGTGTAACATAGAGAAGGAATAATTTCCGACCCTATAAAGTATATATATTCCTGATCAGCATCAATAGCCGAGTTGATATAGCCCTGTCTGTCCGTCCGTCTGTCTGTCTGTCCGTCTTGTTTGTCGCCCATTGCTTGAAGGCTACATATATGAGCTAGAGCACTGACCAAATACATTGTCTGTCTTTGGTTAGTGGCTAGAGCAACCAAACTTCTTATCCAGTCTGATGTGATATCTCACTCCTAGAAAAGTGTTTCAAAATTTCGCCCCGCCCACTTCCGCTAACAGAAAACTAAAAATGCAGTATCATAGAGAAAGACCATATCTATCAGGTGCCCAAATCTAAATCGGATCGGATCATTAATATAGCAACAATAGAGAAAACCATCCGAAAAACTTCGCCCCTCTCGCTCGCACTCACACAAAAACGAGTCGATTTGGTTTTCGTTCAAATGAACGCCTGATCTCAGAGACTATAAGAGCTAGAGTAACCAAACTTTCTGTCCACACTCCTGTGATACCAAACCGAAACAAGTGTATTTCAAAATTTGAATTTTCAGAAGCGGAAATACCCCGCGCCCTTTCAGCGATTTCCCGCGCCCGATTCCAGCGTAAGTCATTTATGGGGTTGATTGTCGCTACAGATTCTCCCTCTCGCTCACACACTGCTCATACATTCTGCCTCGTGCAGTGTACGTGTGTTGTTGACAATGTCGATGACAATGTAGCAAAAAAAAATGTAAAATGTAACAACTGATAAAACATTTGAAAATTCCACATAAATCACATGCGCTGACTGAGTACGGGTATAAAGTAGAGTCGCGCTCACAGCGACTCCATACGTTCTTTTCTCGTTTGTTATGGTTCAAAGCTACCTCCTCACCAATTTTCAGCCAAATCAGTTCAGCCGTTCTTGAGTTCTATACGGTGTAACTAACACGACTTTTATACCTGTACTCGAAGAGTAAAAGGGTATATTGTATTTGTGGTAAAAGTGGATGTGTGTAACATAGAGAACTCATTAGTACTCTGGTACTCATTGAGCTTTCAGGTGGCTCAGAGGGGGCCTAGCTGAGGCCACCGGACGGGTCGCAGGTTGCGGTAGCGAACGGCCTACTGGGTAGGTTAGCTGCGAATAAGCGGGCATCCCAAAGAAATTCAACTCAGTTGAATCTGAGGGAGAGTACCGAAAATAAGCAGTCCCGGACAGCCAGCGGGTGTTCGCGACGCAGCAACACTGACAATGCGCTTGTGGTGCCGCCTCTTTTAAGTAACTCACACACTTCCCTTCCCTACACACTTCCTACCCACATCCCAACCCCCCACACTCACCCTCACACCGGGCCGGACTAAGAGTGTCATACGAAACGTGCCGAGAGGCCTGGCTGGGGCCCGGTATAAAAAACCAGCCCAGTCATTAACTGTGTGGTCAGGGACTTGGCTGCCCCCTGTTCTAAGTATGCCTTATCCGGGCAACGCGAATATCTGCCCGGAAGGACATTGCCCCTTCTTTGCATATCGTGGGATCAGAATGGAAGATTATAAACAAAAAACAAACAAAACTGAGCATGGCACTCCCCAATTGCCAACTGGGAGAAATCCAAAACAGGGAAAGGCAAAGTCCCAAAGTTCTGGCTTAACCCGCATTATTGCAGGAAAATCCTGCTCGGCGACAAGCGCTGGGGCGAACCCTACGGGGTACCATCCCAGTTCTGGGGTGGGTGGCGAATCGGCTCCCAAAACCGACAACTTGGCAGAACGACAACGCAATCCTGCGGCTGCTCTGCCTGCTGGTAAGGTTGCAGGGGTCGAGTCTCCATCGACCAGTGCTCAAGCCACAAAATATACATATGCCGAAAGACGGAGTGCTGGCAACAGCCTCCGTAGGCAAAGAGCCGCGATGACGTCCAGCCCATCGGACCAGTTGTTGAAGAAGGTGGAATGGGGCTCAAGGGTGCTCCCCAACTTCGGCAAGGAGGCGCCGAACAAGGAGGCCCCCTGAACCAAAGAGGCAGCACTTGCAGGAGACCCGGGGCCCGCCCCAAAACGTTCCAGGGTGCTGCCGAATGTTTCATTCGCGCAGATTGCTAAGGAGAGAACGCTTATCGGCGTCCTTGACAAAGGCAACGCGGATGCCAAAATTCCAGTGGAAGTGGGTGGAAGCGGCACTGGCCGACCGCTGCTTCGAGCTGCTGGAATCGGAGCCCGGCCCCCCACCAGTCAGCAAAGACATGGGATGGTATCAGAGTACAATCAAAATTATAGCTTGCGAAGATCGCGCGATCCGTACAGCTATACAAAGCAGCGGTAAAACAAGTCGGAGAGGTCTACCCTGGAGCGAAGATTGTCGCTGTTGACTGGAGCGAGGTGCCCAGTAGAGAGTGTGGGTGCCTGCCTTCTTCAAGGAGCCAGACCGCATCCTGAATATGTTGCAGAGATGCAACCCACTTCTTCATTTCTCGGACTGGAAGGTGGCGAAGGTGGAAAGGACGACAGTCCCCACAAACCAAGTGGTGGTCGTCCTCAACAACGAGTCGCTGGCCCCGATAGAGGCAGGCTAGAGGCGAGCTGAACTTCGGCTTCAGCTCAGTCACCATAAAGGTGTACAAGTCGGATGCAGCCTCGTCCTGTCGACAACCCAGAAGCACCCAACAGCGAGTTGGAGCCGGAGCAGGACGGCTACTCCTCGGACACCATGCGCATGCATGACTTCGAGGCCATGTGTCGGGAGCACGACGATATAGTCGACGACACCGACGCCGATGTTACAGTGGTGGAGAAACCTGATGATGACCCTACGAGTACTTCAAATCAATCTCCACCACATTAAAGCAGCAGCAGGGCCCCTAATACTCCGCTTGGACGAGAGCGGAGCAGATGTAGTCCTAATCCAGGAGCCTTGGGTAGTAGGAGACAAGGTCTGTGGATTAGTGATGAAGGAGTATAAGCTAATCACTGCTTAAAACGAAGGTAAAATTCGCACCTGGTAGAAAGCACCTTATCTTTTCATCTTTTCTTTTTTTTATCTCATCTTTCTGCTCCATAACTTTAGCAACTTCGACAACACGGCAGTTAACTTAGAGCTACAAGGGACACACCTGAGGTTGGTGTCGTCCTACATGGCGCACGAGGAAAGCGATACGCGCGCCAACCAGCGACAGCGAAAGTTCGGGCATAGGCCTTTAATAGGCTGCGATGCCAACGCTCACCACACACACAATGGGAGAGCTCGGTCACAAAATGCGAGGGGTGAGTCACTATTTAGCTTTATCCTTGACTCTAATATGGTAATTTGTAATCGGGGTAACGACCCCAAATTCATTATAAAGAACCGACAGGAGGTCACTGAACTCACTCTAGTGTCTAACAAAATGTCAGACTTAATCGAGAGCTGGCAACTCCTAGAGGACCATTAATTCTCTGACCACAGGTACATCAAGACAATAAAGAGACTCGAGTGCCCAAAACCAATTGACTACATCAATCCCAGGAAAGCCAACTGGGATAGATATAGTTCCAAAAAAAATGGCGGAACTACTCCCCATCATGGCACCACGGTGCCCGGACACTCAAGATGACTTAAATCGTCTATTGGTCACATGCAACAAGTCATTTACGGCAGCAAGCCCCGCAACAAAACCGAGAGGGAAAAAGAATCCCCCATGGTGGTCAAAACAAATAGATATCCTACGTAAGAGAAGCTGGGCCCTCTTCAACAGAGCCAAAAGCGCCAACGAGGAGGAACACTGGGACGACTACAAACATAGTCTAGCCGTCTACAAAAAAGAAACAAGAAAGGCAAAAAGAGCCTCGTGTCAAAAAAATTTTGCACAGAAATAGAGGAAACATCATAAGCAGCAAGGCTGCGTTCGGTTTTTCAAAAAAAACTACCACCTCGGTGGGATACCTTAAGCGTAACGATGGTACGTGGACTAGCTCCAGTGAGGAGTCACTACACATCTTACTAGACACTCACTTCCCCGGGTGCACAACCATTGAGCCGACCTACTCACCTATAGAAGGCTCGGTTACCTCGATGGATCACATCCTCTCGAAACGGAACATCAGATGGGCAGAAAACAGCTTCAACCCGTTTTAAATCACCAGGCTCTGACATGATTATCCCGGCCCAATTACAAAAGGCAGGAAACAAACAACTGGCTTCAAAGTATATTTTCCAAGATACTCATAGTGGGGAAAATTCTGACGCATGGCTTCAGGCAAAGATTGTCTTTATTCTCAAAGCGGGGAAAAGCCTCGCTCTCCACCGCAAAAAGACTTCAGACCAATCAGTCTGTCGTCCGTTCTCCTCAAGACATTTGAGAGACTAGTCGGACTACATATAAGGACTACGATAAATTTAAAGATGCTGTCAGACGCACAACATGCCTACAGGAAAGGTAAATCCACAGAAACGGCACTTCACGAAGTAATCACTTCGGTGGAAAAATCCCTTTATTCAAAGGAATATTCCCTAATTGCCTTTCTCGATATCGAGGGAGCCTTCAATAATGTCATACCAAGAGTCATCACGGAAAGTCTGACAAGCCTGGGGTGGACGATCACTTGACGACGCTTATCGATCAATTGCTCATTTGCAGGACGGTGACGTCGTCGATGGGATCGTCCACTCAGTCAAGGTATGTCAACAGAGGCACACCGCAGGGGTGGAGTTCTGTCTCCCCTTCTATGGACCATAGCAGTCAACAAGATTCTGTGTGACCTGGAAGGTCAGTGGTGCCATACGCGGATGACGTTGCTATAATCTTCTCGGGAAAATTCCCTCAAACACTCTGCGACCTAATCTCAGCTGTCAGATTGGACAAAATCGCGCGGACTGGGAGTAAAAAGTTTCCCTTGAAAACGGAACTTGTATTATTTTCACGTAAATACAAGTTTCCACCCCTCAACCCACCAATGCTTAACAAATGCTGGCTGCTTGTAGGAGGGTGGATGGCGCGAGTTTCCCAGCGATATTCCCAATAAGAAAACCAGTCGGGGGCGTCAATTACATCGGCGTATATTTATGGATAAATCTGGTTACAGTTGGGGGTTGGTATGTTGCTGGCGTTCGTAGTCGTAGGTGTAGAGAGACTGAAGAGCCACAACTAGGCCTACGGCTAGCACGTGATGGAGAGCCGAGTGGATCGCGTTCAACAGCGAGAGCGAAGGGCACGGGAGAGCGCGCGAGCTAACAGCACGCTGTTAAGACCGCTAGCCGCGCTGCTGCCCGGAACATCCTCTCCCCCCTTGCAGGACTGCAACATCCTTTCCTTAGGTAGCGTACAGGTCCCAAACGCACTCCATCCAAAAAAAACGTACTTCGGACCACTGAAAGGCCGTCTCCTCGCGCAAGGAACCCGGGTTGGATCACCTCCGCTAAGGTGTGATTGTCACGGGGTTGTGGAGCCATCAGGATCTGGAGGCAAAAGTAAGCTGCTATGGAAAGACGAATCGGAGGCGCATTAGTAACGTGCTAGGACAGGTGACAGGCACTCTCTAAGTACTGTTGGACGAACACACGAGGGCGTTCTGGAGACGAAAACAGAAACGTGGATGGAATATTGGACAAGGACAGGCCTTATTCAACGGACTAGGCACAGGAACGCTTCCGTTACTGTTGTACGGGACAAGGGAGTTCCCCCGGAAGGAGAACGACTTTAGCGACCGGGCGTTTGAGCACACCGCGGGCAGTAAGGATGTCTAACACACGGACCCTGTTGTCGGCGCCGGGATACACGGACTGTACTTTCCCGAGTCGCCAGTCGTTGGAAGGCAGGTTATCTTCCTTTATTATAACCATATCGCTGATCTGAAGTTTTGGCATATCCGTCTGCCACTTGTTGCGTTTGTGGTGTTCCTTGAGGTACTCATCTTTCCACCTGTTTCGATAGTTTAGGAATTTGTTGTTAGTGAAGTCTAGTGTAAGTAGGTTAGGGCAAGGCGGGAGCGCAATAAAAGCTCTCTCTCGCTCTCGGCGAATTCGCCCCGCTTTGCCACCGTAGGTTAGAAAGGCTTAAGAGGAATTGTCTGAATTGTTTAGAATATAATCGTACTTGAAATTCGATCGAGCGCACGTCATTATTTTTTCGCCCAATAAATCTTTACCAACCCAACTTTTCGGTTATTTTGTATTAGAAAAACTCTTCAAATTTTTCAAAATAAAAAGGCAACAAAAAGAAAGTGACAGTGACAAAATTGCAGTGAATTTCATAATCAGAATCTGGTGTATTGCCCGCGTCCTCAGTGTTTTCTTTTTTAAAAAGCCTGGCTAAAATAAACGTGTCGGCCGCGCAGTCCAACTCATCTCTGCTACATACATATCTACATAAATGGCAATAGGAGATCTTAACGACCGCGAGAGGAAAGTGGAATTTGGACTCCAAGAGCAAGCAGAGCCTGAGGTATTTGTGCGAAAAATTTAAAGTTAGAGTCGAAGACATTCGTAAATACTCATAAATTGTCTTGTGCTGAAAAATGGCACCTCGCTTTCAATTCTTAGCACAGAATTATGATATAGTAGAGTTGATTGCATGCATTTAATTAGTGCACATACATATAATATATTCGTTCGTTCTCTTTGTAGTGACCAGACGTGTTTTTTCTTGCGCTCCGCTTCTTTCTCTTATATATTACAAACAACCGATGTTTGGCCTAATAAATTTAATAATTTCACCCTAATCTGATTCTCTATCAAAAATCCGCGGGTGCATGCCTATTTTTTTGTGTTTAAACACGACGTTTTTTTGTTGTTGCTTACAGTAAGTAAGAAAATACATTTGGCCGCTCTTTTAGCTTTTGTCTAGCAACTCTCTCTCTCTATCACCCAAACTAACTGTTCTTTTCTCTCGCTTATAAACCTTTTGTGCAGTAGCTCTCTCAATTGAAAGCTGTTGCAGTTCTCTCTCTCTTTTTTTTTCCATTTCTTCTTTAAGCATAGATTTTAGAAACTGCTTGCTATTTGATTGCTATCTGATTGATATTTGTTTTGATCTTTCTTTTTGTCATTGAAAAAAAAAAAATTTAAGACTAATATGGAATTTTCAGTGGTCTGTGCAAAAAAAAAAACCTGCAAGAAGCAGATCACTCACGATCAGCCGAACATACCTTGCTGGCTTTGCGATAGCGTAGTGCACGCAAAGTGTGCAGGTATTTCTGGCCGTGTGGGTGATGCCATCTCACAACGCAACGGCTTGCATTATAGTTTGCGAGGATTGTCGTGCGGTAGAAAGCGAAATGCGCTCGTTTATGAGGCAGACGAGGAGTGGTTTTAAGGAGCTGATCGTGGGCTTTTAAAAAGCAATACGATCGGCTTTAGCCATGGACACTCAGTTCAGCAGTTTACAGCTGCTGGCTGAGTGTCCGCGGTGCAAGAAGTCCACTCCACGGGACTTGCAAGTGCCAACTGCCTCACGCCCGCCGTCATCTGAAAAACTAACTCCGACCCCTACGCCAGTGCAGCAGTTGATTTCGTTTGCTACCCAAGGGCAACGATCGCTGCTGGTGATGCAGATTCGTTAGCCGAATGCATCGTCTCGGAGAACATGCAGCCGACTGTAGCGTCCGTGTCCGTAGAGTCCGTACCAAACTCCATAGCCATCCCATCGATTACGAACCCACCAGTTGTTGAACGTCCGGGACCACCGGTTATTGCCATCACAGGTACCGCACCTGTGGTGCCAAAACCATTGGTGGGTGTCTTACATCTAATGATGTAACTGCTTTTATACAAAGCAAAATAAAAGCCGAAGGCCTAAAGGTGGAGAAGTTTAATTTCGCTTATGCCAGGGAGATAGCATCTTTTAAGATAAGCGTCTCCCCATCTCATTTCGACACCATTTGCTCAGCCAATTTTTTGGCCGGAGCACTTGGTTGTGAAAAAGAGTATAAGGCTAAGAAGAAGAATAGGCCCCCATAACTCTCCCCGGCAGTCAGACCAGTGCTCCATCCTCATCTTCCCGCTCTACTTCCACCCATCCAAAAACTAGTTTCCTCTCTTTTTAATTACTTAACAGAATGCTAGAGGCTTACGTACTAAGCTCAGCACTCTCTATCTTGAAAGTTTTCACATTTTTTGTCCCATATTATTGTGTTAACTGAAACCTGGTTAAAGCCGGACATCCTTAGTTCCGAAGTTTTGGCAGATCGGTACACAATATTTAGAAATGACCGTTTGTCTCGACGTGGAGGAGGGGTTCTCATCGCAGTGGACTCTAACTTCACGTCGGAACATTTCATATTACAGGTTCAACAAGACCTGGAATTCCGGTGCATAAAACTGATTCTTCCAACCTTTTCTATTTTCATTACCTGCTCGTACATTCCATCATCTTCGGATATCTCTATATACGAGCAGCACCTGTCCGCTTTAAAACTGTTTCTTCCTCGCTATCAGATAAAGACCACATGATAGTTCTGGGGATTTCAATTTGCCAGGCACTGTTTGGTCTTCGGTAAACGAGTCGAATAACCTTGTGCCCATATCACGACATGACTTTATTGACGGCTTGCTAGACCTGTCCCTGTCTCAAGTCAACCATGGGAAAAATTCCTTGGGTCGATTGCTCGATCTCTGCTTCGTCTCGGATCCGATCATAGCGTTGTTAACCCGAGCCCTTCCGCTCACTATACCTGAAGACTCCTACCATCCTACTTTCGAAGTATCGGTCGATATTGGATATTAGATCTGGGAAGCCCCCTTGGTTTACCAAAGAGCTATCCAGTCTAAAAAACATAGAATCTAAACTTTATACAAAATTTCAAAAAGTTGGCTCTCTTCTTCTCTCTCTCGCTATGTAATAGCTCGGTCAAATTTCACCATTGTAAACGCTCAATGCTACAAAACATTACATAGCTCGATGCAGGATGCGCTTTTTCAGGACCCTAAACAGTTTTACAGCTTCGTAAACAGCAAGCGTAAAACGTGCGCACATCCATCCTCGCTATCATTTCATAATTCATCGGCAAACAAATGATCAGGCCATTGCCGATCTTTTTTGCACAATTTTTTTTAAACAACCTATTCCTATGAAGGCTACTCTGGTCAGCCGTATCCATACAGTTTACCAAGATCGAACGGCATTTTCAGCCCTTCGTTAATTGAAAGCTCACTGCTTCAGAATCTTCGAATAGTTAAGCCGGTGTTCTCACCAGGTCCTGACGGAGTAACCGGCTGTGTACTCAGGTACTGCGCCGACGCTCTGTGTGGACCACTGCTTAAACTATTCACCCTATCCCTTAACTCATCATGTTTCCCTCCGATCTGGCAGGAATCGTTTATTATTCCTCTCCATAAGAAAGGTAGTAAGTCTGACGCAATGAATTACAGAGGTATATCAAAGTTATCCGCTATTCCTAAAATATTTGAGAAAATTTTAACCCCCCACTTGCAACATCTCTGCAAATCACTTATATCTCCAGCTCAGCACGGATTTATAAGGCGACGATCAACAACTACAAATTTACTAGAGTTTACCTCTTTTTTTATTAAAGTCTTTTCATGGATAACATGCAGACGGATGTCATTTACACCGATTTCAATAAAACATTCGACTCTGTTAACCATTCCTTTTTAGCACAAAAACTTGACATTTTAGGGTTTCCGCCCAATCTTTTTAAAATGGATTTCAAGCTTACCTTTGCTCTAGGTCTCAAAAAGTGCTCTTCAAAAACTCCTTGTCTTCACTTGTTCAGGTTACTTCTGGAGTAACACAGAGCAGGCATCTTGGCCCCTACTTTTCACACTCTTCATTAATGACCTGCCTTCAGTATTAACAAAACTCTCGAGTACTCATGTATGCGGATGACGTTAAACTCTGTGTCCAGTATAAGGACATTTCATTTCACTCTCGCTTGCAATCCGATCTCAATAACTTTCAGTCATGGTGTTGTGCAAATATGTTACACCTGAATGCCTCGAAATGTAAAGTAATGACATTTCATCGCTCCAGCCCCTTGTTGGCTCCTTACACCCTCTGCGGTGGTTCTCTTGAGAGAATCAGTCCAGAAAAACTTTTTACTTTTTGCTCTGCGTGGCCTCAACTGTGATGAAGGTGTGAGACTGCCTTCTTACTCTTGCAGATTGCTCTTAATAGACCTTCCATCCTTACTTAATCGTAGAAAAATGCTTGGTGTGATTTTCATGCACAACTTGATCAGGGGTGACATCGACAGACCTGACTTGTTGAGCCGCATAAACTTCACGATTCCTATTAGATCCTCTAGAAACTTTATTCCTTTGTACCTTCCATTGTGTAGATCGAATTATTCCTTGCATGAACCGTTTCGGATCTTATGCTCGGATTATAATTCGTTCTACCATATAATATCCACCACTAAATCACTTCCTCTACTTAAATCACTAATACTAACATACCTTGCACGTAATTAGTAATATTCTTTTGTAACTTTGCATGTTTAGCGTTGTGTTTAGCCCTAATTTTTCCTCGAATATTAGTCTAACACCTATCTTTCCTGCATGTTCGCGATCGGTTTCGGTACTCGAGTCGCGCGTCATGCGGCAGTGCCCCTCGGTCAGTTGGGCGGGAGGAGGGCTGCGTATCTGCCTGGGATCCGCGCGTAACAGGCTTCGGCTTGGTGTCGCATGGGCCCACTTGATGGTGCAGTCATTGCACATCAACGTCCTAAAGTATATGCACATATATATAACCTCATATTGCATATACATACATATTGCATATACACTTAACTCTATTGAACCACTATTTGGACGCACAATTATATATTTATATAACGTTTACTGCAATCACCCCTTTCCCCTCTCGTTTAAAAATTCGCTAAAAAGTTGGTCCGTTAATCCAAGCCGCTGTGTATGACATATAATTCTCTAAATACATATGTACATATATACGTACATACAAACAGCTTTTCGTCTCTCGCTTTCGCTTATTCACCGTTGCTTGCTGTGTACTTGTTGAGAGAATTATCGTTAGCCACCGGTGCTTGCTGTGTAGTTGTTGGAAGAATTGCCGTGCTTGATCAAAATGGAACGACAAGTGACGCGCTACCCTGTTTTCTGAGGGTATACTGGCTTTGTTGTCACTTTGCAATGGACGCGCTACCCTACATTGTGAGAGTATATTGGTTTCGGACTAATGATCGGTAAAAGTGACAGATGGGGGAAGGTAATTAAAGATCGTTAATTACGGTAAAAGGGTTACATTCCTATGTTGATAGCCGCAGGCGGTTTCGTAACCTAGATAAATCAAAAGGGTCATCGTTGTAGTAGCCGCAGGCGGTTTCGTGACCTAGGTAAATCAAAAGGGTCATCGTTGTTATAGACGCAGGTGGTGATGTTTATCAGCTACTCTGGGTCACATTACTATGGTATTAGGTGGGGAGGGGTATTAATGACCCATACATATCAATAGGGTCACGTGCTCATGCGCAAGTGGTTTACTGGATTGGGGGAGGGGGAGTGTGCTTGCACGATCATGTTTCTCATGCGTAACGGTGGTAAAGTAGCTATCATCGCCGTCGGTGGTTTTGTTTAACTGGTACTCTTGTGTGTCTGAAAATATTAATTGATTGATTGTAATAAAGGTAATAAAGGAATGTGTTGAAGATGTGTACCTTTGTTTACACTTACACCTGATCACTAACAGCCCAGATAAGTAGATCTTAGAGACTAGATGAGATGGCACGTCACTAGATTCCTAGGGAGGGAGGGAAGAGATGGGGCAAGTGTATCTGGTGCAACCTGTTTATTGGCTTTAACTACGCATTCAAAATGGAAAGAAGGTAAGAACAAAAATACAATAGATTTTTTTTGTTTTGTTTTTTTAGACAAGTATTTCATTATTTAGAGAATTGTATTACAACTGGTTTTGTATTTCATCAGATATGTTAATGTATGTATGTTAATGAATGTATGTGTTGTGTATGTGTCTCTATTTTCTAGTTTTTGTAATCAAACGTTTATGTAGTTTGTAATATTTTGAAATTACAATGTGGTGGCAGCTACACACTAAATTGCTAGGGAGGGAGGATTTCCCCGCACAGAATACATTTTTGTTAGGTAGTCAAAGAACGTTCTATCGTATATTTTATTCAGATTCAAGGTCAAATATACCATCGAGCTGGTTCTTTTGTTACCTTTCGAGAACGCAGACAACAAATTTTGGCAATTATATTTTATCGGGAACGCGGAAGACGAAGCTGATAGTCGGGGTGCCATTATTACCAACACGCGGAAAAAATGATTTTCGATTTGCAAAGATATGTTCCATGAGCATAACGAACTGGTTCAGTTATTCAAAACTTCTCCTGATTGAATGCCATCGGACGATCATAAAATTGTTATTCGAGCTGATAAAACACCGGTTGGCCAACATGCAAGGCGTTTCAATGCACAAACAGTTGACGAAGTGGTAATAGTCATAGTTGGTGACCAATACAATAATCGTGACATTGTGCTTCATCGTAGAAATGAGCAACTTGACCATGTATCCGAGACTCATCGCTGTTATGATGCATTACAATATCAGATATTGTTTTGGAGCGGGCAAGATGGCTATCATTTCAACATTAAAATGATAAATTCAGTTAACGGTAAATTGAGGAATAATTTATGATTGATTTATATTTTAATTGAAATTGAATTTAATTGAATTGTATGTCGAGAAGGAAAAAAGAAAGTTAGTGCTATGAATTATTACGCATACAGGCTGTAGATTCCACACAATCCAGACAACCACATATTGAAGTGTCCAGCACTTTTTCACCAGTATATTGTTGACATGTATGCAACAATTTTATCGGGACGGTTGAATTTCCTTCGATTCGACCAAGCCAAAATACGTTCCGAAGAGTATGTTCATTTGCGTGATGCTATTTACATCGATGGAAATGCACAAAACGTTGGAAGTATGATATCATTACCGTCATCGTATGGTTGAAGGAAATGCTCCAAACGTTTTCCAAAAATTTGGTCTCCGATACAGTGACGGGCAACGATGGATATTTCGAATATCAGCATCGATCAACTGAAGATAATGGTCATTCGGTAAGTTTGAGAGTTTAAAATCAAGATTTGGAAATTGATAATCGTTGGGTTGTGCGATATATTTAAAGATTTATATAGCGCACATAAACGACCTCTCATTTCAGTCCAATCTATTAAATACATTTGCAAGTACATCCACAAAGGAAGTGATATGGCTGTTTTGGAGCAGTTGCTAATGTTACCGATGAAATCACTCAATTTCAAATGATACATCAGTTCAAATGAACATTATCATTTCCGATCCATGATAGGCATCCAAAAGTAGTTCATTTAGCTGTTCATCTTGAAAACGGTCAACTCGTTTTTTTCACACCCGGAAATGCAATGCGAAGAGCTGCGCAACCACCAGCACCAACTTTAACTGCATATTTTGCGTTGTGTCAAGCAGATGATTTTGCGAAAACATTGCTTTACGCTGAAGTACCCGAATATTATTCGTGGAATAATTCGTCAAAAATTCGTTCGCCGTTAATGGTAAGCCAACATTGTTTCACTCAGATTCGATATGACGAATTTAAACAGTTCATCCTAATAATCAATCCTAATATTATTTGCGATTGTTGATAATAAATGTTCGTGGACCAACATCATTTTGTATCTATTCGAACTGTTGATGAAGAATTGTGTGGGACTTATCGCAAAGCATGCGAACGATCGAATTTCTTGAGAATGACATGCATTGGGATCTTAAGAAGCGGGATCTGTTTATGGTCAGCCAAAATTGTTTCACTCAGATTCGATAGGACGAATTTAAACAGTTCATCCTAATGATCAATCCTAATATTATTTGCGATTGTTGATAATAAATGTTCGTGGACCAACATCATTTGAATCTATTCGAACTGTAAATGAAGAATTTGTGGGACGTATCGCAAAAGCATGCGAACGATTGAATTTGATTGAGAATGACATGCATTGGGATCTTACACTTGAAGATGCAGTATTGTCATCAAGTCCACATCGAACTCGGACACTTTTCGCAATTATTTACAACGAAGCATTGATCGCTATTGAATACCTTTGCTTGATAATGGCATGCAAAGCATTAGCTCAATTAGGTATGACAGCGCCTAATCGTGAAATACACGACCTTTTTAACAAAGAACTGGAGCGTGAACAACAGTATGATCGTGCCGAGCTTAATGAGTTTGTGCAAAACAATGAGCCAAGGTTAAATATCAATCAAAGAACGGCTTACGACCAATTATTGCGAGCTATCGAAGAACAACATGGTGGACTGTTCTTTTTGGATGCAGCTGGAGGTACCGGAAAAACGTTTGTAATTTCGATTATTTTGGCTTCCATCCGAGCACAAGGTAGAATCGCATTGGCTCTGGCTTCGTCTGGCATCGCTGCCCTTAAGTTGCCCCTGAACATGCAGGCTGGCGATAATCCTACATGCAACATTTCAAAAAGATCTTCAATGGCGAGAGTGCAGCAGCAATGCTCTCTTATTGTATGGGATGTACTATGGCAAACAAGAAGTCACTGGAAGCACTAAATCGTACGTTGAAAGATATTCGTGGAGATAATCGATTGTTTGGTGGTGCATTGATATTGTTAGCAGGTGATTTTTAGACAAGTCAAACAAGAAACTGCTGCTGATGAAATTAATGCGTGTTTGAAAACATATTTTTGTGGCAGTCTGTAAAAACACTTAGATTGACTAAAAATGTACGTGTTCAATTGCAAAATGATGCTTCAGCAGATTTGTTTTTCAGACAACTGACTCTTAATGTTAGGAATACTTCGAAGGAATACTTGATTTAGAGTGTGTTTCCAAATCTGTACTATAAATTTGTAGAAAAAAATCTGTGTGTATGCATCTATCTCCTCAACGTGTGCATCAAATTGCATGCGGTAATCAAAAAATATCTCAAATGTGGTATAAAAATGTGTGTTTAAACGCCTATTTCATTTAATTTTGTGACGTTCTGTAACAGAACATTTTATAATAGATTTTTTTTTTTTAACTTTTTATGTGAATCATTGTTTTCTGAAAAATTTTTAATTTGTGTATAAGTATATTTGTTGCTGTTGAAAATGGATTTCATTGGATTCATTGGATTTACCAGGATTGCCACCATACAATTTACAAGGAAAAGTTGGAGCCACCATAATTATGCTGTGGAATCTTAATCCACCACGACTTTGCAATGGAACAAGACTTGCTGTGAAAAAAGTTATGACTAATTTACTTGAAGCAACTATTTTGACTGGAAAATTTTTGTGGTGGTTTTGTGGTTTTGATTCCGAGAATTCCGATGATTCCGACTGACATGTCATTTGATTTCAAACGACTACAATTTCCCATCATCACCTGATAGATATGTTCTTTCTCTATGATACTGCATTTCTAGTTTTTTGTTATATTCAAAATTGTGGACGCCACAAATGTGCGCCTTTAGTGGGGGCGGAAGTATTTTGGGGTATGAAATTATGAAAAAATTTTCTAGGAGTGAGATGTCACATCAGACTGGATAAAAAGTTTGGTTTGCTCTAGCTCTTAGAGCCTTCGAGCAATAGGTGATAAACAAGACGGAGGGACGGACAGACAAACGGACGCTTTAAAACCTCTAAAAAATTACTGCATTTAAACGTGATTTAAAATTGGATTTTCCATATAATGCATTTATTTTTAATACTTCATCACCCTTATGAGGTTCTCGGCATTAGTAAGTTTTCATCTAATAACTGATCTGCCTCTTCTTAATCCTGTAAATACTATTCAGTTAGCGATAGTGCTTAATCACTCTGAATTTCTGTGAAATAAGGTACTGCCATATTATCCTCTTTTTGGATTTGTACACAATACACAACTGTATTCTATTGTGTACTTGTTTTCTGTATAGATGTGATCTGAGTTTTTATCTCTTGCTCTCTTTATTTACAATGCTGTAGGACTGAGAACTTCTGCAAATTCAAAACAATTTATTCTTAATATAGGTGTAAATTTATTCGGAGATGAGACTTCCCTATACAGCTTAGACCTGTAGTGACATTTTACACCAATATCTATATCCGCGAATTCAACTAGAGAATATCTATTGAAGCCTCTCTGCCCGCATCTACAAAACCTCCTATTGAGGCTTCCTTTTCAAGAAGAGTACTTTTAAAAGTTAGTTATAATTGGTTTTTATACCCGTACTCGAAGAGTAAAAGGTTATATTGTATTGGTGGTAAAAGTGGATATTCTTGATCAGCATCAATAGCCGAGTCGATAAAGCCATGTCTGTCTGTCTGTCTTTCTGACTGTCTGTCTGTCCGTCTTGTTTGTCGCCCATTGCTCGGAGGCTATAGAAACCAAATTTTTCCAGACTGATGTGATAGATATCTCACTCCTAGAAAAGTGTTTCAAAATTTCGCCCCGCAAAATTGTTGGGTTGTTCAGACTGTCTGCATCAATCGAATATTCAGTTGTTGCTCTCTCCAGTCATTTTCATTATGTGTGCGCTTGTTATTACTAATTTGAAAGTGTATACTATATCAGTTATATTAGTTTTGATTTGTCTCGCTCTGAATAATATGATTTAAGTTCGGCGCCAAATGTTTTTATAAGACTCTAGATCATTTTAAGAGTAATCATTAGGCTTACTATGAAAAATCAATGAATCAATAGACCAGGTGATAAGTTCCAAGTGTTCCAACTTGATAATTGAATTTTATTATTTTTTATATTTAGTGTGCTGCTACCCAACATAAGTTGTGATTTGAAGCTCCATTAATAGACACCATAAGCCTTATCTAAAAGTTTATCTCTTGATAGTTGGAAGCTGTTGATATTAAGAATCAAACTATCACTTGTTGATCTCTCAACTTCATTCTCTGCTACGAGTATATTTGATTGAGAAAAGAATTCATAATTTTCATCGTCGTCATCATCCTCTTCATCATCATCATCACCATCAAGATCATTTTCATTTCCATCAAAATGAATACTAGTAATAGTGTCAGCATACATGGGTTCTCCAATCGAATTTATTTTCTTAATAGAGACATTTTTAATTCTTAAAATCATTCAATTTCAAGTTTCTTATTCTTGTTAACAAGCTCATGTTAAGGTTCTGTAATCAATCTAAAAGTTTCTTCCAATTGAAAAGCATTTTCATTTTTCAGCTGCTTAAGCTCATAAATTTTTCTCTTCAATACGTTTCGAGTCTTAGTCAATTGTTCTAAAATATTACGACTCATTGTTCAATCTAGATGTAACAACAAACAATACCAAAGTTATACTGTTCAATATTAAAATGAAGTAATATTTATATATCCATTTGTGTTCAACAATAAAAAGCAATAGATACTAAAAACAATACAAGATACAATTTGGTTGTGAAATATCTCATTTCGACACCATTTGATCTGCCACATTTTTGCCAGAGCACTTGGTTTTGAAAGATTTATAAGGCTCAGAAGAAGAATAGCCCCCATATCTTTCCCTGGCAGTCAGACCAGTGCTCCATCCTCATCTTCCCGCTCTACTTCCACCCATCCAAAAAACTAGTTTCCTCTCCTTTAGTTACCTACCAGAATGCTAAAGGCTTACGTAGTAAGCTCAGCCCTCTCTATCTTGAAAGTTTCACATTTTTGTCCCATATTATTGTGTTAACTGGAAACCTGGTTAAACCGGACATCCTTAGTTCGAAGATTTGGCAGATCGGTACACAATATTTGGAAATGACCGTTTGTCTCGACGTGGAGCCCGGGGGTTCTCATCGCAGTGGACTCTAACTTCACGTCGGAACATTTCATATTACAGGTTCAACAAGACCTGGAATCCCGGTGCATAAAAACTGATTCTTCCAGCCTTTTCTATTTTCATTACCTGCTCGTACATTCCATCATCTTCGGATATCTCTATATACGAGCAGCACCTAGGCTTTAAGAACTGTTTCTTCCTCGCTATCAGATAAAGACCACATGATAGTTCTGGGGATTTAAATTTGCCAGGCACTGTTTGGTCTTCGGTAAACGAGTCGAATAACCTTGTGCTCATATCACGACATGAGCTTTGGGCGGGACGAAATTTTGAAACACTTTTCCTGTCTCAAGTCAACCATGTGAAAAATTCATTGCCCTTCCGCTCACTATACCTGAAGACTCCTACCATCCTACTTTCGAAGTATCGGTCGATATTGGACCTTCTGTATTGGATCGATCAGGTAAGCTTTCTAAACGTGTCCGCTGTTTTCGTAAGGCTGAGTTAAGAATTTTTAATAGCCTGATTAGGGGATTAGGGTCCTGATTACGGGTCCGCTCTGTACATTGTGCACTGACGTTATGAAAGGCACAACCCTTTTCTATAATGTGCTTGACACACTCTTTGATCCTTGTGTCCCATATTTTTATCCGATTAGATCTGGGAAGCCCCTTGGTTTTTTAAAAGAGCTATCCAGTCTAAAAACATAAAATCTAAACTTTATACAAAATTTCAAAAGTTGTTTCTCCTTCTTCTCTCTCGCTATGTAATAGCTCGGTCAAATTTCACCATTGTAAACGCTCAATGCTACAAACATTACATAGCTCGATGCAGGATGCGCTTTTCTCAGGACCCTAAACAGTTTTACAGCTTCGTAAACAGCAAGCGTAAAACGTGCGCACATCCATCCTCGCTATCATTTCATAATTCATCGGCAAACAATGATCAGGCCATTGCCGATCTTTTTTGCACATTTTTTTTAAACAACCTATTCGATATGAAGGCTACTCTGGTCAGCCGTATCCATACAGTTTACCAAGATCGAACGGCATTTTCAGCCTTTCGTTAATTGAAAGCTCACTGCTTCAGAATCTTCGAATAGTTAAGCCGGTGTTCTCACCAGGTCCTGACGGAGTAACCGGCTGTGTACTCAGGTACTGCGCCGACGCTCTGTGTGGACCACTGCTTAAACTATTCACCCTATCCCTTAACTCATCATGTTTCCCTCCGATCTGGCAGGAATCGTTTTATTATTCCTCTCCATAAGAAAGGTAGTAAGTCTTACGCAATGAATTACAGAGGTATATCAAAGTTATCCGCTATTCCTAAAATATTTGAGAAAATTTTAACCCCCCACTTGCAACATCTCTGCAAATCACTTATATATCCAGCTCAGCTCGGATTTATAAGGCGACGATCAACAAAAACAAATTTACTAGAGCTTACCTCTTTTTATAATTAAAGGCTTCGGAAGGTAACATGCAGCCGGATGTCACTTACACCGATTTCAGTAAAGCATTCGACTCTGTAAACCATTCCCTTTTAGCACAAAAACTTGACATTCTAGGGTTTCGGCCCAATCTTTTTAAAATGGATTTCCAGCTACCTTTGCTATAGGTCTTAAAGAATCCTCTTCATAAACTCCTTGTCTTCACCTGTTCAGGTTACTTCTGGAGTACCACAGGGCAGCCATCTAGGCCCCCTACTTTTCACACTCTTTATTAATGACCTGCCTTCAGTATCCGAAACTCCTGTATAAGGACATTTCATTTCACTCTCGCTTGCAATCCGATCTCAATAACTTTCAGCCATGGTGTTGTGGAAATATGTTTGACCTGAATGCCTCGAAATGTAAATTAATGACATTTCATCGCTCCAGCCCCTTGTTGGCTCCTTACACCCTCTGCGGTGGTTCTCTTGCAAGAATTAAATTGGTTGATGATCTTGGTGTTAAACTAGACCCCAAGTTAAAATTTTTCTGAACAGATTTCTACCATGGTAAACAAAGCCATGGGAGTGCTTGGGTTTATAAAGAGGTGGTCAAAGGAATTTGACGACCCTACATAACGAAGACTTTCTATATTTCGCTTGTTCGTCCGATTTTAGAATACGGCTCTTGTGTATGGTGCCCTCAGTACAAAGTACACCAAGACCGTACAGAATCAGTCCTTTTTTTCTTTTTACTTTTTTTGCTCTGCGTGGCCTCAACTCTAGAAATTTTTATTCCTTTGTACCTTCCACTGTGTAGATCAATTATTCCTTGAATGAACCGTTTCGGATCTTATGCTCGGATTATAATTCGTTCTACCATATAATATCCACGACTAAATCACTTCCTCTACTTAAATCACTAATACTAACATACCTTGCACGTAATTAGTAATATTCTTTTTGTAACTTTGCATGTTTAGCGTTGTGTTTAGCCCTAATTTTTCCTCGAATATTAGTCTAACACCTATCTTTTCCTTCATGTTCGCGATCGATTTCGGTACACGTGTCGCGCGTCATGCGGCAGCGCCCCTCGGTCGGTTGGGCGGGAGGAGGGTTGCGTATCTACCAGGGATCCGCGCGTAACAGGCTTCGGATTGGTGTCGCATGGGCCACTTAATGATGCAGTCATTGTACATCAACGTCCTAAAGGAAATCTCACCCAAATTAAAAGCGAAGTATACCTTCGTGCGTTTATATAAAAACTCGACTCTGCAACAACAGTTCCTGCATCCACTAAAAACAGGGAAGAACCATCTACAACAGCTCCTGCATCAACCAAATCAGCTCAAAAAATGAGAAAGAACGTACGGAGTCGCTGTTGCCGCGACTTTACTTTTATACCCGTACTCAGTCAGTCCACATGTAATTTATGTGGCATTTTCAAATGTTTTATCAGTTTTTACATTTTTTTGATACATCAGTAATCCACATCTACTTCATCTACATCACTTCTCACAAAAATTCGGGAATCTGGTGTGCGCTTGTTATTACTAATTTGAAAGTGTATACTATATCAGTTATATTAGTTTTTGATTTGTCTCGCTCTGAATAATATGATTTAAGTTCGGCGCCAAATGTTTTATAAGACTCTAGATCATTTTAAGAGTAATCATTAGGCTTACTATGAAAAATCAATGAATCAATAGACCAGGTGATAAGTTCCAAGTGTTCCCATTTTTGATAATTGAATTTTATTATTTTTTATATTTAGTGTGCTGGACCCAACATAAGTTGTGATTTGGAAGCTCCATTAATAGACACCATAAGCCTTATCTAAAAGTTTATCTCTTGATAGTTGGAAGCTGTTGATATTAAGAATCAAACTATCACTTGTTGATCTCTCAACTTCATTCTCTGCTACGAGTATATTTGATTGAGAAAAGAATTCATCATTTTTCATCGTCGTCATCATCCTCTTCATCATCATCATCATCATCACCATCAAGATCATTTTCATTTCCATCAAAATGAATACTAGTAATAGTGTCAGCATACATGGGTTCTCCAATCGAATTTATTTTCTTAATAGAACATTTTTAATTCTTAAAATCATTCAATTTCAAGTTTCTTATTCTTGTTAACAAGCTCATGTTAAGGTTCTGTAATCAATCTAAAAGTTTCTTCCAATTGAAAAGCATTTTCATTTTCAGCTGCTTAAGCTCATAAAAATTTTCTCTTCAATACGTTTCGAGTCTTAGTCAATTGTTCTAAAATATTACGACTCATTGTTCAATCTAGATGTAACAACAAACAATACCAAAGTTATACTGTTCAATATTAAAATGAAGTAATATTTATATATCCATTTGTTTTCAACAATAAAAGCAATAGATACTAAAAACAATACAAGATACAATTTGGTTGTGAAATATCTCATTTCGACACCATTTGATCTGCCAATTTTGGCCAGAGCACTTGGTTGTGAAAGAGTATAAGGCTCAGAAAAGAATAGCCCCCATAACTTTCCCCTGGCAGTCAGACCAGTGCTCCATCCTCATCTTCCCGCTCTACTTCCACCCATCCAAAAACTAGTTTCCTGATTTTAGTTACCTACCAGAATGCTAGAGGCTTACGTAGTAAGCTCAGCCCTCTCTATCTTGAAAGTTTCACATTTTTGTCCCATATTATTGTGTTAACTGAAACCTGGTTAAAGCCGGACATCCTTAGTTCGAAGATTTGGCAGATCGGTACACAATATTTAGAAATGACCGTTTGTCTCGACGTGGAGGAGGGGTTCTCATCGCAGTGGACTCTAACTTCACGTCGGAACATTTCATATTACAGGTTCAACAAGACCTGGAATTCCGGTGCATAAAACTGATTCTTCCAGCCTTTTCTATTTTCATTACCTGCTCGTACATTCCATCATCTTCGGATATCTCTATATACGAGCAGCACCTGTCCGCTTTAAGAACTGTTTCTTCCTCGCTATCAGATAAAGACCACATGATAGTTCTGGGGGGTTTAAATTTGCCAGGCACTGTTTGGTCTTCGGTAAACGAGTCGAATAACCTTGTGCTCATATCACGACATGACTTTTTATTGACGGCTTGCTAGACCTGTTCCTGTCTCAAGTCAACCATGTGAAAAATTCATTGCCCTTCCGCTCACTATACCTGAAGACTCCTACCATCCCTACTTTCCGAGTATCGGTCGATATTGGACCTTCTGTATTGGATCGATCAGGTAAGCTTTCTAAACGTGTCCGCTGTTTTCGTAAGGCTGAGTAGGTTAAAGCTTAATAGCCTGATTAGGGATTAGGGTCCTGATTAGGGTCCGCTCTGTACTTGTGCACTGACGTTGAAAAACAACCCTTTTCTATAATGTGCTTGACACACTCTTTGATTCTTGTGTCCCATATTTTTATCCGATTAGATCTGGGAAGCCCCTTGGTTTACCAAAGAGCTATCAGTCTAAAAACATAAAATCTAAACTTTATACAAAATTTCAAAAAGTTGGCTCTCCTTCTTCTCTCTCTCGCTATGTAATAGCTCGGTCAAATTTCACCATTGTAAACGCTCAATGCTACAAACATTACATAGCTCGATGCAGGATGCGCTTTTCTCAGGACCCTAAACAGTTTTACAGCTTCGTAAACAGCAAGCGTAAAACGTGCGCACATCCATCCTCGCTATCATTTCATAATTCATCGGCAAACAATGATCAGGCCATTGCCGATCTTTTTGCACAATTTTTTTTAAACAACCTATTCCTATGAAGGCTACTCTGGTCAGCCGTATCCATACAGTTTACCAAGATCGAACGGCATTTTCAGCCCTTCGTTAATTGAAAGCTCACTGCTTCAGAATCTTCGAATAGTTAAGCCGGTGTTCTCACCAGGTCCTGACGGAGTAACCGGCTGTGTACTCAGGTACTGCGCCGACGCTCTGTGTGGACCACTGCTTAAAACTATTCACCCTATCCATTAACTCATCATGTTTCCCTCCGATCTGGCGGGAATCGTTTATTATTCCTCTCCATAAGAAAGGTAGTAAGTCTGACGCAATGAATTACAGAGGTATATCAAAGTTATCCGCTATTCTAAAATATTTGAAAAATTTTAACCCCCCACTTGCAACATCTCTGCAAATCACTTATATATCCAGCTCAGCTCGGATTTATAAGGCGACGATCAACAACTACAAATTTACTAGAGCTTACCTCTTTTATAATTAAAGGCTTCCAAGGTAACATGCAGCCGGATGTCACTTACACCGATTTCAGTAAAGCATTCGACTCTGTAAACCATTCCCTTTTAGCACAAAAACTTGACATTCTAGGGTTTCCGCCCAATCTTTTAAAATGGATTTCCAGCTACCTTTGCTATAGGTCTTAAAGAATCCTCTTCAAAAACTCCTTGTCTTCACCTGTTCAGGTTACTTCTGGAGTACCACAGGGCAGCCATCTAGGCCCCCTACTTTTCACACTCTTTATTAATGACCTGCCTTCAGTATTAAGAAACTCCTGTATAAGGACATTTCATTTCACTCTCGCTTGCAATCCGATCTCAATAACTTTCAGCCATGGTGTTGTGGAAATATGTTTGACCTGAATGCCTCGAAATGTAAATTAATGACATTTCATCGCTCCAGCCCCTTGTTGGCTCCTTACACCCTCTGCGGTGGTTCTCTTGCAAAATTAAATTGGTTGATGATCTTGGTGTTAAACTAGACCCCAAGTTAAAATTTTCTGAACAGATTTCTACCATGGTAAACAAAGCCATGGGAGTGCTTGGGTTTTATAAAAGGTGGTCAAAGGAATTTGACGACCCCTACATAACGAAGACTTTCTATATTTCGCTTGTTCGTCCGATTTTTAGAATACGGCTCTTGTGTATGGTGCCCTCAGTACAAAGTACACCAAGACCGTACAGAATCAGTCCTTTTCTTTTTACTTTTTGCTCTGCGTGGCCTCAACTCTAGAAATTTTATTCCTTTGTACCTTCCATGTGTAGATCAATTATTCCTTGAATGAACCGTTCCGGATCTTATGCTCGGATTATAATTCGTTCTACCATATAATATCCACGACTAAATCACTTCCTCTACTTAAAATCACTAATACTAACATACCTTGCACGTAATTAGTAATATTCTTTTGTAACTTTGCATGTTTAGCGTTGTGTTTAGCCCTAATTTTTTCTCGAATATTAGTCTAACACCTATCTTTCCTTCATGTTCGCGATCGATTTCGGTACACGTGTCGCGCGTCGCTGGCAGCGCCCCTCGGTCGGTTGGGCGGGAGGAGGGTTGCGTATCTGCCAGGGATCCGCGCGTAACAGGCTTCGGATTGGTGTCGCATGGGCCAACTTAATGATGCAGTCATTGTACATCAACGTCCTAAAAGGAAATCTCACCCAAATTAAAAGCGAAGTATACCTTCGTGCGTTTATAAAAACTCGACTCTGCAACAACAGTTCCTGCATCCACTAAAAACAGCTCCAGAACCATCTACAACAGCTCCTGCATCAACCAAATCAGCTCAAAAAATGGGAAAGAACGTACGGAGTCGCTGTTGCCGCGACTTTACTTTTATACCCGTACTCAGTCAGTCCACATGTAACGTATGTGGCATTTTCAAATGTTTTATCAGTTTTTACATTTTACATTTTTTTTGATACATCAGTAATCCACATCTACTTCATCTACATCACTTCTCACAAAAATTCGGGAATCTGGTAGATATGATCATTCCCTACGATGCTGCATTTTTTCGTTTTTCTCTATCTTCAAAATTGTGGATTTTCGTCTTTTTGTGGGGGCGGAAGGAGGCTGGGGCGAAATTTTCAACTAACTTGTTCAGGTTTGGTATGACAGGAGTGTGGACAGAAAGTTTGGTTGCTCTAGCTCTTATAGTCTCTGAGATCCAGGCTACACAAAATACAAAACCAAAACGACTCGTTTTTTGTGTGAGTGCGAAACAGAGGGAATGATGTTCCTCGAAATGGTTTTCTCTATTGTGGCCTGATAGATATGGTCTTTCTGTATGATTCTGCATTTTCGTTTTCTATTATCTTTTTGTGGACGCGCCACTGATGTGCGCTCTTTTTGGTGGCGGAAGGGGGGGGGGCGAAATTTTTGAAATACACTTGTTCAGGTTTGGTATCACCAGGAGTCTTGGAAAAAAGTTTGGTTGCTCTAGACCTATATAGTTTCTGAGATCAAGGCGACACAAAATACAACAAACCAAAATCGACTCATTTTTTTTGTGTGAGTGCGAAACTAGGAATGATGCTTCTCGAAATGGTTTTTCTCTATTGTGGCTATACTTTATGATCGATCAATTCAGATTTGGGCAAACTGATATGTTCTTTCTCTATGATACTGCATTTTTAGTTTTTTGTTATATTCAAAATTGTGCACGCCACAGATGTGCTCCCTTTGTGGTGGCGGAAGTGGACGTGGCGAAATTTTGAAACATTTTTCTAGGAGTGAGATATCACATCAGTTTGGAAAAAAGATTTGGTCCCTCTAGCTCTTATAGCCTCCGAGCAATGGGCGACAAACAAGACGGACAGACGGACGGACAGCACTTACCACAAATACAATATACCCTTTGGACTCTTCGAGTACGGGTATAGTACTCTTCAGTACGGGTATAAAAAAAAACAGCTCATACATCTACTAAAACAGCTATTTTAACAGGTACAACAGCTCGTGTATCAGCTAAACAGCTCCATAACCAGCTACAACAGCCTCCAAAACAGCTTGTGTATCAGCTAAACAGCTCCAGAAGCAGTTTACAACAGGTTGTGTATCAGCTCCTGTACTGTACCTGTTCCAGCACCTGTTCGTATTACTCAGACTAATGATCAAGTACTCAAGGAGTTCAATGGAATTTTTAAGTCTACAGTGCTTGAGCCCCTACTAACAAAACTGAAAAATGGAAGCGGATATTGATTCTCAATTTTAAAAGCGACTCGTAGGAAGACCAGGGTTGGAAACTCTCTCTTGCCCTGAAGCTAGAGGTATTCATGTTATATCTCCTGAGAGGTATACAAGAATTAGTGATGAAACATTAGAATCTTTTTAAAATAAGCATTATTGTGTCATTAAAAGAGTGAAGACAATAATCTTCATTTGGAAATTAATAAATAAATAAAAAAACATATATTTTACAACCAAATTTTATCTTGTATTTTTTTTTTTATATCTATTGCTTTCTATTGTTGAAAACAAATGGATATATGTATAAATATTACTTCATTTTAATATTGAACAGTATAACTTTTGTATTGTTTGTTGTTACATCTAGATTGAACAATGAGTCGTAATATTTTAGAACAATTGACTAAGACTCGAAACGTATTGAAGAGAAAATTTCATGAGCTTAAGCAGCTGAAAAATGAAAATGCTTTTCAATTGGAAGAAACTTTTAGATTGATTACAGAACCTTAAAATGAACTTGTTAACAAGAATAAGAAACTGGAAATTGAAGATAGTAAACATGAACTCAGAGATCAGAAGAAGAAGAAGCTGGAGCAGACTTTTAGTGTTAATGATTTTAAAAAGAAAAAAATGTCTTTATTAAGAAATGAAATTCGATTGGAGAACCCATGTATGCTGACACTATTACTAGTATTCATTTTGATGGAAATGAAAATGATCTTGATGGTGATGATGATGATGATGATGAAGAGGATGATGACGACGATGAAAAATGAATTCTTTTTCTCAATCAAAAATATACTCGTGATTAAGAGAATGAAGTTGAGAGATCAACAAGTGATAGTTTGATTCTTAATATCAACAGCTTCCAACTATCAAGAGATAAACTTTTAGATAAGGCTTATGGTCTATTAATGGAGCTTCCAAATCACAACTTATGTTGGGTAGCAGCACACTAAATATAAAAAAATAATAAAATTCAATTAATGAGTTTGGGAACACTTGGAACTTATCACCTGGTCTATTGATTCATTGATTTTTTCATAGAAAGCCTAATGATTACTCTTAAAATGATCTAGAGTCTTATAAAAACATTTGGCGCCGAAAAATCATATTATTCAGAGCGAGACAAATCAAAGCTAATATAACTGATTTGGTATACACTTTCAAATTAGTAATAACAAGCATACATAATGAAAATGACTGGAGAGCAACAACTGAAGACAGATTGATGCAGACAGTCTGAACAACCCAACAATTTTGCGGGGCGAAATTTTTGAAACACTTTTCTAGGGTGAGATATCACATCAGTCTGGAAAAATTTGGTTTCTATAGCCTCCGAGCAATGGGCGACAAACAAGACGGACAGACAGACAGTCAGAAAGACAGACAGACAGTTTGGCTTTAGCGACTCGGCTATTGATGCTGATCAAGAATATCCACTTTTACTTGCAATACAATATAACCTTTTACTCTTCGAGTACGGGTATAAAAACCAATTATAGCTAACTTTAAAAGTACTCTTCTTGAAAAGGAAGCCTCAATAGGAGGTTTTGTAGATGCGGGCAGAGAGGCTTCAATAGATATTTTCTAGTTGAATTCGCGGATATAGATATTGGTGTAAAATGTCACTACAGGTCTAAGCTGTATAGGGAAGTCTCATCTCCGAATAAATTTACACTATATTAAGAATAAATTATTTTGAATTTGCAGAAGTTCTGAGTCCTACACACATTGCAAATAAAGAGAGCAAGAGATAAAAACTCAGTAATCACATCTATACAGAAAACAAGTACACAAAAGAATACAGTTGTATCTTATTGTGTACAAAAATCTAAAAAAGGATAATATGGCGACGTACCTTATTAACACAGAAATTCAGAGTGATTAAAGCACTATCGCTAACTGAATAGTATTTACAGGATTATGAAGAGGCAGATCAGTTATTAGATGAATATCTTACTAATGCCGAGAAACGTCATAAGGGTGATGAAGTATTAAAAAAATAAATACATTATATGGAAAATCCAATTTTAAATCACGTTTAAATGCAGTAAAGTTGGTGCTGGTGGTTTGCAGCTCTTCGCATTACGTTTCTGGGTGAAAAAAAACGCGTTGACCGTTTTTCAAGATGAACAGCTAAATGAACTACTTTTGGATGCCTATCATGGATCGGAAATGATAATGTTCATTTGAACTGATGTATCATTTGAAATTGAGTGATTTCATCGGTAACATTAGCAACTGCTCCAAAAACAGCCATATCACTTCCCTTTGTGGATGTACTTGAAAAATGTATTTAATAGATTGAACTGAAATGAGATGGTCGTTTATGTGCGCTTTATAAATCTTTAAATATATCGCACAATTAACGATTATCAATTTCAAATCTTGATTTTAAACTCTCAAACTTACCGAATGACCATTATCTTCAGTTGATCGATGCTGATATTCCGGAATATCCATCGTTGCCCGTCACTGTATCGGAGACCAAATTTTTGGAAAACGTTTGGAGCATTTCCCTTCAACCATACGATGACGGTAATGATATCATACTTCCAACGTTTTGTGCATTTCCATCGATGTAACAGCATCACGCAAATGAACATACTCTTCCGTCTGTATTTTGGCTTGGCACGAATCGAAGGAAATTCAACCGTCCCGATAAAATTGTTGCATACATGTCAACAATATACTGGTGAAAAAGTGCTGGACACTTCAATATGTGGTTGTCTCGATTGTGTGGAATCTACAGCCTGTATGCGTAATAATTCATAGCACTAACTTTATTTTTTCCTTCTCGACATACAATTCAATTAAATTCAATTTCAATTAAAAATATAAATCAATCATAAATTATTCATCAATTTACCGTTAACTGAATTTATCATTTTAATGTTGAAATGATAGCCATCTTACCCGCTCCAAAACAATATCTGATATTGTAATGCATCATAACAGCGATGAGTCTCGGATACATGGTCAAGTTGCTCATTTCTACGATGAAGCACAATGTCACGATTATTATATTGGTCACCAACTATGACTATTACCACTTCGTCAACTGTTTGTGCATTGAAACGCCTTTGCATGTTGGCCAACCGGTGTTTTATCAGCTCGAATAACAATTTTATGATCGTCCGATGGCATTCAATCAGGAGAAGTTTTGAATAACTGAACCAGTTCGTTATGCTCATGGAACATATCTTGCAAATCGAAAAATCATTTTTTCCGCGTGTTGGTAATAATGGCACCCCGACTATCAGCTTTGTCTTCCGCGTTCCCCGATAAAATATAATTGCCAAAATTTTGTTGTCTGCGTTCTCGAAAGGTAAAAAAAGAACCAGCTCGATGGTATATTTGACCTTGAATCTGAATAAAATATACGATAGAACGTTCTTTGACTACCTAACAAAAATGTATTCTGTGCGGGGAAATCCCTCCCTCCCTTGCAATTTGGTGTGTAGCTGCCACCACATTGTAATTTCAAAATATTTTGCACAAACTACATAAACGTTTGATTACAAAAACTAGAAAAATAGAGACACATACACAACACATACATTCATTAACATACATACATTTAACATATCTGATGAAATACAAAAACCAGTTGTAATACAATTCTCTAAATATTATGAAATACTTGTCTAAAAACAAAACAAAAAATCTATTGTATTTTTGTTCTTACCTTCTTTTCCATTTTGAATGCGTAGTTAAAGCCAATAAACAGGTTGGACCAGATACACTTGCCCCATCTCTTCCCTCCCTCCCTAGGAATCTAGTGACGTGCCATCTCATCTAGTCTCTAAAGATCTACTTATCTGGGCTGTTAGTGATCAGGTGTAAGTGTAAACAAAGGTACACATCTTCAACACATTCCTTTATTACCTTTATTACAATCAATCAATTAATATTTTCAGACACATTGAAGCCACAGTTACCAGTTAAACAAAACCACCGACGGCGATGATAGCTACTTTACCACCGTTACGCAAAAGAAATATGATGGTGCAAGCACTCCTCCCCAATCCAGTAAAACCACTTGCGCATGAGCACGTGACCCTATTGATGTATGGGTCAGAAGGAATTACCCCTCCCCACCTAATACCATATAATATAAGAAGAGTAGCTGATAAACATCACCACGTGCGGCTATAACAACGATGAATTTTGATTTATCTAGGTCACGAAACGGAATTACCATACCAATCCATACATAATGGAATTACCATTTACCGAAAATTAAAAATTACCATAGTAATGTAACCCAGGTAGCTGATAAACATCACCACCTGCGGCTATAACAACGATGACCCTTTATATTTATCTAGGTCACGAAAAGGGGAAACCATGTAGTGGCCAACTGCGCGCCATTCTCACGTCTCTCGGTTATCCAAAGGTTTGAGTTTACAAAGTCTACATCCTTATGTATTAATTGTCTGCAAAAGGGTCACACTGTTGTAAGATGCAAGGTCGCCAAATGTCGAGTTTGCGGCCACCAACCATCACGCATTGTTGCATCGATACACAGTGACTGACAATAGTCTCGCGTTGCAACCACCCCCAGAGGTTCGTCTCCTCCTTTAAATCGTCAGGATCAGCCGTCCACGTCACATGCTTTGCATGCGACGCCGCCCATATAAGGTGATTCTGGCTACGTCGATCGTAAGTGTTCGGACAAAATCCAGTAAACACATTTTGGCCAGAGCTCTCCTTGATTCTGGATCTCAGACAAACTTCATCACGGGAAGACCTCGCCCACCGCTTACAGATCCGCAAAGATGAGTAGTGTACTAACTTGCTTGGTATTGGTGAGTCCAATTCTCATGTTAAGAATAAAAAATACACACAGTGGTGAAGTCGCGCATAAATGGTAGTGAGCTCTCCTTTGATTTCTGGATCCTGAAATCACTTTCAGGTTATCACCCTGACCAGTCAGTTAATGTAGCTGATTAGAAAATTCCTGAGAACCTACCACTGGCAGACCCTATTTCTAAAAAGCCACAAGGAATAGACATGCTGATTGGAGCTGAATCATTCTTTTGAGTTATTAGCTGTTGGTCAAATCAACCAGGGTCGGACTATCCAACTCGTCAGAAGACCCTTCTTGGCTGGGTTGTTTCGGGAAAATATGTTTCCAAAAGTCTGCCCCAAACTGCAAGCAGTTTAAGTTGTAGTTAAGAGGTGTTGGTTTCCATTAATAGGACCTTACAAAAGTTCTGGTCACTGGAAAAATGCCATCTCAAAGAAACTTATTTCGCCTGAGCACACGTTATGTGAAAATTATTTTCGGAAGACGACTCAGGTATTACCATCAGGTCGGTTCGAAGTAACGCTGCCGTTTAAATCGGATCCAAATTGTTTGGGCAACTCCTTTAAGGTTGCGAAACGGCGGTTTTGTAGCTCGAAAGAGCGACCCTGAGTTGAAGAGAATGTATTCTGGAATTCATGGAAGAGTACCTCTTTTTTAGGTCATATGTCGCTCACGGAAAATACTGTTCCTCCTACTCCCACACTACGTAATTCCACATCAGTGTGTCCTTCGGCCCCAATGTAAGTCAACCAAGCTCTGCGTCGTGTTCGATGCGTCGTCAAAGACGTCCTCTCAGGTGTCTTGAATGAGATTCTGATGGTCGGACCGACCATTCGAGAGGAATTATACTCAACGCTGCTCCGCTTCCGTCTGCACAGGTCCGCCCTGACTGCCGACGTAAAAAAGATTTATCGCCAAGTAATGGTGAATGAAGCGGATAGGCAGTTTCAGATGATAGTGTGGAGAAGAGACCCATCTGAGTCCTTAAGATTGTACAAACTTAACACCATGACTTATGGGACTGGACCAGCCCCTTTCTTGGCTATCCGGTGTTTAAAAAGGTTGAGTGAGTCTGTAAAAACTATCATTCCCTAAAGCTGCTGACGCGTTATGGGGTCCGACTTTTACGTTGATGACATGTTGACTGGTGCTGCATGGGTAGAGGAGCTAAGGGGCAATTAAGTCTGAAGTATCTCAGGTTCTTCAGACCGCAGGTTTTGAGATAGCAAAGTGGTTTCGAACTCACCTGAGATTACCGCATCTGAGACCACAGTCAAGCCCATAACGATCTCGGATTCAGAATCGACCAAGGCGTTAGGAATTTCATGGTTGCCTAATGAAGACACCTTTCAGTTCAGAATTGACAATGAAGTCATGGGTCTCGAGCGACAAAAACGGAACATTCTGTCGGTGACATCGAAGTTTTTCGACCCCTTTGGATTGTTAAGTCCTATTGTCATAAAGGGCAAGATCCTATTGCTGGGAACATTGGCTTAACAAACTAGATTGGGTTGAGTGGGATGCATTTGGAAACAGCTTGGAATATGTTGACAAATACACTGTCAATTGGAAGAGATATCCATACCTCGGTTTGTGTATACCGATCCGATGTCACCGGTCCAGATACATGCCTTCGCGGACGCCTCCATGAGAGCTTATAGAGCGTGCGTCTATATACGTAGCAGAACTGCAGAAGGTTTGAAGATATTGTTGTTGACTTCAAAAAGTCCAAAGTAGCGCCGCTCAAGACCAAAAGCTCCCAAGGCTTGAGTTATGTGCCGCTCACCTTCTTGCGGATCTCGCCACAGAATCAATCCCTATTTAAGGTCCCTATCGAACGAGCTGTTTATTGGTCAGACTCTAAAGTGACGCTTCACTGGATTCGGTCGCATCCATCTATGTTGTCGACGTTCGTTTCGAATAGGGTGGCTGAGATTCAAGAGTGGTGAGATGAAACTACGTGGTGGCATGTCCCGACAAAACAGAACCCAGCAGACATTGTGTCAAGCGGTTGTGACGTCAAAGAAATCGTCCAGTCAATCTGGTTCAAAGGACCATCATTTCTGAAGGATGAGGAAGAGAGTTGGCCTAAAACACCCTCATTTCGAGCCTTCAGAAGATGTTGAGCTGGAGAAGAGGAAGACATCGGTCGGACTGACCGCTGCCGTGGAAAGTTCGGAGTTGGTAGATGTCATCGAAGGATTCTCATCACACCTCAGCTGCTTAGAGTGTTTTCCTATATGTTCCGCTGTATAAGAAAATGTAGAAACCCGAGCGTACGGTTCGAAAAAACGGTCTCACCGACCGAGTATGGTGAAGCCTTTTACAAAATTGTCGAAATGACACGAGTATCGGGAGGAAATAGAGAAAGTTCGGAAGGATTTAGAGTCAGTCTGAGTCTTCAGCCGTTGAACCCATGCATACATGAAGACTGATACTTGGTGTACTTTTCGTTGTTGAAGGTAGGGGGCGACTAGCTAAAGCCCTATATCACACAATGCCAAGTTTCCAGACGGGTCGCTCGTCGCCCCCCAGCACTGCGGACTCCGGACCAGGAGAGTCTCAGCTGCTTGCGGCGATGGCGACTTGTCTCGTCAGTCAGGCAGGCGTTTTGGCGGCGATGGTCCCGCGAATATGTCCTGGGGCTGCAGGTGTGGGCCAAGTGGCACCAACGGAGACCCGACACCGGAGGGTGACCTCGTCCTCGTGGCAGAAGAGAACATGCCTCCGCAGGAGTGGCTGTAAGGGAGGATAATCGCCATGCACGCAGGGGAGGACGGCATGGAGGAGCGACGGAGGAGTGTTTCGGAGGGCCATCCATAAGCTGGCGCCTCTACCAATGGGTTGAAGGCGCGCAGGCCTTCAACAGGACCGGTGTTTCGCCAGATCAGAAATTTGTTTGTACATGAAGTCTAGTGTAAGTACCTCGGTCTCTCTCGCTCTCGGCGGATTCGGCCCGCTTTGCCACCGTAGGTTAGCTAGGCTTAAGAGGAGTTTGTATGAATTGTTTAGAATATAATCGTACTTGAAATTCGATCGAAATTATTTTTTCGGCCAATAAATCTTTACCAACCAAAGTTTTTCGGTTCATGCTTCAATCTTAGCGAGGAGCGTCGTGAGCTCTTCAAAGGTATATTTCCGAGTGGACGTGGCTTTGTAGAAGAGCGTTTTAAAACTATTTACACCGGCTTCCCACAGGCCTGCCATGTGTGGCGCTCCTGGCGGATGAAACGCCATGCAACCCGTTGATGGCTATATGCCTCAGTGCCCGAATCCTGGAACGCCGCTAGAAAGCCCCGAGTAACTATAGTTTCTTCTACCACGAAAGTTTTCCCATTGTCGGAATGAATACGCGCGAGGAGAGCCTCGTCGAGGAATGAAACGATCGAAAGCTGCCAGAAACTTCTCGGTGGTCAGGTCGGAAGTGGCATCCAAGTGAATGGCCTTCGTGGAAAAACACACAAATACGCACACATAACCCTTGGTGATCAGGCACGCTCCCCTGTATAGTTCCGTATGTCGAAAGGACCGGCGTAGTCAATAACGGTATGGGTAAACGGTGTAGAGAAAGAAGTTCGGTCTGTTGGGAGATCACTCATCAGTTGGGTCTGTAGCTTCTTTTGTGGATGATGCATATCTTGCAGGAATTCACCACGCCCCTTCACCAGGTTCCGGATTCGCGGAGTTCAATATTTGCAGCGGAGGAGGCGAGTCATCAGTTGACTACCGCCATGGAGAGGCAAGACACGCGGCAACTGTAGGAAAGGATGATTTGATGACGCTCGTCATACTTCAAATCTTGAGACGCTGTGATCCGGCCACAGGCTCTCATGATCTCATGTCGGTCTAGGAAGGGGTTCAGGTTCCAAACTCAGGCACTGAAATTCTTGGGGAAGTCTTGGCGCTGAGCCTCTAGGATAAGAGTTCGCCAGTTCAACCAAGCTGGTCCATGCCACCAGAGGTCGTTACGCCCTCGACTGGCTAAGTCAGCGGGGGCTATGTTCGACCGAACATGAGCGAGCTTGCTCAACCAGGCCAGCACAATAGTAGAATCGGTCCAGTAGTAGCATTGAGGATTTTCCGTCGGCATGCTTGGCAGGATACCCGTCGCCCTTTCGAAAGGGGGCACTGCACCGCACCGCTGCACCGTACGCCTTTTCGGAGGCATCGAAGAAACCGTGATGTTCGACCTTTACCGATGGCTGGGAACAAATCCATCTTGGAATTCTGATCTCGAGGAGTACAGCGTAACTTTGCAGAAAAGTCCAGCCAGCGTTGGTACAACGCACTTGGCAGAGGTTCGTCCCACCGTGGTGAGCAACTTAGTGCCGAGCTAAGGGCAGTCCCATCCTGTGGCCTGGATATACTTAGACAGAATCCCCGGTTTGGTTTCGAGAGGTCCGAAATGTCTGTAGGGGAAAGGGGCCCCGAGGAACCGTAGTCTTCGGTTTCCCCGTGGGAAAATCGAGTGGAGAAGGATGCAATCTGTTCAGGAACAGCACTTGGCACTGGACCGGTAAGCACCCACACAAAGATAGTTTCCTGTCCGAGGAGGGAGCCACAGATGTCGGTCTGTGAGCCGCTTAACAATACGGACGGAAGGATATCGGCTCCGATCAGAACGTCTATCTGTGAGCTCTCATAAAACGTAGGGTCTGCTAATGACAGGTTCGGCAAGTCTCGCAGCGCGTTCTGCGGGATCGGATATGAAGGAAGATAATCAGGAAGCGAGTGGAAAAATCACAGAGCTTCTTGGACTGAGCTGCTACAGTCTGATTACGGCCTGAAACCTGGGCCTGAATAAGGCGGAATGGTAGTTGAATGATATACAAGAGATATCCTGTAATGAACGTTGCCTCGGAGCCCGAGTCGATTAGATCGCGGGCACGGAAATTTGTCCCTCGGTGGCAAATGTTGATCATCGCAGTGCCGAGAAGCACCGCTCTTGTTCCCAAGGCAAAATAGTTCTGAACGTTGGGCGGAGCGACGGAGGAAGCGGGGATCCTCCGCTGTTGTGGAAGTCAGTATGCTGGGAGGTGAGGTACCCCGATGAAGAAGCGTGTGGTGGCAGACTTCGCAAGTGAAGCAACTGTGGGCGCTTTGGCATTCTCGGAGCTAGTACCTCAACTGAAACAGTTCAAGCACAGCTGCCTCTTTTTATTGGAACTGGCCCGTGCATCCACGGTCATCTTTAGAAGTGCGGACACAGTCAGATCGGATGGTTCTCTTTGGAGCAGAGATCACAGGTTCTTTCTTTGGACTCACTTGTGTCTGGAAGGAGTGAAACTTTCTGGCCACGGGACTCCCCTGAGACCGGAACGGGTTGGAGCTGCTTCTGGAGGGCTGTGGATTCAGGGTACCTTTGGACGATGGTGGGTTCGGATGGCCTTTGGAAGTGGCGCTGAGAGAGGAAGGCGTCGATTTCCGCCCATGGAGGGACCTCTTTCTTGTCGGTGACGAATGCTTCCCACAAGGGACCGGGTCAACTTCGGCAACTTGGAGGCACAGATATTAACAAGGAGGCTATCCCAGTTGTCAGTTTTAGACCTTGAGTGAGCAAGGGCGGTGAGGACCCCTGTAATACAATTTTGAAGCTCTTTCAAAGCTCGGCTGGTCTCGACTCGACGCGAGGCAGAAAGAGCAGAATATTGATCTGGTTCGTCACCAGGAGCCGATTATGTTCATAACGGTTTCGGAGGGACAACCATGCCGACTGAAACCATCGTTTGTGAGCGGGGACATCTCGACTACGGCTTTCGGATCGCCACTTGTCTCAGCGGTGAGATGGTATAGCTTCTCTACCGGAGATAGCCTAGAATTAATTTAATTTAATTTATTTCATGCTTTATCCTAGCGCTACAAGTATAAAATTATTTTTATTGCGTTAGTCACTCGGTGAGTTTATAGAGTTCATTTTGGATCTGTCATCTACTAAAGTCTAATAATTATACATGGACATTTTGACAAAATGATGTACTTAGAGTAAATACTTATGTATATATTAACAATTTTTTTTTTTTTTTATTTATTTATTTTTTTTTTATTTTTTGTTTATTTATTTTTCTTTCTTTTTTTTTTTTTTTTTTTGGTTTATTTTTATTTAATGATGCGTTTTTGTTTGTTTATTTTAATTTTATTTATGGTTTCCTAAATGCTCTTTTGATTTTATTTTGAAATTGAGTTGCGCCCTAATTGATTTAATGTGATGGGGATGACTGTTCCATAAGCGGACTGCATTGACAAAGAACTGCCTCTTCGAGCAAAAGCGTATGAGCTCGAGGGCATAAATAGTTGTTAGATCGTTGTGATGTAGCATAGTTAAGTTTGCTGTGAAGGTAAATTGGTTCTGAGTCGTTACAATTTTATGAAAGTATACAAGAGTTCTAAAAATCTATCCAAGTGGTTAAGTTAAGGTCAAGTATTTTATTTGTCAAGTGCGATACATGGTCGAAACGTCTTAAATTAAACACATATCGGACAATTGAATGAATATCGGACATACCAATGTGCGCTTGTCGCGGGCGTCACTATGTCCAAATATTTCAACACCATAAAAAAGAGTCGGGATGAGAATGATTTTAGAAATCAGGAGTCTTATATCTTCTGGTAAGAATGTTTTGACGCTGACAGTTGGCGTAACAGTCCATAGGTACGTCCTGTTGCCTTTGAAATATATTTGCTCCATGATAGTGTGATACTAAATGTTATACCAAGGTTAACTGCGTGGTCTTCATAGGAAATGGGTGCATTGTCAATGTATAGTTTCTCCTGATTGTTTGTGTAAATACTTTTTTTAGCAATTACCAAACATTTTGACTTTTTAGGATTTATACCAAGCCATTCTCTTTTGCCCATTTCTCTATTATGGAAAGCATCTTGTTACACGTACTGACACAAACATTTATTTCGTTAACGGATTACTAACATAAATTTGGACGTCATCAGCATATAGATGTACTTTACATTCGACAAGACACAAGGTAGATCATAAACATATATTGAAAACAATAATGGTCCTAACACAGATCCCTGAGGAACTCCCCTGCGTAAGTTTAAAAAAGTCGAAATTTTTGTTCCTGAGATTTGTTCCCGATTTGTAAGATAAGACTTAACAAAGTTGACTGCAGTGTCTGAGAAATTGAATAATTTCGTCAATTTTGCGCAGAGTATGTTGTGGTTTACAGAGTCGAATGCCTTACTATGGTCAAGAAGTGTCAAGAACGTAACCCAGTTTTTATCAAGTTGTTGTCGTATATCTTCCACAATATCCGTTATAGCACTTATACAACTTCGTTTCTTTCGAAAGCTCGACTGCTTTTGACTCATCAGCGAGTTTTGAGTCAAAAAGTTTTTAATCTGTGAAGACATAAGATTTTCAAGAACTTTAGAAAGAAACGGAAGTATTGAAATAGGTCTATAGTCATTGTTTTGTTTTGGGATGGGTAATTTTTTTTGCCTTTTTCCATTCAGTCGGAAGCGTGGATGTAGTAATGGCGTTGTTAAATATATACGTGACGTGGGACAACATCTTCGGAAGTAAGATTTTTAGGAATTTTGGACTAATGCCATCTAAGCCTTCAGCATTGACTTTACCTTAAGAATACACGCAAGGACATCACATTGATTGACACACACAAAGCTAAAACTAGTATCACAGAGTGGGGTTGAATTCAGGTACATGTTGCTTGTCGCTTCAGGTAAACCAGTCATCGAGAACCTTCGGTTAAGCTCTTCGACATTGACATCGTGCTCAGTCTTCTGTAGACATTTTCCTATTCCCAAATTGTTCATTTCAGTCCATCTTTGTTTAATAGTGGAACAGTTCTGAATTTGGACTTATAGAAGTTACCCTTAGCGGATCTTATATCCTTGGTAACCGTTGCTCTTAATCTTTTGAATGTTAAACGAAATTCCTCTGTTTTATAACGCTTCCATTTAAGGAAAGAATTGTCTCTCATGCATTAGATTTTTTGATGTCTCTGCTGAACCATGGTTTATGTCTTAGCTTTGTTACTTTGGTTTGAAGAGGAACAAACTTTTTAAACAAGTACAGAATATTGTTGTTTAAAACACTCAATTGACAATCAATATGGAGAGATTCGTAAATATAAGACCAGTCACATGCATTAAATTCTAGTTCTAGTTCATTAAGGTCATGTTTGGAAAAAGCTGGTACTGATACCTGGTCATAGAGTAAGGTCTTATTGGGGTCATTCAAACCCGAACGTAATCTCCTTTGAAGACTTCGATGTCGCAGGTAAGCAGTCGACAGCCGTTCTGGTAAGTCTGCGGGGCAGACGGATGGAATGCTGTTTGAGCCAGCTGAGTATTGTGATCAGCGAGGCACTGCTGAAATACCCCATAACACTCGCCGTACTTCTCCTGGATGTCTTCTTGGACCCTTGGGTCCTCGTCAACCATCACTGCGGAGCACGCTTTGTACTCCGCCTCGACATCCGCCCGCATACTCAGAATTTTTCCTCGGCGAACCTCGGAAAGAGATGCGGATGGAGCGGCAGTGATGCGCGCTTCCAAATGAGCCAAACGACCAATGGCGGCGGCTAATTTTGCTCGTGCCGTGGTGGTGGCGTATTGAACCATTGTAATAAAGCGTCTCGAGCTGATGGGACTGAAAAGCCGTATCGTTTTAACATGTTTTCTTTTTGGTGGCTCTTTATCAAAAAATCAGTCATTTTCGATTGTTTGCGGCTTTTAGAAGAACGAGGTTTTCAGCGTGTTACAAGGGGAAAGGGAGTAAATTTCTAACCGTGTAAGACCGAGTTCGTGCTAAACGAGTCCGTGTTAAGCGAGGGCCAAGTGTACATACAATTCAAAAAATTGGCACGAAAAATGCGAAATAGCTATGGAAATGCGCTATGCCTGGGTTGAGGATAATTTATTACGGATTGAGATAATATTATGCCTTGTGGCGACCAAAGGTGTTGCTGGAACGCGAAAAACTGCTCGGAAACGCAGAATTTCATTGTTGCGGACGGAAATCCACCCCATGACTGTAGGGAGGGCCCTGCACCAAGCCAAATACCATTGTCGTACTGCTAGACGAAAGCCGTTGATCTCGGAGGTCAATGAAAAGCGTTTTGCCTATGCTAAAGGTCATTTGAGCAAAGCCAATTGAATTTGGGATCAGGTGCTGTTTTTCGGAAGAAACCAAATTCAACATATTTCGATCCAATGGCCGTCAACAAGTGTGGAGAAAACCGAAAACTGAATTATAAAAAACTTGCCGCCCACGGTGAAACACGGCCCTCCCTCCCTGCAGTCATGGGGTGGATTTCCGTCCCAAGCTCAGCCTTGACCTCAGCGGCAATCTTAAAGAGGAAATTTTGTGGTCCACTTTTATTTTGCGGATCACCTGCTGGCGTTCTTTGTCAGTTAAAGCCTTTGGTCGTCCTGTTCTGGGTGCGTACTCCAAGTTTGATGCTCCTCTAAACCTCTGTACAATGCTCTTGATGGAAAATCGTCTCAATTCCATAATGTTGTCTATTTCGCTATAAGATTTTGCCTTCATTGTGCAAGTGAAGGACAATTTTTCGGTGAGGTACATAGTTTCTTTCTGCCTCTGAAATAAATTAAGGAACGTTAGGGAAAAATGCAGAATAACTACCTAATACTGCAATTTTTTAATGAAGTATCAGACGAATGTGTTTTAAGGGGAGTCCCATTATATGTAAATATCATTAAAATTTTTGACCAGATCGGGTCTAAGTTAAAAAAATAAATAAAAAATAAGTAGTGCAACGTGCCAAGACTTTTTGTGTCAGGAAAAAAGGTTAATTTTCTTCTAAATTACAAATAGTTTTAAGTGTATGATACGAAATAAAAAAAACTGTGCGTTTTAATTTAGAAATGTTTAATTTAAGCATATACAAAAAAAATTGGTTCTTTAAAAAGCTCCAGAAGCCTGGAAATAGTCGTTAAAGTTAAAATTTCCAACTGTGCCAACACTTTAAGTGCGTCACTGTATGTATATAAGAATATATATACATATACCACGGAACTCGGACTTGGCGGGGAATAAAAACAAAACAAAAAGACAAAATCGCACTTATCTTTGGGAAGTAGCGATGTAATCCACCGATGCTTGCAGGTTGGACTCCTTCTTATAGGGAAGGCGAAGATCCGGCTCGAAGGACCAATGCTTGTAGGAGGGTGGATGGCGCGAGTTTCCCAGCGATATTCCCAATAGGAAAACCAGTCGAGGGCGTCAAATTACATCGGCGTATATTTATGGATAAATCTGGTTAAAGTGGGGGTTTTATGTTGCTTGCGTTCGTAGTCGTAGGTGTAGAGAGACTGAAGACCCACAGCTAGGCCTACGGCTAGCCCGTGATGAAGAGCCGAGTGGATCGCGTTCAACAGCGCGAGAGCGAAGGGCACGGGAGAGCGCGCGAGCTAACAGCGCGCTGTTAAGACCGCTAGCCCGCTGCTGCCCTGAACACAGGCTATCCTTCAGCGATAGTGCCAGTTACCTGGGGTTGGTAATTGACAGCAAGCTCAACTGGAACCAAAACATCAAAGAAAGAGTGAAGAAGGCTACGATAGCCCTCTAAACCTGCAAGAAAGCCATTAGTCTGAAGTGGGGCATTAACCCAAGTATAGTCCAATGGATATATCTAGCAATAATTAACCAATACTACTCTACGGAGTCACGGTGTGGTGGCCGGCCATATCAAAAAGTCCACCAAAATGCTCGGCAAGGTACAAAGAACTGCCGCACTCTGCATCAGTGGAGCACTTCGCACCACACCGAATGATGCGCTAAACGCTTTCCTGTGCCTCCAGAGTCCTGACCTTGCAGGTAAGGCTCAGGCTCCAAGCGGAAGTCACATCAATCTGGGAAGCTCTCATTTGCAATCTTTCGGCAACCCATATAAACATCTAGAGTGATAGCCAATCAGCGATCAAATCACTAAATGCGATTACATCGAACTCGGACACCGTGGCAAAAGCCCGAAAGCCACTGCAACCTAACCTAACCTAACATAGAGAAGGAATCATTTTCGACCCTATAATATGTAGTGTATATATATACTATATACTATTCTTGATCAGCATCAAGAGTCAATATAGCAATTTCTGTCCGTCCGTCTGTCTGTCTGTCCCTCTTTTTTGTCGGATACCATTATTGCTCGGATACTAAAAGAGCTAGAGCAACCAAATTTTTTTTCCAGTTCGATGTGATATCTCACTCCTACAATTGTATTTCAAAATTTTGCCACGCCCCCTGAAAGGGCGCATATCTGTGGCGTCCACAATTTTGAAGATAACAGAAAACTATCAGGGGCTCAAATCTCATTTCGATCAGATCATTAGTATAGCCGCAATAGCGAAAACAATATCGAAAAACATCGTTCCCTCTCGCTCGCTCTCACACACAAACGTGTCGACTTTTCCCATTCGTACAGATGAGCGCCTGGATCTCCGAGACTATAAGACCTAAAGCGACCAAACTTTCTGTCCAAACTCCTGTGATAGCACTTCAGTACAAGTGCATTCAAAATTTCGCCCCGCCCCCTTGCGACCGACCAAAAAAAGATGAAAGTCCACAATTATGAAATTATTAAAAAACGAAAAAGGCAGTATCGTAGAGAAATGATCTACCAGATTCCCGAATCTGGTTCAGATCCGATCATTAATATAGTAGCCACAATGGTGAAATGAATTTTCAGCAGCTAGCCGCCAAACCCTCTGCCGTGCAGTGTTGTTGTAAGATGACAGAAAAAATGTAAAATGTAAAAAATGATTAAATATTTAAAAATTCCACATAAATCACATGTGTACTGGACTGAGTACGGGTATGAAAGTAGAGTCGCGTTAACAGCGACTCCATACGTACCTTTTCGTTTTTATTTATGTTGATTCGATAATAATGAGCTGATATATAGTATAATCTCAGCATCCATAATATATTTCATACATGACCTCACTTTGGAATAATTATCATTAGGATATTCAGCGTGCGACGTGTGAAAATGTAAATAAATTCGTTTCATTACTCAGAAACGTTTTTGACTCAAAAATCGCCTTTACACAAGTACGTATACATACGCACTTTAAGGTTCTGTGCGTACTCACACATAAGTTAGATAAGTTTGATAAGAAATCGGCGAGACAACAACAGTTTGCGCACAGCTTTTTTATACCCGTACTCGAAGAGTAAAAAGGGTATATTGTATTTGTGGTAAAAGTGGATGTGTGTAACACACAGGAGGAGGCGTTTCCGACCCCATAAAGTATATATATTCTTGATCAGCATCAATAGCCGAGTCGATATAGCCATGTCTGTCCGTCCGTCTGTCCGTCTTGTTCGTCGCCCATTGCTCGAAGGCTAAAAGAGAAAGAGCAACCAAATTTTTTTTCCATACTGATGTTATATCTCACTCCTAGAAAAGTATTTCAAAATTTCGCCCCGCCCACTTCCGCCCCCACAAAGGGCGCACATCTGTGGCGTCCACAATTTTGAAGATAGCAGAAAACGAAAAAATGCAGAATCATAGAGAAAGACCATATCTACCAGGGGCCCAAATCTGAATCGGATCGGATCATTAATATAGCACAATAGAGGAAAATATACGAAAAAACTTCGCTCCCTCTCTTTTGCACTCACACAAAATCGAGTCGATTTGGTTTTTTGTATTTTGTGTAGCCTGGATCTCAGAGACTATAAGAGCTAGAGCAACCAAACTTTTGGCCAAGACTCCTGTGATACCAAACCTGAACAAGTGTATTTCAAAATTTCGCCCCGCCCCCTTCCGCCCACCCAAAAGACGAAAATCCACAATTTTGAAGATAGAAAAAACCAAAAATGCAGTATCATAGGAAATGATCATATCTACTAGATTCCCGAATTTGGTTCAGATCGGATCATTATTGTAGCCACAATGATCAAATGAATTTTCAGCAGCGGGAATACCCCGCGCCGTTCAGTGTTTCCCCTCACCCGATTGCTGCGTAAGTCATTTATTGGGGTTGATTGTCGCAGCAGATTCTCTCACACACACACTCACTCTCAAACATGCTGCCTCGTGCAGTGTACGTGTGTTGTTGTGAGAACTGATGTAGATGATGTAGATGTAGATGTCGATGACAGATGTAGCAAAAAATGTAAAATGTAAAAACTGATAAAACATTTTAAAATTCCACATAAATCACTGAGTACGGGTATAAAAGTAGAGTCGCGTTCGAAGCGACTCCGTACGTTCTTTCTCGTTTATTTTCACCATATTATTTTAAAAAAAAATTCAAGTATTAGTATCAGTAAGTTGGTATCCATTCCAATTTAACGTATTGCATTTACATCAACTAAAAACTCCAGTGTATATCTTCAGAATCTTTCACATTGGCATAAGCTGCACGCACTGGATCGTCTGAAATAAATTAAAATGTACAACAATTTTAATCAAATTCGGAATGACATTCTTTGTAGCAACTGAGTGGTAAAATTTTTAAATGTAAATACCCCTATTGGGCGTATTCCACAACACAAAAGATATAGCAGTAAGACCAGCCATAAACCTTTCCAGACGTCACATTAGTAACAGAGAATGGGAGACGATCAACTGAATATGGCGGAAAATGCAGAGTATAAACTGAAAATGAAGTTATTTCGTAACGGCGGGAACGGTTAATAATCAACTGAAAATGACGGAAGTTCGGCACGGCAGGAATGGGAGTCAACTGGTTATGGCAGGTATTCGATCCACAAGGTATGGCGGGAATTCGTCACGGCGGAACGGAATATACCCACCCCAAGTCGTCTTTTGCCAAGTATTGCACAATAAAGCCTATATGAAACGTATGCTTTTCCTCATTTTAGGATGGTTTGGAAAGTACTTGTTTTTTATTGAGAACTAGAAAGCCCGGCCACGCTTCATGTGGCACATTGTGGTTGCTTGGCTGAGAAGTGCGTTGAATACGTTAAACATAATTTTATTTTTAAATAATTGAACATTTTTAGCAGACCCGCGCGCTTTGCAGATTACTTTTTCAATGTTTAGGAATTCATGAAATTAAACAATGATCATTTTGTTGTAATAACATATTTTATTTATTGCAATGCTTTGTGATAAACACTATTTTTGTTTTGCCATCGCTATAATGAATAATTAAGGCCGAAGGTTTGCCTACTCGTGAGCACGCTACATACAGTTAACCATGTTAACCAAATTTAAACCACAAATTGGCAACGACTGTCCTTGTGATTTATTAATAGTCATAGCAAAAGCAAGACGAATGGGATATCAAATTGCAAGTCAGTCAGAACCATTGGAATTAAAACGTGTTCACCACGAAATTTTCCAGTCAAAATAGTTGCTTTAAGTAAATTAGTCATAATTTGTTTCACTGCAAGTTTTGTACCATGGCAAAGTCGTGGTGGATTAAGATACCGCAGTATAAATATGGTTGTTCCAACTTTTAGTTGTCAGCAGCAGTTCCTACATACATTAACTCCTTAATTCTTTTGGGAACCTATTTATAGAAAAGTAAAAATTTGTTTGTGCAAACCATGCCACATTCTCTGGCTATCTCTTAAAAATGCATGCAATTTGGTGCACGCGTTGCGGAGATATATGCATACACACAGATTTTTTTTTCTACAAATGTTCTGTATAGAAGTTTGTTAACAATGATTACACCTAATAATATACCAAAAACAGAATAATATGTTTCCGTGTGTGAATAAATTGTTGCATATAGAAATAATTTTCAGCATTGTGTGCTCATATTTCTTAAACCAAAATCATATTTCTTGAAAATTGATTATTGGAAAATTCTCTTTCAAATGCGTTTAATTATTGTACCCAAAGAGCTCACAAACTTCTGACACTTTTACCCCCAAAACAACAATGTGGAATATTATTAATATTAAATTAAGAATATGAAATATTTCGTTTTTAAAACTACTGCAAAACTAGTATTCTTCCGTAGAGTTTATCCTAAAATTTGAAACTTTTTCTTACGAACCATGGGAACCCATGGCTCGCTACAATTAAAATTCCTCCATTTCCGCAATCTGATACAGATACCCTACTCCTCTAAGCCTAAGAACCGCGGTACACCTAGCCCAAGCCAGATAAATCATAAGAACCCTCGCAATTATCAACTCACCGTCAGATTGTCGACAAATCACAAAAATCCAACACACATACACCCAGCGACAAAAAAAAAGCCGCACTCTGTCATTTCATGCATTTCTGACTTTGGAAGACTGGTGTTTCCCCAAATTTTATTCGATTTGACTAATTTTTTTTTTGGGAGTCCCCGTGAATGTTTCCTTCTGGTTTTGTGTGGTTTTTGACGTCTTAGTTGCTGGAAACACTTCCTAAAGAATTTTTTACTTTTGAACTCTTCAAAAATGATGCCTAACGGAAAGCAGATATCGGTGACTGAAAAGTCAAAAATTATTGAATTGGCAAAACAAAATGTTTCAATTCGTAAAATAGCGATTAAAACTAAGTTCAACGCAAGTTCTGCGAGACGATTTTTGAAAAAATCGAAAAAGACTGGAAAAGTGGAGAGGACGAAAGGATCGGGAAGAAAAAAATCAACAAATATTTTTGTTCAAAAGGAAAATTCGGCTAAAGGAGATGGGCCTAATGGCAAGGACACCTGCCAAAAGCCACTTCTGTACAGTAGAATTAAGAAAGCTCGCTTAAATTGGTCTACAGAAAAATCTAATTGGGGTGAATCCGAATGGTCACGTGTCATATTGTCGAATGAATCCAAATTCAACCTCATTGGACCCGATGGTTCGCGCACAGATCGCCGGAGAACAGGGGGAACGATATTCCAAAGATTGCTGCATTAGCACCGTAAAGCATTTGTCTTATATTATGGTATGGGTTAGAATATCTAAAAATAAAACTGAATCGATAATAATGGTAAAAGGTATGGTCAATGCAAGTGTATAAAGAAATTATTCTCAGTGGCGTTGTGCCTAGCATGGAATCAGTTACTGAGAAAGAAGAAGAGGATATTTTTCGTCGTTTGCTATTTTTAAAAATGCATTATACTAATTTTGACTATTCTTTAACGATAGGTTAACATTTTAAGATGGAATTGGGTATTAAGTCCTTAGATTGGCCAGGTAACAGTCCCGACCACAATCCGATAGAGAATGTCTAGGCCCTTATGAGTTCAAAAATAGGAAAAAGGATGCAGAAAAACTATGGTTGAGTTACGCCAAACTATAGAAAAAGTATGGTTTGATGATACAACGGACGAATATCTGAAGGTTTTATACGATTCGATGCCCAATAGGACCAAATGTCTCTTAAATGCCAAGGGTGGTCCTACCAAATATTAATTAGTTCTTAATTTGAAAACTAAATTTTTTAAATATTAGTTTTGTCATTACTTTATAGAAAACAAAAATAACTCATTGGAAAAATTTAGTTTTTGTTGGAAAAACACGTTTATATATTTTAATTTAATTGTTACTTTTGTTATGGTGAAATTACTAAATAACCGTTGTAAACGGTGTGATTGGCAAAAAATATTTTTCTTTCACTATATAATTATGATACAAAACAAATTTAGTAACTTCTTTTGAATACAAATGATTAAGTGACACAAAAAAAAAAATAAATAGTCGAATCGCATAAAATTTGGGGAAACACCAGGCTTCCAAGGTCAGAAATGCATGAAAAGTCAGAGTGCGGCTTTTTTTTGTCGCTGGGTGTACACTAATCGATTTCCACGATGAGAAATCGACAAAAGCGCCAAAGCCCAACCCACACATATGTACTAATCGATTTCCAAAGCGGAAAAAAGTGCCATAACCCATTACCCACTGAAACAAAATCCGACATATCAAAACCCCTCACTCCAGACAGAACTTGCGGACTCAGCTGCCCCACACACCAGGTGTCGGCTTTAAAAAGAGCAACCAGCCGGTTAATTGGGGCAGTCCATCGTCCAACATTTAAAGCAGTTCATCGGCCAACAGTAGAGGCAGTCCAACAGCACGACGTTAGCTTTATATTTACCAATTAAAAACACTTAAAAACAAATTAACATATTGAACTGGAAAAAAGAGAAATCCAAGTGTCAGTAATTCCTCTTTACCGCGATAATACGCTTCCCACTAAACGGTAAACCGACTCCACCCCAGCTCCTCTTTCGGTCTCACGGCCAAACCCCGCAAATTTAACTTTAACACAACTTTCTTAGGCTAGTTCGTTCTGATTTCAAATTGACGTTTAAAACATTTACAATGTTTACCTCAAAAAGTTTACATTTTTCCAGAATTTCGACCGCTTAAGTGTATTTTCGGATTTTTATTTAGAATCCGCATAACCTCATAATTGAGCTGAAATGGCCGAAAGCACCACTGTGCCAGTGGCATTTGCTGCGCTGAGGCTTGTCCCTGACGAACAGATGAAGCCGTGAGGCAGTGGAGTCGCGGTCAAAAACGAAGCATAGGCGTCGTTCCCCTCTCTCTCACACTCCAACGTATTTGCTTTAATCGTTCCAGCAGATTAGCGCCTAGATCTCAGAGACTATAAAAGATAGAGCGACCAAGCTTTCTATCCAAACTCCAATACAAGTGTATATAACAATTTCGAATTCCCTTCAAAATTTCCCATTACGACCACACAAAAGACGACAGTCCACAATTTTGAAACTAAGAAAAAACGGAATGCACACGGAAAAGAAAAATGCAGTTTCGTTGAGAATGCCCATATCTTCCAGATTGCTGGTTGAGATCGGATCATTATTATAGCCACAATGATGAAATTAATGTTAATGTTTCTGATTCTCTCTCTCGCTCACACACTTTACTTGCCTTGTTCAGCGGGCGGCCGTGGCGGAGAACAGCGTGCTGTTGTGAGAGAAATGATGTAGATGACAGATGTAGCAAAAAAATGTAAAAATCTATAAAGTGATAGAGTATTTTACGAGAAAGAACGTACGGAGTCGTTGTAAACGCGACTCTACTTTTTATACCCGCACTCAGTATGTACACATGTGATTTATGTGAAATTTTTTAAATGTTGTATCAGTTTTTACATTTTACATTTTACATTTGATTGCTGCATCTGTCATCTACATCTACATCAGTTCTTCCAACAACACACGTACACTGCACGAGGCAGAGCGTGGGGAGCGTGAGTGTGAGAGAATCAGTAGCAGGTTGACGCGGGCGCGCGGGAAACGGTGCTTAAAATTCATCCATCATTGTGGCTACAATAATGATCCTATCTGAACCAAATTCGGGAATCTGGTAGATATGCTCATTCCCTACGATACTGCATTTTTCGTTTTTTCTATCTTCAAAATTATGAAATTACGAAATTTTGAAATACACTTGTCTTGATTTGGTATCACAGGAGTCTGACAAAAAGTTTGGTTGCTCTAGCTCTTAGAGTCTCTGAGATCCAGGCGCTCATATTCATTCATTGCCGTTTCATTTTCATTTCCGTTCATTCGTTCCACAGTTGTGCGCCCTTTTTGGGGGCGGAAGTGGGCGGGGCGAAATTTTTAAACATTTTTCTAGGAGTGAGATATAACATCAGTATGGAAATACTGAAATACTACAGCCAAAAAAATTTGGTTGCCTCCGAGCAATGAGCGACAAACAAGGCGGAGGGACAGACAGACAGACGGACATTTACCACAAATACAATATACCCTTTTACTCTTCGAGTACGGGTATAAAAATTCCACATAAACCATAAGCTCGCATATATACTGACTGAGTACAGGTATGAAAGCAGTATCGTGGTATCGTGTGTCTTCAACACAGAAAAGATGTTGCATACACGCATTTGTTGTTTAAATATATATTGTTTGATAAGTTTATTGAAGTATTGGTAAGAAATCGGCGAGACAACAACAGACCTGTCTGCACACAGCATTTTTATTTCCACCACTACTTCGACACTACTTTTTATACCCGTACTCAGTCAGTACACATGCGATCTATGTGGAATTTTCAAATGATATTGACGATTTGGATATATTAACACCAGGTCATTTTATTATTGGAAGGCCAATAGTTGGCCCATTGAAACAGTTACAGAGGAAAGAATTGGAAGTCTGGAATAGGAATTCAGAAAATAACAAGAGTGTTCGGAGCAGACCGGCCTATAATTATACCCGTAAAAAAAAATTTTAAAATTCCACATAAATCACATGTGTACTGACTGAGTACGGGTATAAAAGTAGGGTTGCGTTCAAAGCGACTCCGTACGTTCTTTTCTCGTTTATAATAAGAACGGTGAAGCTCTTCAAAATAGGCATTAACCTCGGACTCCACCTCGGACTCCGAGCCATTTTTTCAAGTTTGGAAATAAGAAATAATCAGAGGAAGCTAAGTCTGGCGAATAAGGGGCGTGAGGTAGCAATTCAAATTTTAATTCATTAATTTTAGCCATTGAAACGGCAGAGGTGTGAACCGGTGCATTGTCATGATGAACCAACACCTTCTTTTTCGCTAAATGCGGTCGTTTTTCCAGGATTTCATCATGTAATCGCTGCAACAAGTTCGCATAATATTTCCCGTTGATAGTTTTTCCATTTTTGAGATAGTCAATATAAATGATCCCGCGCGCATCCAAAAAAACCGACGCCATGACCTTGCCAGCAGATGGAACAGTTTTTGCCTTCTTTAGTGCCGATTCTCCTCGTTCAGTCCATTGTTTTGACTCTTCTTTCGTCTCAGGTGTATAATGATAAACCCATGTTTCATCCATGATTATAAATCGGCGCAAAAATTCGCCTTTATTTTTCCTAAAATTTGCCAAGCACATCATGGAAACATCCTCACGAACGCTGTTTTTGTTCTGAGGTCAACAAACGCGGCACCCATCTTGCGCATAACTTTTTTCATGTCCAATTTTTCGGTCAATAAGCGATGTACAGCACTTTTTGAAATGCCTACACATTCAGCTAACTCACGAACTTTCAATCGCCGGTCACTCAATACACATTTTTAATTTTGGCCACCATTTCTGAAGTGTCGTCCCCTCATTTGGACGCCCCTTACGATGTTCATCTTCGCAGCTCAAACGACCTCGCTTAAAACTCAGCCACCCAATATTTTATTGTTGTAAACGAGGGAGCAGCATTACGTAAGGTAGAACCAGCTCGATTTTAATATTGGTTGGACAAGGACCTTTTATATGAAAGTATTGTATCACATAACGATGACCAATTTTGTCCATGTTTGCAAATCAATACGAGGGTTGCTATTTATGTTTTTAGCCTAGGTTACATCCAGCCATATTGGGGCCAAAAGGTTATTTGCATACAAAAGTTTGAGTTTTGTGGGCTAAACCTACATACAACTTTTAATGTACAACCACGTTTGATATCGATTGACGATAAATAAAAAATTTACCTTGGCAGAAAAATGGAATTAGGCCGTGAACATTTTCGTGTAATTATTTTTCACAACTTTCGACGTGGATTACGTAGACAAGAATTCATCGATGAACTAAAATTATTACACAGCGAACAAGCACCTTCCTTAAGCTCTATAAAATATTAGTACATTGAGTTTTTCGTGGTCGCTGTACGCTCAGCGACTAATTCCGTGAAGGTCGTCCAAAATCAGTTGTTGTGCCACAAAAATCGATGCTGTGCAACAACTGATTAACAAAGATCGTCATGTCACATACCGTGAGATAGAGGTTTCCTTGGACATTAGTATGACGAGCATCAATAAGATTTGCCATGATCCCCTGGGCATAAAAAGGTGGGTTCCCGTTGGACCCCACATAATTTAAAAATCCAATATCGACAACTTTGTAGTCTTCCAAAATTCCAAATCCAAAAAGTTGTTCGCTTGCAAAGCACATCGAAGCAAATGGTGGCCTGTTTTTTCGGCATTAATGGTCATGTATCTACAGTGGCCTTAGAGAAACGTAAAACAGTTAATTCTTATTGGTATACAACAATTTATTTTGCCAGAAGTTTTCGGTGAATTCGAAAAATTAACAAAAAGACACGAATCCACCTTTACCATGCCAATGTTAGCTTTCACTAATCGGCACAGACAAAGGCAGTTTTGACCGACCAAAACGTTGAATTGATGGGTCACCCGCCGTATAGTGCTGACTTAGCCCCCAATGACTTCTTCTTGTTCCGTAACATCAAGAATAAACTACGCGGTCAACGGTTTACGACGCCAGAAGAAGCGGTTGATGCATTTTAAAATGCATGTTTTAGAGGTCTCTCATTCGGACGGGAAAAAAGCTGTGAAAATTCTGGTTTAATCGAATGCAAAAGTAAATTAATTATCAAAGAGAACAATTTGAGAAATAATAAAACCATTTTCAGACGCCTAAGTTGGTGTTTTCATAGATAGGCAAAAAATATAAATAGCAACCCTCGTAACAAGCGTTCTCTATTAAAATCAAGACGGACAGACGGATAGACGGACAGACGGACGGACAGACAGGGCTATATCGACTCGGCTATTGATGCTGATTAAGAATATATATAATTTATAGTGTCGGAAATTATTCCTTCTCTATGTTACACACATCCTTTTTTACCACAAATACAATATACCCTTTTACTCTTCGAGTACGGGTATAAAAAACCAAAAATGAAGTATCGTAGAAAATGACCATATCTACCAGATACCCGAATTTGGTTTAGATCGTATCATTACTGTAGCCACAATGATCAAATGAATTTTCAGCAGCGATTTTTCCCCTTTCTACACCCCTTGCGACGTAAAGTCATTTATGGGGATGATATTCGCTACTGATTCTCTCACACTCACACTCACGCTCCCACGCTCTGCCTCGTGCAGTGTCCGTGTGTTGTTGTGAGAAGTGATGTAGATGATGTAGATGACAGATGCAGCAAACAAATGTTAAATGTAAAATTGATAAAACATTTTAAAATTCCACATAAATCACATGTGTACTGACTGAGTACGGGTATAAAAGTAGAGTCGCGTTCAAAGCGACTCCGTACGTTCATTCTCGTTTTATATATATGTACATATATCATTAAGTAAATGCCACCGAGCATAATTGTTTGTTGTACTATGTTTTTTAATGTTCTATCGCTTTGTTAGCTCTCTCGCGCTAAAGCTGGCGCTCTTTCTGAGCTTTTGGCTGCTGCTGCAGTTTATGAGCGGTGATTGAGGAAGTGCAGCTCCGACCACAAACAGACATTAAACATACAATATACATATATATGTGTGACCCAGGGTTTTTAGCACTGATGTGAAATTAAAACACGAGACGAGGTGAATTTATTATAGTTTAGTTGTTGTAACGTTTATTGAATATTATGTGGATTTGGCTTATGATTATGTGTATTTGTATGTGTGTAATTTAGATGTGCCAGCCATCTTGGCCCCCTACTTTTCACACTCTTCATTAATGACCTGCCTTCAGTATTAACAAACTCTCGAGTACTCATGTATGCGGATGACGTTAAACTCTGTGTCCAGTATAAGGACATTTCATTTCACTCTCGCTTGCAATCCGATCTCAATAACTTTCAGTCATGGTGTTGTGCAAATATGTTACACCTGAATGCCTCGAACTGTAAAGTAATGACATTTCATCGCTCCAGCCCCTTGTTGGCTCCTTACACCCTCTGCGGTGGTTCTCTTGAGAGAAATACATTGGTTGATCATCTTGGTGTTAAACTAGACCCCAAGTTAAAATTTTCTGAACATATTTCTACCATGGTAAATAAAGCCATGGGAGTGCTTTGTTTATAAAGAGGTGGTCAAAGGAATTTGACCACCCTATATAACGAAGACTCTCTATATTTCACTTGTTCGTCCGATTTTTAGAGTACGGCTCGTGTGTATCGTGCCCTCAGTACAAAAGTACACCAAGACCGTATAGAATCAGTCCAGAAAACTTTTTACTTTTTGCTCTGCGTGGCCTCAACTGGGATGAAGGTGTGCTTCTTACTTGCTTAGATTGATTGCTTTAAATAAACCTTCCCTCCTTACTAAATCGTAGAAAAATGCTTGGTGTGATTTTTATGCACAACTTGATCAGGTGTGACATCGACAGCCCTGACTTGTTGAGCCGCATAAACTTCACGATTCCTATTAGATCCTCTAGAAATTTTATTCCTTTGTACCTTCCACTGTGTAGATCCAATTATTCCTTGCATGAACCGTTTCGGATCTTATGCTCGGATTATAATTCGTTCTACAATATAATATCCACCACTATATCACTTCCTCTACTTAAATCACTAATACTAACATACCCTGCACGTAATTAGTAATATTCTTTTGTAACTTTGCATGTTTAGCGTTGTGTTTAGCCCTAATTTTTCCTTGAATGTTAGTCTAGCACCTATCTTTCCTGCATGTTCGCGATCGGTTTCGGTAATCGTGTCGCGCGTCATGCGGCAGCGCCCCTCGGTCGGTTGGGCGGGAGGAGGGCTGCGTATCTGCCTGGGATCCGCGCATAACAGGCTTCGGCTTGGTGTAGCATGGGCCACTTGATGGTGCAGTCATTGCACATCAACGTCCTAAAGTTATAAAAAGTAACAGACCTATCATGTGACAGCAAGTACACAAACTCGTTTGGCAAGCTCCAACGTATCTTTGGATACATTTATCGTTTTATCTCCCTTCGAAGCAAGGATGTTATTCGTATAAGTGCCACGCTCACCGTACAGGAGCTGGACGGAGGCATGCGTTTGCTTATTAAAAGTATCCAGCTAGTTCATTTCGCTGAGGAGCTCAACGCACTCATCGCCAGCAGAACATTCCGGCCAGGTGCAAACTTCTTTCGTTGCATTCGCTGCTCGATGCTGATGGACTGCTTCGCGTAGGCGGGAGGCTTCAAAATTCGACCTTAGCGTACGATGCAAAGCACCCTATATTGCTGCCGAAGTGTCATCCGATCACGAAGGCAATCATAGCTTTCTATCACGAAAAATTCTTGCATGCTGGACCACAGGCCTTACTAGCCTCGCTTCGTCAGAAATATTGGCCTGTTGGAGGTCGAAAGTTGGTGGCAAGCGTCATAGGCAAATGCGTCCGTTTCTTTCGGACAAAGCCAAAGTTGGCTGAGCACGTGATGGGAGATTTGCCAACTGATCGTGTCCAACCGAACCCCGCATTTCACACAATTTCACACATTTTACGCATTTAGAGGTCGTCAGGGATCTAACTACGGCTTCATTCATCGCAGCATTGAGACCTTCATCAGCCTAAGGGGAAAGCCTCGGACCTTGTGGACAGACAACGCTACTAATTTCGTGGGCGCAAAGAATGAGCTGCTGGAGCTCAAGCAACTGTTCAATAGTGAGCCAACCGTCTCTGTCATCGCTTCGTTTTGCCTTAGTGATGGAATAGACGGAAAATTTATCCCGCCTCGCTCTCCTCATTTTGGCGGGTTATGGGAGCGGCTGTCAAGTCGGCAAAATACCATTTTTATCGAGTCGTCGGATCCACGGTTTTAACCCTTGAGGAACTTGGCACTCTCGTCTACGAGATATCGGCTATTCTTAACTCTCGACCACTTTATCCTATTTCAGACGGTCCAGACACTTTCCAGAGCCGGACGTCACGCATCTCAACGCTAATCGTTTAAGTCGATGGAAGCAGGTGTCCCAGATGCAACAAAACTTTTGGCGAAAATGGAGCATCGAATACTTGTCCTTGCTTCAAGAGAGGAGCAAGTGGAAAGCCACCACGGACAACATCAGAACTGGAAACGTCGTTATCATAAAGGAGGAGAACTTGCCACCCCTCAAATGGCAGGCAAGGATAGAATCATCAGAGTCGTGCTGGTTCGAACAGCCACGGATCTTATGAAGAGAGCCGTTGGAAAGCTAGCCGTCCTGCCCGTCTACCCTGGATCTATTGAAAGCCAGGTTCTTTCAACAGGGGGAGGATGTTCGAGCAGACCGGCCTATAATTTTATATATACACTAACTACAAAAATAATGAATGGTTGAGTGAGCGAGCAATTTTAGCGGCTAAGAATAAAGATGTAGATGACCTCACCCACATAATTCAAAATAATATCATTGGAACTATGTATTGACTGGGTCACAAAATGAAGATGAAACCACCAACTATCCAATTAAATTTTTAAACTCCTTGGATGTGCCTGGCTTACCACCGCACAATTTACGCCTAAAGGTTGGCTCCGTAGAAATCATGCTTCGAAACATAAACAAACCAACACTGTGCAACGGTACGCGTTTGGTGGTTAGAAAATTGATAAACAATTTAATTTACCCAACGATACTGAAAGGAAAATTCAAAGGTGAGGAAGTTCTCATTCCGAGGATACCGATGATCCCAACCGATATGCCGTTTGAATTTAAAAGACTTCAATTCACGATCCGTCTTGCATTTGCCATGACCATCAACAAATCTGAAGGCCAATCCTTAAAAAGTTTGTGGTTTGAATCTAGAAAATCCATATGTTTTTCCCATGGTCAATTATATGTTGCATGTTTACGGGTCGGAAGTCCATCTGCATTGTTTGTTTTGCGCCTGATGATAAAACAAAAATGTCGTGTATCAAGGTACTTAAGTGAAGAGCAAACTACATATGTACTAAAAATGTTGTTAAAAAAATATGAATTAATTCCAAAATCTGCTTATTTATTGCCTTTAAGGCGGAACAGAGTTCGCCGGGTCAGCTAGTCTATATATAATATATACAAAAAAGTCATGTTAGTTAAAAAATTTATAACTCAAGAACGGCTGTACCAATATGCCTGAAAAAGCCACGTGGTAAAATCGCATCAGACTTGGAATAACGGTAATTTTTAATGCTGAATGAGCCGTACGGCATCCTTCTAACAATGTGGCTGCTATTCCAGAAGAAGCAACTGCAACTGCAATCTCGCACGAACAGTGGCTAAAACTACTGACATGAGGAATGTCTTACCAGTCCCACCAGGGGCATCTAGGAAATATAAACCACCATTTTTGTCATCGATTGCTTTCATTAAAATATCAAAAACGTCCTTTTTGTTGGGAATTCAACAGGGGGTACATTCGTTTGAACTACTAAATCTAATTCCTGGTGATCATATTCACGTTCCCGTTCCAGTTCTCGATTAAATGCGTCAGCTATTTCACGATTTGGCGCTGGCATTCCTAACCTGATTAATAAACTACCGCACATGAGGTAACACATATCTTCGATTAAGATTAAAGCACGGTTACGTATGTCCTCATTCATCTCAATATCGTGATTTCTGGAACTGACACGAACTTGATATAAAAACGCTAGGATGCAAGCTGTAATCATTGCTGCAATCGTAACGAAACGCTTCTCGATTCAAATCTCTGCGTCGCAAATTATCTATTTGTTGACCTCTGTTCTTCGCTCGACGATTTTGCATTGTCAACCAAGCCGTTTCACGGCCTGCCTCAATTTGCTCTTGTGATCGAGAAGCACGAATTCGAGCCATACTAACGCGGCACTGTTCACGTGCAATTTCTTGTTCTTCTTCATTCCTCTCATTTGCATTGTTTCGTAGCCTTCTTGCCATACGGCTTTGTTGGGAAAGATTCCATCGTCTTGGTCGCGGCATTGTTAAACAAACTTCACTTCACCTAAAATTTTATTTCAAAACTCAACTTTTCAACCATTTATTAATGGACAAAATTACTTAGCTGTTCCAGATGCGTGTTGGTTTTCCAAGTCTGATGCGTTTTTGTTAATAGTAACAATAATATTTCTTTGTTGTTGTACCACGTTTTATAGGGACTGAAGTACAGTATCATATATGAATCTTGTGGCTCTAAGCTACCTACCCACCAATTTTCAGGCATATTGGTACAGCCGTTCTTGAGTTATAAATTTTTTAACTAACATGACTTTCTTTTATATATATAGATATATCATTAAGTAAATGCCACCGAGCATATTTGCTTGTTGTTCTATGTTTTGTAATGTTCTATCGCTCTGTTAGCTCTCTCGCGCTAAAGCTTGCGCTCTTGCTGAGCTTTTGGCTGCTGCTGTAGTTTATGAGCGCTGATGGAGGTAGTGCAGCTCGGACCACAAACAGACATTAAACATACAATATATATAGAAAGAAAATAGAATATTGAAATAAGAATATATAGAAAATATATATTTCTTATGTTTGTTATATATATCCGTCAAGGTGATATATTTCGATATGCTCCTCTAAACAAAGAGAGTTCTGGATCAAATGGAAGGAAGACTATTTACACACTTTGCAACAAAGGAATAAATGGAAAATAGAAATATAGAATATTAAAAAAGGACAGATAGTATTAATAAAAGATGAAAACTGTCATCCAGCTAGATGGCCGTTGGGAAAAATGGAAAAATACATAAATGTAAAGATACTACCTTGTAGTGACTATTAAACATCAAGACGGGTCAATTAACGACCTATTACTAAAATGTGTCCATTAGCTGGAATTGAGTCTGAAGAAAACGACTCGGAAATGCCACCAAAGGAAACTAGGAGTACTCGCAGTAAACCTCAAATACTCATGGCAATAATGGTAATGCTAATGTTATTTTGCCAAGTATCAAACGCAAACATAGCTGCAGGAAGACAAGGGAAGTGGTCAATCAAGTTCCACCTCAATTTATTTGGACCCTATGGGAGACGTAGAAATAGTCGCCTCATCTAATTCTAATTAGATGAGAATTGTGTAATATAATATGGACCCGTATTTTTAAATGATAAAAAAGGGAAAAGATTTGATTGGGAAAATGGGAAGATCAATGCAATAATGTTTTAGATAAAACTGTAAGACAAATAACAGAATAACAAAAGAAAGAAACGAGCACCATTTGAGTTGAGTTTATGGGCTCACTTTATCATATATTGTTTGGAATAATAAGGAATAAGAATAAGGAAACTTTTTAAGGAATATGAAAAACCTATTAGAAAACCAGCATAATCTAGACGATTTAATTAAAAAGCAAACTTCGGTGGTAGAGTCAACGGTAAATATTCCCAAAAGAACTACCGAGGAAATAAATGTAAACTTTAGAAGTATGAGCATTAGAGTAGAAAAATAACGGAAGCTTTCAAGGAAAGTTATTATGTGTACAGGTCTCAAAGCAACTAAGCTCTTTGATTGATGAGTGCGAGAAAATCCAATCAGGAGTTAAGTAAGATAATAAGTCTGCTAATAGATATTAATTATGGTAGGTTAAATCCAAATATCTTAAAAGTGATGTAGCGGGCCTGAAGCGACCTAAAGAAAAAAAAAAAATCTCGATAGGTGTGGCGGGCTCAATTAACCGGATAGCATAAATGTAAATATCGATAGCGATATCGGTGCCAAGGGTGCCAATACACCAGAAGCTGACAGGAGCAGAGTTGCAAGGATCAAGCGCATGTTAGATCGTAAGGTGAGGCCCAAGCCTAGATGTCAAACCAACAAGCCAAGCTCTTCCTTTTCCGTCGTCAACTTCAGCCCGAAGTTGAGTCGTGTACCGCGGAAATAAACAAAATCTGTTAAATTAAGTGCGATCACGCGTAGTTTCGAGTGCGTATTAAAGGAACACTGCGAGGAGCAGTGACCTCGTCTGTGTACCAACAAAATTTCTGGTGAGTTGGACCTCCAAAAAGGGTTTTTTAAAGTTTTTATGAATCGATCTCCTACAGATTCGACTCGCCGTGCTCGCACGTCTAAGGGAGACGCCGGCGACGTGAGTATAATCAGTTACCACGCCCGGAGGAAATTATTGGGAAAGCAAAACAAAAATTCCGCCTATCGCGTAGGGAAGCGAGCAACGCCACCCACCTGCACCCTACTTACCAGATCTCAGGCCAAGTAAGCCAGTAAGTGCAACCGGCTTAAGACTGGGGTAGGAGCGGCATCCATAGGCCCGCTTGTTAAATCGTCGCCTCTAGGAGCACCCGGAGCTGGCTCAACCGGCCGCGTGAGCGCCAAGTGCACGCGTAGAAGTAGCGTAACCAATAAGCTGTACCTCGTGGTGCCATAGAGCCACCTGCGGCCTTAGCAGAATCCCCAGGACCGTCGAGAGATGCGGTCAGACTCACCCCAACCCATTCCGCGATTCTGAGGGTAGTGCTCCCCGTCGCCTAGACCAGAAAAGCATTAGCAGCCGCGATCTACGTGCCGGATGGCCAGGACCAACATAATTTTTAATGAAAAAATGAAAATTTATAGGTTAAGGCTGGGCCAATAACAAATTTTGCACAAATCAGAAACCTTCTTTAAGTTAAAAACAAAAATAATTCAATTTGAAGTATTTCCTATTTTTCTTAGTAAATTACCTAATCATAGATTTTTTTAGATAAAACTAGCAAACCCAGCGAACTCCGTTTCGCTTCGATTTATGTAACATTTCGTTTGGTGATTAAAAGACGAAGAACAATTTTGTTTTGTTTTATATTTGAAAAGGAAAAATTGTATTTCATTTACAAAAATGAAGTGTTATTTAGTTGAAAGTCTCTAAGTAAATGAAAGTGAATCCAAAGTAATTACTGAATCGAAGCGTTATTTTATCCGTTTCATTGAAGTGCTCTTTGGTAAACCACATTTTTGTTTTTGGTCTGGCGTTAACACAAACAAAGCGGATGGTTTCCCAACTCGTGAACACGCAACGTATAACTGCCCATGTGAAAAACAATGATTTTCTAAATTTATCCCGCAAACACTAAGCGATTTGCCTTGCGACTTGTTAATTGTCATTGCGAACGCAAGGCGAACTGGAAATTGCAATCGTTTGAAGTCAAACGGAAGATTAGACGGAATTATTGGTATTCGAGGAATACATACATTTTCTCCTGCGTACTTTCCGTTAATAATTTCCTCAATCAAATTCGGCATGTCTTTTACCATAGCTCGCAAATAACAATCAACCGTTTTTTTCGTTTTGCGGTCTGCTCTCTAACACAACCGAAAAAGACGATGCACGTTCGCTCTCGCTCTGAACAGAACTTTTCGTTGCTCATTGTTTTGGTTTTCGGTTAACTGTTCTCAGTTGCGAGGTTCTTTTTATGCTCACTCAACAACAACTTAGAGAGAGCGATCCAACTGAACGCTCGCTCATTGAGGGTCAGCAGAAGAGCGAAAAACGAAAGGCTCATCGTAAACGGTCTTTTTGACTTCAGTGCCTTTTTATTAAAAAGTGTGAGTGTGCAAGTGTGGTTTACAAATAGACTGATCATTCGCATATACACTCATACAAATGCAAAAGACTTTTATTTTTCTTCGCTCGTTGCAAAACGGTCAGCGAATGAGCAGAGCAAAAAAAACACGAAATTGGTTTTGGTTGAGCACAGACCGTTCGTTCAAGAGACACTGGTGAACGGTTCTTGTCTGACTTTTTGCGCAAGTGGTGCGCAAAAAACAGATTTTTGATGACTGCAAGAAACGGTCAACTGTTATTTGCGAGCTCTGCTTTTTACCGAAAGTCGAGTACCGTTGCAAAGTCGCGGTGGATTCAAATTACGCAATATCATAATAACTGTACCAACTTTGAGTTGCAAGTTATGTGGTGGAAATCCTGGTAACTCCAGAGAGTTCAAAACTCCGTTAGATAGTTTACTACATCATCGGGATTTGTTATGGAATCAACGGATTTGTATGTCACCAAATCGCCAGCAATTTTTGATTGAATTGTGAAATTCAGTGCGTGTACATCATTATTCTTTTGCGGCAAGAATCGCTCCTTGACTTAACCAAGCATAATTCTCACTAATGTTTGGGAAAACATTTTCAATAAGAGCTAATTGAGAGTCTACAAATCGGCAAAAGTCGTTGGTAAGAGTAATTAATCCAGATGTCTCATCAACTGGGACTTTTCCATTTCCAACAGCTAACAATTGTTTGGAAAATTGTGCAGCACTTTGATCATTTTGAAGTTAAACTCTCATATTAGTGGTTAGCGATAATGTTTTTACGTTATTCCATAAAGGTGATGCCTTCAGGCAAGCATTCAATTCATCTGCAGGCGTTCCACGGGCAATTACTGGCAACGTCTGCCTGAAATCGCCTGCCAATATTTTCATTAAGCCGCCAAAGATGTTGTTATTTCGCCGAAGATCCTTCAGTGTGAAGTTAAGTGCTTCAAGTGATTTCTTATGTGCCATTGTGCACTCATCCCAAACAATGAGCTTGCATTGCATCAACAATTTTCCCATTGCACTGGATCGGGAAATATTGCATGTTGGAGTATCAATTGTGTTTAAATTGAGTGGCAACTTAAGCGCAGAATGTGCAGTACGACCGCCATCTAGAAGAGTCGCCGCAATTCCAGATGATGCTAACGCCAAAAGCTATGTCACATCTTGATCGAATAGTGGCCCAAATCAATGAAATAACAAATGTTTTCCCTGTTCCTCCAGGTCCGTCTAGGAAGAATAGACCACCATTATTATTGTCCACCGCTTGCATTAATGTTTCGTATACTTGCTTTTTTGCTGTTCATTCAGCAACGGCACATTCCAACGAATAAAAAAAACGTGGAAATCGGTTCGTGCGTTCTGGAGTTATAGCGTCAAAAGGAAAACCCGACTTATTTTTATATAGTAGAGAAGATTGTCACATGAAATTAACTGAGCAGAGTACAATGAGTAGCTGTCAAACAATGTATCACGCACCGGCGCCTACTTAAAATATTGGTTTGTAGTACATGCTATGTTTCAGAGATGGCGCGCGCTGTATTGTAATATAGAGTAGATAATACAAATACATTTTCCCGCTTTTCTTTTGAAATTGTTCGTGAATTTTCTTTGCTATAAACCTCACGGAGCCCGAGACCTTTCCAAAGAATGCAAAATTCTGACTTATTTTTATATAGTAGATAAAAATGATTCAATTTAAAGTATTTTCCTATTTTTCTTAGTAAATTACCCACCTAATCATAGATTTTTTTAGTTAAAACAAAAAATGATTCAAAGTGAAGTATTTCATGGTTTTTTAGTTCCTAATTCAATCTTAAATATCGTTTTCACTAGCTATAATTCAAATCCTCCTTAATTATAATCCAAAATGTATATATATAGTCAATATAGTCAATAGTCGAATAACAGTCCAATTCCTTCGGGTTCCTCCTGAGGAAAATCTCTGGAATTTTGATTTGAGGAAGAGGAAAAAAACAAGAAGTAAGATCGGAAAGTATGGAAAGGTAGCAAAGCAGCTACGAAACCCTAATGTATTTACGTATCCCTTTAAAATCTAACTCTAGGTTTTCAGAAGTCGGGAGATCGATCTTTCGCCTCTGGAAATTATTGATATACGTGAGTAACAAAATGTTGGGACATGTCGAGCGACCAAATAGCTCCTTTGCCCCTGCCTATGTGATTTCACATCTCCAGCCAGATCTTGAATTCTTCGCCTCAACCCATTTATTTTTTCAGCCAGGAATGCCTTCTTCTGCTTCCTGTAATTTATGATCCGAGTCATGGTTTTATTTTGAAGTACACGAAGTATACAAATAATAAATTAACTTTAAGAATAATCTCACTGCTTTCTCCATTCAAGTTATACACCTTAGCTAATATAAGTAATATTTAAATGCAATACGGGTATTTTATCTGAAGTATTGTTTATTTCGTATGTGTAATTAATTATTCAAAGGAATATGATGAGAGCTTAACTATCCGCAAAGCGAGACGTTAGGACGTAAATTTCACTCGGCTGGTAATTTACTACTGACTTAAGAACCTAATCTTCCCAGCTGCGGACCCTCAGTTGCCGGCCACGGCTCTCGTCGCTGTCCAGGAAAAGTGCTGACCTTGCGCCTCGTGCGTTGTGTCCAGTGGCGGCCGGCATCCGGCGACCGCGACGACGACGATCCCACGGTTGACGAAACTGCTTATCTTGCAATATCGCAGAATTCGTCCAACCCAATGGACAATCCAGTTAACTCTTGTTAACTCAGAATTCGTCCAACCCAATGGACAATTCCGTTAACTCTTGTTAACTTATACTATATCAATTATTTGGTGGAACAAAATTTAAAAAAAAAAAAATAGCTAATAAGTATTTTCTATAATTTCAATGCAATTCATAAGTTTTATTTTTAAGCAGCAATAATGAAGACTAGATAAAAGTGAAATGAACTTCTCCTTCTTCCACTCTTGGGATTTTCTTCTTTTCGTTATTCTACCGAATAGATCTAGCAAGTCGCAGCACGCTTAATTCTTGCATTATTATTGATAATCGAGCAGCGAGCGGCATCAATTCAAAAGAGAAAACATCACCACAAAGCCGAAGAGCTAGAGCCGGAAAAATTTAATAGCGTGCCGAGCTCTCTTTTGAATTCAATGAACCCGGTTACACCTATGCAGTTAAAAAGGGAAATAACTGAAATTAAATATAGTTTAAACAGTAGTTCTTCCAGGAAAGAGAACAGGAACAGAATTGAAAGCAATTTACAGCCTATTAACCGCAAAGGGAATTTTTGTAGACAATAATTTCCATAATTTAAGTGTCCAAACGATCGTGCCATTTATTAACCGGATTAGCCTGCACACTTAAGAATTTATTTTCATGGTCTTTAAACAAAACAAATCGTGCTGCTTTTCTGCAACCATTATGACGATGCCCTTATTATTTTTTAGTCAAGCTTCTGATTTCGTAAATTCAACTGAAAAACCATTTCCGATGGTCATTTCCGATGGCGCCACTGTCGATACACCACACACTCTTCGGAAAAAAAGATTATTTGTCGCGCACGCAAAAACAGAATACGATTACTCTCTGTCTTTCTGGGTTTCGTGATTCCCTTTCAGTTTTATTTTTACAATTACGAGGGTTGCTATTTATGTTTTTGGCCTAGGTCACTTCCAGCCATATTAGTGCCAAAAGGTTATTTGCATAAACAAGTTTGGAGTTTAATGGGCTAAACCTATATACAACTTTTTAATGTTTGATATCGATTAACGATAAATAAAAATTTACCTCGGCAGAAAAAATGGAATTAGGCCGTGAACATTTTCGTGTAATTATTTTTTTCACAACTTTCGACGTGGATTACGTAGACAAGAATTCATCGATGAACTAAAATTATTACACAGCGAACAAGCACCTTCCTTAAGCTCTGTAAAAATTAGTACATTGAGTTTTTTTTTTTCGTGGTCGCTGTACGCTCAGCGACTAATTCCGGGAAGGTCGTCCAAAATCAGTTGTTGTGCCACAAAAAATCGATGCTGTGCAAGAACTGATTAACAAAGATCGTCATGTCACATAGAGGCTTCCTTGGACATTAGTATGACGACCATCAATAAGATTTGCCATGATCCCCTGGTCATAAAAAAAGGTGGGCTCCCGTTGGATCCCCCACATAATTTAACAATCCAGCAAAAAAAAAGCCGCGTGTTGATTGGTGCAAAGAAATGATTCAAAAGTACGATCGTGGTGCTTCAAAAATTGTATATAATATCTACACAGGTGACGAATCCTGAATATATTCATACGAGCCGGAAAAACAGCAATCGACTGCTTGGGTCTTCCAAAATGAAGCAAATCAAAAAGTTGTTGTGCAAAGCACATCGAAGCAAATGGTGGTCTGTTTTTTCGGCATTAATGGTCATGTGTCTACAGTGGCCTTAGAGAAACGTGAAAAAGTTAATTCTGATTGGTATACAACCATTTGTTTGCCAGAAGTTTTCGGTGAAATTCGAAAAATGAACAAAAACACACGAATCCTTCTTCGCCATGCCAATGTTAGCTCTCACTCATCGGCACAGACAAAGGCATTTTGACCGACCAAAACGTCGAATTGATGGGTCACCCGCCGTACAGTGCTGACTTAGCACCCAATGACTTCTTCTTGTTCCGTAACATCAAGAATAAACTACGCGGTCAACGGTTTACGACGCCAGAAGAAGCGGTTAATGTATTCAAAATTCATGTTTTAGAGGTGTCTCATTCGGAAAGGAAAAAAAGCTGTGAAAATTGGTTTAATCGAATGCAAAAGTATATTAATTATCAAGGAGAATATTATGAGAAATAATAAAACCATTTTCAGACGCCTAAGTTGGGGTTTTTCATAGTTAAGCCAAAAATATAAATAGCAACCCTCGTATTCTTTTGCTCTACATTCGATGCCCTGTATCTGCGACGACCACAAGACCAGCAAATAAAGGCGCTTGATACGTTAGTTTTCCCCTGTCCGTTTTCGATATTTGTCTTCTTCTCTTTGGACGACGACCAATTTTTAGCACACGACCCGAACGCTCGTTGTTTACCTTTCTCGTTAAAATCATGATTCGACTTGCGTCTCTCCCTTCTTCATGAAGCTTTTAATTTTAGAGAGTTTAAATTCCCTTGTTTACATTGTCCATTGTCCATCCCTTGTCGCCATTGGCTTGATAACAACAGAATAGACAAAATTTATTTAGGAACGGTTAGGCCAAATCGATTTCTTTCAGTTTATCCACGAACGCACAAAAATTATTTATATGATTTGTTACCGATTCATTTTCGCTCTTTTTTATGAACAACAACTGCTTTAACAGGCTTATGCGTCGCGCGGGGCATAATGGCATATGTACATATACCCATATATGTATACTTTGCTTGCCTCATTTGCAGATTTAATAAAAAGTACACGATGGAATTAACTTGATGAAAAACTATGTCCAACGAAAGTTTTAAATATTTGGGCTAAGAAATTGTTTAAAGCAAAAGCTTAGAGTGTGTTACCTGTGCTAGGTATCGGGAGAATACCGCAGAACAAATTATGGGAAATTGGCCGAAACACAGAACAACGATGTCGCACCCGTTCACAAATACAGGAGTAGACTTCGCCGGACCTTACCATATCCGATGTTCTAGAAACCGTGGTCAGAAATCGGATAAGGGATATAATGCCGTATTCGTGTGCATGGCGATAAAGGCTGTTCAACTTCAGATGCCTTTCTAGCTGCACTTAGAAGATTTTTTTCAAAAACAGGAAAATTAGCGAAAATCTTTCTGTTAATGGAACCAATTTTGTAAGAGCTTCGTCCAAATTAGTCGAAGAATACTAGAAAGCCCTTAAAGCCAATATTAAAGTGGACCCAATTTTAAAACGAGAAGGACGTGTTGAGTCGCTGTTAAGCGACAGTTCTTTTTCACACGTACTCAGTCAGTACACATGGGATTTACTATATGTGGATTTGTCATTCAATATTCTATTAGTTTTTACATTTTTTTGCTGCTTCTGTCATCTACATCACTTTCCACAACAACACGCGTAAAAAGTTTGTGAGCACTGTGTGAGCGAAGGCTGAAGGGTGGGTGCTAGGTGCTAAAAATTAATTTCCTCATTGTGATTTCCCGAATTTGGTTCAGATTCGGATCATTATTGTAACCACAATGATGAAATGATTTTTCAGCAGCGTGTTCCCTTGCGGGGTTTGCCCCGAAAACAAAATATACATTTTATTAGGGTTGATTCTCTCACACTCACGCTTTGCCTCGTGCAGTGTTGTGTGTTGTTGTGAGAACTGATGTAGATGTAGATGACAGATGCAGCAAACAAATGTAAAATGTAAAAACTGATACAACATTTGAAAATTCCACATAAATCACATGTGTACAGACTGACTTACGGGTATAAAAAGTAGAGTCGCGTTTACAGCGACTCCGTACGTTCTTTCTCGTTTAAGATAGAAAAAAACGAAAAATGCAGTATCGTAGAGAATGATTATATCTACCAGATTCCCAAATTTGGTTCAGATCGGATCATTATTATAGCCACAATGATGAAATGAATTTTCTGCAGCGAACTCGCTCCCCACCCTCGCAACAAAAACGACATTTCGGGTTGATAGCCGCTACAGATTCTCTCTACAAATGTACATGGGTTGATGTGAGAACTGATGTAGATGACAGATGCAGCAAAAAAATGTAAAATGTAAAAACATTCCGCGTAACGGCGACACAGCACGTTCTTTCTCGTTTCTATCTTCAAATGGTGGACTTTTCTCATTTTTGGGGGCGTGCGAATTATTATTATTGTTCGGAGCAGCCGCTGGCAATAAACTCTTTGCGCTAGCTGTCGCTCTTAATTACTCTTAAGTATAGTGCACGCTCGCTCACTAATCGCAGACTATGTTTTGCGGTCCAAGCGAGGATGAAGTGCATAGCGTCGAGCGGGCAGAGTTTCTCTTGAGAGCAGAGCGGAGTTTTATAGTCTAACGACCCTTGCCAAATATTTTTTATATATTCAAAAACCCTTCGCCACGAAAAACGCCGAAAATTTGTCGCTACATAATTTTGTCGTAGAATAAAATCAAGTTTAAGTTTAACGATTTCGCGTTTTTGCTTTTTGTGGACTTTATTCAAAGCGGTCGGAAAAGCCCGGCAGCTCACAACATTTTGGAGGTTCTACCGAGATATCCGTGTGTATCGTGGTTTTCGTGGGAAACATAAAAACATAATCGGGAAGTCAGCAGTGTGATATAGTGTACAAAATTATTGTGGGCTAACAGTAGCAATAACGGAATCGGAACCGCTCGAGTACATATATAGGCACAATCCCATGTGCGCTGCTTGATTCCGCTGCATTTTCGGTCGTCGCTTTCGCCCTCGGTGCTGGTGCAGTGCATACAAACGTACATACATATGTACGGACGTTCGCCGTTGCCGCTTTTATAGTTGCTGCTTTCTACCCGCATTCGCTGCCTTTAACCGCACTTGCGCGCGCATCGTTAGTGCTGCGCAAACGGCTGGAAAAACTCTGTGTCGTGGAGAGTTTACCGTGAACTAGACAATCAAATAAATAAATTAAAAACTAAACAAAAATGAGTGATGACAATATAAATAACGCGTCTGCCTCGGATGTTCGCCGTCAAGTGGCCACCCAGTTGGTCGTGGTCTAGTGCTGATCCAGCTACTAGCTGGATTGCATTCTTGAACCTTGGGGGCGGGGCCATTTTCGACCGACTTCAGGCCCTGTGCTCCCAATTGGACGTTGAAAAGTTGCGCAGCTTGGACGAGTATGATCTGAAGGACTTTCCAGATCTGTTGGACAAATTGGAGTCGCATTTTTATGTCGCTCATGACCGATTGGAGGAGCAGGATTTTCAAGCTATTGCTAGCGACTTGCCTGGGCAGTTCGGCACTGCCTTGCTGAAAATGAAAACCATCCTGCAGCGTGAGTTAGGCAAGCACTCAAGGCCTACGCATTGTTCCACTTTTCGGATGAATCCCAACGAAACGCAGTCCATAACCTATATGGCCAATCGATCGCGCTTGCCGCAGCTGCAGCTGCCCAAGGTCAGCGGAGCCTATACCGAGTGGTCAAGTTTTTATTCAATGTTCACGGCGGTGATTGATAGTGAAGCTGATCTGAGTTGTATCGAAAAGTTGCAACATTTGCGATCATGCTTGAGCGGCGCCGCGTTGGACACCATTAGTTCGTTGGAGATAAACCAGGCCAATTATACGATTGCCTTAGATATCCTTAAAAAACGATTTAGCACGCCCTGTATGGGAATTCTGGGCAGGTTAGCAAGACAGCAAAGACCGTGAGTACGTACCCTAAAAAATCATTCGTTGCATCGGCGGGCATCGGTTTTTGTGAGCTATGCCGTGCCCAAGACCATTTGATTTCGCACTGCAAGCGTTTTGAGAAGATGTCTCCGCGTCATAAGGAGCGCGTCATCGGCGCCATCAGATTGCCGATCAGGTCCCTGCCGTAGCTGCCAATCAAAGCACCATACGCTGCTTCATTATATGCCATCGCCCGTATCTGCGCATTCCATGGATCAATCTGCCGTTGTCATCCCCAGCTTTGCCCAACCTAGCTCGATAGTTGCAGTTTCGCCCAGCGCGCCCAAGTCCTCACGTATCTCGTCTGATGTGGTGCTTCTAGCAACAGCTGTTGTGCTCATCAAGGATCTGGCTGGCACGTTTGTATCATGTCGGGATCTCTTGGGTTCTGGTTCTAAAGATCATTTCGTCACTTCTCGGTTTGTGGAGTAGCTAAAACTTCGCAAAATCAAATCGTTGGCTGCAGTCTAAGGCATTTGAGACGTCAGCTTCTCAACAGAAGGCTATTCAGTCGATCTCGTCCTAAAATCTCGCATCTCGGAGTATGCAGCAACCCTGAGGTCCGTTGTAGCTCCGCGGATAACAGACCAGCAGCCTAACCATTCTTTCAACATTGAATCTTGGAGCTTACCGTCGAATATAGAGCTTACTGATCCGTAATTTTTCGTACCACAGCGAATTGATTTGCTCTTCGGAGCAGATCTATTTTTTAATTGCTTTGCGTCGGCCAAATCCATTTAGCTTCGGGATTGCCATTGCTTCAAAAGACACTCCTTGGATGGGTGTTCTCGGGATACCGCAATCGACTGCCCCAGTCGTCATCGTTCGTTGCATCGCAAAGATCAACGCCTGCGCCTGCCCGCGTTGTTCAGTTAGATGAGTTAGTTCGTCAGTTCTGGGAAGTAGAACATGTCTACAAGCCAATCTCAAGGATGTCCACAGAAGAGTTTCATTGTGAAGAGCACTTCAAGCAGCACTACAGTAGGTTGCCTACGGGGAATACTCCGTTCATCTGCCGATGAAGCGTGATGTAGGTCTGCTAGGCGATTCGTTTTTTGCAGGCAAAAGGCGATTTGAGAACCTTGAGCGCAAGTTTAGTCGAAGTCCTAAGGTTAAGGAGCAATACGCAGCGTTCATTAAGGAATACTTAGACCTCAAGCATATGTCGTCTCGCAAATTGAGTGTAAATACTTCTTGCCGCACCATTGCGTTTTGAAAGAGGAGAGTTCGTCCACAAAGTTAAGGGTCTTGTTCGATGGGTCCGCAGTGACGTCGTCTGGATTCTCGTTGAATAAGCTCCTAATGGCAGGGCCCACAGTTCAGGCAAAGCTCTTCACTACTCGAGTGCGATTTCGTACATTTCCTATTGGAATTACCGGAGACATCTGTAAGATGTACCGATGTGTGCGCGTGACATGGCCAGATTCACTGTCACAGTGTATTTTGTGGCGTGACTTACCCAAAGACAATATCCAATTCTTTAAGCTGGACACGGTCACGTATGGCACCAAGCCTGCTTCATTTTTGCCCATCCGTGCAATGCAACAACTTGCCATGGATAAGTCCTTGTCGTATCCATTGGGCTCGAAAGTTGTTTTGCGGGACTTCTATAATGATGACATGATATCAGGAGGCGATTCCGTTAAGGAGTGCGGAAGATCATGCATCAAACCACACAACTCCTTGGTCGTGGTAATTATACCCGTACTCGAAGAGTAAAAGGGTATATTGTATTTGTGGTAAAAGTGGATGTGTGTAACACACAGAAGAAGGCGTTTCCGACCCCATAAAGTATATATATTCTTGATCAGCATCAATAGCCGAGTCGATATAGCCATGTCCGTCCGTCCGTCTTGTTTTCACTCATTGCTCGAAGGCTATTAGAGCTAGACCAATGAAATTTTTTCAGACTGATGTGATATCCCACTCCTAGAAAAGTGTTTCAAAATTTCGCCCCGCCCACTTCCGCCCCACAAAGGGAACGCACATCTGTGGCGTCCACAATTTTGAATATAGCAGAAAACGAAAAATGCAGAATCATAGAGACAGCCCATATCTATCAGGGGCCCAAATCTGAATCGAATCGTATCGGATAATAAATATAGCCACAATAGAGGAAAATATACGAAAAAACTTCGCTCCCCTCTCTTTCGCACTCACACAAAAACGAGTTGATTTGGTTTTTCGTACAAATGAACGCCTGGATCTCAGAGACTATGAGAGCTAGAGCAACCAAACTTTCTGCCAAGACTCCTGTGATACCAAACCTGAACAAGTGTATTTCAAAATTTCGCCCCGCCCCTTCCGCCCCCCAAAAGACGAAAATCCACAATTTTTATAAAAAACCAAAAATGCAATATCGAAGAGAATGACTATATCTACCAGATTCCCGAATTTGGTTCAGATCGGATCATTATTGTAGCCATAATGATCTGAATTTTCAGCAGCAATCCCCCCACCAATTCCCTCATGCAGCGTTGGGGATGTCTGTCTGAAGATTCTCGGATCATCGCTCAAACATGCTGCCTCGTGCGGTGTACGTGTGTTGTGATGAGAACTGATGTAGATGTAGATGTCGATGACAGCAAAAATTTAAAAAAAAAAACTGATAAAACATTTTAAAATTCCACATAAATCACTGAGTACGGGTATAAAAGTAGAGTCGCGTTCGAAGCGACTCCGTACGTTCTTTCTCGTTTTCGTTTGCAAAAGTGGTGCTCGAGCTCTTGAGCGGTGCTGCAGGATGTCCCAGAGGCCGACAAGGTAACCCTGCTAAAGTTTGACGACAGGAGCGACATTACAAAGTCTCTTGGGCTCGTATGGGATTCACGCAGTGACAAGTTTTTATTCACCTTTGCACCTAACATCAGTCTTGGCCGACACACAAAGCGAACTGTGCTATCAGTGATCGCACGGTGTTTCGACCCCCTCGGTTTAATAGGACCAACGTTGACAAGGGCGAAGATAATTCTACAGAAGATGTGGAGAAGCAAGTTGAACTGGAACGAGAGCTTTCCGCAGGCGTTGGACAGTGAGTGGACCCAATTCTGCCAGGATGTTGCCGATGTTGACCGCGTTGAGTTTACTCGCTACGTTCTTCAAGTTGGAGCCAGGTTCGAGGTGCATGCATTTTGTGATGCCAGTCTCGCTGCGTTTAGAGCATATGCGTTTATACGCGAACGGTTACCTCACTTGGGTTGTGACACATCTACTTTGTTCGAAATCTCGGCTGGCACCTCTAAACACGATCGGCAGTCACAAGCTAGTGCTCTGTGGTGCCGCGCTTGGTTAGCGAGGTCTTGAAGATAGAAGCACTCAATTGAAAATTCTATTATTGGTCAGACTCCTCTGTGGTGCTGTCGTGGCTGAAGAAAGAGTCCCCGAAATTCAACGTTTTCGTTGCAAACAGGGTCGCTGCCATACAGCAGCTGACACAGGGAATGGATTGGCATTATGTCCCGACCGCGTTGAATCCGGCTGACGTAATTTCCAAGGGAGCCTCACCACAGGAACTCTTGCAGTCTTCTCTATGGATGAAGGAACCGGAATTTCTACAAAAGGAGGAAGATAGTTGGCCTAGATCTTGCTTTGAGACCTTCCTGAAGTTCGTCAGAATTATATTCCTTTGGCACAATGCAACGAACTTTTGGCTTTATGTTTAAATTTGTCAGAAGGATTAGGTCACCAAAACTTACAGTCGAGGATATTCGTGGGGAACACACATGTTTCTTCGTATTGTTCAAAAAGCTTCGTTGTCTTTAGAGTACAAGGCGTTGACGAATGGGAAGAAAATCGATTCTTCAAACAGCATTGGTTTGCTGTCTCCTGTTCTGGACTCAATTGGATTAATTCTCACTACAAGACCGATGTACGCAACCAGGCCCCACAGAAGTGCTATATTTCTGTGTTTATTTGCTTCGCCACCAAGGCAGTATGGCTGGAGCTGGTGAAGGATCTGACGACAACTTCGTTCTTGGCCGCCCTCAAAGGCTTTACGGCCACAAGAGGCATCCCAAGATGCATTTGGTCGGACAATGCGACCAACTTCGTTGGCGCAAAGGAATGAGCTGGAGGATTTAAAACGCCTTTTTTGAGTCAGAAGCATATTGATGGGGGTTCACGCGCACTGCCTGAGCAGTGGCTTCGATTGGCGCTTCATCCCACCTCGATCCCCGCACTTTGGCGGATTTTGGTAGGCTGCTGTCAAAATGACTAAGCGGCACCTGTACACTTCAGTCGGAACGGGCATCCTTGGTTTCGAAGAGCTTCGGACCTTGGAATGCCAAATACAGGGAATAATCAATTCTCGTCCTCTTGTTCCCCTTTCAGAATGTCCGGATGATCTTGGCGTTCCTCACCTCGGGCCCTTTCTCATTGGTCGGACCCCTTGCATCGTTTCCGGAGCCGGACCTATCGTCCATTGAGCTACAATCGGCTTGATCGTTGGCAACACGTCACCCGCATACAGCAGATGTTTTGGCAAAGGATGGAGCGAGGAGTACCTAACTCTACTTCAAAAACGCTCGAAATGGCGGTCGGTGGAGCCGCCCGTCAAGATCAACGATTTTGTGTGCATCAAGGACGAAGGGCTGAAAAGCCCGGCAGCTCACAACAATTATTATAATATAATATAATAAAATATTATAATATGGACCGTAAAGAACACGTATGGAAAAGAATTAATTGGGAAAATTAAAGTCGTGTGCGGTAAACTTTACACTTTTGTATACTTGCAGACTTCGAGGAAACAATAAACTTTTTACGACTCAGGACAACAAAAAAAGAAACGAGCCCCTTTTCAGTTTACGGAAAATATTTTTTGGGATAATGGACCCTGAAGATAGGGAAACTTTGGAAGAAAATATATAAAACCCTTCAGAAAATTAGCATAGACGATTTAATTAAAAAGCAAACTTCAGTGGTAGAGTCAACGGTAAATATTCTCAAAAGACCTACCGAGAAAATAAATGTAAATAAATTTTAGAAGTATGAGCATTAGAGTATAAAACATAAAGGTGGCTTAGTTATAGTAAACACTAATGGCTGAATTCAATGTAGTAAGGCAAATCAATAACTAATTGAACTTCCTGAACAAGGAATCTAAACAGTAATAAATGTTTGTACTGTGCGAGCCGATGATAAACTATTTGTGCCTCATCACAGTCTTCATACAGAAACCTACGAGACAACCTTATCCTCTTATATACAGTGATAGAAAAAATAATAGAAACGACATTTTTTTTTTTCGAATTTTTCAAAATTTTATTCAGTCAATATTTTTTATTAGACTTTTACCCACCAATCCATTTCTTTAATATCCGCCAAAGGTGCTTGTTTAGAGTGGGGACGGCGCTGGCGGGGCCACCGCTCTGTCGGCATTCCAGCCACACTTTTTCCCCGGGGACGCTCTCTCGCGCTTGATCACACCACGGGCACGGTCCCGCCCCGCTCTCGCTGCCGACAGCCCTCGGCGGCTTGAGCGCAACTTCGATTATAATACGCTTCTTCAAACTAAGCAAAACGGTCCCTTCGCACGCGACCCGTTAAAGAAGCGTATTATGATATTGCGCTCATGCCGATTCATTCGGCAGCGAGAGCGGAAACTGTCCGTGGTGAGATATTGAAATTCATTTTATCATTGTGGCTACAATAATGATCTGATCTGAACAAAATTTGGGAATCTGCTAGATATGGTCATTCTCTGCGATACTGCGTTTTTCGTTTTTCGCTATCTTCAAAATTGTGGACTTTTCCTATTTTTCGAGGGCGGGAGTGGGCGTGGCAAAATTTTGAAATAAACTTGCACTGAAGCGATATCACATTTAACATTTTTTACGACTACATCTGTCATCTACATCCATCTACATTTGTGTCTCACAACAACACACGGACACTGCACGAGGCAGAGCGTAGGAGCGTGACATGAGTGTGAGAGAATATAGCAAATATCATATATAAATGACTTACGTCGCAAAGGGGGCGGCGCAAGAGGAAAATCGCTGCTGAAAATTCATTTTGATCATTGACACTACAATAATGATCCGATCTGAACCAAATTCGCCGAATCTGGTAGATATGATCATTTCCTATGATACTGCAGTTTTTTTTTTTCTATCTTCAAAATTGTAGATAGGGGCGGGCAAAATTTTTTGAAATACACTTGTTCAGGTTTGGTATCACAGGAGTCTCGACAAAAAGTTTGGTTGCTATAGCTCTTATAGTCTCTGAGATCGAGGCGCTCATTTGTACGAAAAACCAAATCGACTCGATTTTGTGTGAGTGCGAAAAGATAGGGAATGATGTTTCTCGAAATGGTTTTTCTATTTGTGGCTATACTAATGATCCGATCCGATTCAGATTTGGGACTCTCATAGATATGATTTTTCTCTATGATTCTGCATTTTTAGTTTTTCTGTAATTTTCAAAATTGTGGATAAACAGGTGTGCACCCTTTGGGGGCGAAAGTATATTTTTATTAAAATTTTGAAACACTTTTTAGGAGTGAGATATAACTTCAGTGTCGCGAGATGATAATCGATAGTTATGTATTAATTTGTATCTAGTATTATTTTGAATTGTTATGGATTTTAAGCCCCGTACTGAACGGGCATTTTTTTCGGCCAACGAATTGCCGCCATATTTTAAGCTTCACTTTTCTATTGTCGCGTGGTCAATGCAGGAGGAGATACTGCGGTAAGAAACATTGTATATAGGAAATAAGGTTATGTAATGAATTCATCCATAGAATAAAACGGCTTACGAAAGAACCTCGGATTGCTTTCTCGGATTAATGGTCCGTTTAAAGGCAACTCCAAGGGACGAGCGACTTTATCTTTTATTCGCATCGCTTGGATAAGTCGACTGCAGCAGCAACTTGCGTTGAGTACGGGCGGTCAGCCACCTCAATTATAGAGTTGCCGACACGTGGACAGCGTGGGTTAGACGGGCCGCAGGCAGCGACCAAGAGTAGACGCAGATAGCGTCGATTTAATTGGAGTTCTGGGCAGACTAAAGATGCAACATTCTCCCAGGCGAAGTAGCAGGTTAAATGAAGGACAAGCGACCCCCACAATGAGTGCATCTTCCCAACCTGGAAGTAGTGGTGCAGGAAACAGGCCGCCGAAGCCGAAAACAACAGTTGCATCAGCGCCGCTGATTCCTAGCCAGACTACTGCTGCACCTGTAGTAGCCTCCCAACCTGGAAGCACTACGACCACAGCTGAAGTTTCCGTACCAGGTCAGGACCAGCAAACTCTAATGCTGAATATCTGGGGGAGAGAATTGCAGCGCTGGAGAAGGAGCTGGAAGCGGTATGAGCACGGAACCATGTGACTACGGCACCCGATACCGTAATACCGAGCGCTGTCGGGGTGAATAGTGAGGTGTCGGTATTAACGCCATGTTGGAGCGATCCGCCATTTTCCATGGGTGGCGATCCGACCCCACATAACGGGGTCGGTACCAGCGGTACGGCATGTATTCTGGCAGCATCATGTAGCGGACCAGCGCTGCTCATGAGCAACAGCTATTCGACGCCATTTTGCGCAACCAGCATCGAGCAGACAGCGCATGGAGTCGTGCCGTCGGGTGTAGGGCCCCAGACCGTCATAACGCCGACGCCGCTAGCTGGGTCCTATGCCTGGACCACACCGACTGGGAATAGTGGAAGCTATATCCCACGTAAGCTTCCCGATCTGCCATCATTCGGTGGTCAGCCGGAGGATTGGCCGATGTTCCTTGCTGCATTTACGGAGACCACCCAAGCGTACAACTGTACGGCTCTTGAAAATAACCAGCGCTTGATGAAGGCGCTGAAGGATGAAGCCGGGAGACCGTCAAGACGGACATTTAGCAACGTCAGTGCAGTGGTGGACCAGCTTTACTCTGTATCCACCCAAAACGTCAGCGCAGTTGCTCACAGCCTTCTTGCAGTCAGCGAAGGCATATCAGCATTTGGGAAACCCAACATGGAAGACCTTGTGGCCAAGCTCCCTACAAGCAAACGAGTGGAGTGGGCAAGGCATGCTTCGTCGATAATACCTTTTCCAATTGTCCATTTTAGTTCGTGGTTGACGGAATTTGCCAAACGTAGTGTGTACTATAATGGACGTCGAACGAAGGGAAGGAACCAAGGCGTCGACTACTGCATGCAAGCATCGGCCAAGACCGAGACGAGCAACAAGACTCGTCTTAGACGTTGTCCAATCTGTGGAGGACAACATGCAGTTAAGGGCTGTGATGAGTTGAACGGAGCTTCGCCACCTGATAGGTGGAGGCATGTGAGGAGGCATCGACTATGATTTTCATGCCTACGAAGTGGTCACATGACTAGATCCTGAAACACGCAAGGTGAGTGCGGATTCAACGGATGCCGGAAAGGACATTATCGTTTGCTACATGGTGCGGACGACCAGCGCAGAAGATCGCCGCAACGAGCCAGTGACAGAAGCTACAAGCAGCGAGACCAACAGTCAGCTCTTTCTAGACGTGCCGGGACAGAGGTGCTCCGCAGGCAGCGGATGTACCAGTCCAGTGTAAAGGAACGCCGCAGACAGCGGAAGCGCCCGTAAAGAGCATTTCAAGTTGTGTCGACGCAGAACGTGGTCGCCTGCTGTTTCGTATATTGCCAGTAACGCTGTACGGAGCAGATCGTCGGGTAGATACATACGCACTCCTGGACGAAGGTTCATCTGTTACGATGATCGACGACGACCTCAGGAAGGATCTGGGCGTGCAGGGCGAGCGACAACATCTTAATATCCAGTGGTTTGGAGGTAGATCCACCAGGGAGCCTACCAACGCGGTAAGTCTGCAAATCAGCGGAGCAGGCAAACCAGTTCGCCATGCGTTGCGAAACGTGTATTCCGTTTCGAACCTGAGCCTGCCGATGCAGACTCTAAACCGACGAGACGTCCAAGGCGTGCATAAGGATGCCCGCATGCCAATGAGGCCCTACACCAATGTGGTGCCGAAATTGCTAATTGACTGATCACGGACACCTGGGATTTCCACTTCAGACGAGACGGTTTGCCAGACAGGGACCGTATGCGGCCGCAACCGAGCTGGGCTGCGTTGTTTTAGGCCGACAATCTGGACAATCAAATACGCCTTCGCCGAGCTCTTGCCTCCTTTCCGTGTCATTGGACGACAGTATTCAGAGGATTGTGGAGGAGTACTTCGACGTCGAGAACTTTGGTGTGAAGCCAGCGCAGCCACAGTGAGAGTGGAGCAACGTTACCAGACAGGTTTACTATGGAAGGATGACCACATTGTGCTGCCACAAAGTTATTGACATGGCGTAATCGCGGTTGGTCAATGTCGAAAGAAGATGAAGCGCAACGGGCAGTTTGCGCAGGAATACACCAGGATCATCAATGATTACGTGTCTAAAGGATACGCTCGGCGGTTGAAGCCTCATGAGGTCGTAGTGGAGAGCGACCGGCTATGGTATCTACCACACTTCGGAGCAAAAACCCTAACAAACCGGGAAAGATTCGACTGGTTTTGATGCTGCAGCAAAGGTCGGAGGAACATCGCTAAATTCAGCACTGGCCAAGGGGCCGCAACATTATAAACCCTTGCCAGGTGTGCTTTTTCATTTTGCTAGAGAAGCATTGTTGGAGTCTGTGGTGACATCAAGGAGATGTTCCACCAAGTTTTGATCCGACCCGAAGACAGATGGTCTCAACGCTTTCTGTGGAGAAATGGCGATGACCAAAGGGATCCTGACATCTACGAGATGATTTTAATGACGTTTGGAAGCCTGCTCTTCAAAAGCGCTGCGCATTACGTGAAGACTGTAAATGATGAACAGTTTCGGCATTCGGATCCAAGAGCAGTCAAGGCCATCATAGATTGTCATTACGTGGATGACTATGTGGACAGATTTTCGCTACCGGAGCGAGGCTATCACCTACCCGAGTGAAGAAAAATTCATGCGAACGCTGGATTCGAGGCATTTTTCATCCACCTACCCATAATAGATTTTTGCAAGGTCTGACAGGACGAGGCGTGACTGTCGGATGGGGTGAGGCCTTGCAGAAAATTCTGGGAATGTGTTGGCAGGAACGGACGACTTCAGGTTCAATGTGAAGTATCATCGAGTTCCAAGCAGCGTATTGAACGGTGATGAGTCCAAACCTTGGTCATTTGAGCTTGGTCATGTCTACCTTCGATCCCCTGGGGTTCTTGTGTTGCCTCATGATAACAGCCAAGTTATTGCTACGAGAGATTTGGAGGCAGACGATCCAGTGGGATGAACCACTTCCGGATGAGATATACAGAGCATTTTTAAATTGGCGCAAAGAGATGGACTCCGTGGGACAGTTCCGAAGTCCTCGCCATTATTTCGGGCATAGACTCGTGCGGGCTATAGAACTGCACGTCTTTGTGGATGCGAGTCAGTCTGCATTCGCGGTGGTGGCCTATTGGAGGATCACTTATGAGGATGGCAAAGTGCTGGTGAGCTTCGTATGTGCCAAGACATTTTGCGCGCCCATGAGAACTATGTCTATCCCACGGCTGGAGCTGCAGGCAGCAGTTCTTGGAACTCGGCTGATGGACACTGTTAAGAAGGAACACAGTATAGCTATCAGTGATATCGTATTATGGACGGACTCCAAGACGGGTAAGATGGGTTGGCAGCACCCACCGCCGGTACAAGCAGTTTGTCGGCAATAGAATAGCGGAAATCTTGAGTCGACGAAGGAATCCCAATGGAGATGGTGCCAACAGCCGACAATGCGGCGGATGATGCAACGCGTTCGCAATGATACGTGGACCTCAGTCAGAAGTCACGTTGGCTAGGCGGACCAGCATTTTGAGGCAGCCAAAAATAAAGCTGGCCACAGCCTGAATCTGGAATTGAGAGACAACATGGCAATGAAGAAAAAATCCCATGTGAATTGAAAAGTTGGTGCGAGCGACTTTTTGTATTTCCTTGCGAAGATTTTCGAGCTACAGTCGGCTACTCAGGACTACAGCCTGGGTCTTAAGGTTCACGCGGCCTCACTGCAACAGAGTGTGAAGCCGCGGAGAACCTAAAAAGACGAGATGCGGTCGATAGAAGACGGCAAGGTGGTCGCCAGTGGGAGCGACACTCGAGGACTAGCACCATACATAGATGACCATGGAGTTCTGAGAGCTTATGGCAGAGTTGATGCCGCATGGTGCATGCCGTACAGTGCGAGGAGGCCAATAATTCTCTCACACAGGCACAGTCTTACGGAGATGATAGTACATCATTTCCACACCATCAAAACGTGGATGTTACGATAGCGGATATCCGGACAAGGTTCTGGATTACGAATCTGAGACGTGTGCTACGGAGGGTGATCTCAGCGTGCAACGTGTGCAAGTTGCAAATCGACTGCGTTTTCCAGCGCCGCCAATAATGGGACCCCTGCCAGAAGATCGCCTGGAGGCCAAAGGTTGGCCGTTTAAGAATACTGGACTGGACTATTTTGGACCACTGTTGGTGACAGTGTCGCGACACTCTATGATTCTGATGGGTCGCCCTGTTCAAATGCTTGACGACCAGGGCGATTCAATTGTAATTGGCGCATGATCTGACGACGGATTTTTGTATAATTGCGATCTGTAATTTTGTCTGTCGTCGAGGGCCAGTGCAAAAGCTGCGCAGCGCCAACGGCAAGAACTTCGTTGGAGCTGACAGGGAATCCAGACGCTTTGGCGACGTGTTCGAGACTGAAAGGATTCAAGATGTGCTATCAGGAAGAGACATCGAGTGGGTATTCAATTGCCCAGAGAATCCATCTGTCGGGAGCCTGGGAACGAATGGTGTAGTGCGTCAAGAGGGTCCTGCGCCACACATTGAAGGAGGTGGCGCCAAGGGATCACGTACTAGTGAGTTTTCTGATCGAGGCGGAGAACATCGTGAATTCGCGTCCGCTTACCCATCTTGCCGGTGGATGCGGACCAGGAAGCCCCCCTGACGCCGAATGATCTGCACAGAGGAGTAGCTAACTTGCCGGACACGCCTGGCGAAGATGTGGAGCAGCAAAAGGTTTGCGTTACACGCAAGCAATGGCGTATAGCGCGACCGATGAGGAACCGTTTCTGAAAAAAAAGATGGGTCTTCGAGTACCTACCTACGCTAGTGCGCCGAGAGAAATGGTGCCGGAGGACGGAGCCGATTCGGCAGGGTGACATGGTGTTCATGGATCCGCTTTAAAAGCATCCTGGAAGAGGTCTACAAAGGAGTGGATGGAGTCATCAGACGAGCTAGTGTGCGCATTAACGACAGAGGCCTATCAAGGATTATGACCCGTCCCGTATCCAAACTGGCGGTTTTGGATTTGAGTGAAGCAGTTCTTTACGGGGTCGGGGATTTCGCGGGACGATAATCGATGGTTATGTATTATTTTGTATCTAGTATTATTTTGAATTGTTATGGATTTTAAGCCCCGTACTGAACGGGCATACTTTGCGGCCAACGAATTGCCGCCATATTTTAAGCTTCACTTTTCTATTGTCGCGTGGTCAATGCAGGAGGAGATACAGCGGTAAGAAACATTGTATATAGGAAATAAGGTTATGTAATGAATTTATCCATAGAATAAAACGGCTTACGAAAGAACCTGCTTTCTCGGATTAATGGGCCGTTTAAAGGCAACTCCAAGGGACCAGCGACAATCAGTATGAAAAACAAATTTGGTTGCTCTAGCTCTAATAGCCTCCGAGCAATTGGCGACACGACGACGGACAAGACGACAGACGGACGGACAGACAGGGCAATATCGACTCGGCTATTGATGCTGATCAAGAATATATATACTTTATAGGGTCGGAAATTGTTCCTTCTCTATGTTACACACATCCACTTTTTACCACACATACAATATACCCTCTTACTCTTCGAGTACGGGTATAAAAACCAAAAATGCAGTATCGTAGAAAATTACCATATCTACCAGATTCTCGAATTTGGTCAGATCGGATCATTATTGTAGCCACAATGATCAAATGAATTTTCAGCAGCGATTTTCCTCTTGCCCCGCCCCTTGCGACGTAAGTCATTTATGGGGATGATATTCGCTACTGATTCTCCTTCACACTCACACTCACGCTCTCACGCAGTCTCACGTTGTGAAGTGATGTAGATGTGCAGATGTAGCAAAAAAATGTAAAATGTAAAAAAACTGATAAAAATTTTTAAAATTCCACATAAAATGTGTACAGACTGAGTACGGGTATAAAAGTAGAGTCGCGTTTACAGCGACTCCGTATCCGCCATTTTCGTTTTGTTTTGTAGCAAAAAATTGTTTAGCGTTAAAAGCAGTAAAATTAATTGTATTATAAAAATATGAATTGCTAGAAATGAAAATTCTGAGAAAACATTTGAAAATTCACATAAATCACATGTGTACTGACTGAATACGTGTATAAAAGTAGAGTCGCGTTCATAGCGACTCCGTACGTTCTTTCTCGTTTGTCTAGGAACCATGTCACAGCCAGCCTTGAAGAATGCTTCGGGTCATTTTCCTGATGGAACTCCCATTTTAATGGCAATTCCTCTTCAGAATATGATAGCATTATGTGGTACAGTAAGTCTACGTAGTGGGTGGAACATATTTTTTCTTCTATCGAAAGTGTTGGACCAACACCCGTATGGAAAAAGCATCCCCACAACATGATGTGTCCACCGGCGTGCTCAACTCTTCAAATATAGTACTTTAGGTCGTGGGCAGTGTTCTCAGGGCGCCCTGCACGTGGTTTTCCACCAGATCAAAGTAATATTGGTTTCGTACGACTACAACAAATTTTTCCATTTTGAAAGCAAAAAATCCTTCGGGAAATTTAACCTTTTGCAAATATGTTTTTTTGATAAGGTATGGTACCATTTAAAGCTAAATAGCCTCTTATATCGTCTTAAATCAGCCTATTTATTATAGTACCAGTAGTAACCTGTGCATTTAGATCAATTTTAATATCTTTCGACGAGAGAAATGGTTTTTTTTTTTTATTTTCGAACAAGGTTTTGGTTGAAATTCACCGATGTTGCTCGCTTTTTTCGCGTTTCTCTGGTTCGCTTTTGTTGTGAACCGCCTTAAACACTTTTCTTTAGAACATTTAAGAATTGTAGCTATATCTGGCATTGTTTTGCCTTCATTTCTGAACGTTAGGATATGTCATCTTTCAATATTTTTACAATGTATTCCACGGCCCATTCTAAAACGAATATCAACAAAAATGTAACGGAATACGCAGGAAAAAGTTATTTGGCATCTTTTTTTAACGTTAGTCTTTGAAATGTTACCTATATAATTCGAATACATCCGATTCAAAACAAGATAAAAACCAAATTGGAGTGCGTTTTCTATTATTTTTTCCAAGACAAACTCGAGGTCTTTCCACAATTTTATATACACAGCTAATAATTCTTAAGATATAAGCCCAAAAGAGAGTTCAAAGTAAAGCTCTATTATCCTGAAACCAAGCCTAGTGGTTTTCATGCAAACAATTTGATCAAAAAAGGAAATATTTGGTTTCAAATGTGAATTCGCCTGTCGTTTCTATTATTTTTTCCATCACTGTATATACTTTTTAGGGTCGGAAGTTATTCCTTGTCTATGTTACACACATCCACTTTTACCACAAATACAATATACACTTTTACTCTTTGAGTACGGGCATAAAAATATCTTGGCGTTTATTTTTTTTGAAAGCTCTGAAAAAATACTCTACTAAATATGTATGTATATTCATTTTATCCAAAGCGCTCATAAAATTCTTTTATCTTTGCCACCTATTTTTCGAGTCAGTCTGAAAATTGTATAGATCTACCTATCTTCTGAAATGGATGAAATCAATTAAAAGTGCAGCGCAATAAACTATTACGTCTAATTGATGATTCGGAGGAATAAGGAAAATTATATTTGTAAATACCGTTCGTTGTTTCACCAGTATATAGTGGATATGTATGCAACAAACGAAAAATAAACCATGCTTGAAATGGAGTACTTTCCAACTGCTCTCACACTTACCTTGAAAAAAAATACATTTTTGAAATTCGAAGCTAAACGCTTTGACTTGGTCTGAGATACAGGAATTCCGACATTGCTTAAAAACGAATGCGTCATTAATTGCTGTGCACTCCAGCGACACATTGGATTTTTATTTAGGCAAATATCAACGTACTGGTGAAAGTCATCTGAAAATGTTCGCTGATTGTGCATTGCACCTGGGACTGGATCTCGAGAATAATTAACTGAAACGATAAATAGTATTTATAACACTATTACACTATAGAAGCAGTTTCCGAGAGAAACAATTAAAATCACATATATGTACATATGTTCATAAAGGAACAGTCCATAATAACCTAACAGGAAATGTTCTAAAACCATAACACATCTTTTACATGCATCAATAACACTATGCAACAGCAGTTTTACTCACAATCACATTTTTAAAGGGTCATCGACCTTCCAGACAAGCCCTCACACCTATCGGCATCTTTTTGTCCCAAGACATGCTTCGTGAATGCGTTCGTTCCCTCTAGCTCTCTCTTACACACCAACGCGTCTGCTTTGCCCAGTCGTCCAGATGAGCGCCTGGATATTAGAGACTATAAGAGTTAGAGCAAGCAAACTTTCTGTCCAAACTCCTGTCATATTACTTCAATACAAGTGTGTCTAAAATGTTTGCCCCGCTCACTTCCGCCACCACAAAAGACAAAAGCCAACAATTTTGAAGATAAAAACTAACGGAAAATTCAGTATTGCAGTGAATAACCATATCGACCAGATTCTCAAGTCTGGTTCAGATCAGATCATTATTATAGTCAAAATGATGAAATGAATTTTACGCAGCTGCCCCCCATCCCTTCAGCCACTATTGATTATCTCTCTCCATCACACATTGTTCACACGCTCTGCCTCGTTCTGTACACGTGTAGTTGTGAGATTTAATGTGGATGAAGATGAGAGATGCAGAAAAATTTTTAAATGTAAATACCAATAAAATATTTAGAAATTCCACATAACTCAAAAATGTACTGACTAAGTACGGGTTAAAAAGTAGGGTTCCGGTAACGGCGACTCAACACGTTCCTTCTTGTTGGTTTAAAAATTGTGGATGCCACAGATTTTCGTCCTTTGTGACGGCGGAAGGAGGCGTGCCAAAATTATGAAATGACAAATTGTGGTGAGAAGATGGACAAACAGACATGGATAGGCTATTGATGCTGATTATGAATATACTATATATACTTAATGGGATCAGAAATTTTTCCTTGTATGCGTTGCGCGCATTCCACTTTTGCCACAAATACAATGTACTGCTTAAATCTTCGAGTACGGGTATACAATATAGTGGACAACTATTTTCGATGCCAACAAAAACTGCTGAAATGTTGTTTTAAAACAAATTATTTTTAGTGCTAAAAACACGACGAAAATAAAGTGGTTTTCATCTACTTTGATATTTTAAAAAAACTGTCTGTCAGTGTGAGGCTTCGAATAAAACTGGCAGCTTATGTTTCACAGGAGTCTAAATATAAAATTTGGCTGCTACAGCTCGTATAGTCTTTGATATCTATGCGCTCATCAAGGCAGGTGGATTGAAGGGCAGGAAGACATGGCTTTACCCCCTGGGATATTGTTGCTAATCAAGAATATATACATATATGGTAATATGGTATATGGTTATATGGTATATGGTTCTTTAACACTTCCTTCTGGGTCTTACAGGCATCACAATCCACCACAAAACTAATACTATATCTGTTAAGCTTCACGCGTTTTTAATAGCTGTTGTAATTTGTCTTTTTAAGTAAAGAGTCAAGATATTTCAATTGGAACTACAATTTTATGTACTTTTATTTTATTTATATTTTATAATAAGTAGCGGCAGTACGCGTTTGTAAGTTAAGGGGACAATAATTATGAAAGCGATTGATGATCAGGTCCAGACAGAAAAATGCATAGCCAAGGGCAGGAAACATATGCCCTCATGCATATGGCCTTAGGGGAGAGCGTGAGTACATCATAGACCAGCTCGGCGCGGTTTCTGATAGCGGCCGGACATGAGTGGTAGACGAAGCGTAAGAGAGTCTCTTTGACGCAGCAGGTGCACAAACAGACATAAATGACAGACCGGCCGCTGGCGGGCGCCAATGCTGCCTGACCCGACAGAAGATCCCCGTTGGAAACCTAACTTTCAACAGTATCCTTAAGGGGAAGCAGGCACAGCTTGTTGACGGCTCGCTTGGTGATTCCAGTTGGCGTCTTCAGAACAGCGACGCGGGCAACACTATCTCTTCAGGTAGTAGTTCTACCACCTAGCTAGGGGCCACTTCATGGGAGGCAGATTTTCATCCTTGACGAGGACCACATCTGAGACTGCCAAGTTAGGCTTCGACGTGCGCCACTTTGAGCGCTGTTGCAATGACGTGATGTACTCTTCCTTCCATCGAGACCAGAAAACCTGCTGCAAATATGAAACGCGCTGCCAGCCGTTCAGACGATTGAAGTTTAGCTGAGTTACATCAGGCTCAGCGAACGACGAAGGAGGTCCACCATTTAGAAAGTGAGCCGGAGTTAAAACGTCCAGATCGGCAGGATTTTCTGAAATGGATACTAAGGGTCTTGAATTAATAACTGCCGTGATGTGGCATAACAGCGTACGCAGTTCTTCAAATCCAAGCACTGAGGCGCCTATAGCACGATAGAAATGGTATTTGGCCGTCTTCACTGCAGCTTCCGGACAGGCCTCCAAAGTGCGGGGATCGAGGCGGTATGAAGTGCCAGTCAATAGCCTCAATCAAACAGAATTCGAGGACCACCTTCTGATGCTCGTCACTGGAAACAGACGCTTTAGATCCAAAACCTCGTTCCTGGCGCCGACAAAATTGGTTGCATTATCTGACCAGATTTGTCGCGGCTTTCGTCTGGTGCATATGAAACGCTTTAAACCGTGCAGAAAAGGAGACCGTAGATAGGTCCTTGATCAGCTCCAAATGAACCGCCTTAGTTGCGAAGCAAATGAATACGCAGACATAGCATTTGATTGGAGCCTTGTTGCGTGCTTCCGACTTGTAGAAAAACGGGCCACAGAAATCAACGCCTGTTATCTCAAAGGCACGAGAGCCGTCGAGCCGCTCCTTCGGGAGATCCGCCATGATGTGCTCCAATACTCTAGGCTTCATTCGAAAGCATCTTACGCACTTATTTACTGCCTTGGCTACCGTCTTCCCCCCAATAGGCCAATATTGGGATCGGATTAATCAAGCAGAGCTCGAGGTCCAGCGTGGAGATTCCGTTCGTGAAAGTGAGAAATTATTGAAAGAGTTAGCGGATGGCTGCTGGGCAAGATGATGGGATGACGGCCATTAAAATCCAACGAAGAGTTTTTCAGACGGCCATCAACTCTAAGAAGTCCAAAGTGATCAATGAATGGATTCAATGATATGAGTGAACTAGATGAGGAAACCACTTTGGCCCGTGGTGATTTCATGTCTTCCCATAGCTCCGTACGCTGAACTAGCCGCACCAACAACTGAGCTCCATGTTCAATATCACGGACAGTGAGTGCGGGGTGCCGAATCCGGTTGACAAATTTATAAAGGTATCCAAAAACGCGTTGCAAGGAAGCAAAAAGAGTTAGCATACTTGGACTCAGCTACAATATCCACGTATGGCGATTTTACCAGCAAAAACCTTCCGACGAAGCTCCATGGTTGGCCTATCTGGCAACACCGTGGGTGCCCAGTCATCATGGGAGCCACAAAGGAATGGAGGCCCATGAGCCCAAAGGGGTGACTCGCTCAACTCTACTGGTAGAGCCCCTCGAGAGAGAATGTCGGCCGGGTTCAAAGCTGTGGGAACATAATGCCACTCCATTTTGCAGTCAGTTCCTGTATCGTTGCCACTCTATTTGCGACAAATACATTGAATCTGGACGGCTCGTCCCGAATCCAGAAAGCGCAACCGACGAATCACACCAACAGTAACACCTTCCTTTGAAAACATTCATTCCAGCTATCTCAGATATGAGCCTAGCTAGCAACTCCGCTCCACAAAGCTCCAGCTTTGGTACAGTGAGTGTCTTCAATGGAGCAACACGAGATTTTGCACAAAGCAGGTGACTGGTGGACCGCTGACCCTTCGATACAACATAAATGCAGGCACCATAAGCCTCAATGCTGGCGTCGCAAAATCCGTGAATTTCGAGCTCTGAATTCGGAATGAGTACGAAGCGAGGAAATTCATAACGTCGAATCTGGCCAAAACTTCTGCATATTTCCTGCCAAGCGGTGTTCAGTGCGGATGGCAAGCTTTCATCCCAGGACAACTTCTCCTTGCACAACTGCTGGAGAAAGATTTTGGCCTTAGCAATGACAGGTCCAGCTAGTCCGAGGGGGTCGTAGAACCGCGCTATTGTTGACAAGCCTGCAGGGATGCGAAGACGAATGTAGGGCCGAAAAAGAGAATAAAAGTTTATCAGACACTGGATCCCTAAGCAAGTCCTAATGTTTTGGTAAAATCACTGCCATCGTCAAACTTCAAATAAGTTTCCTTGTCCTCCTCCGGAACACCATCAAGCACAGCAGGGACGTTTGAACACCATTTCCTCAGTCGGAACTGGCCCTTAGACAAAATTCCGGTAGTTTGCTCACGAATGCGGACAGCCTCTTCCTCAGAGCTGGCTCCAGATATGAGGTCATCGACGTAGAAGTCACGGCGAAGGATCTCAGCCCCAATGGGAAACGCTATCTGCTCATCCGATGCCAGCTGATGCATTGTCCGTACAGCTAAAAAAGAGGCAGGCTTCGTCCCATACGTAACGGTATTCAGCTTAAACACACGCAAATCCTCTTCCATGGAATTCCTCCACAGAATACACTGCAAACTACTATCCTCGGGTGAAACTCTAACACATCGGTACATCTTGCAAATATCCCTGTAATCGCAACTGCATATGATCGAAATCTAGCAAGTATGTGAAACAGAGTGGGTTGGATTACGGGCCCGGACATTAAAACGTTGTTTAAAGAATAGCCAGATGAAATTGATGCGGATCCATCGAAAACGACGCGAAGCTTGGTTGTAGAACTATCCTCCTTCGTTACGCAAAATGATGAGGCAAAAAATATCGACAGGCGTTGATTGACTCGGGCGGAACGAGAGATTATTTGGCCTAGGTCAAAGGTACTCATTTATGAAGGCAGCATACAGAGACTTTACATCAGGATGACGATCCAACTTCCGTTCAAGAGATAAGAACCTGCGCAGCGCTTGATGGTAAGATTCTCCCAAGAGATCCAGATTGTATTTTGCTGGCAGCCTAACACAATAATCGCCGGTTTGCAATCGGCGGAAATGCTGAACAAAGTGAGCTTCACAATCTAAAGCTCTTCTTTGGAAGACTTTACTATGGCTTCGGTGCAATTTTCCACCTCCCAAAAACGTCTCAACAGTACCTCAAGTCTCTCGTCCAGGTTATCCTCAGTAACTACGACCGGAGCGCGCGAAACCATTAAAGAGGACTCCTCCTTTCCACGGGAACAACCTCCAGATACGACCCATCCCAAGCGGTCTTCTGAATTAAGGGCAATCCTGGCAATAAACTTGACCTGACCAATACAGAGAAGCTCGTAAAACAGGCTGGCGCCAATTAGAAGATCAACACGCTGAGGTCTATAAAACTCTGGATAAAGCTAGTGGAAGGTTTGATGGAATATTCCAGTTGCGAGTGTCTATTCCGAAGCTTGGCTGCCGATCGGTTATGCTAGAGGCTACGACAGCAGTGATGAGAGTTGAGTATTCCGATGACCGAGAGTGCAGGCTAACGTTGACTGAAATTCCATCCGTGACAAAGGTAGAGTCACCTATTCCTGATACCGATGTCGATGATTTTATTTTACGAAGCTGAAGCTGATTTGCAAACCGAGAAGTTATCACGTGGAGCTGCGAGCCGGAGTCAAGCAACGCTCGGCAGGGAACGAAAACTCCGGAACGATTTCTGACCAAGAAAGTTGCCGTAAAAGCAGAACGACATCATTTTAGATCATGGGTAATAAGTGCAGAAAGATGTAGAAGCTGCAGCAGAGGACTCGGTGATGGGATGCGACGACGTAGACGGAGAAAAACGCCAAGTGGCACAGATCCACCTTGAGCTGCAGTAGTTTCAGGGCCAAGAAGTGCAGGAGAGTGTGGTGCCTGCGCCCACAGGTACGGCATTTGCTGGAGCTGCATCCTCTAAACGTTCCTCCCACTTGGCTTGAGTCGCTGGATCAAGTTTACGCAGCAGCACCTGCACAATAATGCATCCTGCGATCTGCTCAGTAGTGCCCAACGCCTGGAGCGCCCGAATATGAGCGTTAAATTTGTCCGATATCTCCCGAAGCATAGACACCGACCCATTCTCCACAGCCTGTAGCCCTAGGATCTCAGTAATGTGCGCCTGAAAAACTAACCGGCGATTATTGAACCTTTTTCCAACAAATCCAAGGCTATATTATAATTGCTGTCAGAAATTTCCAGGGCGCGCACTGTCTCCAACGCCGAATCTCGCAAGCAAGATCGCAAATGCTGGAACTTCTCAATATTGGAGAGGTCTGGATGGTTGTCGATAATGGTGGTGAACATCGAGTAGAAGTCCGTCCAATCCGCATATCCTCCACTAAAATTTGGCAATTGTATGGGAGGCAGGGATGATGCTGGCCTGCGACGAGGTGGCGGCTGAGAACCAGCAAAACCAGAAGTTACATTTGGTCCAGCAACCTTTGAATGCAGAGGCATGTAGCCGCTAATCCGATCAATTTCACGCCGAATCGAAGCCTTGAGAGCACTGGCAAGCGTTTCAAAACTGTCGCACAGTCCACTGTGAATTTCGCTGCAGTCCAATTCTTCGAGCTCGTTGTGAAATGTCTCAAATTGCCCGATCAGTTTCTCAACCTGCTCCAACTTCCCCACTAGTGTGTAATAATCGGAGACAGCGGCCTCATCTTCCCAAGCGGTAGTCAATCTCTTAACCTTCTGGCAGAGTTCCGTTGACTTCATCCTCAAAAAACACCCTGTTTTGCTCCCTGGTCACTGGAGTGTTGTTGGCAGCATCCATAGCAGCAGCCGCTCTGAAAACGTTCGTAGCGGGAAGAGGAGAACAAAAGGCAAAGCGCGTAATAACCGCAAGCGCAATTCGTGTATGCAGGGCGGGTGTGTGTATTTGCTTGTATAGCAGCTATGTGGTCGATGGCACTGGCTATGTACAAGTTGCGAAACCAGAAAAACGAACGGCACTTGAGATATTATTTAGTTTATACTATGTAGTTTGTAATTGCACTAATCAATTAATTATTGCACAATCACGTCGGGGTCACAAATGTTAAGCTATTAAGCGTTTTTAATAGCTGTTGTAATTTGTCTTTTAAGTAAAAGAGTCAAGATATTTCAATTGGAACTACAATTTTATGTACTTTATTTTATTTATATTTATAATAAGTAGCGGCAGTACGCGTTTGTAAGTTAAGGGACAATAATCCGAAAGCGATGATGATCAGGTCCAGACAGAAAAATGCATAGCCAAGGGCAGGAAACATATGCCCTATGCATATGGCCTTAGGGAGAGCGTGAGAGCATCATAGAGTAGCTCGGCGCGGTTTCTGAGCCGAACATGAGTGGTAGACGAAAGAGCGTAAGAGAGTCTCTTTGACGCAGCAGGTGCACAAACAGACATAAATGACAGACCGGCCGGTATGCCAGTATTTGAGATTCAGTTTTTAAAAGTTATAGTTGAAGGAAGAGTGCCTTTGTCTGGGTGTTTAATATACCCGTACACGAAAAGGTAACGCAGAGAAGGAAACGTTTCCGGTATGTTACATCATCAGCTAGGGGGATTCGAAAGGAAGGTGGTTTTGTTTGTTGAGAGTAAATTTAACATGCTTGTATTATTATTCATTAACTTGAATGCGCCAATCTGCAAGCTATTTATCAAAACTATCCAGGTGGGATAGTTGGTCACTTGGGTGGTGTCATCATCAAACGTTGAGGTTGTTTCCTGGTTATTTGTATGGATATCCGGCGTGTATAGGACATGGAGAATTGGTCCGAGAACGGTGCGGAGGGTCTCCAGTTTCTGTTACGTGATCATGTAAGTTGCTAGCTTTATATCACACGGCGAAGAATTTTTGAAGAGCAGTTTGTGGGTGTTTTGTGGTATCAGCTTTTAATACCCGCACTGGAAGAGTTTATTGTATTTTGTATTTGTGGTAAAATATGTCTGTCCGTCCGTCTAGTTAAGTGCCCAGTACTCAGATACTATAAGAGCTAGAGCAATTACATTTTTTTTCCAGACTCATCTGATATCTCAAGTGCTACAAGTGAAGATAACAGAAAACGAAAATTGCTGAATCATTGAGAACGCCTGGAGAAAGCCCAAATCTGGATCGGATCGGATCATTAATGTAACCAACGCGTCAGCTTTGCGTATTCGTCAGATGAGCGCTTGGATCTCAAAAGATCATAACTTTAGTCATTGGACTGAGTTCGATGGGAGCAGAAATTAATTAGTGGCAGTGTTAGGCTGGAACACATTTTGTAAGTGCCCTGCAAAAGCAGGGTCACTTCGTCACTGCGGGACCAACTACCATTAGGATTGGCATGACTGTTGCTATTGTAGCGATGAGATCAACAATGGGTGGTTTGTGCTGGTCGTTGACAATTTCTCTGTGTAGCGGCGTTGGGCGTCTTCTTCCTATCTTTTAAGAACCTTGATCGCTGGCGATCTGCGGAACTTCCATTCCCGTCGCAATCTTAGCTTTTCCAGAAGAGGTCTCTCAATTTGAAGGTTGGTTCTGATTTGGTTAGTTTTCTCAGGCATCCCTTGTGGGGTAGAGACTTTTGCTGCTGTACAGAAGGAAACCGTCCTACCATGACAAGAGGTGTGCTGCCCTTTATCCTGATTTGAAGGTGGCCAAGGACGAGAAGAGATCACAGGTCAGAGGCGCCAGATTATCCTCGTCCTGAAAGAGCAGTCACTGGAGCTCCAGCGAAAGTCGGCCGGAGTAGTTCACCTTGCGGTAACCATAGTGAGCGATGCTGATGAGACTCACCGTTCGGGAATAAATCACCAGGTCAGTCAGTGCTCCTGTGATGGCGGACGGGATGATGTTGTTGAAAGCTCCTCGTATGTCTAAAAAGGCTACCAGGGTGTACTCCTTACAGCTACGCGATGATTTTATGATCGATGTGATCGCGTGTAGTGTCGTTTCGGTGCATCTTCCCCTCCGATGGGCATGCTGAAAGTCAGAGATCCGATTTTGCATTACAGTCGACTTAAGATGCATACCTAAAAGCTGTTCCATCGCCTTTAAGAAAAAGGACTATGGACTTCTGGGTCTGAAATCTTTGGGGGCAGTATGCGAGGGCTTGCCTGCCTTGGGAATGAAGACAACTTTGGCCTGAAGCCATGTGTCCGGAATTTGTCCGTGGGAGAAAACCTCTCATAAATCCGTTTGAGCCAGTTTATGGCTCTTTGTCCGGCGTGGATCACCGCGGATTTGTGCGGCTTGAAGATTTTGATTCCCAGGGATTTGTCCGTGAGAGAAAACCCTCTCGTAAATACGCTTTAGCCAGTTTATGTCTTTTAGTCCGGCGTAGATCGGCGTGTTGAGCCGTATAAACTACACGATTCCTATTAGATCCTCTAGAAATTTTATTCCTTTGTACCTTCCGCTGTGTAGATCGAATTATTCCTTGCATGAACCGTTTCGGGTCTTCTGCTCAGATTATAATTCATTCTACCATATAATATCCACCACTAATTCAATCCCTCTACTTAAATCACTAATACTAACATACCTTTCCCGTAATTAGTGATATTCTTTTGTAACTATGCATGTTTAGCGTTGTGTTTAGCCCTAATTTTCCTCGAATATTAGTCTAACACCTATCTTTACTGCATGTTCACGATCGGTTCGGTACACGCGTCATGCGGCAGCGTCCCTCAGTCGGTTGGGCGGGAGGAGAGCTGTATACTATATACCACTTTATGGTGCAGTCTTTGCACATCAACGTCCTAAAGATCAGCTGGGCTGGGATGATGCCGACTGATCCCACGGATTTGTAAGGCTTGAAGCTTTTGATTGCCCAGGATATTTTCTCCTAACTGTACAGCTTCAGAATGTAACCTGAGGCAATGGAAGCAGGCGCTCTATAGGTGGGTCTGTTTTCAGCGCAGCCTGGAAAATGTATGCTGTGGAGAATGTATGGTTTAGCGACTCTGTACTGGACGTCGTCCAAGATTGGTCGGCTTTCCTCACATATCCCAAAGTTGGAGTTGACTTCGAGGGTACTTTGCGCCATGAGGCGCGTTTGACTTTCCTGAGTTCTTTGTTGTAAGTTGACTGACCTTGTGCTCGGTCCAGTTCTACTCAACTTTGAGAGCTTTCACTTTGTCCAGAACCTCCTGGCGGTTCTTATTAATAAAGGCGGGTTTAGGGTCTCCTGCAATGCAGGACCGTTGAGGCCTCACTGGGGACGTAAACGTGGTGGATGTCGCGTGGTGGCGCACGCTAATGACGTCGCTATAGCATTCTCTGGGAAGCTTCTACAGACCCTATGCGAGTGCATGATAAGCACCCTCTTAAAGCTGTCACAATGGACAGACAAATGCGGGCTAGGTGCTAACCCGTCTAAAAATCGAAATTGTACCATTCACCAGGAAGTACAAGGTACTGACATGTTCTCACCTAAAAACTTGTGGAGTTTTCAGTAACTATGCCTAGTATGTAAATAGCAACATGGTGACTAAGTACAAATTAAAAAATAACGAGAAGGGACGTGTTGTGTCGCTGTTAACGCGACACTACTTTTATATCGGAACCCAGTCAGTGCACATGTGAATTATGAGGAATTTTATATTTATATTTATATTTATTCATTCTCTATGATACTGAATTTCGTTTGTTTCTATCTTCAAAATTGTGGACTTTCGCCTTTTGTTGGGGCCGAAGGGGCGGGGCGAAATTTTGAAATAAACTTGTTGTTCGGGCCAGCGGCTATTTAAACGTCAATTTAATTTAACATTATCTATTTGTATAAGAGCATAACCCCAAGCTTATGTTGTATGCAGCGTTCGGAAGTGCTGTTGCGCTCTCTCCGTTAAAGGGCGCTCTGCACCTGCCGCTTCGGCTCTAGCTTGTTCGACCGTCGTTGTTAGTTCTATGCTAATCTTTCTCCGCATAGGTTGCATACCGAGCCCGTTTGTACTTTATCCGGCCTGGCAAAGAGCGAGCAATTGGCTTTCGCTAGCCGCCTGAATAAATAAGCATTTTATAACGTTTGAATCTAATTGTTTTAATTGATTTGAAAATAAATAGGTGCCAAAAGCTTGGCCCCAAAACATTGGTGACCCCGACGTGATTTAACTGCAATCTGAATCGTGTTTTGTTAAAATCATTAAAAAATCGAACAATATATTCTTTGCTGTGCAGTGTAAAGACAAACAATTACATTTTGTGCCAATAAAACAGTTAAAGTGCAAGCTCAGTGAGACTGCGGTTGTCGAATATTCCGTTGCTTAATCGCCGAATCTCTTTTGCCCTGCGCCGCTGCAGCCGCGGTTCTTGACTTTTCGTTCTTCCATTCCCGCTCCCACTCTGTTCGACGTTGCTTAAGCGGTATTACATTTTCCGTTGTTTCGTTTGCATTACACCGCTTAGCATGGACAACGAGTCGAATACAGTCGCGGGTGAAAATATTGCGATGGGTGAAAAAAGGCTGAGGCTTTACAAACGTAAAGTTCAGTCCCTGCATGATCTTGGGAAATAAAATTGATAAACTAAATGCGTCCGAAATAGATGTGCGCCTCGATATGTTGGCGGAAATGCGTGAGGAGTTCAACAAGTCCCATAATGAACTGGAATCGCTGGATGAAAACGAGATTGGAAGTGAGCTGCGTGAAACATTCGATGCCCTGTTCATTTCTTTGAAAGCTGAGCTGCTTTCGGCTCTCGTATTAGGACACCTACGCGTAGCCGCTCATTCCACTAGCCTGCCAAACAACTCTGGAGGTCATACCATCATTATGGCACACAAGCAGCGGCTTCCTGAGCTTAAGCTTTCCTAGCTTCTCCGGCGGCTATGTGGAATATGCGGATTTTATTGCAGTGTTCAATTCGGTCATCGAAGGAGATCCGGACCTCAGTGAAATCGAGAAGTTCCAACATCTTCGCTCATGTCTCTCGGATGCGGCCCTGGATTCGGTTCGATCTTTTGGAGCTCTCCAGTGCCAATTATCGTGTGGCTCTGGGTATACTTAGCAAACGCTTTAATAACAAACGACTTGTTTTCCAGGCACACATCAAGGAGATTCTTGGGCTCAAGAAGGTAGATTCGCCTTCTGCTAAAGGCTTCGGGGAGTTCTCAGACGCAGTCAACTTGCATACGCGTGCCCGCAGACTTTGGGAAGTGCTGAGGAGATATCTGGATGCACGATAATTCACATGCTGCTACAAAAGCTAGATGCCAAGACACAAGCCAAATGGGAGGAGAGTGCGTCATCGGACAGGATACCCACAGCTGGGGAGTTCTATGATTTCCTATATTTGCTGTAAAAGGCATCATACCTTATTGCATTTCGATTCATCCATAGCGCAAAGCTCCCCAGCTGTTTCTCCTCTAGAAGGTGCAGTACAACCAGCACCTATTTCGCCGGTTCAGGATTCTACTGGCAGTATGCCGTCTCATGCGTCTACCTCTCTTGCTGCCCAGGTCTCCACTCCGATGTTGTGCTGCTGGCTACGGCTGTCGTTCTGGTGAAGAATCGATCGGGCGTTTTGGTTCCGTGTCGCGCCATTCTGGATTCAGGATCCCAGCTTCATCTCGTGACCTCTAGGTTCGCCCAGCAGCTTCAGCTTAGGAGAACTCAATCGTCTGCCTTGTCTCTGGTCTTGGCGATACTAGCGTGTTCACTGAGGGATCCACCGTGAGCATTTGCATGCAGTCCCGCACTTCGGACTATTCGACCACGCTCACTGCTCTCATCGCCCCCACAATCACAGATAGCCAACCAAGTCTGGCAGTTAATGTAGCCGATTGGAACATTCCTCAATATTCAGCTTGCCGATCCTGCGTTCTTTAATCCTCAGCGAGTAGATCTCCTCATTGGCGAGAGCATATTTTATGACCTTCTCTGCGTAGGGCAAATCAAGCTCATAGACGGATTGCCGCTTCTGCAGAAGACCCGGCTTGGGTGGATCGTATCTGGTGGTGGGCAGAGGGTATCAAGTTCGTCGCTTTTGGGAATTCAAAGTTCTTCGGATTCGGAGGCTAGAATGAATGCAAGGTTGGATCAAACTCTTCGTATGTTTTGGGAAGTCGAGGATTGTGTGGAGGCTGCCTTAATTACAAAGGAAGAAGTAGATTGTGAGGCGCATTTCGTAAGTCACCTGTCACGTTTGCCATCGGGGGAGTACTCCGTTAGGTTGCCTTTAAAGCATGACGCTGATCGCTTAGGAGAATCTTATACTCAGGCGTACCGGCGATTCCTCAGTTTGGAACGAAAACTGGATCGTAATCCCACGCTCAAGGAGCGGTACTCGGCTTTATGAAGGAGTACATTGACTTGCAGCATATGTCCGAAGTCCATCCTGACTCACGTAACCGCTGCAAGTATTTTCTGCCTCATCACTGCGTTTTAAAAGGAGGACAGCACCACGACAAAACTCCGTGTCGTTTTCGATGGCTGATTTATGAGGAATTTTAAAATATTTTATATTTATATTTATATTTATATTTATTCATTCTCTATGATACTGAATTTCGTTTGTTTCTATCTTCAAAATTGTGGACTTTCGCCTTTTGTTGGGGCCGAAGGGGGCGGGGCGAAATTTTGAAATAAACTTGTTGTTCGGGCCAGCGGCTATTTAAACGTCAATTTAATTTAACATTATCTATTTGTATAAGAGCATAACCCCAAAGCTTATGTTGTATGCAGCGTTCGGAAGTGCTGTTGCGCTCTCTCCGTTAAAGGGCGCTCTGCACCTGCCGCTTCGGCTCTAGCTTGTTCGACCGTCGTTGTTAGTTCTATGCTAATCTTTCTCCGCATAGGTTGCATACCGAGCCCGTTTGTACTTTATCCGGCCTGGCAAAAGAGCGAGCAATTGGCTTTCGCTAGCCGCCTGAATAAATAAGCATTTTATAACGTTTGAATCTAATTGTTTTAATTGATTTGAAAATAAATAGGTGCCAAAAAGCTTGGCCCCAAAACATTGGTGACCCCGACGTGATTTAACTGCAATCTGAATCGTGTTTTGTTTAAATCATTAAAAAAATCGAACAATATATTCTTTGCTGTGCAGTGTAAAGACAAACAATTACATTTTGTGCCAATAAAAACAGTTAAAGTGCAAGCTCAGTGAGACTGCGGTTGTCGAATATTCCGTTGCTTAATCGCCGAATCTCTTTTGCCCTGCGCCGCTGCAGCCGCGGTTCTTGACTTTTCGTTCTTCCATTCCCGCTCCCACTCTGTTCGACGTTGCTTAAGCGGTCTTACATTTTCCGTTGTTTCGTTTGCATTACACCGCTTAGCATGGACAACGAGCCGAATACAGTCGCGGGTGAAAATATTGCGATGGGTGAAAAAGGCTGAGGCTTTACAAACGTAAAGTTCAGTCCCTGCATGATCTTGGGAAATAAAATTGATAAACTAAATGCGTCGAAATAGATGTGCGCCTCGATATGTTGGCGGAAATGCGTGAGGAGTTCAACAAGTCCCATAATGAACTGGAATCGCTGGATGAAAACGAGATTGGAAGTGAGCTGCGTGAAACATTCGATGCCCTGTTCATTTCTTTGAAAGCTGAGCTGCTTTCGGCTCTCGTATTAGGACACCTACGCGTAGCCGCTCATTCCACTAGCCTGCCAAACAACTCTGGAGGTCATACCATCATCATGGCACACAAGCAGCGGCTTCCTGAGCTTAAGCTTCCTAGCTTCTCCGGCGGCTATGTGGAATATGCGGATTTTATTGCAGTGTTCAATTCGGTCATCGAAGGAGATCCGGACCTCAGTGAAATCGAGAAGTTCCAACATCTTCGCTCATGTCTCTCGGATGCGGCCCTGGATTCGGTTCGATCTTTGGAGCTCTCCAGTGCCAATTATCGTGTGGCTCTGGGTATACTTAGCAAACGCTTTAATAACAAACGACTTGTTTTCCAGGCACACATCAAAAAGGAGATTCTTGGGCTCAAGAAGGTAGATTCGCCTTCTGCTAAAGGCTTCGGGAGTTCTCAGACGCAGTCAACTTGCATACGCGTGCCCGCAGACTTTGGGAAGTGCTGAGGGAGATATCTGGATGCACGATAATTCACATGCTGCTACAAAAGCTAGATGCCAAGACACAAGCCAAATGGGAGGAGAGTGCGTCATCGGACAGGATACCCACAGCTGGGGAGTTCTATGATTTCCTGGAGAAGAGATGCCAGAAGATGGAGAACGTGCAATACGCTGTAGCGACACACGCTGGTAGCAATCAGGTGGGAAAAAGCCAGAATACACATCCAAAGAACTTTTTTGTTGCCTCTAACTCTTCCGCCAACCCATCTGGATGCCCTTTCTGCCATTCATTGGGCCACGGAATATACTCGTGCAGCATTTTCACAAATTTATCTCCCTTTCTTCGTCATAAGGAAGTGAAGAAGCTTTCACTTTGCTTCAATTGTTTAAAGTCGGGTCATCGGACTCGTGCATGTACCGGTGGCCAGTGTAGAGTTTGCGGTAAAAAGGCATCATACCTTATTGCATTTCGATTCATCCATAGCGCAAAGCTCCCCAGCTGTTTCTCCTCTAGAAGGTGCAGTACAACCAGCACCTATTTCGCCGGTTCAGGATTCTACTGGCAGTATGCCGTCTCATGCGTCTACCTCTCTTGCTGCCCAAGGTCTCCACTCCGATGTTGTGCTGCTGGCTACGGCTGTCGTTCTGGTGAAGAATCGATCGGGCGTTTTGGTTCCGTGTCGCGCCATTCTGGATTCAGGATCCCAGCTTCATCTCGTGACCTCTAGGTTCGCCCAGCAGCTTCAGCTTAGGAGAACTCAATCGTCTGCCCTTGTCTCTGGTCTTGGCGATACTAGCGTGTTCACTGAGGGATCCACCGTGAGCATTTGCATGCAGTCCCGCACTTCGGACTATTCGACCACGCTCACTGCTCTCATCGCCCCCACAATCACAGATAGCCAACCAAGTCTGGCAGTTAATGAAGCCGATTGGAACATTCCCTCCAATATTCAGCTTGCCGATCCTGCGTTCTTTAATCCTCAGCGAGTAGATCTCCTCATTGGCGAGAGCATATTTTATGACCTTCTCTGCGTAGGGAAAATCAAGCTCATAGACGGATTGCCGCTTCTGCAGAAGACCCGGCTTGGGTGGATCGTATCTGGTGGTGGGCAGAGGGTATCAAGTTCGTCGCTTTTGGGAATTCAAAGTTCTTCGGATTCGGAGGCTAGAATGAATGCAAGGTTGGATCAAACTCTTCGTATGTTTTGGGAAGTCGAGGATTGTGTGGAGGCTGCCTTAATTACAAAGGAAGAAGTAGATTGTGAGGCGCATTTCGTAAGTCACCTGTCACGTTTGCCATCGGGGGAGTACTCCGTTAGGTTGCCTTTAAAGCATGACGCTGATCGCTTAGGAGAATCTTATACTCAGGCGTACCGGCGATTCCTCAGTTTGGAACGAAAACTGGATCGTAATCCCACGCTCAGGAGCGGTACTCGGCTTTTATGAAGGAGTACATTGACTTGCAGCATATGTCCGAAGTCCATCCTGACTCACGTAACCGCTGCAAGTATTTTTCTGCCTCATCACTGCGTTTTAAAGGAGGACAGCACCACGACAAAACTCCGTGTCGTTTTCGATGGCTCTGCAGCTACATCAACTGGATTCTCCTTAAATGATGTGATGATGACAGGTCCCTGTTATTCAGCCGGCATTATTTACCATTCTGATCCGGTTCCGCACATATCCCGTCGCTCTCACGGGTGACATTTGTAAAATGTACCGCTGCATAAGGATATCTCCACCTGACAATTATCTCCAGTGTATCCTTTGGCGAGATTCCATCCAGTCCGATGTTCAGGTCTACACATTAGACACCGTCCCATACGGTACGAGGGCTGCATCGTTTTTAGCTGTCCGCTCAATGCACCAGCTGGCCATCGACGAAGGTGAGTTCTACCCTCTTGGCTCAGCTGCTCTGAAACAGGAGTTTTATGTCGATGATCTCATCTCTGGCGGCATCTCGGTCGCAGAGGTCAAGGAAAAGATGCGCCAAACTTCAAGTCTACTTTCGTGCGGAAACTTCAAGCTTAGAAAATGGTGCTCGAGTAGCCAGGAGGTGCTTGATGGAATTCCGGAAGGCGACGTGGAGAAGTTTCTGCGGTTTCATGATGGAAGCGACATCACAAAAACTCTTGTTTTAGCTTGGGACCCTGCGTCAGATCAGCTGCTGTTTGCCTTGTCTGCGCTGGACACAAATTCAACGCCCTCCAAGCGTTCGGTTTTGTCAACGATTGCGCGTTTCTACGACCCTCTTGGATTGATTAATCCTGTTATTGTCAGGTGTAAGATTTTCCTTCAGCAGCTTTGGAGGGAAAACTTGGACTGGGATGAGAGTCTACCGGCAGCGCTGCATTCAACTTGGATGGACCTAATAAACAGCTTGGCAAGCATCTCTCGAATTTCATTTCCTCGCCTTGTCCATCCTCCCAGTGCAGTTTTGGAGATCCATGGATTTTGTGACGCCAGTATGGAGGCATATGGTGCGTGCGTATATGTCGTGTCCAGGCAAGGGGAGTCGAGCAATGTTTTGTGCTCAAAGTTACGAGTGGCGCCACTAAAATCATTGTCAATTCAAAGCTTGAATTGAGTGGAGCCCATTTGCTTGCGAAGGTCATGCACAACCTAAGGGAGACTGGAATCTTCCCAGGCCAGTTTTATTGCTGGTCGGATTCGTCGACGGCGCTATCTTGGATACGGGATGAGCCAGCCAAATTTCAGGTTTTCGTGGCAAATCGAGTGGCAACAATTCAGGAGTTGACGCAAGGCATGGCATGGCGCTATGTTCCTACATCGTTGAATCCCGCTGATATCCTTTCGAGGGGCTCGCTTCCCAGTCACCTCATCCAGTCAGAGCTGTGGTTTCACGGCCCGTCGTTTTTGTTAGGCTCTAAGGATGAGTGGCCTGCATCTCCCGTTTCTGAAACTCCGACCATTGAGCTTCGCAAGCGTGTATTGCTGATCGTTTCTCCACATGCTGATCTCACTCCCGGATGCAAATTTGCAAATTCATTCTTTGGAGATCCAAAGGAGATTAGGCGCAATGGGCAGGTCAGGAAGTCTAGCTCCATCAGTTCGCTTTCTCCGTTCATCGATCCGGCTGGTTTGCTTCGAGTTGGACGTCGGCTCGGCAACTCATCGCTCCCATTTAGTGCTCGGCACCCGCTTATTCTGCCCAAGGATCATCCCGTGACTGCTGCAGTGATAAACTATTATCATCAACGGAGCCTCCACGCCGGACCTCGCGCCTTGCTTGCCAAAATTCGATTGGAATATTGGCCTATTGGAGGAATCAAGGCCCTTTCAAAGGTGGTTAACAAGTGTGTGAGATGCTTCAGGACGAGGCCACGCATCGTTGAACACATTATGGGAGACTTGCCAAAGGAGCGTCTGGAAGGATCCCGGGCCTTCGAAGTAACTGAAACTGGTCCACTATTGTGGACCGTTTTCTACCGGTCAGAAATCCGCAGTAGGCCTCCAATCAAATGCTACATAAGCGTGTTTATATGCTTCACGTCTAAGGCCATTCACATGGAGCTTGTTAAGGATCTTACCACCGCATCGTTCCTAGGCGCATTAAAACGGTTCACGTCCATTCGAGGAAGGCCAAGTCAAATTTGGTCAGATAATGCGACAAACTTCGTTGGAGCCAAGAACGAGCTTCTGGAGCTAAAGAGGCTCTTCCTAAGCGACTCGCACATGAAGGAGGTCCATGAATCCTGTTTGGCTGACGGAATCGACTGGCATTTCATCCCGCCGCGCTCTCCGCACTTTGGCGGATTGTGGGAAGCGGCCGTGAAGACCGCCAAGCATCATTTGTACCGCTCAGTTGGGCCATCCGTCCTTAGCTTCGACGAGCTGCGTGCCTTGATCTGCCAGATCACGGCAATTGTTAATTCTCGCCCTTTGCTCTCGCTTTCAGAAAATCTTGACGACTTGGATGTGTTGACGCCTGCTCATCTGCTTTTGGGGGGCCCGCATGAAGCAATTCTCGAGCCTGATCTAGCGAAGCTCAACTACAATCGTCTGGATGGTTGGCAGCGGGTCACTCAACTTCAGCAGACATTCTGGCGGCGTTGGCGCGAAGAGTATCTGACTCTTTTGCAGGAGCGCTCGAAGTGGCGTACGGCTACGCAAAACCTCTGCGTGAACGATGTCGTCCTGGTGAAGGACGAGAATCTTCCTCCAATGCGTTGGCCACTGGCTAGAGTGGTCGACGTCGTCAAGCGCAAGGATGGAGTGTGCCGCGTGGCTGACTTAAGGACGGCCCCCGGGAACCATCAGGAGGGCTGTTAATCGGCTGTGCTTGCTGCCCCTTGAGAAGTCAGTTGAAAGGCGAGCTTCCAACGGAGGGAGTATGTTCGGGCCAGCGGCTATTTAAACGTCAATTTAATTTAACATTATCTATTTGTATAAGAGCATAACCCCAAGCTTATGTTGTATGCAGCGTTCGGAAGTGCTGTTGCGCTCTCTCCGTTAAAGGGCGCTCTGCACCTGCCGCTTCGGCTCTAGCTTGTTCGACCGTCGTTGTTAGTTCTATGCTAATCTTTTCTCCGCATAGGTTGCATACCGAGCCCGTTTGTACTTTATCCGGCCTGGCAAAGAGCGAGCAATTGGCTTTCGCTAGCCGCCTGAATAAATAAGCATTTTATAACGTTTGAATCTAATTGTTTTAATTGATTTGAAAATAAATAGGTGCCAAAAAAGCTTGGCCCCTCAAACACTTGTATTGAACTGATATCACAGGAGTTTGCACAAAGGGTTTGGTTGCTCTAGCTCTAATAGTCTCTGAGATCCAGGCGCTCATCTGGACGAATGGGCAAAACAGACACGTTGGTGTGTAAGTGCTTTTTCTCGAAATGGTATTCTCCATTTTGGCTAAACTAATGATCCGATCCGATTAAGATTTGGGCCTATGATAGATAAGGGGTTTCCCTATGATTCTGAATTTTTCGTTTTCTGTTATTTTTAAAATTGAGGGCGCCACAGATTTGTGACCTTTGTGGGGGCGGAAAGGGACGGTGCGAAATTTTGAAATACAATTGTAGGTGTGAAATATCACATCAGTCTGTATTGTTCTAGCTCTTATGTCTCCGAGCATTGGGTGACAAGCAAGACGGACAGACAACTATAGTATACCACAAATACAATATACCCTTTAACTCTTCGAGCACGGGTATAAAAAATTTGTAAGCGATGGGTTAAAATGCTTCAAATGAATTTTCAGCAGCAGTGCGCCTCTGCCTCGTGCAGTGTGCGTGTGCAAACAAATGTTAAATGTAAAAACTGAGAAAACATTTGAAAATTCCACTTAAATTACATGTGTACTGACTGAGTACGGGTATACAAATAGTGTTGCGTTAACGGCGACGCCACACGTTCTTTCTCGTTTTGTTTGTGTGTAACGCACAGAAGGAATCACTTCCGACCCCATTAAGTGTATATATTCTTGATCAGCATCAATAGCTGAGTCTATGTCTGTCGCCCACTGCTCGAAGACTATAAAAGCTAAAGCAACCAATCTTGGTCTGATCCTCGATAGGAAGCTCGACTGGAAACTGAACTTGGAGGACACGGTAAAGAAGGCCACAGTGGTCCTCTACACCTGCAGAAAAACCATCGGTCTGAAATGGGGCATGACCCCGTATATAGTCCGGTGGCTATACACCGCCATCATACGACCAATTATGATGTAAGGAGTAGTGGTCTGGCCAGCCTGGACAAGAAAACTTGGCTCAACAATCTCAGCAGAGTTCAACTCATAGCAGAGCTAAGGAAAACGGGCGGATTACGCACTACCCCAAGCGAAGCCCTCGATACCATACTGTAACTTCTCCCAGTGGAAAAATGTTGCAACACTTTCCACTCTTAGAATGCGAGAGTCCAACCTGTGGAAAACATCCACAGTTGCCCAAGCGGGAATCCTAACAAAACTCCCGCAACTTCCAGAGAGGATAGACTACTGCATCCCAAGTGACTATCTCTCGATGCCTTTCCAGGTATCCATCCCGCTTAGGGAGGACTGGGAGAGGGGCGAATTAAGTTGCTCATCACAGTTTAGGCCATGAGGAGAGGTTCACGCCCAAGTGAGCTGAGGAGGGAGGTCTCTCTCTCCAGCTACCCCCTAACCTAACCTGTTTGTCTGTCCGTCCGTCTGTCCGTCCGTCCGTCCGTCCGTCCGTCTGTCCATCCGTCTGTCCATCCGTCTGTCCATCCGTCTGTCCATCCGTCCGTCCGTCTGTTTTGTTTATCGCCCATTGCTTGGAGGCTATAATATGATATCCCACTCCTGCAAAAGTATTTCAAATTTCGCACCGCCCACTTCAGCCCCCACAAAGGGGGCACATCTGTAGCGTCCAGAATTTTGAAGACACCAGAACACTAAAAATGCAGATTCATAGAGTGAGAAGATATATATCAGGGACCCAAATCAGAATCGGATCGGATAATTAATATAGCCACAATGGAGAAAACCATTTCGAAAAACATCTTATAGTCTTCGAGCAATGGGCGACAAACAAGACGGACGGACAGACAGACGCACATTTACCACAAATACAATATACCCTTTTACTCTTCGAGTACGGGTATAAGAAGCAGATTCATAGAGAAAGACGGTATCGATCAGGGGCCCGAATCTGAATCGCATCGGATCAACAATATAGCAACAATGGAGAAAACCATTTCGAGAAACATCGTTCCTTCTCGCTCGCACTCACACAGAAACGAGTCGATTTGGTTTTGCATATTTTGTGTCGCCCGGATCTCAGAGACTATAAGAGCTAGAGCAAACAAACATGCTAAGTCAATCTCGAATGCCAATCAAATGGGAAATTCCAATCTTTTTAATATAAATGGTTTATCAGTCGGGATAACGGGAGTCTTACGAATACAGACATTTTCACGGTTGAAAGGTCTAGTTAGGATCGTTGATTATTACGGAGCATGATAATTGGTTCACGTCACTATTTATACCCGTACTCGAAGAGTAAAAGGGTATATTGTATTTGTGCTAATTGCTGTCTGTCCGTCTGTCCGTCTTGTTTGTCGCCCATTGCTCGAAGGCTATAAGAGCTAGAGCAACCAAACTTTTATCAGACTGATGTGATATCTCACTCCTAGAAAAGTGTTTCAAAATTTCGCCCCGCCTACTTCCGCCCCACAAAGGGCGCACATCTGTGGCGGCCACAATTTTGAAAATAACAAAAACTAAAAATGCAGAATCATAGAGACAGCCCATATCTATCAGGGGCCCAAATCTGAATCGGATCGGATCATTAATATAGCCACAATAGAGGAAAATATACGAAAAAACTTCGCTCCATCCCTTTCGCACTCACACAAAATCGAGTCGATTTGGTTTTCGTATAAATGAGCGCCTCGTTCTCAGAGACTATAAGAGCTAGAACAACCAAATTTTCTGCCTAGACTCCTGTGATATCGCTTCAGTGCAAGTTTGTTTCAAAATATTGCCACGCCCGCCCCCCCCAATAGACAAAAATCCACAATTTCGAAGATAGAAAAAATCCAAAAATACAGTATGGTAGAAAATGACCATATCTACCAGATTCCCGAATTTGGTTCAGATCGGATCATTATTGTAGCCACAATGATCAAATGAATTTTCAGCAGCGAGCTGCCCCGGCCGCCGCTACAACCAAAACAAAATATACATTTTTTTGAGGGTTGCTGCTGCTGATTCTCTCACACTCACACTCGCACGCTCTGTCTCGTGCAGTGTACGTGTGTTGTTGTGAGAACTGATGTAGATGTAGATGACAGATGCATCAAATAAATGTAAAATGTAAAATGTAAAAACTGATTTGAAAATTCCACATAAATCACATGTGTACTGACTGAGTACGGGTAAAAAGTAGAGTCGCGTTTACAGCGACTCCGTACGTTCATTCTCGTTTCAATTTCAATACATGTGGGTTCATTCCAGGCAGATCAAGTGAATTTAAAAATTTCGTTGGCTAACTAAAGCAGTTGTAATTTGGTCAGTTTTCATGCTGGATTGGATAAAATGATTTAGTTGATAGACGTTAGTTGTATTACTGTCATTCACTCCAGTAGGGTTAACCCTAACATTAGCTATGCCAACGCAGCTAAAAAGGCAACCGGCGGGACCCACATCCCCCCGCAACCCGAGACCAATCCAGTCTGATGGAAACAATGATGGCCAGGATGGAATCCATGTTCGAGAGAATGATGGAGAAAGTGATGAGCCAAATGACGCAAATGATGGCCACCATTTGTAAATCCTCATGCAAACGGGATTAGACATTACCATCTGGAACGCAAACGGCCTGATCAACAACAGGCACGAGGTTGAGCTATACTGCATGACCAACCAAGCCCACATCTTACTCATTTCCGAAACCCACTTTTCTGCCAGGTCTTACCTCACCTTGAGAGGCTATAACCTTATGTCCGCCAGCCACCCTAATGGTACAGCCCGCGGTGGGGCGGCCATCCTCATCCGCAGCAGCATCAAGTTCGAGACCCTACCAGCCATCCAAAAAGGCTGGGTGCCATTGCACCCGAGTTTCCGTCAACACCACCCACGGTGACATCACTGTAGCCCCCGCCTACTGCCCTCCCAGGCACAATGTCGGGGGGCGAGGATTTTCGGAATGCTCCTGAACAGCCCTAGGCCCAAAAGTTCGTCATAGGCGGGGACTTCAATGCCAAACACACCTGGTGGCGATCCAGGGTCTGCAATCAAAAAGGCCGAGTACTATGCAGGCAGGTTCTGCCCCACAATCTTAAGTGCCATGGAACTGGCACACCGACCTACTGGCCCACCGATCCTGCCAAAATCCCAGACGTCTTGGACATTGCCATTTTTGGTGGCCTGGATCCTGCAAGGATTCAAGCCAGAGAGGTCGAAGATCTCCTCTCGGACCACAGCGCCATTGCCATCTCCGTGTACGCCTCAGCCATGCTACGATCCGGCCGTAAAAAGCTGATCTACTGAATAACTACACCAACAACACCTTTTGAAACACTTTTCTAGGAGTGAGATATCACATCAGACTGGATAAAAGTTTGGTTGCTCTAGCTCTTATAGCCTTCGAGCAATGGGCGACAAACAAGACGGACGGACGGACAGACAGGGGCTATATCGACTCGGCTATTGATGCTGATCAAGAATATATATACTTTATGGGGTCGGAAACGCCTCCTTCTGTGTGTTACACACATCCACTTTTAGCACAAATACAATATACCCTTTTACTCTTCGAGTACGGGTATAAATATAGGGAGGATGGCTATGAAGGTCTAGCGATAGCATATAGAAATGACCTCAAAATGAAAAAATACCTTATGAATCAGATCAGGACATAGTAATTTCAAGTACCAACTATAAACGAGAAAGAACGTACGGAGTCGCTGTAGGCGCGACTCTACTTTTATACCCGTACTCAGTCAGTACACATGTGATTTATGTGGAATCTTCAAATGTTTTATCAGTTTTTACATTTTACATTTGTTTGATGCATCTGTCATCTATAGTACATCTACATCAGTTCTCACAACAACACACGTACACTGCACGAGACAGAGCGTGCGAATGTGAGTGTGAGAGAATCAGCAACATATATCATCCCTCAAAATAAATGTATATTTTGTTATGGTTGTAGCGGGAGGTGGGGCAGCTCGCTGCTGATAATTCATTTCATCATTGTGACTATAATAATGATCCGATCTGGACCAAATTTGGGAATCTGGTAGATGTGATTATTCCCTACCATATTGCATTTTTGGTTTTTTTCTATCTTCAAAATTGTGGATTTTCGTCTTTTGTGGGGGCGGAAGGGGGTGGGGCGAAATTTTGAAATACACTTGTTCAGGTTCGGTATCACAGGAGTCTGGGCAAAAAATTTGGTTGCTCTAGCTCTTATAGTCTCTGAGATCCAGGCGTTCATTTTTACGAAAAACCAAATCAACTCGATTTTGTGTGAGTGCGAAAGAGAGGGAGCGAAGTTTTTTCGTATATTTGCCTCTATTGTGGCTATATTAATGATCCGATACGATTCGATTCAGATTTGGGCCCCTGATATATATGGGCTGTCTCTATGATTCTGCATTTTTTAGTTTTTGTTTTTCAAAAAAACCGCCACAGATGTGCGCCCTTTGTGGGGGTGGAAGTGGGCGGGGCGAAATTTTGAAACACTTTTCTAGGAGTGAGATATCATACAGCCTTCGAGCAATGGGCGACAAACAAGACGGACAGACGGACGGACAGACGGGGCTATATCGACTCGGCTATTGATGCTGATCAAGAATATATATACTTTATAGGGTCTGAAATTATTCCTTCTCTATGTTACACACATCCACTTTTACCACAAATACAATATACCCTTTTACTCTTCAGTACGGGTATAAAAAAATCGGATTATCTCTTCCATATACTTTGAACCAGCGACATCCATTGAAATCTTTAAGCAAGCTATAGATAATCTTCCGGAAAAATTAGACTCTCTTAAAAGTGTAATTGTGGCAGGGGACTTTAATGCTAGACATAAAGGTTTTGGGACACAATAAAAAGTGAAAAAGGAGCCTTTTTACAGCAAGCAATGAACAATGCAGGATACTGTCTAGCAAATGATAGAAGCCCCACGTTTAGGAGAAATATAGATTCGACTGCAGGATCTGTCTGGGACCTAGCTTTTTGTAAGGGGTATAAATGTTGTGAAATGGAACTGTGCGAAACTGTTTCTTGGCGCTAGTCACCACCATCCGATAAGTTTTGAGCTGACTGGTAGGGAAAAAACGGCTGAAACAGTTTCTAGCTAAAAAAGAGGCTAATAAAAATTTGGAGAAAAAATGATATATAAAGAAACATAGGATATCTACCTAAACGCATGCAACATGAAATGTATGCTGCCTCTTACGAGGTTGAAATAGATGGCCGAGGCTATGGTGGGACGAGCAGTTAGCCAACCTGTTTGACGAGTTCTCCGAGGCCCAAAAAAAATCATGTTCTGAGCCAGCCTTTCAAAATTATTGCAAGGCAGTTGATCTTAAAATCAATCAGGCGGATGTGGGCGCGGCGAAATTTTGAAACACTGTTCTAGAAGTGAGATATCACATCAGACTGGATAAAAAGTTTGGTTGCTCTAGCTCTTATAGCCTTCAAGCAATGGGCGACAAACAAGACGGTCAGACATACGGACATTTACGACAAATACTTTTACTCTTCGAGTACGGGTATAAAAAGGCCAGAAAATAACGGACGTCTTCACGCGTAGGAGTGTAGTAAATGTCAGAGCCAGCCAATATGGTGAAATCATTGTACCAGAAAATATGAACAACCTTACCATCATACAACATAAAACCTCAAGTATTCATGGGGCAGGTGAAAAGCCAACTTGTTCCTTTCGCTTTCAAGGAGAGTAGCAGTGACGCAGATATGATAGAAAGTAAAATTAATAGTAAATTAATTTCCAAGGAAAACTGAAGAGTTCAGATATATTTTTACCGATTCTAAGATAGTAGATGTAATTTTTATGTCTGAAACTTGGTTTGTCCCTCACCTAGTATGTGACATGCGGGTGGAGTGACAATTTACACAAGAAAACATATCCTAACCAAAAGTGTATGCAAAAACAGCCCTCAATAGGCGAACTTGGATATATTTTTTGTAAAACTCATCAACACGAAAAATTCAAATAAATTCCTAGCAGGATGAATTTCGCGACCTTATCAGAACAGTGACTATTCCAAACTGACAAATAAAATATCGAACATAATTCGTTTATATACGGATATAATTCTGATTGGAGATTTTTTAATTGCGATATCTTTCGACAAAGTCACTTGACTGTAAATATGCAAGCAATAAGACTGAGCTTGGTAAACTCTTCGGGGCCACACACTATAGAAAAGCTCGTAATACTTTACTTCACTTATTTTTTGTATGTTAAAACAAGAGTAATGCTACACGATCAACTGCCAGTACCTGGAAATTCGATATAGCCATGTCTGTCCGTCCGTCTTGTTTTTCACTCATTGCTCGAAGGCTATTAGAGCTAGAGCAATCACATTTTTTTCACAGACTGATGTGATATCTCACTCCTAGAAAAATGTTTCAAAATTTCGCCCTGCCCACTTCCGCCCCACCAAAGAGCGCACATATGTGGCGTCCAAAATTTTGAATATAACAAAAAACTAAAAATGCAGTATCATAGAGAAAGACCTTATCTATCAGGGGCCCAAATCTGAATCGGATCGGATCATTAATATAGCCACAATAGAAAAACATACGAAAAAAACTTCGCTCCCTCTCTTTCGCACTCACACAAAATCGAGTCGATTTGGTTTTCGTACAAATGAACGCCTGGATCTCAGAGACTATAAGAGCTAGAGCAACCAAACTTTCTGCCAAGACTCCTGTGATACCAAACCTGAACAAGTGTATTTCAAAATTTCGCTCGCCCCCTTCCGACCCACAAAAGACAAAAGTCCACAATTTTGAAGATAGGAAAAAACGAAAAATGCAATATTGTAGAGAATGACCATATCTACCAGATCCCCGAATTTGGTTCAGATCGGATAAATATTGTAGCCACAATGATGAAATGAACTTTCAGCAGCGAGTCCCCTTGCGGGGGTTGCCCCCGCAACAAAATATACATTTTATTAGGGTTGATGGCAGCAGCGGCTGCTACTGATTCTCTCACACTCACACTCACGCTCACAGACTCTGCCCCGTGCGGTTTACGTGTGTTGTTGTGAGAACTGATGTAGATTTAGATGACAGATGCAGCAAACAAATGTAAAATGTAAAACTGATAAAACGTTTAAAAATTCCACATAAATCACATGTGTAGAGACTGAGTACGGGTATAAAAGTAGAGTCGCGTTTACAGCGACTCCGTACGTTCTTTCTCGTCTGTAATAGTTTCATCAAAAATCGCGTAAATCACTTTGATTTTAAAAATGTTAAATTTATCGGCGTCCATTGTTATGCAGAAGCCAAAGCTAAAATTTCAAGACCAATCATTATATCATGTTTCAAATGCTCGTCCATAACTACATTAAACATAATTTCCATATTAAGTTGACAAATTTTTATAGTAGACAGTATTTGTAAATTGTATCGTACAACACTTTCGCCTATTCCTTTCAGAATGATTAAATTATGAAATCATTTTTCCAGCTAATCGTCTGCTAACTTGTCCTTGATCAAGGAACACTCGGCACCCGAGTCAAAAGAATGGAAAGGGCTCACCAAGTTGATATAATACTCCTTTGGGCTCCAACACTGCACAGACATCCACTCGTTTCTCTGTCATTCTGCTATTCGATGCCGACGTACCCTTCATACATGCGGATGCAATATGACCGACGTTCCCGCATTTAAAACAGGTCACACCAGTCCTGTCTCGTCCCGCGAATGGTTTTCCATACGATTGATTTGAATTTGATTGTTCTGCCTTTCTCTAACGGCACTCCAGCAATTTATGTCCGGGATTCCCACAGTAATGGTATTTTATTGGAGTGTGTGCCTTGAACTTCTTCTTATCGGGTCCGATCGAATGGTCTGAAACCAGATACTCGCTTCGCTTGCTGTATGCAAATGCCTTCCATTGCTGCTGTAGTTCATTTCGATTCGTTATATTGGTGGTGAAAAGTAAGCTTGCAGACGAGTGTCGATTTGCGACGTGTGTGCCAATACGAAAGAAACAGCTGTTTTTTTGAATGTCCATTGACTTCTATTTCGTCATTAATGACGTCACTAGTCGACTACCATATGCCGACAAACACTCGCCTGTTTTCGGTCGTCCGTTGAGGATGTTCAATAAGATGGCGACCGATGTCTCAGCATCATCGAAGCGGTGGACGAACAATTCTTCGAATTGTTGCCAGGTTATACCGGCAAAGCTGATCTGAGCAAGCCATTGGGAAGCGCTCCCTTCTAGTGCTCCGCTCAGCAACATAACCAGCGTTCTGCCTTACAGAGGATGCTTAGTCAGGATCATGTCGGCTGTTTTGACCCAAGCGCTTGCATCAGCTTCAGCCGCGTCTGGATTGAACTTTGGCAATCTCATTGAATTTTCACTCGATGTCGTTGAAGCAGGCTTCTGCATTGTTTTTATAATTTCCATAAATCTTTGGTCTTGTGCTTCAAGTAAAGATCGCCATTCATCGTCACGCTTCTCCTGGGCTTGAGCCCACTTCTGATGTCGGAGAAGGTAAAACTGTCTTTTCCTCCGGAAATCTGTGCACTAACTAAAAGCCTCTCTTCTCGTTTTCTTCCTTTTTGCTTACGCCACGCAGGAAACAGTATTGCATCAGCCAATTGCTCTCTTTGGCAATTTCCTTTTTGATCTTGCTATCTCTCAGAGGCCACCTACACACACAACCGCGCCACACTCGGATGACGCGACACTCTCTCGTTCTCAATCCTCGCTCTCAGCAACAATGCGAACAACGGGTACGCAATTGCGTAGTTTCTATTCTCCTTTAATAACATTGTTTCTTAATTCTAACATTACTGTTCACATCTTCATCAGTTTTCTTACGTTGCTATCATACATCTCCGACATATGTTAATGTGTGTTTGAAAACATCTCCAGAGAATATAGCATGGTTTGCACAAGAAAATGTTTATTTTTTCTATAAATAGGCTCCTCAAGAATTAAGGAAGTATGTTTGTATGTATGTGGGAAATGCTGTTGATGAAATTAATGCGTGTTTGAAAAAAAAAAAAAAATCTAATTTGTGGAACTGTGAAAACACTTATATTGACTTCAAATGTACGTGTTCAATTGCAAAACGACGCTTTAGCAGATTTGTTTTTCAGACAACTGTCATTCTGTAACAAAACATTTTATGATAAATTTTGATTTTTATAACTTTTTGTGTGAAAAATTGTTTTCTGATAAAATTGCAGCTTGTGTAAGTATGTTTGTTGCTTTTGAAAATGTGTTTTAAACCAACCATCATTGTTTTTAAAGTTAAATATCGAGAGGATTAAATTTGGACCGGCGAACGCGAAATGTGTCACTTGCTGTGGCTTCGAGGAGCCGTAGAAAGTAGTCAAAACATTACAAATCGCAATTGTAATTGTAATTGTTTTGTTTATTGTATTTCCTAGTGCTACAAGCAAAGGGGGCTATAATTAGAGCACTAGTCACTAGGTGTCACATTTGTTTGGTATTCAACTTAGATCTAAATTAAATTAAAAATTACATTTGTTGGTTTGTTTTCTCATGATAATATTCGTGACTTTTTTTTTTTTAGTTTTATTTAAAATTTAATTTGTTTTAATTAGATTTAAAATATTAATCTAATGTGATGTGGACTCCTGTGTTTTAAATTGTGTAAAGTTTCGTATTATTATACCCGTACTCGAAGAGTAAAAGGGTATATTGTATTTGTGGTAAAAGTGGACGTGTGTAACATAGAGAAGGAATCATTTCCGACCCTATAAAGTATATATATTCTTGATCAGCATCAATAGCCGAGTCTATATAGCCATGCCTTTCCATCCGTCTGTCTGTCCGTCCTTCTTGTTTGTCGCCAATTGCTCGGAGGCTATTAGAGCTAGAGCAACCAAATTTTTCCATACTGATGTGATATCTCACTCATAGAAAAGTGTTTCAAAACTTCGCCCCGCCCACTTCCGCCCCCACAAAGGACACACAACTGGGGCGTCAACAATTTTGAAGATAACAGAAAACGAAAAATGCAGAATCATAGAGAAAGACCATATCTATCAGGGGCCCGATAGTCTGAATCGGATCGGATCATTATTATAGCCACAATTTGAAAACCATTTCGAAAAACATCATTCCCTCTCTTTCGCACTCACACAAAAACGAGTCGATTTGGTTTTCGTACAAATGAACCTGGATCTCAGAGACTATAAAAGCTAGAGCAACCAAACTTTCTGTCCAAGCTCCTCTGATACCACTTCAGTACAAGTGTATTTCAAATTTTCGCCACGCCCCCTTCCTCCGCCACAAAATATGAAAGTCCACAATTTTAAAGATAGAGAAAAACGAAAAATGCTGTATCATAGAGAATGATCATATCTACCAGGTTCCTGAATTTTGTTCAGATCGGATCATTATTATAGCCACAATGATCAAATGAATTTTCAGCAGAAATTTCCCCCTTCCCCTTGCAGCATAAGTCATTTATGGGGATGATAGTCGCTACAGATTATCTCTCTCGCTCACACACTGCTCGTGCAGTGTCCGTGTGTTGTTGTGAAAAGTGAAGATGATGTATATGACAGATGTAGCAAAAAAATGTAAAATGTAAAAACTGATAAAACATTTGAAAATTCTATATAAATCATACCGACTGAGTACGGGTATAAAAGTAGTGTCGCGTAACGGCGACACCACACTTTCTTTCTCGTTATATATGCATTTATGTTATTCTCTGTAGAGATTGTTATACCCGTACTCGAAGAGTAAAAGGTATATTGTATTTGTGGTAATTGCTGTCTGTCCGTCTTGTTTGTCGCCCATTGCTCGGAGGATATTAGAGCTAGAGGGACCAAATCTTTTTTCCAAACTGATGTGATATCTCACTCTTAGAAAAATTTTTCAAAATTTCGCCCCGCCCACTTCCGCCCCCACAAAGAGCGCACATCTGTTGCGTCCACAATTTTAAAGATAACAGAAAACGAAAAATGCAGAATCATAGATGAAGACCATATCTATCAGGGGCCCAAATCTGAATCGGATCGGATCATTAATATAGCCACAATAGAAAACCATACGAAAAACTTCGCTCCCTCTCTTTCGCACTCACAAAAATCGAGTTGATTTGGTTTTCGTAAAATGAACGCCTGGATCTCAGAGACTATAAGAGCTAGAGCAACCAAACTTTTTTCCAAGACTCCTGTGACAGCAAACCTGAACAAGTGTATTTCAAAATTTCGCCCCGCCCCCTTCCGCCCCCCAAAAGACGAAAATCCACAATTTGTAAGATAGAAAAAAACCAAAAATGCAGTATCGTAGAAAATAACCATATCTACCAGATTCCCGAATTTGGTTCAGATCGGATCATTATTGTAGCCACAATGATCAAATGAATTTTCAGCTGCCAGCTTCCCCACCCCCTTGCAGCAGTCATCGTTTATGGGGATGATTGTCGCACAGATTCTCTCACACGCCCACTCACGTTCAAACATTCTGCCTCGTGCAGTGTACGTGTGTTGTTGTGAGAACTGATGTAGATGATGTAGATGTAGATGTCGACGACAGATGTAGCAAAAAATGTAAAATGTAAAAATGATAAAACATTTTAAAATTCCACATAAATCACATGTGTACTGACTGAGTACGGGTATAAAAGTAGAGTCGCGTTCGAAGCGACTCCGTACGTTCTTTCTCGTTTGAGTTCATGTATGCGTTTTAGCATACTTTGGGTGTATTGTAGCAAAAATTCACGGCGAATAGCGTTCCAGACGTCCTAAGTACTCTACCACAACTCCATCATTCCACTGGGAAGGTGGAATGGTTTGAGGCGGTATAAATCAAAATGGAGTTCGATCCTTGGAATCGGTCAATGGGATAATGTAAAAGAAACAATATATAATCATTATAAAACAGAATCTTGGAGATGTCATCGGGAATATGGGTCTTTTGCTAAAAAATGCATTCTTCAGCAAGACAATGCAACCAAATACTCGTAATTTTTGGTCAAAAATTTGAGTCCAAACAAAAGATTACAGTCCATTAAGTGGCCACCGTAATCTCCCGATAGGATCCCATTAAAAATTATGGAGCGATGTCGAATCACAGCTGGCAAAATATTGGCTCCTTCAATTGGTATGATGGAGTTGTGGTAGAGTACGAAGAACGCCTGGAACGCTATTCCCCCTGAATTTGTATGTATGCCAAATCATATTGATGAACTCAAAAAATTAAAAGGGCTAAGGACTTATTATTAAAAAATTTTCAAAATAAATATTTGTTAAAAAGTCAACGGAGTGCAAAACTGTAACATTTGACTATTTTTGCATTTTTCTTTGCCATTTTTTTTCCAGATTATCAAATGGATTCAAAATTTTCTGGAAACATTGTAAAATAAATCACCAACAAAACAGTACTTAAATCTTTGTCATACATATAATAGAAGAGAAGATACAGACCGTTGAAGTGCGTATACTAAAATGGTGTTACAGTTTTGCTCGTCAGTGTATGTATAGAGGTGGTCAAATAAATTTGAAAGCTATGTAACAAAAATTCTCTATGTTGAAACTTTCATTCTTACTAAATCTTTTAAAACTTAATCTTAAGTCATGTGAAAAACGGAGCGCTACTTCTGAAAAATACATAAAATATGTAACATACATAAAAATACATACATAAAAAATGTAAAGAGGACTGGTATGTCGACTTTAGGTTAACATTAATTGGAACGTAACAGTATCCGATAACGACAATTAATTTTCCCATTGGCTCATGTGAGGGTAAACTTCCAAAACTTTCAGCTTTACAAAAAGCAACCCTGATTTGAGCAAGACTGATCACTCAGATTATTATCACTACTGATCACACTATCCGACACGAATTGTCCTCAAGGAACTAAACCAACTTTTTCTCAATGATTTGGGGCTAAAGCTAGGTACACACGATGCAAACAATTTGCAAAAATTATCACTACTGATCACACTATCCGACACGATTTTTCCTCAAGGAACTAAACCAACTTTTTCTCAATGATTTGGGGCTAAAGCTAGGTACACAGTACACACGATGCAAACAATTTGCAGCAAGTTGAAAATAATTTGCAGCAAAAGTTTTTCACAAATGTTTACACCTATGCAAATATTGCAAGAAAATTTCTTGCTTCAATAAATTTTTGTTTTGCACGCAAACTTTTGCATGCCTATTTTCGTGCAATATATTGCGTTAATGTCTACACGTGTTTTCATTTTTTGTTTGCAGTGCTTGCAAGTGACACTCATTTGCAAGTTCTGTTGTTTTGTGAGAGTCAAGGAATAACGACGTGTTTATATTATGTCGGCAAAAAAAATCGAGAATTGCTGCTATTGCTATATTAGCGATTTTAATTAAACGTAAAAAAATGAGAAGATTAGTCTGCAAAAAAAAAAAAATGTTGGGTGAAAGAGTAGATTTCCAAAATAGATGAAAAAGGAGTGCATCAGAACCTTTTAAAAGAGCTACAAAATGGAGATGAAACAAATTTTTAATAAATTTAAGCGCATCGAAAAAACTCCCATTTGCTGGTATAATTGTCCGATGTACCCTTGCCACTCTTTTTTTTGCTTCAATCTGCGCACTTCTTGCAAACATTGAGTACGCAAATGATGAATTTTTGTTTTTATTTCCTCATTACTAATGTCTAATTTTTCAGCAATTTCGCGATAAGCATTTTGCTTTTTATACTTATTTTTATAGTCTGCTGACGAGACATCCTATAAAACAGAATAATTTACGTATAAATTAATTAATTTTATCGTTTTCTCGCGTCAATAGCCGAGTCGATATAGCCATGTCTGTCCGTCCGTCTGGTTTTCACTCATTGCTCGAAGGCTTTTAGAGCTAGAGCAACCAAACTTTTTATCCAGTCTGATGTGATATCCCACTCCTAGAAAAGTGTTTCAAAATTTCGCCCCGCCCACTTCCGCCCCCTCAAAGGGCGCACATCTGTGGCGTCAACCATTTTGAAAATAAAAGAAAACTAAAAATGCAGTATCATAGAGAAAGACCATATCTATCAGGTGCCCTATCTGAATTGGATCGGATCATTAATATAGCCACAATAGAGAAAAACATACGAAAAACTTCGCTCCCTCCCGCACTCACACAACAACGAGTCGATTTGGTTTTGCATTTTGTGTCGCCTGGATCTCAGAGACTATAAGAGCTAGAGCAACCAAGCTTTCTGTCCACACTCCTGTGATACCAAACCGAAACAAGATGAAAATCCACAATTTTGAAGATAGGAAAAAACGAAAAATGCAGTATTTTAGAGAATGCCCATATCTACCAGATTCTAAATGTTGTTCAGATCGGATCATTATTGTAGCCACAATGATCAAATGAATTTTCAGAAGCGAGAATACCCCGCGCCCTTTCAGCGCTTCCCCGCGCCCGTTTTAGCGTAAGTCATTTTTGATTGTCGCTACAGATTCTCCCTCTCGCTCACACACTGCTCATACATTCTGCCTCGTGCAGTGTACGTGCGTTGTTGTGAGAAAAGATGTAGATGATGTAGATGTAGATGACAATGTAAAAAAAATGTAAAATGTAAAACTGATAAAACATTTTAAAATTCCACATAAATCACATTTGTACTGACTGAGTACGGGTATAAAAGTAGAGTCGCGTTCACACCGACTCCGTACGTTCTTTCTCGTTTTGTTTGTGTGTAACGCACAGAAGGAATCATTTCCGACCACATTAAGTATATATATTATTGATCAGCATCAATAGCTGAGTCTATGTCTGTCGGCCACTTCTCGAAGACTATAAAAGCTAAAGCAACCAATTTTTTTCCAGGCTGATGTGATATCTCACTCCTACAAGTGTATTTTGAAATTTTGACCGACCACCTTCCGCCTCCACAAAAGGCGTACATCTGTGGCGTCCACAATTTTGAAGATAACAGAAATCGAAAAGAAAGCCCAAACCTATCAGAGGCCCGAATCTAAATCGGATCGGATCATATCCACAATGGGAAAACCAAATGGAGAAGTATTGTTCCCTCTCGTTCTCTCTCACAAACCAACGCGTCGGCTTTGCCGAGTGCCTGGATCTCAGAGACTATAAGAGCTAGAGCAACCAAACTTTCTGTCCAAACTCCTGTGATACCACTTCAGTACAAGTGTATTTCACAATTTCGCCACGCCCCTTCCGCCCTACCAAAAAATGAACAGTTCACAGTTTTGAAGATATGAAGATATGATATGCAGTATCGAAGATTCCCGAATCTGGTTCAGATCGGATCATTATTATAGACAAAATTTATTTTCATCATCGATAACCCCACCCCCATCACCCTAACCACTAGAACAAAATATACATTTATGGTTGATAGCCGCTACTGATTCTCTCCTTCGCTCCACACACTAATTACACACTCTGCCTCGTGAAGTGTACGTGTATTGTTGTGAGAACTGATGTAGATGTTGATGACAGGTGCAGCAAAAAAATTTAAAATGTAAAAAACTGATAAAACATTTGAAAATTCCACATAAATCATACCGACTGAGTACGGGTATAAAAGTAGTGTCGCGTACCGGCGACACCACACTTTTCTTTCTCGTTATATATGCATTTATGTTATTCTCTGTAGAGATTTTGTTATACCCGTACTCGAAGAGTAAAGGGTATATTGTATTTAATGGTAATTGCTGTCTGTCCGTCTGTCCGTCTTGTTTGTCGCCCATTGCTCGGAGGATATTAGAGCTAGAGGGACCAAATCTTTTTCAAACTGATGTGATATCTCACTCCTAGAAAAATGTTTCAAAATTTCGCCCCGCCCACTTCCGCCCCCCATAAAGGGCGCACATCTGTGGCGTCCATAATTTTGAAGATAACAGAAAACGAAAATGCAGAATCATAGAGTCAGCCCATATCTATCAGGGGCCCAAATCTGAATCGGATCGGATCATTAATATAGCCTTTGTGGGGGCGGAAGTGGGCGGGGCGAAATTTTAAGACATTTTTCTAGGAGTGAGATATAACATCAGTCTGGAACAAAAATTGCTCTAGCTCTTATAGTCTCCGAGCAATGGGCGACAAACACGACGGACAGGCAGCAAATACCACAAATACAATATACCCTTTTATACCCGTACTCGAAGAGTAAAAGGGTATATTGTATTTTGCTAAAAGTGGATTTGTGTAACACACAGAAGGAGGCGTTTCCGACCCCATAGAGTATATGTCGGAGAGTCATTTTGATAATGATACTCTTCATTGTTTTCCTCTTCCTCTTGTTGTGCCACTTTGTGGAAAAAGACGTTTCCTGGCGCGTGGCATGACTTTCCGCTTCAAACTCCAAAAACTGACTGGCTCCGCAATTCTTTTCTAATTGCCATATTCTCTTCACACATGCCAGCATCACTCACACATGCAAGCATTTGCCAACACACAATCAAGCCTTGACTGATCTTCTTTTTGATTTCCTTCTTCATCTGCCTTACTGCAGATTTATTCTCTCTCTCTCATGCCCACGCCAGGCTACGTCAGACAAGAACTGCCAGCCCACGAAAGTAACAGAGGAACAAGCAAACAGTACCGTGGTTAAAGGCACAACGAACACGGAAGTAACATTTATAAATCAATTCTTTATTTAAATTAAAAAGTTAATATGCGACACGGCCTTCTGACCTACACACGTCCTCGTGTGTTTGCAAATCTAAAATTTCTTTTCTTCTTTTTAATCTTTGTTTTCTTTCACAAGTTTTCAGAGTATAAATCATAAACAATGAATTACTCCTTTACATAGAAATAATTTCCTTAAGGCTTACTTTCTTTTTTAAATGGATTTAATTTTACTGCCCCAAGATACGGATTACCACAAGTTGATCTAGCCAAAATTTATTAAACGTACAATAGCTCTCAGTTTATTTCACAATAAACCGGCCAAACAGCACTATTTTCGTTACCATAGCTCACAGTTTACACCATATTAAACGGGCCAAACAGCTTTATCTTCGTTACCATAGCTCACAGTTTACATCACATTAAACCGGCCATCATACAACATTATCTTCTCAACAACTTATTACTTTTACATCAGATCAACATCATCACAACCCTCAAAGGCCACATTTCCATCACTTTTATCATCATACTCAGTAACATCTAAGCTCTCAGCGGCTTTGCCTTCCTCGTCACTTCCAATATCCAACTCTGTGGTAATCCCCTCCTTGGGCATACTTCGCAAAAATTCGTGCGAGTATTTATATGTTCGACTAGAATTTATTGACTTAAGCTTATACCGATCCCCATCAAAACTTCGGTTACTAAAACGGACCTCTATACTTCGGGTCTAGTTTGGTTTGGTGCCTTTCTTCATTCTTAAGCAGCACATAGTCTCCGACCTTGTGTTTTACAATTGCTGCCTTATTTCTATCAAATCTATGTTTTCATAATTGGCATTCTTTTCCATATTATACTTTGCCATTTCTCTAACTATTTGAACTTCAACAGTGTTTTCATTATCAGCAACAGGCATTAGACCAAATGGCCTTGCTTCTTTTCCAATAAGTAATTCTAGTGGACTAACTTTGTTTACTCTGTTGGTCGTGCAATTTAGAGCCAGTTGTACCTCTTGTAAAAAGCATCCTGCCAAGATCGCTGGCTCGTTTCAACCGCAGTTAGCATTGACTTTAGAGTACTCATTACTCGCTCCACCTGGCCGTTGGCTCGACTAGCCCCTATTTGCAATTAAATGCAAATCTATCTTTTGCGCAGAGCAGAAATCACGAAACACTGAACTAGAAAAACTACGACCCTGATCTGCAATCAAGCGAGAAGGGACACCAAATAACGATATTGATGCCTTCACAGCTTTGATACAGTTTTCACTATCCAGACTTACTGTATGGCACAAAGTGGACAAACTTGGTAAATCCGTCTATTTGGACAATTACATACTCCTTTTGGTCGTTTTTACCACTAAGCTTTCCAGTAATGTCGATATGAACAGTATGCCACGGAATATCAATCTTCTGGATGGGATGCAATTCGGGCTGTATTTTTCAGACGGTGGTTTGGACAATCTGCAGGTAATGCAGTTATCTACAAATGTGCGGACATATTTAGACATTTTTCAAACCAATAAAATTCATACATTTTCTCCAGTGTTTTCTCCCAACCAAGATGCATAATTGCCTCGTGAACATTAATAACTACGGACCACCTAAACGGCTTTGGAATGACAGGCAGACAACGGGTTTTCCATTTCTCTGAATTTTCCTATAGAGTGTTCAGCTCGCAACTCATACGTCTTGGCCATATCCTCTGATAGCCCATTGTCACGCAACTTGGTAGCAATTGACGACGTTTCCTTATCTCTCTGCTGTTCAGCCAACAGCCAATTATCTGTGACCTCAGTTAAATTGATGTGATGTTCGACTGTTCTAGCTAACACAACATGATTGTCTGGTAGTGGGTTTCGAGAAAGGAAATCTACATGAGCCATTCGCTCACCGGGTCTATATTCTATGTCGAATTCGAACGACTGCATATACGACCCACCAACGATGTACTCTGGGGAGTCAGTTCGATCTTTTTGTGCGGGAGGCCTTAAGCGAATTCAATCTGTGAAAACTACAAATTTGCGGCCATGTATGTAATGGCGAAAATGTGTAATCGAATTGTAAACAGCGAGGGTCTCTAACTCATATGAATGGTATCGAGATTCAGCAGGTGACGTTCGTTTGCTGTAATACTCAATTACCCTAGGCTTATTGTCAATTTTGTGCAACAAAAATTGCACCATGCTCATCTGCACTCGCATCAGTGTGCAGCTCTATGGGATATTGCGGATCGAAGATAGTGAGAACAGGTTCATTAGTCAGAATAGAAATAACTTTCTGCCGTATATGCTCGTGCTCTGGGTCCCAATGAAAGGAAACATTTTTTCGAAGTCAAAGCATAAAAGTGGTTTTAACATCTGCGAAAATTTAGGAACAAACTGCCGAAAATACGAAACCAACCAAATAAACTGCCTTAATTGGTGCACCGACTGCGGAGGAGTCAAATTCACCAAGGCACGTATCTTTTCGCGGATTTGGTCAGTTTCACCCTCTCTAACTTCGAATCCCAAATATTCAACGCTGGACTTAAGAAAAGAACATTTTGCAACATTAAAGAAGCCAGCTTTGGTAAGCGTTTGCAAAACTACTCTTAACCTATCCAAGGCTTCATTTATATTGCTTTTGACTATCATAATGTCGTCCATATACACAACGACATAGGAATGAGTAAGTTCGCCTAATGTCTTGTTAACGGCCCTCTGAAATACCGATGGGGCATTCTTAAGTCCCATAGGCATAGCCAAAAACTCAAATTGTCCTTCTGGCGTCACAAAAGCGGTGCGCTCGATTTAGTTGGGATGAATTGGAATTTGATGAAACCCACTTTGCCATATCTATGCAGGTAAAATATTTAGCTCCACACAATCGGGAAATCTGATCAGAAATCGGTGGCAAAGGATATTTATCAGACACAGTGTTTGCGTTTAACTCTCTGTAATCTACACACAGGCGGTCGAACCATTTTTCTTTCGGACAAGTATCATCGGGCTCGCAAACGGAGAACAACTAGGGCGTATAATATTTGCCTTTAACAATTCATCCACTATTCGTCTTACTTGTTCTTTTTCTTCAACACTCAACCTAAAGGGGCGTCTCTGCACTGTCTTGTTGGGATCAATCAGACGTATTTCCAATTGTCCAGTAGTCACGCGGCTCTGTGGAACTCCATTTATAAATGATTTAGAAAAGTCTTTCAAAATTTTTATCAACTGATCTCTATCAGATCCTTCCAAATCGGTATCAACGTTTGCCAGGTCAGGAGTGCTTTCGAGCCAACACAGGATATATAGATTTTTTCCTTAAATATAACAAGTGATTTAGAGGTGATTGTTACACCTATTCCTGGCTCAAAATCTCTCGACCAATCATAACCTCGTAATTCATGTAGTTGTTTAGAACCACGTGAAACAGAATCTCAAAAGAATATTCGCTTATCATAACATTTGCAAGTATTTGTAAAGTGCTGCATACTGTATTATTACCAATACCTCTAAATACAACTACATTGTTTATTCTAGTTCCGGAAAGTTTCTGTGACGCAGCTTCCTTGATGAGCGAGCATTCGGTTCCGGAATCAAAACAAAATGGAAAAGACTCACCAAATTGCATCAGCGTTCCCATGGGCTCGACGACAGTACACACGTTAACGTTTTTTAACGTTAATGTTGTTGGAAGGTGTGACACGCTCTGGGCAAACTGTAGATACATGCCCAACTTTTCCGCACTTGTAGCAGGTCAGAGCTGACCGATCCTTACCTCCTGTGTTGGAAACGTGCTGATTGTGAATTGGTTGGTGCCGAGCTGCTTACTCTCTCTTAAAACGACAGTCGGCCATCTTATGACCAAGTTTCCCACAATTGTGACACTTGATATATGGAAATTGTTTGAACCTTTTTTGCTGGCGGACCAGATGAATTATCAGTAGAACACTGACCCTGTCGTACGTCAAATGAAAACGCCTTCAATTCTTGATGCAGCTCGTTGCGCGTCTTAATGTCCGTTGTAAACACTAAGCGCCGCAGTCTTTTGTCAACTCCTGCTGTATGCGCCAAAACAACGGAAACGGCTATTTGTTCCACGGTCAATGATTTCCATCTGGACATGAGCGAAGTGACCATTCTGCTTCCATACAACGAAAGGCATTCTCAACATTTGGGCGCCCATTTAGCAGATTCATCACGGTTGCCGCCAAGGTCTCCGTGCCAGTAAAATGTTGCAGAAATAATTCTCTGAATTGTGTCCACGTTATGCCCGCAAAGCAAGTTTGCGACAGCCAATGTGACGCAGTTCCCTCTAGCGACTTGCTAAGAGACATTACAAAGGGCGCTGCCCTCCAGCGGGTTTTCAGAGAATGTAGTCGACAGTTGAACACCAAGAGAGCGCGTCCGCGCCTGCACGATCAGGATTGAATTTCGGTAGTACGACGGCTATTGCGTCGTTTGATTGCGTACGTTGCATGGTTTTGATGAGCTCCATAAAATGGCGATTTTGCGACTCAACAGCATTCGGAGGTTTTCATCAGAACCGGCCTGAGGAGTAGTGTATCCCACTTCTGATGTCGGAGAGTCATTTTGATAATGATACTCTTCATTGTTTTCCTCTTCCTCTTGTTGTGCCACTTTGTGGACAAGACGTTTCCTGGCGCGTGGCATGACTTTCCGCTTCAAACTCAAAACTGACTGGCTCCGCAATTCTTTTCTAATTGCCATATTCTCTTCACACATGCCAGCATCACTCACACATGCAAGCATTTGCCAACACACAATCAAGCCTTGACTGTACTTCTTTTTGATCTCCTTCTTCATCTGCCTTACTGCAGATTTATTCTCTCTCTCATGCCCACGCCAGGCTACGTCAGACAAGAAATGCCAGCCCACGAACGTAACAGAGGAACAAGCAAACAGTACCGTGGTTAAAGGCACAACGAACACGGAAGTAACATTTATAAATCAATTCTTTTATTTAAATTAAAAAAAAGTTAATATGCGACATATATATATTCTTGATCAGCATCAATAGCCGAGTCGATATAGCCATGTCTGTCCGTCCGTCTTGTTTTTCACTCATTGCTCAAAGGCTATTATCTCACTCCTAGAAAAGTGTTTCAAAATTTCGCCCCGCCCACTTCCGCCCCCACAAAGGGCGCACATCTGTGGCGGCCACAATTTTGAAAATAACAAAAAACTAAAAAGGGGCCCAAATCTGAATCGGATCGGATCATTAATATAGCCACAAAAGAGGCAAATACACTTGGCCCTCGCTTAACACGGCCTCGTTTAACACGAACTCGGTCTTACACGGTTACAAATTTGCTTGCACGATTTGTTGGCTTTAAAAGCCACCAAACAATCTAAAATGACTGATTTTTTTGATAAGGAGCAACTAAAAAAGAAAACTTGCTAAAACGAAACGGCTTAAACTATAAATGCCACCAAATGCATTTAAAAATTGATATTAACAGAAACATCTTCTTACTTTTTAAAATTTTTTGAGTTTTAAAAGGTTTAACCTGTTAATTAAATTTATGAAGAACTTTTTAGTTTAATACCAACTTTAATTTTGAAAATATGAATGTTATGTTATACGTATTTAAGACTTTTGTTTTAATTTTAATAAATGCAGCCCAAATTTTAGCAAAAAAAAATTTCTTGTTGCCAATTTTGAATTTTAAGAACGTAACCCCTTATTTTGTACTGAATCCATGTTTCGCTTAACACGATTTCGCTTAACACGGGGTTATCTAGGAACGTAACCCCGTGTTAAGCGAGGGAAAATGTATACGAAAAACTTCGCTCCCTCTCTTTTCGCACTCACACAAAATCGAGTCGATTTGGTTTTTCGTACAAATGAACGCCTGGATCTCAGAGACTATAAGAGCTAGAGCAACCAAATTTTTTGCCCAGACTCCTGTGATACCGAACCTGAACAAGTGTATTTCAAAATTTCGCCCCGCCCCCTTCCGCCACCACAAAAGACGAAAATCCACAATTTTGAAGATAGAAAAAAACTAAAAATGCAGTATTGAAGAAAATGACCATATCTACCAGATTCCCGAATTTGGTTGAGATCGGATTATTATTGTAGCCACAATGATCAAATGAATTTTCGGCAGCAATCCCCCTCCCCTCCTCATGCAGAGTAAGTCAATTATTGGGGTTGATTGTTGCTGCAGCTTCTCTCACGCACACTCACGCTCAAACATGCTGCCTCGTGCGGTGTATGTTGTGTTGTTGTGAGAACTGATGTAGATGATGTAGATGTCGATGACAGATGTAGCAAAAATGTTAAATGTAAAAAACTGATAAAACATTTCCACATAAATCACATGTGTACTGACTGAGCGACTCCGTACGTTCTTTCTCGTTATTTTAATACTTTTATGTGAAAACTCTAAAATTTTAACTTACTATATTTCTTTCTTCATTTGACATATTGTCAAACCGGCTACATTTTCTGGCATGATATTTTCTATTTCTATTTTTTTTCAGTCTTGAAAAGTTTGTGTCTTGCTTCTTTGCACTTTTTTGCTAAAGGGACAACAGGAACAATTGATTTTTCAATGATGATATATCCATGTATCAAAATTTTGTGTACTATTGGCGACATGGGGTACCAAAAGTAATCAGCCCTATACTTAGTGAAAGTTTCAGAACAGATTATTTTGAATTTCTCTGAATTTATAGGGTAATGACATTTCATGGCAATCAAAATTATGTGTAAGCGCTGAATCAAATTATGATCTATTCCTAATATAGAGGATATAAAAGCCTCGTCACACATTGGACACGACTGGCGGGATTTCATTCAGGTGTGTCAGGTGTCCATCGAATTTTACAACAATTGCGTTTAATTGATAAGTATGCACTTATATATATCTAGGTTTTTGATCTGATTGTCCAAGTTTTCTTTTTCCTCTAATATAAGAGACATTATTTCTTTAACGTAGGCAATTTGTAGAGGACGGCAAAATCTAATGGATTGAGGCAATTTATTCAACCAAATGACTCTTTGTTTCTGATCTATAATTTTTATGGGAATGATTGAGGTAACAAAAAGAGAATCATCTAAAGATGGAGACTCTGCGATGCTAAATTTTTGTTTGTTTAAACTGTGACCAGTAGATCCATCAAAACCATAGCTAAAAATAAGCATACACTGGTAACGTCTGAAAGTAATTCAAAAACTTCCTCTTGCATTAATAATTTTTCGAGAAGCGGTATGGTTCAATAAGTTTTGCAAAGGAAACTTTGGCTTCATTTTCGGTCCATGTTAATCCAGCAGGTCTACATTTTAATTTCTCCTCAGCTATTTTGAAATATATATGGTAAAAATCGCAGCCATGTTGTTCACTAAGTTGTTTTCCATTTATGTATTGCTGCTTAGCAAAACCATTTCCATAAAAAAAGCGAATGCCTTTTTGAAAAGCTATTGGACTTGGAGAAACTAATTCAGTAGTCGTAGCATTTTTTTATTATTTATTTTTTCATTTGATTTTCTTGCTGAAATATTAGCAGCGTGTTGTAAAAATGGAGTTGAATTTGGTTTTTCTACAGCCAGTTCCGATGCCAACTTTTTTTTAAGTCGTTTACCAGCAGCTTCATATGTGAATTTCCGGACGACCCACTTTCTGTGGGGATGCATTTCTATCAAAAGCCGTATGTTCTATATACATAGTCATATCACTGGCTAGCCACACGCCGTGTGTTTTGTTTTAAATCGCTTTATGTTTCTGGCAGCATCGTGGCAAAATGTTTATTAATATAATAAATAAAGTTAGCAATTTTGTTTGATATTACTGGGATTATTGTTTTATTAAAGCGATCGCCATTCAATTTGTCGAGTATATAACACTTTTAGGGATTCTCGCGAGCAATTGTTGCTTTCCTAAACTTCAAGAAGAGCCACGTGACCAAACACATATGTTGCTAGATAAATACAAGTTTTTCAAATAGACGCAAAAAGTATCAAAAATGGTTAATTGTATTATAACAAGAACTTTTTTGTCGTTAATTTCTCGTTCTTACTCTTTTGCTAGTCTGTGATAATGATAAGTTATACTCCACAAAACACAAACACAATATATACATAGTTAGTATAAATCTATAGAGATACACATATAAAACAGCTCACAGTTGGACAACAAGACACAAAATTCAAAACATATACATAAGCTAATGTACATTAATAAATACCTTCGCAAGGATCTTCCATTTTTATACCCGTACTCGAAGAGTAAAAGGTATATTGTATTTGTGGTAAAAGTGGATGTGTGTAAACATAGACAAGGAATAATTTCCTACCCAATAAAGTATATACATATATTCTTAACCAGCATCAATAGCCGAGTCGATATAGCCCTGTCTGTCCATCCGTCTGTCTGTCCGTCTTGTTCGTCGCCCATTGCTCGAAGGCTAGAAGAGATAGAGCAACCAAATTTTTCCATACTGATGTTATATCTCACTCTAGAAAAATGTTTTACAATTTCGCCCCGCCCACTTCCGCCCCAAAAAAGTGCGCACAACTGTGGCGTCCACAATTTTAAAGATAACAGAAAACGAAAAATGCAGAATCATAGAGAAAGACCATATCTATCAGAGCCCAAATCTGAATCGGATGGGATCATTAATAAATTACAATAAAGAAAAACATACGAAAAAACTTCGCTCCCTCTCTTTCGCACTCATACAAAAACGAGTTGTTTTGGTTTTTTGTATTTTGTGTAGCCTGGATCTCAGAGACTATAAGAGCTAGAGCAACCAAACTTTCTGTCAAGACTCCTGTGATACCAAACCTGAACAAGTGTATTTCAAAATTTCGCCCCGCCCCCTTCCGCACCAAATTCTGTAATTATAATGCTGATTGATACTTAACTACCGATTGTCGGGTCTAATTGTAATTGTAAACCAGAATTCAAATTCAAAGAGAATAATACATTATCGAATGAACAATATCTCCATCCATTAGTTGTTATTGATTTAAACAGGAATTGATTGGACGAAAGTCCACAATTTTGAAGATAGAGAAAGAACGTATGGGTCGCTGTTAACGCGACTCTACTTTTATATCCGTACTCAGTCAGTCACTCAGGGCGGGAGGGGGCGTGGAAAAATTTTGAAATAAACTTGCTTTGAAGGGATAACACAGGAGTCTGGACAAAAAGTTTGGTTGCTCTAGCTCTTATAGTCTCTAAAATCGAGGCGCTCTCATTTGTACGAAAAACCAAATCGACTCGTTCTTGTGTGAGTGCGAGCGAGAGGGAACGATGTTTTTCGATATGATTTTTCCTATGGTGGCTATACTAATGATCCGATCCAATTCAGATTTGGGCTGAATGAATGGCCCTGATAGATATGGTCTTTCTCTATGATTCTGCATTTTTCGTTTTCTGTTATCTTTAAAATTGTGGACGCCACAGATGTGCGCTCTTTGTGGTGGCGTAAGTTGGCGTGGCGAAATTTTGAAAACTTTTCTAGGAGGTGAGATAGCACATCTGTGAAAAAAAATTTGGTTGTTCTGGCTCTTCTACCCTCCGAGCAATGGGCGACAAACAAGACGGACGGACAGACAGACAGAGAGACAGACGAACAGACATGGCTATATCGACTGGGCTATTGATGCTGATCAAGAATATATATACTTTATAGGGTCGGAAATGATTTCTCTCTATGTTTACACACATCCACTTTCACCACAAATACAAAATACCCTTTGACTCTTCGAGAACGGGTATACAAATAAATAGGTTTACGCACCAAAACCCGGTTTTTTTACCCACAGTGGTGTGGGGTTCTTGGGAAGTGGGTTGTGGTGTGGAATAAGTCGGGTCAGTGGGTTGTGGTGTGGGGAGTGAGTTTTTGTTGATTAGGCAGCCCCAATAGTGGCTGAGTGGGTGCCCTTTGCTGATTTTGCATCGCGGTATTTGATGAATGTATCCGGGTTCGGTTAAGGTGTGGGAATGAGTTTTGGGTCAGTGGGCTGTGGAGTGAGTTTTTGTTGATGTTGCAAAGCGGAAATTGATAAGTGTATCTGGTTGACCGTTACGAGGGTCGGTATAATTGTTCTAGTACTTATGTGTAGTGTATCTTAATGTACTAGTATGTGTAGGGTGTATTTTATGTATCGGTCCATGGTCCATAATCCGTTACACCAGCCCCTTTTTTCCGGGTGGGTGAAAGGCGGTGGTCGTTGGTTTCGTGGAATTCGCCTTAATGATGGTCTTCCGAATGCCGAGGTGGCCTGTCGTGGGCTGATCATGGCATTCCTTGAGGACTCTTTGGCGTCGGTCCTTTGGGACACAGAGTTTCCATGACATGACGTGATCGTAGGCTCCGTGACCCAGATGTCTGTAGAGTTCTCCATTCTCGAAGACGTAGTCTGGGTATTTATCGGGTTCTTCTTTGGTTTGCTGAATCCTTCGTGCGAGCCAGGGGCAAGTTGTTGTGTCCTCTTTGATTCTTGCTTCTCTTGGTGAGCTTCGGATGGGTGCGCGGGTTATCTCATGTTCCCGCTCGTGAATGATTTCGTACTCTGAGCCTAGCCGTGTCAGCTGTGACAAGCTTTCCAATTGGTCTCGTCGCACGTATAGCTGAAGTCCTGGCAAGGCGTTGTCGTAGATTCTGTAAAGCTGTTTAACTGGGTCGGTATGGTGCACGAGTAGCCGTATTTCGATGAGGTAATCTTTGAACGGTTCTCTCACCGCTCGCTTGCGGCCCCGGATCTGGTCGTCCAGTTGTTCGAAATACCGTGCTGGCAGGAAATACGGCAGAAACTCCTGGCGGAAATATACCCAGGAGCTACCTTGTAGTTGGCTGGTACGGTACGGTAAGTAGTACGGCCATGCTCCGAGGCAGCTGGTTGGTGTCCACTCCATAGGCGCGTGCGCGTTCCTCGAGTACTTCCAGAAACGATATTGGGTCATCTTCTCCGTTGAACTGAATGCCCCATCCGCGGATGCGTTCCGCCGTGCGTGCGACGTGGTTATAGTCGGGCCCGATTATGGGTGCGTCGATTGCTGGCACAATCCTCTGCGTTGGCGAACGGGAAGTTTCCGTGGTTGGTGGCTTTGGAAAATCGGCGGCCGTGACACCTGGTGGTCGGGGCCCGTTCTCAGTGATTGTGGGGACTTGTAAGGTGGCTTTTGGGTCCTGTCTCTTCGTATCTGATGGTCCCGGGGTGGTGGGCAGCAGGGACTTTGAGCGTCCGGCTGGTCTGGCGTATTGTCGCTCAAGTTCTGAACTATGGCAAGTTCCTACGCATCTCGTCGACAGTTCCTTCACTGCTGAATCCAAATTCCTTGGCGAAGGCCTCCAGATCCTCTCGACGGCGCTTGTAAATCCAGCCGATGCTGACGCCTGGATTGAGGGTTTTCTCTCCGGTGTGGATTTCGCTGCCTGGGTCCTCTTCGTAGGATTCCATGGTGCTTGTGTTGTTTCTGTGGTGTTTTTTTGGGCACTTGATCACTGTTTTCGGTACTCGGGCACTGCGTATACTTTCACGGTGGAACTCGCGACTGGATTCGTGTGTTCTGTTATTTTCTCTGTTGCTCTCTCTCTCTCTCGGCGGCCGTGGGTCTTTCATCCACGTAGCCCCGTGTTAAGGTTTCCTTGAACTGGCCTTAAAGTTGCCAAAAAGTCCCTGCTCGGGCTCCACTTGTGAGGACCTATCTCAGGCTGAAGTAGGCTCAGTCCGTCCAGGATTTATACCTCCACAAGGAATTTGTAGATTGCTGGAACTTCGAGGCGGGGCTTGGCCGTGAGACCGAAAAGAAGAGCTCTGGTGGCGTTATGCCACCGTGCTGGCGAATAAAGACGCTGACGATCAAGTTCTTTTGTTGAAAATGGTATTTATTGGTACTTAATGTCTGGTGACTTATGTCTGGTGTGTGTGGGGAGGGGGACCGGTGAAGTGTCGATGTTGACGTTGGGTGAACTGCCGGTACCGTTGGCTGATTGTTGGCGGCCCGATCGATCGGCGGCTCGCGCTATTTAAAGCCGGCACCTGGTGTGTGGGGCTGCTGAGTCCGCAGTTCCGTCTTGGGGGAGTGGGGTTCTTCGGGAAGTGGGTTGTGGTGTGGGAATAAGTTTTGGGTCAGTGGGTTGTGGTGTGGGGAGTGAGTTTTTGTTGATTAGGCAGCCGCAATAGTGGCTGAGTGGGTGCGCATGGTCCATGGTCCGTTACAATCAGTATATATTTATATGTATATGAATATCACAACTATTTTGCACTTCTTCATGACCAGCAGCGATCGTTGACATTGGAGTATCAAAAGAAATAAACTGCTTCACTGATGGAGTGGTCGGAGTAAGTCTTTGAGATGCCGGCGGCCGTGAGTCACTTGGCACTTGCAAGTCCCGCGGAGTAGTCATCTAAGCGATTCGGCTTTCTATTTCAGTCCCCAAACGGACTAAACGACGCAGGTCTTGCCATTTTTACTGCACGGTTCCGAACGCTTCGGTTTTTTTTCTATCTTACTCTCCGCTTGATTTTCTGGTAGAAAGAACGGGAAGGGAATACACAATTTTGTTGGTTTTTTGCTACGCCCTCTGCCTGAAAATCTTAAGTTGTGTGTGTGTGTACATACGTTTTGTTGCTTTATACTGCTTTTGTTTCAGAGTTAACAAGGGAACTTGTTGTGCCACCTTTTGTTAAACAGTTCTTTCAGTGCAAAAAAGCCGAGTGTGCATAGCCGAAGGCACACGACATCCGAAGAATATTTTGAGCCAATTCAGAGACAGGCGAACAAAACTCGCTGATAATCCGCAGTACTCAGATTGGGTTCTTAGTGATTCCGGTTGATTCGAATCTGACTGAAGCCAGGATTCGTAATGATCGAACGCATTGAAGGTGCATGAGTATACTATAATTTTATGAATAATGTGGATTTATACAGGGATCTAGTGTGAGCTCAGAAGACAAAAATCAAAACAGAGAATTCATACAAGCGATAATAAAATAAAAGCATAAAGCCATATGTTTTTGTGTTATACAAACACGTACATTTGCACTCTGGAGTTACTGTCTGTTTGCATTTACAAGTTTAATATTTCATAGACGGTAAGCAGAAGCTATTTATGTGGAATATAACAGTAACGTCTGCCCCGAAGAAGCGAACGGGTCAAGCTGCTGAAAATTCGTTCATCATTCGATATAAACCAGATTCGGCAGTCTGGCAGACATGGTGATTTTCTACTATACTGCATTTTCCATTTTTCTATCTTCAAAATTCTGGCCTTTTGTCTTTTATGGGGGGCGGGGCGAAATTTTGAAATACGGTTTTATTGAAGTGGTATTATAGGAGTTTGGACAGAAAGTTTGGTTGCTCTAGCTCTTATAGTCTCTGAGATCCAGGCGCTCATTTGGACGAATGGGCATTTCAGTCGCGTTAGTGTGTGAGAGAGAGCGAGAGAGAACGATGCTCTTCCAAATGGATCCAATCCGATTCAGATTTGATTCTCTGATAGATATGGTCTTTTTCTATTCTGCATTATTGGTTTTTTGTTATCTTCATATTTGTGGACGCCAAAGAAATACACTTGTAGCACTGTGATATCACATATGTCTGAAAACAAGCTTTTTGTTTTTCAAGTGTTTACAGACTCTGAGTACTAGAAAAAAAAAAAGACCGAGCGGATGAACAGACATGGCTATATTGATTTGGCTATTGCTGTTGATCAATAATATATATATACTTTATGGGGTCGGAAACGATCCCTTCTCTGCGTTACACAAATCCACTTTTACCACAAATACAGTATACCCTCCCTTTTTATTTTTCATGTACGGGTATAAAAACATAATTAAACTAAAATATATTATATTAAATAGTTAATACGAATATACAAACAGATTTGCAGAATAATTACCTTGACTGGATCTTTCTAATAATGAAGGCAGATTTCAATGAATTTTTCTGTGCACATGAAAGTTAGTTCTGAATCCATAAATGGTTGAAAGCCATTTGCCATTTCAAAAGATGTTATTCCAATCGAATATAAGTCACTCTTTTCTGTGTATCCATATAAATTTTGATATAATATCTCTGGAGCTGTCCAGTTCAAATTTCCTTTTTTTCCCACTGTTGATCCATATAAAACTTTAACTCTTTTACCTTGGTTAATAAAAGACCGAGAGTCCCGAAAATTTGATAAAATCGCTTTATTGTGATCTAATAGTATATTTTTAGCCCTTAAAGATCCATAAACGAAGTGGTGAGAGTGTATATACATCAGAGCACAGATTATATCTTTAAATATCAATGCTATTAAAATTTCGGGAAATCCTGTAAAAAAAAACGGAAACAGTTGACAATTACTAATTTATGCTTAAAACAGTGTAAAATGTGATATTAAAATGTTTGCACAAAGCAACACCCAATAAAACTCTGGGGCTCCAAAGTTTTTAATGAATTACACTGCTCGAGAAAAATTTAACTTTTTATTTACGCTTCAAGCCAAACATACTTTTTATACCCGCACTCGAAGAGTAAAAGGGTATATTGTATTTGTGGTAAAAGTGGATGTGTGTAACATAGAGAAGGAGGAATCGTTTCCGACCCTATATATATATATATATATATGTTGCGAATATCTTAACTTTGACTAGCGCTCTAAGGTACCTAGGACCGAGGGTACTGAGGTTAAAAGTTCGAAGAGAGAGTACACTCGTAAAAATGTTAAGTAATTGGAAATGACGGATCGAATACTTTCGCTGTTAGCTGGCGTAAATTGTATTTGTGGTAAAACTGGATATGTGTAACATAGAGAAGGAATAATTTCCGACCCTATAAAGTATATATATTATTGATCAGCATCAATAGCCGAGTCGACATAGCCCTGTCTGTCCGTCCGTCTGTCTGTCTGTCCGTCTTGTTTGTCGCCTATTACTCGAAGGCTATAAGGGCTAGAGCAACCACATTTTTTAACCAGTCTGATGTGATATCTCACTCCTAGAAAAATGTTTCAAAATTTCGCCCCGCCCACTTCCGCCGGCATATATATATATATATATATATATATATATATATATATATATATATATATATATATATATATATATATATATACACTGGTCGGCAAATATATTTTGTCATGGCGATGCCTAAATTTGTTTTTCAATTTTTATTTATTTTAAAGAGAAAAATATTTATGGATTGTACATAATTCATGGAGATACAATGTATTAAACTATAAATATTATATAACAATATATAACTAACTATTATGTTTTATAAATTTATTTTAAAAAAATTAATAAAAAAAATGTAGCCTCCTTGGGTGTCTATGACCTTTTGAAGGCGATTAGGAACGGAATCGACCAAGGTTTGAAGGTATTTTAAAGGAATCTGTTTCCAACTCATTGTGACCTCAGTGATAGTTTCTGCTCTTGTCCTGGTCAGATCAGTGCTTTTATTTCGCTTTATTAGCGACCATACATTCTCAATAATGTTTAAATCAGGGCTTTTTGGTGGCCAATCGAGAGTTTCCACCCCAATATCTGTTAAAATCCTAGGAGGGAGGAAATCGCTGCTGAAATTCGGGCATCTGGTAGATATGCTCATTTTCTACGATACTGCATTTTTCGTTTTTTTTCTATCTTCAAAATTGTGGATTTTCGTCTTTGGGGGGGCGGAAACGGGCGGGGCGAAATTTTGAAATACACTTGTTCAGGTTTGGTATCACAGGAGTCTTGGCAGAAAGTTTGGTTTGGTTGCTCTAGCTCTTATAGTCTCTGAGATCAAGGCGACACAAAATACAAAAAAACAAATCGACTCGTTTTTGTGTGAGTGCGAGCGAGAGGGAGCGAAGTTTTTATACCCGTACTCGAAGAGTAAAAGGGTATATGTACTTAAAATCGTATACACTTAGCCCTCGCTTAACACGGGGGTTACGATCCTAGAAAACCTCGTGTTAAGCGAATCATGGATTCAGTACAAAATAAGGGGTTACGTTCTTAAAATTCAAAATTGGCAACAAAACATTTTTTTTTGTTCAAATTTGAACTGCATTTATTAATGTCTATGCGGTTTAGAATTTATTTTTTTTTTTCAAAAGCAATGACTTTTTTGTTTTAAAGGAGCTCTGTTCTTTCTTTCTGCCACTGTAAAAGCTGAAATTTACATTTTTTATACCCGTACTCGAAGAGTAATAGGGTATATTGTATTTGTGGTAAAAGTGGATGTGTGTAACATAGAGAAGGAGTCATTTCCGACCATATAAAGTATATATATTCTTGATCAGCATCAATATCCGAGTCGATATAGCCCTGTCTGTCCGTCCGTCTGTCCGTCTGTCCGTCTGTCCGTCTGTCCGTCCGTCCGTCCGTCCGTCTTGTTTGTCGCCCATTGCTCGAAGGCTATAAGAGCTAGAGCAACCAAACTTTTATCCAGTCTCATGTTATATCTCACTCCTAGAAAAGTGTTTCAAAATTTCGCCCCGCCCACTTCCGCCCCCACAAAGGGCGCACATCTGTGGCGGCCACAATTTTAGAAATAACAAAAAACTAAAAATGCAGAATCATAGAGACAGCCCATATCTATCAGATGCCCAAATCTGAATCGGATCGGATCATTAATATAGCCACAATAGACAAAAACATACGCAAAAACTTCGCTCCATCCCTTTCGCACTCACACAAAATCGAGTAATTTTGGTTTTTCGTATAAATGAGCGCCTCGATCTCAGAGACTATAAGAGCTAGAACAACCAAATTTTTTGCCTAGACTCCTTTGATATCGCTTCAGTGCAAGTTTATTTTTAAAATTTTGCCACGCCCACTCCCGCCCCCAAAAGACGAAAATCCACAATTTTGAAGATAGGAAAAAAACGAAAAATGCAGTATTGTAGAAAATGACCATATCTACCAGATTCCCGCATTTGGTCCAGATCGGATCATTATTGTCGCCACAATGATCAAAAATGAATTTACAGCAGCGGGAATGCCTTTGCGCCCGTTCAGTGTTTCCCTTGCCCGATTGCAGCGTAAGTCATTTATGGGGATGATTGTAGCTACAGAATCTCTCACACGCACACTCACGCTCACACGCTGCCTCGTGCAGTGTACGTGTGTTGTTGTGAGAACTGATGTATATGTAGATGACAGATGCAGCAAACAAATGTTAAATGTAATATGTAAGAAAGTGATACAACATTTGAAAATTCCACATAAATTACATGTGTACTGACTGAGTACGGGTATAAAAAGTAGAGTCGCTTTCACAGCGACTCCATACGTTCTTTCTCGTTAATTATTCACTTTTTGATTAAATCAAGCTGTACCACCTTTTTACTTACCACAAAATCTTTGATTTTTTATTTACGCGTCTGCAAAGCTTAAGATTTTTTAACCTACTAGAACACTTACATCTCACAGCTAAAATGTGGGATTCCCCTTTCTGATACAAGCACAAAGAGACTGACGCTTTAATTGACAGCAAAATAAACTATCGATATCTTACAATCGTATTGTATTTGTGGTATTTGCTGTCTGTCCGTCTGTCCGTCTAGTTTGTCGCCCATTGCTCGAAGGCTATAAGAGCTAGATCAACCAAATTTTTTTTCCAGACTGATGTGATAGTCTCTCACTTCTAGAAAAATGTGGCTATATTGATGATTCGATCCGATTCAGATTTGGCCACCTGATAGATATGGTCTTTCTCTATGATATTGCATTTTTAGTTTTCTGTTATATTCAAAATTGTGGACGCCACAGATGTGCGCCCTTTGTGGGGGCGGAAGTAGACGGTGCGAAATTTTGAAACACTTTTCTAGAAGGATATCACATCAGTATGGAAAAAAAATTCGATTTGTCTAGCTCTAATTGCCTTCGAGCAATGAGTGAAAAACCAGACGGACGGACAGGCATGGTTATATCGACTCGGCTATTGATGCTGATCAAGAATATATATACTTTATGGGGTCGGAAACGCCTCCTTCTGTGTGTTAAACACATCCACTTTTACCACAAATACAATATACCCTTTTACTCTTCGAGTACGGGTATAAAAAATCGAAAAGGTACGCTGTGAGTCAAAGTTGCCGCAACACCAGTATTATTCCCGTTCCCAGTCTGTAATCTAAATGCGAGATTCTTAGTAATGTGGAATTTTTAGATATATTATCAGTTTTTACATTTAAAAATTTTTTTGGTCCATCTTTCATCTACATCACTTTTCAGAAAAACACGCCTTTAAACTTTGTCAATAAATTTAAATTTTTGATAGAACTTTTTTACGATAAGCTGGCGGACCCGGCGAACGTTTGTAGCCCAATTTAACGCCTTCAGACAAAGTCAGATTGATAATAAAAAAAGTTCAAATTTCAATATTAAAATTTAAAAATGACCATATCTCCCTGATTGCCGATTCTGGTTCAGATCAGAGATCATAATCAGATCATTATTACAGCAACAATGATTAAATTAAATTTCAGCTGCTTATCCCATTTAGCGAAGGAGCCGCTACTCATTCTCTGTGAAAAATTAGAATAATTTTTCTAAAAAGAGAAACCGAAAACTTTGGGCGGTGTAAAGATTTTTTTTATATTTTGTGAGACGGGTCAGGAAGTATGTGCGCTCGATCGAATTCAAGAACAACGAATATATTCTAAAACTCCATACAATGTCTTCCATAATCCATTAAATGTTCGAAAGTTCGAAGTTGACCAGAAGTGTTTTTTTCTTGCGCTCCTCTTCTTTCTTTTATTTATCACAAACAGCCGGTGTTTTGTTCTAATATATGTAATCAATTGCTATCTTACTTGTTTTTTTATCCTTATCCTTATTTATACTTCTGTGCGTCGGTTTATTGTGTGTTTGTGTTGTTTCTTTTCGTAAGTACGAAAGCCGTTACATTTAGCCGCTTAATTGTTTTAGCTATCTATCACTATCTCTCTGTCTGCCTATCTTAAATAACAGTTATTTCTCTTTCGCTCTTGAAACCTCTGTGCAGTAACGCTCTCATTCACAAGCTTTTGATGCAGTCTGCTCTCCTCTCATTTTCCCGATTTTGCTTTAAACATATGTAGCTTTCAGCAATTACCGTGCACTGTGGTCTGATTGCTATTTGTCCAAAGCTTTTTTTTTGCTCTAAAACATAATTAACGACTTATTATTAATTATGGATTTTGCTGTTGTTTCCGCCAACAAAAACCTGCCAGAAGCAGATCACCCACGATCAGCCGAACATCCCTTGCTGGCTTTGCGACAGCGTCGTGAACGCAAAGCGGGCAGGGATCTGGCCGTGTGGGTGTGACATTTCCCAACGTTACGGCCTGCATTATAGTTGTGAGGAATGACGTGCTGTTGAATACGACATGCACGCACTCATTAGGCAGACCAGGATTGGCTTCAAAGAGCTGATCGTAGTTTACAGCTGCAGGCTGAGTCCACTCCGCGGGACTTGCAAGTGCCAACTGCCTCACAGCCGCCGGCAACCGAAAAACTTACCCCGACCACTCCGTCTGGGCAGCAGTGTATTTCTTTTGCTACTCCAACGGCAACGATCGCTGCAGATTCGGGAGCCGAATCACATCGGAGAGTATGCAGCCAGAATCGACTGTAGCATCCGTGTCCGAAGAGTCCACATCCAACCACCCATGTCGAACCCGGCAGTTGATGCACGCACCGGACCACCGGATATAGGCATCACAGGTACCGCATCAGAGGTGCACATTTTTGTCTCTAGGCTTGTCCCTGACCTTACATCTAATGATCTAACTGATTTTATACGAAGCTAACTAAACGCCGATGGCCTAAAGGTGGAGAAGTTTAATTTCTCTTATGCCAGGAAGATAGCTTCCTTTAAGATAAGTGTACTCCCCATCTCATTTCCACACAATTTGTTCAGTCAATTAAATTTTTGTTCAGAGCAAGAATACCCCTCCCAGAACTCTCCCCAGTAATCAGGCCAGTGGTCCATCCTCATGTTCCCGTTCTACTTCCACCCTTCCAAAAAACTAGCTTCCTCTATTTTAGTTTCTTACCAGAATGCTATAGGCTTACGTAGTAAGCTCAGCAGTCTTTATCTGGAGAGTTTCACATTTTTGCCCCATATTATTGTGGTTACTGAACCCTGGTTAAAGCCGGACATCCTTAGTACCGAAGTTTTGGCAAATCGCTACACAATATTAAGAAATGACCGTCGTCACGAAGTGGAGAAGGGATCCTCATTGCAGTGGACTCCAACTTGACGTCGGAACATTTCATATTCCAGGTTCAACAAGACCTGGAAATCCTGTGCATTAAACTGATTCTTCTAGCCTTTTCTATTTTTATTACTTGCTCGTACATTCCACCGTCATCGGATATATCTATATACGAGCAGCACCTGTCCGTTTAAAAAACTGTGTCTTCCTCGCTATCAGATAATGACCATATGATAGTTCTGGGTGATTTCAATTTGCCAGGAACTGTTTGGTCTTCGGTAAACAAATCTAATAACCATGTGCCCATATCAAGACATGACTTTACTAGCGTTGTTAACCCGAGCCCTTCCGCTCACTATACCTGAAGACTCCTACCATCCTACTTGCGCAGTATCGGTCGATATTGGACCTTCTGTATTGGATCAATCGTGTAGGCTTTCTGAACGTGCCCGCTGCTTTCGTAGGGCCGAGTTTACGAAGCTTAATAGCCTGATTAGGGATTTTGATTGGTTCGCTCTGTACTTGTGCACTGACGTTAAGAAAGGCGCAAACATTTTTTACAATGTAATTGACACACTCTTTGATTCTTGCGTCCCACATTTTTGTTCGATTAAATCTGGTAAGCCCCATTGGTTTACCAAAGAGCTATCCAGTCTAAAAACATAAAATAAAGACTTTATAAACAATTTCAAGAAGTTGTCCCTCCTTCTTCTCTCTCTCGCTATGTAATAGCGAGCTCCTCTGCGGTCAAGAGCTAGCTGCCTACCGCCCGTAGGAGTAGGCTCTTCGCAGACTTTACAACTGCCTCCTATAGTCCTCCCCAGTGCGGCGCTCGAGCCAGTATGCCAACAGCGTCTGCCCCCGCCTCGAGCGCCTTCCGCAGAGCGCTGACATGGCGGCTCGCTCCGACGAATGTCGCAATGGACGATCTGGGGATATCCTCGGCGACCAAAAAACCTTTGGAAAGCCACCAAAAAAAAGGAATTAATGGTCAAGTCTGATACAAGTTCTAAGTGAACCGCTTTGGACGCAAAACAAACAAAAAAGCGCGATATAAGGGCCTTCCTTGAAATTTCAATGTTGTCGAAACAGCAGCGGATACACGATCGAACTGTCTGACTGCAGACCTCTTGAGCGTTAACGATCCAAACACGCTATCGAAGGATGCTCACAAGTGCTCGTGGGCCGACTTGAAAATTAGTATTGCGCAGATGACGAACATGGCTCCGCACGAATTTCGCTTCGTCAAGAGCAAAGGAAACTTAACATCGTATGATATAGGAGCTTTAGCTAGTGGCCACTACTCTCAACAATGAAGAAGTACGCCAAGTACCAATGTCTTCAGGGATGAATGGGTTTAACCCCTGAAGACTCGGACAAACTTAGATCCTTTCCGAACTTTCTCGATTTCCTCCCCATTACTTGAGCCGTCGGATAATTTCGATAATTTAACGAAAGGCTTCACCATACTCGGTCGAGGAGACAGTTTTTTCAAACCGTATGCTCGGGTTTTTACATTATCTTATACAGCGGAACATATAACAAAACACCCTAGAAGCTTGAGGTGTGACGAGAATCTCTCGATGACATCTACCAACTCCGAACTTTCCACAGCAGCGGTCAGTCCGGCCGCTGTCTTCCTCTTCTCCTGGTCAACATCTTCTGAAGGCTCGAAATGAAGGTTTATAGGCCAGCTCTCTTGATCATCCTTCAGAAATGATGATCCTTCGAACTAGGTTGACTGGACAATTTCTTTGACGTCACAACCTCTTGACACAATGTCAACCGGGTTCTGTTTTGTAAGGACATGCCGCCACGTAGCTTCATGACCATTCTGATCATTCTTGAATCTCAGCCACCCTATTCGAAACGAACGTCGACAACATAGATGGATGCGACCGAATCCAGTGAAGCGTCACTTCAGAGTCTGACCAATAAACAGCTCGTTCGATAGGGACCTTTAAGAGGGGCTTGATTCTGTGGCAGAGATCCGCAAGAAGGTGAGCGGCACATAACTCAAGCCTTGGGAGCGTTTTTGGTCTTGAGCGGCGCTACTTTTGGACTTTGAAGTCAACAACGATATCTTCAAACCTTCTGCAGTTCAGCTACGTGTATAGACGCACGCTCCATAAGCTCTCATGGAGGCATCCGCTAAGGCATGTATCTGGACCGGTGACATCGGATCGGTATACACAAACCGAGGTATGGATATCTCTTCCATAGTGACATAGTGTATTTGTCAACATATTCCAAGCTGTTTCCAAATGCATCGGAATCATGCGACTTTGGCTTAACAAACCAAAGTTCCTGCAATAGGATCTTGCCCTTTATGACAATAGGACTTAACAATCCAAAGGGGTCGAACAACTTCGATGTCACCGACAGTATGTTCCGTTTTGTCGCTCGGAGACCCATGACTTCATTGTCAATTCTGAACTGAATGTGTCTTCATTAGGCAACCATGAAATTCCTAACGCCTTGGTCGATTCTGAATCCGAGATCGTTATGGGCTTGACTGTGCTCTCAGATGCGGTAATCTCAGTTGAGTTCGAAAACCACTTCGCTAACTCAAAACCTGCGGTCTGAAGAACCTGAGATACTTCAGACTTAATTGCCCTTAGCTCCTCTACGCATGCAGCACCAGTCAACATATCATCAACGTAAAAGACCCAATAACGTCAGCAGCTTTAGGGAATGATAGTTTTACAGACTCACTCAACCTTTTAAACACCGGATAGCCAAGAAAGGGGCTGGTCCAGTCCCATAAGTCACGGTGTTAAGCTTGTACAATCTCAAGGACTCAGTTGGGTCTCTTCTCCACACTATCATCTGAAACTGCCTATCCGCTTTAATCACCATTACTTGGCGATAAATCTTTGTTACGTCGGCAGTCAGGACGAACCTGTGCAGACGGAAGCGGAGCAGCGTTGAGTATAATTCCTCTTGAATGGTCGGTCCGACCATCAGAATCTCATTCAGGGCCACCTGAGAGGACGTCTTTGACGACGCATCGAACACGACGCAAAGCTTGGTTGACGTACATTGGGGCCGAAGGACACACTGATGTGGAATTACGTAGTGTGGAGTAGGAGGAACAGTATTTTCCGTGAGCGACATATGACCTAAAAAGAGGTACTCTTCCATGAATTCCAAGTACATTCTCTTCAACTCAGGGTCGCTCTTTCGAGCGACAAAAACCGCCGTTTCGCAACCTCAAAGGAGTTGCCTAAACAATTTGGATCCGATTTAAACGGCAGCCTTACTTCGAACCGACCTGATGGTAATACCTGAGTCGTCTTCCGAAAATAATTTTCACATAACGTGTGCTCAGGCGAAATAAGTTTCTTTGGAGATGGCATTTTTTCCAGTGACCAGAACTTTTGCAAGGTCCTATCAATGGAAACCAACACCTCTTAACTACAACTTAAACTGCTTGCAGTTTGGGGGCAGGACTTTTGGAAACATATTTTCCCGAAACAACCCAGCCAAGAAGGGTCTTCTGACGAGTTGGATAGTCCGGACCTTGCTTGATTTGACCAACAGCTAATAACTCAAAGAATGATTCAGCTCAATCAGCATGTCTATTCTTTGTGGCTTTTTAGAAATAGGGGTCTGCCAGTGGTAGGTTCACTGGAATTTTCTAATCAGCTACATTAACTGACTGGTCAGGGTGATAACCTGAAATTGATTTCAGGATCCAGAAATCAAAGGAGAGCTCACTACCATTTATGCGCGACTTCACAACTGTGTGTATTTCATTCTTAACATGAGAATTGGACTCACCAATACCAAGCAAGTTAGTACACTACTCATCTTTACGGATCTGTAAACGGTGGGCGAGGTCTTCCGTGATGAAGTTTGTTTTATAACCAGAGTCCAAGAGAGATCTGTGTGATGTGAGCTGCCACAAACTCGACATTTGGAAACCTTGCATCTTACAACAGTGTGACCCTTTTGCAGACAATTAATAAATAAGGATGCAAACCTTGTAAACTCGAACCTTTGCATAACCGAGAGACGTGAGAATGGCGCGCAGTTGCCCACTAAATGGTCTCCGGAATTGCAATAGCTGCATGTTCGCTTAAAACTTTTTAAAAATCGGACCACAGTGGAAACTTTTCGAAGTCAAGCTGTTCTTCCCACTTCTGTCTTGTCACTGGGACGACTCTGTTCAAAACCAAGATGAATGAGCATTCGAAATCTTCGTATCGTCTCCTATCGATAGTAGATCGTAGAACCATAGATGAATGACACTGTATCGATAAGGCTCATTAGGGACGATGCGGACTGTTGCGAGATTTTCGGCAGATTAAACAGTGCTGAGATTTGGTTTGAAAATATTAAACAATCGTTGTCGTGTACTCGCTTTAGGCTGGACATGGACTTTGCATAATTGACCTCGGTTACTTGAAACGGCTTTATTATTCCTCATGCTTCATTAGAGAGGCATGAAATCAAATGATACAATTTTTGATCAGCGGTACACTATCATCATTATGAACAAGAGACTCAAATACTGAATTTTGGTAGGGCCAATTTCGGAAGTCGAGCACGAGTTGGGGCCGTAGAAGCTTATACCGAGGAATTAATAAGCGACATTATCTTTGCCTTGGTTACAATGGCCATTTCTTCTAGCTCGGCTCCAAATTCATCTTTGCTATCAATTTATTCTATTTGCTCCTGCAAAGGATTGGCCTTGTTAATAGATAAATTAAGAACATCGAGTCAACATTGTAGCTCTATCAAAGGCAATTGAATCAACCCACCCTCTAATCGATCCTCTAAGCGGCGAATGCTTTTGTCTCGGTTTTTGAGCTTATTTTTAATTCATCGAGAACAGCCTTTTTTTTTTTATTGTATATTGTATATATTGTATTGTATATTGGTATATTGTATTTGCGCACAGAAGGAATCATTTCCGATCCCATAAAGTATATATATTCTTGATCAGCATCAAAAGCCGCGTCGATTTAGCCATGTCTGTCCGTCCGTCTGTCCGTCTTGTTTGTCACCCAGTGTATGGAGACTATAAAAGCCAGAGCAACCAAACTTTTTTCCTAGACTGATGTGGTATCTCACTTCTACAAATGTATTTCAAAATTACTCCAAGTGGCGACCAGAATTTTGAAGATAACGAGAAAGGACGTGTCGAGTCGCCGTTAACGCGACACTACCTTTATAACCGTATTCAGTCGGTATGATTTATGTGGAATTAACAAATGTTTTATCAGTTTTTACATTTTACATTTTTTGCATCATCTGTCATCTACATCTACATCAGTTCTTACAACAACACACGTACACTGCACGAGGCAGACCCTGTTCGAGTAAACTTTTATATATTCCATATATTGTTGTCTTAAAACCGAAACCTTGAATTATAAAAAAAACTTGGCGCCCGCAGTTCCCAGCCGTCCCTAAAGTCATGGGGTGGATTTCCGTCCCAAGGCGACCATCCACCGGCAATTTTGGCTGATATTTTTTGGGGTCCACTTTGCTTTGTGGATCACCTGCTGGCGTTTTCTGAAGTTAGGGCCTTTGCACGTCCTGTTCTGGGTGCGTGCTCCAAGTTTGATGCTCCGTAAACCCCTGAAGGTCAATAAAAAGCGTTTTGGAAAAATGTCTATAAGGGCATTTTGCATAAGATTTGCCTTCTGGGATCAGGTGAAGGACAATTTTACGGAAGAAACTAGTTTCTTTTATGCCTCTGAAATAAAATGGAACTTCAAAAAATGCAGAATAAAACCTAAAACTGCAATTTTTAATGAAAAATCAGACGCCCACGGTGAAACACGGAGTCCCATTATATGTAAATATCATAAAAAATTTTTGACCAGATCCTAAGTTAAAAATAAATAAAATAAGTAGTGCAACTTGCCAAAAGGAAGTGTCGGGGGTTAATTTTCTTCTAAATTATAAATCGTTTTAAGTGTATGTTTTACGAAATAAAAAAAAACTTTGGTCGTTTTAATTTCTGGGTGCGTATTTAATTTTGCATATCGAAAAAATTGGTTCTTTAAAATGCTCCTGAGCCTGGAAAAAGCGTCTAAATTAAAATTTCCAATTTTGTGCCAACACTTAACCCTCTAGTGCCCAAATTTTCTTTTCAAGAAAAAAAGTTTTTTTTGATTCAGTGTAAAAAAATGAATGTTTGTTAGGGAAAAAAAAACTTTTACTTTTGCATACTGCATTTTTTAAGGACTATATCCAGACAGAAGGCGGTTTTGGGAAGGTAGGCCAACAAAAATATGTAAATCAATTTTTTTCACACGTTTTATTATCAAATGATATTCGTTTTGCGCTCAAAAACAAATAAAATAACAAAAAAAACTAAAAGTTACTTAAATTCACGCTCTGAACAAATATTTCGTTGTACAAAAAGTTTGATTTCTTATTTGTGATGAAAATCATAGAGGTTCTTTTTGCTGGGACAAAGCACAGGTTTAGATCACATGAACGGTCGACAATTTGAGGGTTTCAGGAAGAAAAACAACCTCATCGTAAACGGTTATTTTCAGTGCCTTTTTTTTAAAAAGCGCGTGATAAAAACATTGGAAAAATGCTCGATCATTCGCATAACGTACATAACAAATGGGAAAAAAGTTTTCTTCGTCGTTCCATGTCTACAAAACGCAATTATTTGTAGAGCAAAAAGATGTCATAGGTTGTTTTTGGTTGAAACAGACCGTTAATTTTTTCAAGAGACATTGTCCCAAGACCGGTTCTAGACGGGATACATTATAAAAGCAATGGTGCGCAAAAAAACTTTTTTTGACTGTAGGTTTCGTATTTCAACTGTTATTTGAGACTCTATCAGCAACACGGTACAATTTTTTTTTTTTTCCAGCAGGAAACTTTTTATATTAAAAAAAATAATTTATAGTTTTGCAACTTTACAAAATAATTTTTGTGTCACGAAAAATGTTAATTTTTCTTCTAAATAACTAAATAGTTTTAAGCAAGCTCTGATACGAATTAAAAAAAAAAAAACTAAATTTTTGGATTTAGAAATATTTAAAAAAAGCATTCTGCATATGTCAAAAAAGAATGAAAAGAATAAAATAGCGGTGTTTTTAACCTCACCCGTCTCCAACGGTCTTGCCAACACTAGAGGGTTAGGTGCGGCACTGTGTGTGTATGGTTAGTGATACTAGTCTTTAAAAATTAACTTTGATCTACAGAATATAATTTATTTACCAGAAGTGAAAGCATTTTCAAGTATTGTTTGGCAGTTTCCAAAACACATATATGGAAACAACATGTACACATCATTTTTATAAACAAAACAGTGCAGGATGCTTATTATATTTGTATGTTTAAACTGTCGAATTTTTAAAACATCTTCACATATCATTGAAAGTTTATCCGCATGTTGTTCCACTGAAATTTGCTTAATAACTATACATTTATTTTTATTAAGATGATTTGCTTTGTAAACTTTTCCAAATTTTCCAACTTTTATTGTAGAGTTAAATTTATAGTCAGATATATTATTACTAAACATGGTAATATATGCAATTTTGACACTGTGACAAATCAGCAGTGTGACCGCGGTCTTATCGATCAAAAATACCGTGTGACGCTGAAATATATACTGAGTATACATTCAAAACATCAGAATATACTGAAAATATACCGATGAAACTTGTATGCAGAGCTCGCAAATAACAGTTGACCGTTTCTTGCAGTCACCAAAAAACTGTCTATTGCGCACCACTTGCGCAAAAAGTCAGACAGAACCGTTCACCAGTGTCTCTTGAACGAACGGTCTATGCTCAACCAAAACCAATTTCGTGTTTCCTTTTTGCTCTGCTCATTCGCTGACCGTTTTGCAACGAGCGAAGAAAATAAAAGTCTTTTGCATTTGTATGAGTGTATATGCGAATGATCAGTCTACTTGTAAACCACACTTGCACACTCACACTTTTTAATAAAAAGGCACTGAAGTCAAAAGACCGTTAAACGGTTGATTGTTATTTGCGATCTATGCTTGTATGTCAACAACGAATAATAAAAGGGTATTTTGTATATGTGGTAAAAATGGATGTGTGTTATGTACAGAAGCCCGTGTTTCCGACCCCATAAGATCGGACCCCATATTTGTGTTCGGCATCAATAGCCGAGTCGATATAGCCATGTCTTTTGTCCGTCCGTCTTGTTTGTCGCCCATTGCTCGGAGGCTATAAGAGCTAGAGAAACAAAATTTTCCAGACTGATATGATATCCCAATCCTAAACGTGCATTTCAACATTTTGCCCCGCCCACTTCCGCCCCACAAAGGGCGCACATCTGTGGCGTCCACAATTTTGAAGATAACAGAAAACGAAAAATGCAGAATCATAGAGAACGACCATATCGTCCACAATTTTGAAGATAAAAAAAACGAAATATGCAGAATCATAGAGAGAGACCATATCTATCAGGGGCCCGAATCTGAACCGGATCGGATCACTATTATAGCCACAATATAGAAAACCATTTCGAAAAACATGGTTCCCTCTCGCTCGCACTCACACAAAAACGAGTCGAATTGGATTTTCGTATTTTGTGTCGCCTGGATCTCGGAGGCTATAAAAGCTAGAGCAACCAAAATTTTTGTCCAGACTCCTGTGATGCCAAAACAATACAAGTGTATTTCAAAATTTCGCTACGCCCGCTTCCACCACCCCAAAAGATGAAAGATATCTTCACAATTTTGAAGATAGGAAAAAACGAAAAATGCAGTATCGTAGAGAATGATAATATATACCAGATTCTCGAATTTGATAAAATGAATTTTCAGCAGCGATTTGACCCGCCCCCTTGCATCGTAAGTCATTTATGGGGATGATAGTCGCTACATATTCTCTCTCTCGCTCACACACTGCTCACACATTCTCCCTCTTGCAGTGAACGTGTGTTGTTGTGAGAAGTGATGTAGAGATGTAGATGATAGATGCAAAAAAAAATAAAAATGTAAAAACTGATAAAAACATTTGAAAATTCCACATAAATCACATGTGTCCTGTCTGAGTACGGCTATACAAGTAGAGTCGCGTTCACAGCGATTCCGTACGTTCTTTCGTTTCGTTTTATTTGCGTTTACTGTTAGCCAATGTTCGCTCGGTAATTATTATGTTGCGAAATATAATCCAGCCACGTCTTTCTCTTTGAAATTTTGAATTTTCAAGTTAAAGGAAAATTTTTGAATCCACGATATGCGCCCTTTGATTGGGAACGACATGCCATTCGACTTTTTAACGGTTACAGTTTCCAGTGCGGAAGCATTTGCAATGTCGATAAATAAATATCAAGGGCAGTCGCTAATTGATTGTGACATAAATCTGGAAAATCTATGTTTTTCGCATGGCCAGTAATGTATATGTCGCCTCGGCTTTTCGGTGTCGGAGTACCAAAAATCTAAAATATTTTTACAGAAGGCCACAAATTAGATATTTTCAAAAACGCATTAATTTCATCAGCAGCAGTTCCTTGTTTTGCTACAGGAAATGTTTGTCTGAAATCACCTGCTAACAATATCAATGCACCAAGAAACGATCGATTATCTCCACGAATATCTCTCAACGTTCGATTAATGCTTCCAGTGACTTCTTGTTGGCCATAGTACATCTCATCGGTAAGAGAGCAGCATTCTCGCCATTGCAGATCTTTTTTTGAAATGTTGCATGTAGGTTTATCGTCAGCCTGCATGTTGACAGAAAGTTGAGGGTTGTGCGCCGTGCGACCATCATCTCTAAGTGGCAGCGATGCCAGGCGAAGCCAAAGCCAATGCGATTCTATTTTGTGCTGAATGATCGAAAATAATCGAAATGACAAACGTTTTTCCGGTAAAAAGAACAGTCCAAAGAATAGTTGTTCTTCGATAGCTGGCAATATTTGGTCGTAGACCGTTCTTTGATTGATATTTAAGCTCGGCACGAGCATACTGTTGTTTACGCTCCAGTTCTTTGTTGAAAAGGTCGTGTATTTCACGATTAGGCGCTGTCATACCTAATTGAGCAAATGCTTTGCTTGCCCATATCAATTTTCAAATTTCCGGCGTATTGTCCTGGGTTATATCACCCGTTTGACGGCGCAATCGATGTAAAAAATCATGCGACAAATGATTTTGATGTTTTTGCCACAATTCAGTTGGCTTTGCTGAACTGCACGTGGCTTTAATAATTTCGAAAAGTGTCAAAATTTGATTTGAACTTGATGGCAATACTGCATCTTCATGTGTAAGATCCCAATGCATGTCATCCTCAAGCAAATTCAATCTTTCGCATGCTTCGCGATACGTCCCACACAATTCTTCATCAACAGTTCGCAAAGGATTCAAATGATGTTGGTCCACGAACATTTATTATCAACAATCGCAAATAATAACACTTTTGATTATTAGGATGAACTGTATAAATTCGTTCTATCGCATCTGAGTGAAACAATTCTGGCTGACCATAAACGGCTTCACCGCGTCTTAACCTTTGAAAAACCTTTGACGAATTATTCCACGTATAATATTCGGGTACTTCAGCGTAAAGCAACGTTTTTCGCAAAATCATCTGCTTGACACAACGCAAAAAATGCAGTTAAAGTTGTTGCTGGTGGTTGCGCAGTTCTTCGCATTGCATTTCCGGGTGTACAAAAATGCGTTGACCGTTTTCAAGATGAACAGCTAAATGAACTATAGTTGGATGATTTAATGCATCTAATCGTCAATTTGATTGAACAGATGCGCATGAGGCAAATGCACCGCCATTTGGCAATTAAATCCATGGGTTTTTCAATTTTTGTCTAAAATCACGTGCTAAAATATCATGGCGATCTTTCCATGTTTGGCCAACAATTAATGATTCCGAGATTTCTTCCCATTGGGGATTACACGTGAAGGTGATGGAGAGGTCAGGTCGACCGTAACGGCGAACGTATGACATCGCATTTTGCGCGTACACAAACATATGATGTGGACTTCCAACAAACGATGACGGTAATATTATCATAGTTAAAACGTTTTGTGCATTACCATCTTTGGTTATAGCATCACGCAAATGAACATACCTATTTGGAACGTAATTTGGCTTGGTTGAATCGAAGAAAATTAAACCGTTCCGATTCAATTTTTGAAACATGTGCTGTATGTACACTTCAATATTTGGTTGTCTTGATTGTGCCGTATCTGCAGCCTGTATGCGTAATAATTCATAGCACTAACTTTCTTTTGTTCCTTCTCGACATACAATTGAATTTAATTCAATTTCATTTAAAATATAAATCAATCATTGTTAAGCTATTAAGCGTTTTTAATAGCTGTTGTAATTTGTCTTTTTAAGTAAAGAGTCAAGATAATTCAATTGGAACTACAATTTTATGTATTTTATTTTTATTTATATTTATAATAAGTAGCGGCAGTACGCGTTTGTGAGTTAAGTGGACAATAATCCGAAAGCGATGATGATCAGGTCCAGACTGCTAGAGGGCAGGCGGACCGAATTGCCCGTGCCCCACTGCAAGAGGTAGAGAGACCAAAAATAAGCTCGGGCTGCTGCTGAGCCGAGTGCGAGCGATAGATAGAGGGAGGGCACGCGGGAGAACAGCATAGACGCTGCAGCTGTAGTAGCGAAATGAGCATAAAGCGTAACCATAAGCATAAACAATTACAATCTTTACAATACAGTGTTCAATCGAATAAGCAAACATTTGTAGGTAGATTTACTTTTAGGCTGCTCCACTAACTAAACATCAGGCTGGGAAACCCGACATCCTCCCCCGTTGAAACCTGTCTTTCAACAGAATCTGCAGAGTTTCGCATATAAATCGGATGTTGGGGTCTTGTTAAGCTCATCAACGACACGTTTTGACTCGATCACAACCTCAGACACGACCCATCCCAAGAGAGAGTTTCCTGAAGTATTGGTAATCCTGGCGAAATTTGAATTGCCCAGCACATAAGAGCTCAAAACAGTCTTGCACCAATCAGCAGATCGATGCCCTGAGGTATATATGATATCCTGGATCGGCGAGTGGCAGGTTTCCAGGGATCATCCAGCTGCAAGTGTTCACGCTGCGGCTTGGCTGCCGATCAGTGATATTAGGGACGATTACAGCAGTGATGGGGCCGAGTATGTCGACAAACGAGAGTGAAGGCTTATTTTCACTGACATTCCATCGGTGACGAGGCTGGAGTCGCCTATTCAGAAAACAGCAGTGGATGATTTTATCTTCCGAAGCTGAAGCCGATTAGCTAAACGGGATGTTATTAAAATGCAGTTGAGAGCCGGAATCTAGCAGCGCTCGGCAAGAAACGAAGGCCCCAGAACTATTTTTGACTAGGACTGTGGCCGTGGGTAATAGCACATCATCATTACTGAGATCCTGGGCAATAAGTGCAGAATATGCAGAGGCTGAAAGAGGACTCAGTGATGAGATGCGACGACGTGTCAAGTAGCACAGATCCACCATGGGCTGCAGTAGCTCCAGGACCTCCAAAATGCAGGAGGTGTGGTGCCTACGACCACAGGTACGGCATTTGCTGGAGCTGCATTTACTCAACCGATGGCCTGCCTTGAGGCAATTTACACACAGGGAGCACCTTTTGGCTTCTCTATAGCGATTTGATGGAGACAGTGCTATAAACTTGGGACAATGATGGATTCCGTGAGCACTGTCATTGCACAGAACGCAACCTGATGTGTTTTGCTTAAAGGCAGCAAGTATGGATTTGGAATGGCTAGCTTTACTACTCCTGCCCACCCTGACCGCTCGGCGCATAAGTTGTCATAACGAAATCCACTGTTTCCAACGTCCTGCATCGCTGCTCCAAAAACGAGGCCATGGACTCCCATGACGGAATCAAGTTAACGAAGGCTGAGTCCTCTAATCGCTCCTCCCACTTGGCTTGAGTCGCTGGATCCAGTTTACTAAGCAGCACCTGCACAATGATGCATCCTGCGATCTGCTCAGGAGTGCCCAAAGCCTGGAGCGCGCGAATATGAGCGTTAAACTTGTCGAGATCTCCCCGAAGCATCGACACTGACCCATTCTCCACAGACTGCAGCCCCAGGATCTCAGTAATGTGCGCCTGAAAGATTAAACGACGATTATTAAACCTTTTTCCAACAAATCCAAGGCTATATTATAATTGCTGTCAGAAATTTCCAGCGCACGAACTGGCAAGATGGCAAATGCTGGAACTTCTCAATATTGGAGAGGTCTGGATGGTTGTCTATAATGGTGGTGAACATCGAATAAAAGTCCGTCCAATCCGCATATCCTCCACAAAAACTTGGCAATTGTATGGGAGGCAGGGATGATGCTGGCCTGCGACTAGGTGGCGGCTGAGAACCAGCAAAACCAGAAGTTACATTCGGTCCAGCAACCGTTGAATGCAGAGGCATGTAGCCGCTAATCCGATCAATTTCACGCCGAATCGAAGCCTTGAGAGCACTGGCAAGCGTTTCAAAACTGTCGCACAGTCCACTGTGAATTTCGCTGCAGTCCAATTCTTCGAGCTCGTTGTGAAATGTCTCAAACTGCCCGATCAGTTTCTCAATCTGCTCCAACTTTCCCACTAGTGTGTAATAATCGGAGACAGCGGCCTCATCTTCCCAAGCGGTAGTCAATCTCTTAACCTTCTCGCAGAGTTCCGTTGACTTCATCCTCAAAAAGACACCCTGTTTTGCTCCCTTGTTACTGTCACTATAGTGTCGTTGGCAGCGTCCATAGCAGCAGCCCGCTCTAGAAACGTTCGTAGCGGGAAGAGGAACGCAAAACGAAACGCGCGTAACAAACGGGAACCTCAAGCGCAATTCGTGTATGTAAGAGCGGCTGGTGTATAGCAGCTATGTGGTCGATGGCACTGGCTATGTACAGAAGAGCGAAAAAGACGAACGAACGAAAATTATTGTTTATAAATGCAGTTTGTGTTTGTACTGATCAATTAACTATTGCACATTCACGTCGGGGTCACCAAATGTTAAGCTATTAAGCGTTTTTAATAGCTGTTGTAATTTGTCTTTTAAGTAAAGAGTCAAGATAATTCAATTGGAACTACAATTTTATGTATTTTATTTTATTTATATTTATAATAAGTAGCGGCAGTACGCGTTTGTGAGTTAAGTGGACAATAATCCGAAAGCGATGATGATCAGGTCCAGACTGCTAGAGGGCAGGCGGACCGAATTGCCCGTGCCCCACTGCAAGAGGTAGAGACCAAAAATAAGCTCGGGCTGCTGCTGAGCCGAGTGCGAGCGATAGATAGAGAGAGGGAGAGAGCGCGCGGGAGAACAGCATAGACGCTGCAGCTGTAGTAGCGAAATGAGCATAAGCGTAACCATAAGCATAAACAATTACAATCTTTACAATACAGTGTTCAATCGAATAAGCAAACATTTGTAGGTAGATTTTATTTTAGGCTGCTCCACTAACTAAACATCAGGCTGGGAAACCCGACATAGTCCCCGTTGAAACCTGTCTTTCAACAGAATCTGCAGGGTTTCCGCATATAAATCGGATGTTGGGGTGTCTTGTTAAGCTCATCAACGACACGTTTTTGACTCGATCACAACCTCCAGACACGACCCATCCCAAGAGAGTTTTCCTGAAGTATTGGTAATCCTGGCGAAAGCTTGAATTGCCCAGCACAAAAAGCTCCAAAAACAGTCTTGCACCAATCAGCAGATCGATGCCCTGAGGTATATGATATCCTGGATCGGCGAGTGGCAGGTTTCCAGGATCATCCAGCTGCAAGTGTTCACGCTGCGGCTTGGCTGCCGATCAGTGATATTAGGGACGATTACAGCAGTGATGGGAGCCGAGTATGTCGACAAACGAGAGTGAAGGCTTATTTTCACTGACATTCCATCGGTGACGAGGCTGGAGTCGCCTATTCCAGAAACAGCAGTGGATGATTTTATCTTCCGAAGCTGAAGCCGATTAGCTAAACGGGATGTTATTAAATGCAGTTGAGAGCCGGAATCTAGCAGCGCTCGGCAAGAAACGAAGGCCCCAGAACTATTTTTTGACTAGGACGGTGGCCGTGGGTAATAGCACATCATCATTACTGAGATCCTGGGCAATAAGTGCAGAATATGCAGAGGCTGAAGCAGAGGACTCAGTGATGAGATGCGACAACGTGTCAAGTAGCACAGATCCACCATGGGCTGCAGTAGCTCCAGGACCTCCAAAATGCAGGAGAGTGTGGTGCCTACGCCCACAGGTACGGCATTTGCTGGAGCTGCATTTACTCAACCGATGGCCTGCCTTGAGGCAATTTACACACAGGGAGCACCTTTTGGCTTCTCTATAGCGATTTGATGGAGACAGTGCTATAAACTTGGGACAATGATGGATTCCGTGAGCACTGTCATTGCACAGAACGCAACCTGATGTGTTTTGCTTAAAAGGCAGCAAGTATGGATTTGGAATGGCTAGCTTTACTACTCCTGCCCACCTGACCGCTCGGCGCATAAGTTGTCATAACGAAATCCACTGTTTCCAACGTCCTGCATCGCTGCTCCAAAAACGAGGCCATGGACTCCCCATGACGGAATCAAGTTAACGAAGGCTGAGTCCTCTAATCGCTCCTCCCACTTGGCTTGAGTCGCTGGATCCAGTTTACTAAGCAGCACCTGCACAATGATGCATCCTGCGATCTGCTCAGGAGTGCCCAAAGCCTGGAGCGCCCGAATATGAGCGTTAAACTTGTCCGAGATCTCCCGAAGCATCGACACTGACCCATTCTCCACAGACTGCAGCCCCAGGATCTCAGTAATGTGCGCCTGAAAGATTAAACGACGATTATTAAAACTTTTTTCCAACAAATCCAAGGCTATATTATAATTGCTGTCAGAAATTTCCAGCGCACGAACTGTCTCCAGAATCACGCAGGCAAGATCAAAAAATGCTGGAACTTCTCAATATTGAGAGGTCTGAATGGTTGTCTATAATGGTGGTGAACATCGAATAAAAAAGTCCGTCCAATCCGCATATCCTCCAAAAAACTTGGCAATTGTATGGGAGGCAGGGATGATGCTGGCCTGCGACGAGGTGGCGGCTGAGAACCAGCAAAACCAGAAGTTACATTCGGTCCAGCAACCGTTGAATGCAGAGGCATGTAGCCGCTAATCCGATCAATTTCACGCCGAATCGAAGCCTTGAGAGCACTGGCAAGCGTTTCAAAACTGTCGCACAGTCCACTTTGAATTTCGCTGCAGTCCAATTCTTCGAGCTCGTTGTGAAATGTCTCAAACTGCCCGATCAGTTTCTCAATCTGCTCCAACTTTCCCACTAGTGTGTAATAATCGGAGACAGCGGCCTCATCTTCCCAAGCGGTAGTCAATCTCTTTAACCTTCTCGCAGAGTTCCGTTGACTTCATCCTCAAAAAAGACACCCTGTTTTGCTCCCTTGTTACTGTCACTATAGTGTCGTTGGCAGCGTCCATAGCAGCAGCCGCTCTAGAAACGTTCGTAGCGGGAAGAGGAACGCAAAACGAAACGCGCGTAACAAACGGGAACCTCAAGCGCAATTCGTGTATGTAAGAGCGGCTGGTGTATAGCAGCTATGTGGTCGATGGCACTAGCTATGTACAGAAGAGCGAAAAAGACGAACGAACGAAAATTATTGTTTATAAATGCAGTTTGTGATTGTACTGATCAATTAATTATTGCACATTCACGTCGGGGTCGCAAATGTTAAGCTATTAAGCTTTTTTTAATAGCTGTTGTAATCACCCATTTTTAAGTAAAGAGTCAAGATAATTCAATTGGAACTACAATTTTATGTATTTTATTTTATTTATATTTATAATAAGTAGCGGCAGTACGCGTTTGTGAGTTAAGTGGACAATAATCCGAAAGCGATGATGATCAGGTCCAGACTGCTAGAGGGCAGGCGGACCGAATTGCCCGTGCCCCACTGCAAGAGGTAGAGAGACAAAAATAAGCTCGGGCTGCTGCTGAGCCGAGTGCGAGCGATAGATAGAGAGAGGGAGAGAGCGCGCGGGAGAACAGCATAGACGCTGCAGCTGTAGTAGCGAAATGAGCATAAGCGTAACCATAAGCATAAACAATTACAATCTTTACAATACAGTGTTCAATCGAATAAGCAAACATTTGTAGGTAGATTTACTTTTAGGCTGCTCCACTAACTAAACATCAGGCTGGGAAACCCGACAATCATAAATTATTCATCAATTTACCGTTTACAAGGGTGAGAATCTGGCTGCCACCTCAATGAAGGAGCGCATTGCAGCGATGCAATCCCCACGCTTCAGCTTGGAAGGTCGTAAAAGTCGAGACCCAAAAAACCAGGCAGTGGTCATCCTCAACAAGGAGGCGCTATGAAGCAGTTAGCAATGAAAGACTACAAGCTGATTGTAGCTCAGATGAAAGGTAAAACTCGTACCTGCATTCTTTTGTTTTTCTTTGTTCCTTCTCGACATACAATTGAATTTAATTCAATTTCATTTAAAAATAGAAATCAATCATAAATAATTCATCAATTTACCGTTTACAAGGGGTGAGAATCTGGCTGCCACCTCAATGAAGGAGCGCATTGCAGCGATGCAATCCCCACGCTTCAGCTTGGAAGGTCGTAAAAGTCGAGACCCAAAAACCAGGCAGTGGTCATCCTCAACAAGGAGGCGCTTTGAAGCAGTTAGCAATGAAAGACTACAAGCTGATTGTAGCTCAGATGAAAGGTATAACTCGTACTTGCATTCTAGCCAGAAAGCACCTAAATATCTTTATGCTCCACAATTTTAGCAATGGCGACAACATTGTGAGGTACTAACCACATCTGCATATCTAAGATAGTGAAGACCATAGCGTGAGGCCGGTCTTCCCTCAGTATCCTGTTGGCAGTGAAGAAGGTCGAAAGGACACAGCTAGCAAAACAGCGTGTGGGGGGGTTGGGTTTAAGACCCATTTCATCTTCAACGCGCAATGCGAAGTGCCATGCGATGCACCACGAATGCCATAATGATTTTTTATTTGATCCAGACTCCGCTTTCCTCTATTTCTGAACTAATGCACCCTTCCAAAAAGATGAATAGACTAGTGAGTCTACTTGATGGTATGCAGTAACGCGTCTTAACCCTCGACCATTAAGCGCAATAAACATCCGAAATAATCCAAAACAATATCTCTTCTCTCTTTTTATTCTTCAAATTAATTCAAGGAAATATAATATGTTTATTTACTCGATAGTATTCTACCCAACTTAAGATCAGAATCAGAAAATCAGAATTATACTTAATATTCATTACCCAAAACTGCCAACAACAATTGAATTAATTCATAATAATATTTTTTTGTGGTTACTTATATAGATATATATACCCGAACTTCTTTCTTTATTTTCAAACACTTTTCTTTAACAATTCTTATACTTCCAAAAATTTGTCTCTTTGTTTCATTCAATTTAACTCTCACATATAGTACAACTGGCTGAAAAGAAGTGTTAATTAATTCATGTCATAATAAATATATAAACAAATATACAAATGGAAACTAATACAAAAAACGAGAAAGAACGTTCGGAGTCGCTGTAGGCGCGACTCTACTTTTTATAACAGTACTCAGTCAGTACACATGTGATTTATGTGGAGTCTTCAAATGTTGTACAAGTTCTTACATTTTACATTTGTTTTAATGCAACTGTCATCTACATCTGCATCAGTTCTCACAACAACACACGTACGCTGCACGAGACAGAGCGTGCAGTGTGTCTCTCTCTCTGCTCAATCAGCAGCAGATATCAACCCAAAAAAAAATGTATATTTTGTTATGGTTGTAGAGGGGGCTGGGGCAGCTCGGCGCTGCTGTAAATTCATTTCATCATTGGTGGCTATAATAATGATCCGATCTGGACCAAATTCGGGAATCTGGTAGATATTTCCCTACCATACTGCATTTTTCGTTTTTCTCTATCTTCAAAATTGTGGATTTTCGTCTTTTGTAAGGCGGAAGGGGGCGGGGCGAAATTTTGAAATTCACTTGTTCAGGTTCGGTATCACAGGAGTATGGACAGAAAGTTTGGTTGCTCTAGCTCTTATAGTCTCTGAGATCCAGGCGTTCATTTGTACGAAAAACCAAATCGACTCGATTTTGTGTGAGTGCGAAAGAGAGGGAGCGAAAATTTTTCGTATGGTTTTTCTATTGTGGCTATATTAATGATCCGATCCGATTCAGATTAAGCCCTGATAGATATGGTCTTTCTCTATGATTCTGCATTTTTATTTTTTTTGTTATTTTCAAAATTGTAGACGCCACAGATGTGCGCTCTCTATGGGGGCGGAAGTGGCGGGGCAAAATTTTGAAACACGTTTCTATTGAGATATCACATCAGACTGATAAAAGTTTGGTGCTCTAGCTCTTATAGCCTTCGAGCAATGGGCGACGAACAAGACGGACAGACGGACACTTACGCCCCCAAATTTTAAAGAAAACAGAAAACAAACGAGAAAGAACGTACGGAGTCGCTTCGAACGCGACTCTACTTTTATACCCGTACTTAGTTTTTGCTACATATTTTTGCTACATTTTTTTGCTACATCTGTCATCGACATCTACATCTACATCATCTACATCAGTACTCACAACAACACACGTACACCGCACGAGGCAGCATGTTTGAGCGTGAGTGTGTGTGTGAGAGAATCTGCTGCGACAATCAACCCCAATAAATGACTTAAGCAGCAATCGGGCGAGGGAAACACTGAACGGCGCGGGGTTTCCCGCTGCTGAAAATTCATTGTGGCTACAATAATGATCCGATCTGAACCAAATTCGGGAATCTAGTAGATATGATCATTTCCTATGATACTGCATTTTTTGGTTTTTTCTATCTTCAAAATTGTGGATTTTCGTCTTTTGGGGGTGGGCGGGGAAGGGGCGGGGGCGAAATTGTGAAATACACTTGTTCAGGTTTGGTATCACAGGAGTCTTGGCCAAAAGTTTGGTTGCTCTAGCTCTTATAGCCTTCGAGCAATGAGTGAAAAACAAGACGGACGGACAGACGGACGGACAGACATGGCTATATCGACTCGGCTATTGATGCTGATCAAGAATATATATACGTCGGAAACGCCTCCCTTCTGTGTGTTACACACATCCACTTTTACCACAAATACAATATACCCTATTACTCTTTCGAGTACGGGTATAAAAACGGAAAAATTACAGAAAAAAGCACGATACAAACAAACAAACACAAAGCAGCGGGCGCGATTCTGCTTATACCCGTAGTTTTTTTATACTTTCTTCATTCTGGTTATAATCATGATTCGATCTGATTCAGATTTGGCTGCGATATCAAAAGAGTTTCTTGTATCCTTAAAATTTTAGACGCTAGAGATTTTCGCCCCCTTTGTGGTGGCGAAGGGGCGTGGTGAAGTGGCTTGTGGCGTCGAAGAATTTTTAGAGTTCACCGAAAGCAGGCTACAGTCGTAGTACCGAAATGTATGTCAGGCTGGGGTAGGAAAGAGAACATATTGGGCTCAAGAGCAGCAGGCGGGAGTTCGGCCGCCAAAAGAAAAACAGTAAGGCGCAAGGCAGGCCGGGATGATCGAGATTTGCTCGGTCTGTCGAGTTTTACCCTTGTACGGAGCTAGACGGAAAATTCTATTTCAACTCGGAAGGAAGGCATAAGTGGTGAAAGTGTTACATAGCCATATATATACACTGCTCGTCATCAGGTTAGCACACCCCTCGCTTTTTAGTAGTTTTGGCTCAATTCTGGCCAAACTAACAGAGCTACGATTTTGAAATTTTTAGCTTGGAGCCTATTCAATTTTAAGTTGACTTTTAATAAAATTTTTGTTTCTACTTTACTTAATATTTTTTTTTAATCTTTTCGTGAGACAACAAGAAAATGGATTCTTTATTTTGGTCATCAGGTTAGCACATGGCACATTCTTTTCATTTATCTTCTACATTTGAACACGGTTTGCGACTAAATTTTGTGGCTGCTGAAGTGATCTATTAATTGTATAATGAATACAAGAAAAACGCTATCTTTTGAAGGGAAGGCAAAAATTTAAGCTTACCAAGAACACAGGCTGTCAATAAGTGAAATATCAAAAAAAAAAAATCAGAAGGAGTCGTAAAGTTATATCTAATTTAATATGCAATAAATCGGGATATTGTAATAACAATAAAGGCGGTAATAATTGAGTGATTTCCAATGCTGACAAGATCGCAATTGAAAAAGAGGCATCGAACTCTCATGACTCCATAGCAAATATCAGAGCAAATGGAGGTGTTAAGGCGAGCCTATCTATGATTCCGATATTGATTAGGAATGCTAAACATTTAAAGACACTTAAACTGAAGAAATAACACCAACTTAACGATGCCCGAAAAATTACGATTAAATTTAGCACAGAGCATATGACCTGAAATTCTAATAGGCGGTAGGTGGTCGTTTCGGATTTAAAAAAAAAAAAATATAGAAGGATCTGACTGATACGATTATTATTTGCATTATCTTACAGGCAGTGGTCATCCTCAACAAGGAGGCGCTATGAAGCAGTTAGCAATGAAAGACTACAAGCTGATTGTAGCTCAGATGAAAGGTAAAACTCGTACCTGCATTCTTTGTTTTTTTTGTTCCTTCTCGACATACAATTGAATTTAATTCAATTTCATTTAAAATAGAAATCAATCATAAATAATTCATCAATTTACCGTTTACAAGGGTGAGAATCTGGCTGCCACCTCAATGAAGGAGCGCATTGCAGCGATGCAATCCCCACGCTTCAGCTTGGAAGGTCGTAAAAGTCGAGACCCAAAAACCAGGCAGTGGTCATCCTCAACAAGGAGGCGCTTTGAAGCAGTTAGCAATGAAAGACTACAAGCTGATTGTAGCTCAGATGAAAGGTATAACTCGTACCTGCATTCTAGCCAGAAAGCACCCTAAATATCTTTTATGCTCCACAATTTTAGCAATGGCGACAACATTGTGAGGTACCAACCACATCTGCATATCTAAGATAGTGAAGACCATAGCGTGAGGCCGGTCTTCCCTCAGCATCCTGTTGGCAGTGAAGAAGGTCGAAAGGACACAGCTAGCAAACAGCGTGTGGGGTTGGGTTTAAGACCCATTTCATCTTCAACGCGCAATGCGAAGTGCCATGCGATGCACCACGAATGCCATAATGATTTTATTTGATCCAGACTCCGCTTTCCTCTATTTCTGAACTAATGCACCCCTCAAAAGATGAATAGACTAGTGAGTCTACTTGATGGTATGCAGTAACGCGTCTTAACCCTCGACCATTAAGCTTTGTTGCGCGCAATAAACATCCGAAATAATCCAAAACAATATCTCTTCTCTCTTTTCTTCTTCAAATTAATTCAAGGAAATATAATATGTTTATTTACTCGATATTATTCTACCCAACTTAAGATCAGAATCAGAAAATCAGAATTATACTTAATATTCATTACTCGAAAACTGCCAACAACAATTGAATTAATTCATAATAATATTTTTTTGTGGTTACTTATATAGATATATATACCCGAACTTCTTTCTTTATTTTCAAACACTTTTCTTTAACAATTCTTATACTTCCAAAATTTGTCTCTTTGTTTCATTCAATTTAACTCTCACATATAGTACAACTGGCTGAAAAGAAGTGTTAATTAATTCATGTCATAATAAATATATAAACAAATATACAAATGGAAACTAATACAAAAACGAGAAAGAACGTTCGGAGTCGCTGTAGGCGCGACTCTACTTTTATAACAGTACTCAGTCAGTACACATGTGATTTATGTGGAGTCTTCAAATGTTGTATCAGTTCTTACATTTTACATTTGTTTAATGCAACTGTCATCTACATCTGCATCAGTGCTCACAACAACACACGTACACTGCACGAGACAGAGCGTGCGTGAGGTCTCTCTCTGCTCAATCAGCAGCAGATATCAACCTCCAAAAAAAATGTATATTTTGTTATGGTTGTAGCGGGGGCTGGGGCAGCTCGCTGCTGTAAATTCATTTCATCATTGTGGCTATAATAATGATCCGATCTGGACCAAATTCGGGAATCTGGTAGATATTTCCCTACCATACTGCATTTTCGTTTTTCTCTATCTTCAAAATTGTGGATTTTTTCGTTTTTTGTAAGGCGGAAGGGGGCGGGGGCGAAATTTTGAAATTCACTTGTTCAGGTTCGGTATCACGGGAGTATGGACAGAAAGTTTGGTTGCTCTAGCTCTTATAGTCTCTGAGATCCAGGCGTTCATTTGTACGAAAAAACCAAATCGACTCGATTTTTGTGTGAGTGCGAAAGAGAGGGAGCGAAAATTTTCGTATGGTTTTTCTCTATTGTGGCTATATTAATGATCCGATCCGATTCAGATTAAGCCCCTGATAGATATGGTCTTTCTCTATGATTCTGCATTTTTATTTTTTTGTTATTTTCAAAATTGTAGACGCCACAGATGTGCGCTCTCTATATGGGGCGGAAGTGGGCGGGGGCAAAATTTTGAAACACGTTTCTAGGAGTGAGATATCACATCAGACTGGATAAAAGTTTGGTTGCTCTAGCTCTTATAGCCTTCGAGCAATGGGCGACGAACAAGACGGACAGACGGACACTTACGCCCCCAAATTTTAAAGAAAAACAGAAACAAACGAGAAAGAACGTACGGAGTCGCTTCGAACGCGACTCTACTTTTATACCCGTACTTAGTTTTTTGCTACATATTTTTGCTACATTTTTTGCTACATCTGTCATCGACATCTACATCTACATCATCTACATCAGTACTCACAACAACACACGTACACTGCACGAGGCAGCATGTTTGAGCGTGAGTGTGTGTGTGAGAGAATCTGCTGCGACAATCAACCCCAATAAATGACTTAAGCAGCAATCGGGCGAGGGAACACTGAACGGCGCGGGGTTTCCCGCTGCTGAAAATTCATTGTGGCTACAATAATGATCCGATCTGAACCAAATTCGGGAATCTAGTAGATATGATCATTTCCTATGATACTGCATTTTTGGTTTTTTCTATCTTCAAAATTGTGGATTTTCGTCTTTTTGGGGTGGGCGGAAGGGGCGGGGCGAAATTGTGAAATACACTTGTTCAGGTTTGGTATCACAGGAGTCTTGGCCAAAAGTTTGGTTGCTCTAGCTCTTATAGCCTTCGAGCAATGAGTGAAAAACAAGACGGACGGACAGACGGACGGACAGACATGGCTATATCGACTCGGCTATTGATGCTGATCAAGAATATATATACGTCGGAAACGCCTCCTTCTGTGTGTTACACACATCCACTTTTACCACAAATACAATATACCCTATTACTCTTCGAGTACGGGTATAAAACGGAAAAATTACAGAAAAAAGCACGATACAAAACAAACAAACAAACACAAAGCAGCGAGCGCGACTCTGCTTATACCCGTATTTTTTTTATACTTTCTTCATTCTGGTTATAATCATGATTCGATCTGATTCAGATTTGGCTGCGATATCAAAAGAGTTTTCTTGTATCCTTAAAATTTTAGACGCTAGAGATTTTCGCCCTTTGTGGTGGCGAAAGGGGCGTGGTGAAGTGGCTTGTGGCGTCGAAGAATTTTTAGAGTTCACCCGAAAGCAGGCTACAGTCGTAGTACCGAAATGTATGTCAGGCTGGGGTAGGAAAGAGAACATATTGGGCTCAAGAGCAGCAGGCGGGAGTTCGGCCGCCAAAAGAAACAGTAAGGCGCAAGGCAGGCCGATGATCGAGATTTGCTCGGTCTGTCGAGTTTTACCCTTGTACGGAGCTAGACGGAAAATTCTATTTCAACTCGGGAAGGCATAAGTGGTGAAAGTGTTACATAGCCATATATATACACTGCTCGTCATCAGGTTAGCACACCCTCGCTTTTAGTAGTTTTGGCTCAATTCTGGCCAAACTAACAGAGCTACGATTTTGAATTTTTTTAGCTTGGAGCCTATTCAATTTTAAGTTGACTTTAATAAAATTTTTGTTTCTACTTTACTTAATATTTTTTTTAATCTTTTTCGTGAGACAACAAGAAAATGGATTCTTTATTTTGGTCATCAGGTTAGCTTTACGGCACATTCTTTTTCATTTATCTTCTACATTTTGAACACGGTTTGCGACTAAATTTTTGTGGCTGCTGAAGTGATCTATTAATTGTATAATGAATACAAGAAAACGCTATCTTTTTGAAGGGAACGCAAAAATTTAAGCTTACCAAGAACACAAGCTGTCAATAAGTGAAATATCAAAAAAAAAATCAGAAGGAGTCGTAAAGTTATATCTAATTTAATATGCAATAAATCGGGATATTGTAATAACAATAAAGGCGGTAATAATTGAGTGATTTCCAATGCTGACAAGATCGCAATTGAAAAAGAGGCATCGAACTCTCATGACTCCATAGCAAATATCAGAGCAAATGGAGGTGTTAAGGCGAGCCTATCTATGATTCCGATATTGATTAGGAATGCTAAACATTTAAAGACACTTAAACTGAAGAAATAACACCAACTTAACGATGCCCGAAAAAATTACGATTAAATTTAGCACAGAGCATATGACCTGAAATTTTAATAGGCGGTAGGTGGTCGTTTCGATTTAAAAAATGAAATATAGAAGGATCTGACTGATACGATTATTATTTGCATTATCTTATCAATGAAGAGCGCCAGTTGGATCGTCTTTAAAAGTCAGGTGGGAGGAGTGTTAGTGTGGGGTGCCATTTTCTAATATGGTCAATATGAGTTTCAGTTTTTGCAAACAATTATGAATGCAAAAACGTATAATAAAATAATTGAAACTGCTTTTCCGCATTTTTAAAATTATGCTTATAGATTTGTCATTGAGTTTTCAACATGGCAACGCTTCGATCCATTTGGTCCGTGTGACTAAATCATGGATTGAAGGCGAAAATGTAAAATTAGTACAGTGGCCACCTTACTCACCTGACATAAATATAACAAAAACGCGTGGGGATGGCTCGTTCGCAAAGATTACGAGTCCGGTAAACAATACTTTATTAAAGAAGAACTAATTAAAGGCGTCAATAGTGCTTGGTCAGCCTTTTGTTTAAATTATACTGCCAGTTTATACGATTCGCTTCCCAAAAAGGATATATGGGGTCATTCTAAACAAGGACGGACCCACACATTTTAAATAGATTAAAATGAGTTCAAAAGAATTGAAATTATACGTTTAAAAATAAATTCATACCTCAAAAGGTTAAAAAAAAAATTTATAATGTGCCATGTGCTAACCTAATGACCAAAATAAAGAATCAATTTTCTTGTTGTCTCACGAAAAAGATTTTTTTTTGTAATATTAAGTAAAGTAGAAACAAAAATTTGATTAAAGTCAACTTAGAATTGAATAGGCTATAAGCAACAAAAAATTTCAAAATCGTAGCTCTGTTAGTTTGGCCAGAATTGAGCCAAAACTACTAAAGCGAGGGGTGTGCTAACCTGATGACGAGCAGTGTATATACAGCTTGCAGGGCACTTACAAAATGTGTTCCAGCCTAACACTGCCACTAATTAATTTCTGCTCCCATCGAACTCAGTCAATGACTAAAGTTATGATCTTTGAGATCCAGGCGCTCATCTGGACGAATGCGCAAAGCTGACGCGTTGGTTACATTAATGATCCGATACGATCCAGATTTGGGCTTTCTCCAGGCGTTCTCTATGATTCAGCAATTTTCGTTTTCTGTTATCTTCACTTGTAGCACTTGAGATATCAGATGAGTCTGGAAAAAAAAATGTAATTGCTCTAGCTCTTATAATCTCTGAGTACTGGGCACTTAACTAGACGGACGGACAGACATTCATATTTTACCACAAATACAAAATACAATAAACTCTTCCAGTGCGGGTATTAAAAGCTGATACCACAAAACACCCACAAACTGCTCAAACTTCTTCGCCGTGTGATATAAAGCTAGCAACTTACATGATCACGTAACAGAAACTGGAGACCCTCCGCACCGTTCTCGGACCAATTCTCCATGTCCTATACACGCCGGATATCCATACAAATAACCAGGAAACAACCTCAACGTTTGATGATGACACCACCCAAGTGACCAACTATCCCACCTGGATAGTTTTTGATAAATAGCTTGCAGATTGGCGCATTCAAGTTAATGAATAATAATACAAGCATGTTAAATTTACTCTCAACAAACAAAACCACCTTCCTTTCGAATCCCCTAGCTGATGATGTAACATACCGGAAACGTTTCCTTCTCTGCGTTACCTTTTTTTCGTGTACGGGTATATTAAACCCAGACAAAGGCACTCTTCCTTCAACTATAAATTTTTAAAACTGAATCTCAAATACTGGCATAGAAAACGTTTTTTCTTCTTTTTTATATTCGGTACTAAAGAGCTTAAGGATATAGTATTAGCTTTGTGGTGGATTGTGATGCCTGTAAGACCCAGAAGGAAGTGTTAAAGAACCATATACCATATAACCATATACCATATAACCATATATGTATATATTCTTGATTAGCATCAATATCAGGGGTAAAGCCATGTCTTCCTGCCCTTCAATCCACCTGCCTTGATGAGCGCATAGATATCAAAGACTATACGAGCTGTAGCAGCCAAATTTTATATTTAGACTCCTGTGAAACATAAGCTGCCTGTTTTATTCGGAGCCTCACACTGACAGACAGTTTTTAAAAATATCAAAGTAGATGAAAACCACTTTATTTTCGTCGTGTTTTTAGCACTAAAAATAATTTGTTTTTAAAACAACATTTCAGCAGTTTTTGTTGGCGTCGAAAATAGTTGTCCACTTAAATTGTATACCCGTACTCGAAGATTTAAGCAGTACATTGTATTTGTGGCAAAAGTGGAATGCGCGCAATGCATAGAAGGAAAAATTTCTGATCACATTAAGTATATATAGTATATTCATAATCAGCATCAATAGCCTATCCATGTCTGTTTGTCCATCTTATTTGTCGCCCATTGCTCGGAGACTCACACACAATCAGCATCCACAATTTTTAAACCAACAAGAAGGAACGTGTTGAGTCGCCGTTACCGGAACCCTACTTTTTTAACCCGTACTTAGTCAGTACATTTTTTGAGTTATGTGGAATTTCAAAATATTTTATTAGTTTTTACATTTAAAATTTTTTCTGCATCTCTCATCTTCATTCACATTAAATCTCACAACTACACGTGTACAGAACGAGGCAGAGCGTGTGAACAATGTGTGATGGAGAGAGATAATCAATAGTGTCTGAGGGGATGGGGGGCAGCTGCGTAAAATTCCTTTCATCATTTTGACTATAATAATGATCTGATCTGAACCAGACTTGACAATCTGGTCGATATGGTTATTCTCTGCGATACTGAATTTTCCGTTAGTTTTTATCTTCAAAATTGTTGGCTTTTGTCTTTTGTGGTGGCGGAAGTGAGCGGGGCAAACATTTTAGACACACTTGTATTGAAGTAATATGACAGGAGTTTGGACAGAAAGTTTGCTTGCTCTAACTCTTATAGTCTCTAATATCCAGGCGCTCATCTGGACGAATGGGCAAAAGCAGACGCGTTGGTGTGTAAAGAGAGCTAGAGGGAACGAACGCATTCACGAAGCATGTCTTGGGACAAAAAAGATGCCGATAGGTGTGAGGGGCTTGTCTGGAAGGTCGATGACCCTTTAAAATGTGATTGTGAGTAAAACTGCTGTTGCATAGTGTTATTGATGCATGTAAAAGATGTGTTATGGTTTTAGAACATTTCCTGTTATGTAATTATGGACTGTTCCTTTGTGAACATATGTACATACATATATGTGAATTTAATTGTTTTCTCTCGGAAACTGCTTCTATAGTGTAATAGTGTTATAAATATTATTTATCGTTTCAGTTAATTATTCTCGAGATTTAGTCCCAGGTGCAATGCACAATCAGCGAACATTTTCAGATGACTTTCACCAGTACGTTGAAATTTGCCTAAATAAAAATCAATGTGTCGCTGGAGTGCACAGAAATTAATGACGCATTCGTTTTTTAAGCAATGTCGGAATTCCTGTATCTCAGACCAAGTCAAAGCGTTTAGCTTCGAATTTCAAAATGTATTTTTTTCAAGGTAAGTGTGAGAGCAGTTGGAAAGTACTCCATTTCAAGCATAGTTTATTTTTCGTTTGTTGCATACATATCCACTATATACTGGTGAAACAACGAACGGTATTTTACAAATATAATTTTCCTTATTCCTCGAATCATCAATTAGAGTACGTAATAGTTTATTGCGCTGCACTTTTTAATTGATTTCTCCCATTTCAGAAGATAAGTAGATCTATACAATTTTCAGACTGACCCGAAAATAGGTGGCAAAGATAAAAAGAATTTTATGAGCGCTTTGGATAAAATGAATATACATACATATTTAGTAGAGTATTTTTTCAAGAGCTTTCAAAAAATAAACGCCAAGATATTTTTATGCCCGTACTCAAAGAGTAAAAGGGTATTTGTGGTAAAAGTGGATGTGTGTAACATAGACAAGGAATAACTTCCGACCCTAAAAAGTATATACAGTGATGGAAAAATAATAGAAACGACAGGCGAATTCACATTTGAAACCAAATATTTCCTTTTTTTTGATCAAATTGTTTGCATGAAAACCACTAGGCTTGGTTCCAGGATAATAGAGCTTTTTACTTTGAACTCTCTTTTTGGGCTTATATCTTAAGAATTATTAGCTGTGTATATAAAAATTGGTAAGACCTCGAGTTTGTCTTGGAAAAATAATAGAAACGCACTCCAATTTGGTTTTTATCTTGTTTTGAATCGGATGTATTCGAATTATATAGGTAACATTTCAAAAGACTAACGTTAAAAAAGATGCCAAATAACTTTTCCTGCGTATTCCGTTACATTTGTTGTTGATATTCGTTTTAGAATGGGCCGTGGCATACATTGTAAAAATATTGAAAGATGACATATCCTAACGTTCAGAAATGAAGGCAAAACAATGCCAGATATAGCTACAATTCTTAAATGTTCTAAAGAAAAGTGTTTAAGGCGGTTCACAACAAAAGCGAACCAGAGAAACGCGAAAAAAGCGAGCAACATCGGTGAATTTCAACCAAAACCTGGTTCGAAAATAAAAAAACCATTTCTCTCGTCGAAAGATATTAAAATTGATCTAAATGCACAGGTTACTACTGGTACTATAATAAATAGGCTGATTTAAGACGATATAAGAGGCTATTTAGCCTTTAGCCCTTTAAAGGTACCATACCTTATCAAAAAACATATTTGCAAAAGGTTAAATTTTCCGAAGGTGAATTTTTTTGCTTTCAAAATGGAAAAATTTGTTGTAGTCGTACGAAACCAATATTACTTGGATCTGGTGGGAAACCACGTGTAGGGCGCCCTGAGAACACTGCCCACGACCTAAAAGTACTCTATTTGAAGAGTTGAGCACGCCGGTGGACACATCATGTTGTGGGGATGCTTTTCCCATACGGGTGTTGGTCCAACACTTTCGATAGAAGAAAAATATGTGCCACCCACTACGTAGACTTACTGTACAACATAATGCTATCATATTCTGAAGAGGAAATGCCATTAAAATGGGAGTTCCATCAGGAAAATGACCCGAAGCATTCTTCAAGGCTGGCTGTGACATGGTTCCTAGACAAACGAGAAAGAACGTACGGAGTCGCTATGAACGCGACTCTACTTTTATACACGTACTCAGTCAGTACACATGTGATTTATGTGGAATTTTCAAATGTTTTCTCAGTTTCTACATTTTACATTTCTAGCAATTCATATTTTTATAATACAATTAATTTTAATTCTGCTTTCTTAACGCTAAACAATTTTTCTTATGCTACAAACAAAACGAGAAAGAACGTACGGAGTCGCTGTAAACGCGACTCTACTTTTATACCCGTACTCAGTCTGTACACATGTGATTTATGTGGAATTTTAAAATTTTTTATCAGTTTTTACATTTTACATTTTTTTTGCTACATCTGTAATCTACATCTACATCACTTCTCACAACAACACACGGAGACTGCACGAGGCAGAGCGTGAGTGTGAGTGTGAGAGAATCAGTAGCGAATATCATCCCCATAAATGACTTACGTCGCAAGGGGGCGGCGCAAGAGGAAAATCGCTGCTGATAATTCACTTGATCATTGTGGCTACAATAATGATCCGATCTGAACCAAATTCGAGAATCTGGTAGATATGGTAATTTTCTACGATACTGCATTTTTGGTTTTATACCCGTACTCGAAGAGTAAGAGGGTATATTGTATGTGTGGTAAAAGTGGATGTGTGTAACATAGAGAAGGAACAATTTCCGACCCTATAAAAGTATATATATTCTTGATCAGCATCAATAGCCGAGTCGATATTGCCCTGTCTGTCCGTCCGTCTGTCCGTGCGTCTGTCCGTCCGTCTGTCCGTCCGTCTTGTTTGTCGCCAATTGCTCGGAGGCTATTAGAGCTAGAGCAACCAAATTTGTTTTTCATACTGATTGTCGCTGGTCCCTTGGGTTGCCTTTAAACGGCCCATTAATCTGAGAAAGCAGGTTCTTTTTCGTAAGCCGTTTTATTCTATGGATAAATTCATTACATAACCTTATTTCCTATATACAATGTTTCTTACCGCAGTATCTCCTCCTGCATTGACCCGCGACAATAGAAAAGTGAAGCTTAAAATATGGCGGCAATTCGTTGGCCGCAAAAGTCTGCCCGTTCAGTACGGGGCTTAAAATCCATAACAATTCAAAATAATACTAGATACAAAATAATACATAACTATCGATTATCTTCCCGCGACATCCCCGACCCCGTAAAGAACTGCTTCACTCAAATCCAAAACCGCCAGTTTGGAGACGGGACGGGTCATAATCCTGATAGGCCTCTGTCGTTAATGCGCACACTAGCTCGTCTGATGACTCCATCCACTCCTTTGTAGACCTCTTCCAGGATGCTTTTACGCCACCATGAACACCATGTCACCCTGCCGAATCGGCTCCGTCCTCCGGCACCACTTCTCTCGGCGCACTAGCGTAGGTAGGTACTCCAAGACCCATCTTTTCCAGAAACGGTTCCTCATCAGTCGCGCTATACGCCATTGCTTGCGTGTAACGCACTCCTTGGGCTGCTCCACATCTTCGCCAGGCGTGTCCGGCAAGTTAGCTACTCCTCTGTGCAGATCATTCGGCGTCCGGGGGCTTCCTGGTCCGCATCCACCGGCAAGTGGGTAGCGGACGCGAATTCACGATGTTCTCCGCCTCGATCAGAAAACTCACTCGAAGTACGTGATCCTTGGCGCCACCTCCTTCAATGTGTGGCGCAGGACCCTCTTGACGCACTACACCATTCGTTCCCAGGCTCCTTCAGATGGATTCTCTGGGCAATTGAATACCCACTCGATGTCTCTTCCTGATAGCACATCTTGAATCCTTTCAGTCTCGAACACGTCGCCAAAGCGTCTGGATTCCCTGTCAGCTCAACGAAGTTCTTGCCGTTGGCGCTGCGCAGCTTATGCACTGGCCCTCGACGACAGACAAAATTACAGATCGCAATTATACAATAATCCGTCGTCAGATCATGCGCCAATTACAATTGAATCGCCCTGGTCGTCAAGCATGTGAACAGGGCGACCCATCGCTTCACCTTGTGTCGCGACACTGTCACCAACAGTGGTCCAAAATAGTCCAGTCCAGTATTCTCGTCAACCTTTGGCCTCCAGGCGATCTTCCGGCAGGGGTCCCATTATTGGCGGCGCTGGAGGCGCACATTGCAACTTGCACACGTTGCACGCTGAGATTACCCTCCGTAGCACACGTCTTCAGATTCGTAATCCTGAACCTTGTCCGGATCTCTCCGTTATCGTAACATTCACGTTTTGATGCTGCATCTTGGTGTGGAAATGATGTACTATCATCTCCGTAAGACTGTGCCTTTGTGAGAGTATTATTGGCCTCCTCGCACTGTACGGCATGCACCATGCGGCGTCAACTCTGCCATAAGCTCTCAGAACTCCATGGTCATCTATGTATGGTGCTAGTCCTCGAGTGTCGCTCCCACTGGCGACCACCTTGCCGTCTTCTATCGACCGCATCTCGTCTGACCAGTAGGTTCTCCGCGGCTTCACACTCTGTTGCAGTGAGGCCGCGTGAACCTTAAGACCCAGGCTGTAGTCCTGAGTAGCCGACTGTAGCTCGAAAATCTCTGCAAGGAAATACAAAAGTCGCTCGCACCAACTAGCGAAAATTCAATTGGGATTTTTATCTTCATTGTTGTCTCTCAATTCTAGATTCAGGCTGTGGCCAGCTGCCCGCTGGCTGCCTCAAAAATGCTGGTCCGCCTAGCCAACGTGACTTCTGACTGAGGTCCACGTGGTATTGCGAACGCGTTGCATCATCCGCCGCATTGTCGTATTGCTGGCACCCATCTCCATTGGGATTCCTTCGTCGACTCCAAGATTTCCGCTATTCTATTGCCGACAAACTGCTTGTACCGGCGGTGGGTGCTGCCAACCCATCTTACCCGTCTTGGAGTCCGTCCATAATACGATATCACTGATAGCTACACTGTGTTCCTTCTTAACAGTGTCCATCAGCCGAGTTCCAAGAACTGCTGCCTGCAGCTCCAGCCGTGGATAGACATAGTTCTCATGGGCGCGCACTTTGTCTTGGCACATACGAAGCTCACCAGCACTTTGCCATCCTCGCAAGTGATCCTCCAATAGGCCACCGCCGCGAATGCAGACTGACTCGCATCCACAAAGACGTGCATCTCTATAGCCCGCACGAGTCTATGCCCGAAATAATGGCGAGGACTTCGGAACTGTCCCACGGAGTCCATCTCTTTGCGCCAATTTAAAAATGCTCTGTATATCTCATCCGGAAGTGGTTCATCCCACTGGATCGTCTGCCTCAAATCTCGTAGCAATAACTTGGCTGTTATCATGAGGCAACACAAGAACCCCAGGGGATCGAAGGTAGACATGACCAAGCTCAAATACTCCCTCTTGGTCGAGACTCGATCACCGTTCAATACGCTGCTTGGGAACTCCGATGATACTTCACATTGAACCTGAAGTCGTCCGTGGCTGCCTGCCAACACATTCCCAGAATTTTCTGCAAGGCCTCACCCCATCCGACAGTCACGCCTCGTCCTGTCTGACCTAGTGCAGCCTCCACAATGGGTGAGCTGGATGAAAATTGGCAAAGCTCGAATCCAGCGTTCGCATGAATCTCCTTCACTCGGGTAGGTGATAGCCTCGCTCTCGGTAGCGAAGCTGTCCACATAGTCATCCACGTAATGACATCTCGTAGATGTCAGGATCCCTTTGGTCATCGCCATCTCTCCACAGAAAGCGTTGAGACCATCTGTCTTCGGGTCGGATCAAAACTTGGTGGAACATCTCCTTGATGTCACCACAGACTCCAACGGCGCCTTCTCTAAAATGAAAGAGCACACCTGGCAAGGGTTTATAATGTTGCGGCCCCTTGGCCAGTGCTGAATTTAGCGATGTTCCTCCGACCTTTGCTGCAGCATCAAAACCAGTCGAATCTTTTTGGTTTGTTCGGGTTTTCAACTCCCGAAGTGTGGTAGATAGATACCATAGCCGGTCGCTCTCCACTACGACCTCATGAGGCTTCAACCGCCGAGCGTATCCTTTAGACACGTAATCATTGATGATCCTGGTGTATTCCTGCGCAAACCGCCCGTTGCGCTTCATCTTCTTCTCGACATTGACCAACCGCGTTTACGCCATGTCATAACTTTGTGGCAGCACAATGTGGTCATCCTTCCTTAGTAAACCTGTCTGGTAACGTTGCTCCACTCTCACTGTGGCTGCGCTGGCTTCACACCAAAGTTCTCGACGTCGAAGTACTCCTCCACAATCCTCTGAATACTGTCGTCCAATGACACGGAAAGGAGTGTAAGAGCTCGGCGAAGGCGTATTTGATTGTCCACTTGTCGGCCTAAAGACAACGCAGCCCAGCTCGGTTGCGGCCGCATACGGTCCCTGTCTGGCAAACCGTCTCGTCTGAAGTGGAAATCCCAGGTGTCCGTGATCAGTCCAATTAGCAATTTCGTCACCACATTGGTGTAGGGCCTCATTGGCATGCGGGCATCCTTATGCACGCCTTGGACGTCTCGTCGGTTTAGAGTCTGCATCGGCAGGCTCAGGTTCGAAACGGAATACACGTTTCGCAAACGCATGGCGAACTGGTTTTGCCTGCTCCGCTGATTTTGCAGACTTACCGCGTTGGTAGGCCCCTGGTGGATCTACCTCCAAACCACGGATATTAAGATGTTGTCGCTCGCCCTGCACGCCCAGATCCTTCCTGGAGGTCGTCGTCGATCATCGTAACAGATGAACCTTCGTCCAGGAGTGCGTATGTATCTACCCGACGATCTGCTCCGTACAGCGTTACTGGCAATATACGAAACAGCAGGCGACCACGTTCTGCGTCGACACAACTTGAAATCCTCTTTACGGGCGCTTCCGCTGTCTGCGGCGTTCCTCTACACTGGACTGGTACATCCGCTGCCTGCGGAGCACCTCTGTCCCGGCACGTCTAGAAAGAGCTGACTGTTGGTCTCGCTGCTTGTAGCTTCTGTCACTGGCTCGTTGCGGCGATCTGCGCTGGTCGTCCGCACCATGTAGCAAACGATAATGTCCTTTCGGGCATCCGTTGAATCCGCACTCACCTTGCGTGTTTCAGGATCTAGTCATGTGACCACTTCGTAGGCATGAAAAGCATAGTCGATGCCTCCTCACATGCCTCCACCTATCGGGTGGCGAAGCTCCGTTCAACTCCATACAGCCCTTAACTGCATGTTGTCCTCCACAGATTGGACAACGTCTAAGACGAGAGTCTTGTTGCTCGTCTCGGTCTTGGCCGATGCTTGCATGCAGTAGTCGACGCCTTGGTTCCTTCCTTCGTTCGACGTCCATTATAGTACACACTACGTTGGCAAATTCCGTCATTATTATAGTCACACTGATTAAATGAATTTTCAGCAGCGATTTTCCCCGCCCCCTTGCAGCGTAAGTCATTTATGGGGATGATAGTCGCTACATATTCTCTCTCTCGCTCACACATTCTGCCTCTTGCAGTGAACGTGTGTTGTTGTGAGAAGTGATGTAGATGATGTAGATGTAGATGACAGATACAGTAAAAAAATGTTAAATGTGAAAACAGATAAAACATTTGAAAATTCCACATTAATCATACTGACTGAGTACGGGTATAAAAGTAGTGTCGCGCTTAACCACATGTTCTTTTTCGTTTTTATTTTGTAATAATGTGCAAAGCTCTAAACTATTTTTGATGTTAACTTTATTTTAAGCCTACCATAAAGGCGTAATTAGTTCGCCAAACTAAAACATTTGATTTTTTACTCCAAATTTTTCTACTTCGAGAGTTGAACCCATACCTTTCATTGTCATCATTTTTATCTGCACTGTAATTCACTGAGCCACAGGGAAGCTGCAGGTGCATTAGAAACCTAGCCCTATATGTATGTACATATATATCTACATTAAACAATATGTACTTACCTGTGTTGTAATGTTCTAGTAGAGCATTGATAATTCCCAATTGGTTGTATATTCTTACCTATGGACTTGAGCTTAAGCCAATGAGTCAAGTGAATAGTGAAAATTGCATTGGAACCTAAAATGGAGCTGTCTTATTTTGATCTGTTTGAAATATTTGTAAAATGTTGTGTTACGAAGTCATTTGTGTTAGCTGTGTCAAATGTGATAATTTATTCGAGTACACATACATAAGTATTCAAGAAGATTCGTTAAAACGACTTTATAGAAGTTTTCGAGACAAATGGATTGATCAAAAGCGTACGAGTGAAAGACTTACAAAAATGTACGAAACGTGGCTTCAAAGCGAAATTGATTTTTGGTGATGTACACATTGCGAAGGCAACAAATTACTTCTTGATCATGGAAAATGATATTTTGTTTAAATGATAGGTAGAGAATGTGGCAGGCATGGTTTGTAACAAATACATTTTTACTTTTCTTTAAATAGGTTCCTCAAGAATTTAGGAAGTATGTATTTATGTACGTAGGAAATTCTGCTGATGAAATGAATGCGTGTTTGAAAATATCTAATTTCCAATCTGTGAAAACACTTAGATTGTTTACAAATGTACGTGTTCAATTGCAAAAGATGCTTCAGCAGATTTGTTTTCCAGATAACTGTTAGACCGTTAATGTAAGGAATACTTCAAAAACCAAGCTTAAACCCGACTGTATAGTGTGTCCAAACATGGGCTTAAACGGTTCAAACGGTAGCAATTCAAAATTTCGCAAATATGCGATTTATTTTGTTTTACCACAATAAAAAGTTATATGATCAATAACGCGCAATACTACTACCTCAACTGGAACAAAGATAACTATTTTGAGACTAGGTTAGAAATAAAACATCTGCAAACAAACGAGTTAAAAACAGAACAAACCAAAACAACTAAACTATATTCTTAAAAACTTGAAGTAAATTAACGTTTTGAAAATCTCAAACAGCCGCCAACAAAAGAATTAAAAACAGAACGAAACCAAACAACATTTAATTAAAGCTTTCTAAACTATATTCTTGATAACTTGATGTAAATGATCTATATTAAATAATGTTATTAGGTTCCACCTTTAAACTGACATTTAAATTTTCAGAATATTTACAGCCAGAAGCGATGAACTTTTTTAAAAGATCCAGCAGCTGGCTTTAAATGGCTACCAAAAAGCCAGATATGTCCAAAAAATATTTATTTTTTTTTCATATTTGTATGCAGGATAGACATTTATTTAAAGGACAGAATAATAAAACTATGTTAATATTACAACTTAACTTTCACGTCAATGCAAAAGAAAAATGGCAAATCCGCTTATTGTGCTCTGTAATAACAGAGTTTGTAATATTATGTAGGTTTAGTTCTGCGACTCAACAACATCAGTCATTACTTCAGACGCCCGGATCACGTGTTCCAAACGGAGCTTGTAGCATAAATATGGTTATTCTATCGGCTCCAAACTTTCTCTAGATAGTCAGTCTCAGTGTGTCTTTTCAGACAGCCAATCAGCTCTCAAGTGACTATGGCACTGCCCTTAATTTCACATCTAGTTTCTCAAAACGGGTTAGGCCATGAGAAGGAGTACAGGCCCATGCGCCAACACAACGGTCCTATATTAGGACCAAGTGAGCTAGGGGGAGGTCTTCTTTGTTCACCTACCGATGTAACCTAACCTAACCTAATGTAATGCAGTAAACTTAACAATGTACACCAAACGTCATCTACGCATACTCAAAAGTAACTAAAGAAGAACTATGCAGAAAAACTAAAACAAGCTAGGACACGAACACGTCGTGGAAAAGTTCTGAAAATTTTTATTAGAAAGGATTGTTGTCCATCGTTTGCTTGTTTGTTATCTTTTGAATTGTGTTGCTTATTACACATACATACATATTTAAATTTTATATTTATAGATGCCGAGGGAAAGGCTGCCAGCTAAGGAAAGCGCTTGAAAAAATGAAATACTTTAAAAACAAGTGCATATTTAATAGTAATAACATTAATAAATAATATAATAAGAAAATAATAGAAAATATACTATAATAGCTAGAGCAACCAAATTTTGTGGCCAGACTTCTGTTATGTTACACAGTAATATTCAAAATTTCGAAACGCCCCTTCCATCACCACAAAGGACTAAAATCTTTGGCATTCACAATGTTCAAAATACGAACATTATTATGGGCTGAGTGAAGAATAATTTTGAGTTTCTATGCTAACCCCGTTCCAGCACTGCAAACCCTACTCATTTTCTGTCGCGTTCACACACTTTGCCTCGTGCAGTGTGCACCCTCTGGCAGAATAGAACGAACTAGAACGGCGTGAAAAGCCAGCCCACCGTTGATTCAGAATGATATTTAATCCACGTTACCATCGCTATAGGTATAGGGGAAATATTTTTAGATGTTATTTTCCGCTTAGCATTATTAAACACTCGCATTATAAGCGCCCAGGAATCGTAATATTTATTAGTATGTTTTATCCATTCAGCATTGTTTCATATACTACTATTCTTTTTACCATTAAAAGAATATTGTGCAAAAAGTAGATTGTATGATGGAAAACTACAGCATTGCATATCCGTTCGTTTCCAATGTGACTCTTTAGAATATTCAACTTCCAACTCCTTCATTGTCTCATAAGCCAAGGAGCACTAAAAAAAAAAAAAAAAATGTGAATTTTCTGTTGCTTTTTAAATAGGAAAGGCTGAACCGATCATTCAGTTTCCCATAATAAATCTATAATTCTAAGTTTAATGAAAGAAAGGGGAGGATATTTTTATGAAATCGACGATAGACAAGAAGGCGATAAATAACTAGAAAGAGCGAGTAATAGATTGCAAAAAGTAGAGGAGAGAAACATTGAAATTCTTTTTTTTTTCATTCAAAACAATAGGATTTCGTTGCATAAATTTTTTGTACTCAACAAACCAAGTCAATTTATTAGACATACATACTGATAAAATATTATAAAATTCAAGATATATCGGGTATAGAGGGTATATTAGTAGTGTCGCGGAAATTGCGACTTAACGTTCCTTCACGTTTCTATTGCACTTAAGATTCGATTTATTGAATTTCGCGGAGGAATATGTTTTAAAAACCGAAAGGTGTTGTGTTATGTGATTGAGGGAGCGCCTAACTTTCCGTTTTAAAAAGTATTTGGGAAATTGTTCTATAAGTGAAAGGCAGATCCTTCATGATCAGTTGGCATGAAAGCGGATGGACATAGCTAGATCATCTCGCCTTGTCATTCCTTTTATATGTACTCTTTTTGGAAAGTATACATACCTTGTTTGCAAAAATTGTAACGATAAATTTTCCAGGCTTAAATGTATTGATAACTTGATTTATAAGGTTCCTGTAGTTTGTCATTGCAACGTTAGTTTCAAAGCTAACATAAGAAAATAAATTTTCTGGTGTAATGTGAATCGTCATATATTCTCCCTGTAAGTAAACAGTTCATATCAATATGTAAAGCCATCTATCCTTCAAGTAAATAAATAATTAAGAAAGCAAAAATAACAATGAATAGCAATACTAACAGACTATCCAACAGGGCCCCAACAAGAACCAAAAAACGAGAAGGAACGTATTGAGTCGCCGTTACCGCGAAACTATTTTTATACCCGTACTCAGTCAGTACTCATTTAACATTTTTTTGCTGCATCTGTCATCTGCATCACTTCTCACAACATCATGCTTACACTGCACGAGGCAGACTGTGTGAGCAGTGTGAGCGCGAGAGAAAAGCAGTAGCGGCTGAAGGGGTGGGGGCTAGCTGCTAAAAAATTCATTTCATCATTGTGGCTATAATAATGATCGGCAATCTGGTAGATATGATGATTGGCTACGATATTGAATTTTTTATTTGTTTCTATCTTCAAAATTGTGGACTTTTGTCTTTTGTAGAGACGGCAGGGGACGGGTAGAAATTTTCAAATACACTTGTATTGAAGTGATATCACAGGAGTTTGGATAGAGAGTTTGATTGCTCTAGCTCTTATAGTCACTGAGATCCACGCGCTCATCTGGACGAAAAGGCAAAGCAGACACGTTGGTGTGTGAGAGAGAGAGCGAGCCTCCATTGTGGCTATACTACTGATCCAATCCTATTCGGGCCTCTGATAGATATGAGCTCTCTCTTTGATTCTGAATTTTTCGTTTTCTGTTATCTTCAAAATTGTGGACGCCACAGATGTGTGCCCTTTGTGGTAACGGAAAGGACATACAGGACAGACAGACGGACAGACATGGCTATATCGACTCGGCTATTGATGCTGATCAAGAATATATATACTTTATGGGGTCGGAAACGCCTCCTTCTGTGTGTTACACACATCCACTTTTACCAGAAATACAATATACCCTTTTACTCTTCGAGTACGGGTATAAAAATTGGTTGCTCTAGCTCTTATAGTCTCCGGACTATACTATACAAGACGGACAGACGGACAGACGGACGGACGAACGGACAGACATCCATGGCTATAACTTCTCGGCTACCTATGCTGATCAATAAAATATCGATTTTATGGGGTCGGAAATGATTCCTTCTCTGCGTCTCGCCTTTAAGCTTTGAGTTAGGGTATAATAAAAATTTCGGATTTGAAATCCTAGCATTTCGCAGACGGTTAGCTTAAGCTATAAAGTTTTGGGCGCTGATTGATAGCTACATGCACTAGAATTTCAGAGTTGCGAAGTATATTGTTAGCAAAGTTCTTTAGTTTACTAACGTTTTGTGAAAAACAACAAGAAACTAAAAAAAAATATCAAAGTGTATTTTAAAACGAGAGGGAACTTGGGATTCGCTCTCTCCACGACGTTACTTTTATACCTTTACTCCGTCGACCATATATGAGCGTATGGTTTATGTGGAATTTTTAATATTTTATCTGTTTTACATTTTACATTTATTTGATACATAGATCTGTCATCTAAATCACTTCTCACAACAACACGCCTTTCAAACTGAAAAGTGCAAGGAGAGTGTGTGAGCCATAGAGAGAATAAATAGCGGCTGCAGCGAAGAAGGGGAGGGGCTAACAACTGAAAAGTAATTTCATCATTCTCGCAGATTCAGAATTTTGAACACCGCAGATTTTTGTCATTTATGGGGCGGTGCAAAATGTTACACATTTATGTTGCACATAAGATTTGTTTTCCACTTCTGGCTTACAGTAACAAGATACAACTTTCGCTTAAAATCATAATTTAAATTTGATCAAAGCATGCATGCGCTTTTATATATTTCATGTAAATGTAGATGACAGATGTAGCAAAAATAATTAAAATGTAAAAATATTTAAATATTTAAAAAGTCCTCATAAATCAGAAGCTCTCAAATGTTTACTGACTGAGTACGGGTATAAAAGTACTGCGAGTAACTGCGACTCAACACATTCCTTCACACTCACCCACTGCTGAATTTTTCATTTATTATTTCAATACGGTTTTACCTTTTCATTTATTCCATTCATAGAGTAACGCATGGATCAAACAGAAAATCGTCAATAAGCATATTTGGCAGAATTGTATCAATTCCGGATATCTAAAAAGTTGGAAATATTAAATTGTCTAAGAAAATTGTTTAATGACTTTATACCGAAGTCGATTCAGATGCGCTTTGAATATTTTTTATTAAAACCGACATAGCGTTTTTGATCAAGATTCTGCATTAGAATTTCAATCGTTTGATCAGGATCAGACTCAACGAATTCATCCATCATGTGTCCTGGTGATAATTTTATATCAGAACGACTAAAAGTATAAAGATACCAACATTCCAAGTTCATAGAACCTAAACAATATGATCTTCCATTTGGGGAAAACACTGTCAAGGTACGAAACTTCCTCTGTAAATCCTTTATGTGGTGTCATCTGATTGATAAGTATTCCAACTAATAAATAATATCGCAAACTTAACAAGATGCTTACCTGAGCCTCGGGTCGAATGAAATTTTTTCGTGAATAGAACAAGTCAGTTATTATGTTATACCCATTTACACTAGCCAAATTTATCAATTGACTTAAGCATTTAAGTGGAGTTGTTGTTCCACATGTTTTAAGTATCCATCTTCGTTTTGATACAAACATGCTACTTTCGCTGAAATGAATAAAAAAATTATAATTTATGTTGAAACCCAGTAAGGAAGCTTCGCCGCATAGAAATCCCAGTTCCCAGTGAACCAGTTTTCTAAATCGGCTACTACTTAATTTGAAATGGTTCGTTGCGAAAACTTTTGAGACATTTGGCTCCGTCTGAAAACATCTATACCAGCGAATACTTTTTTGAGCGAATATATATATAAATATATGAAAATCTTGCTCAACCATTTCGCGCACAGTATCGATATTTGTCAGTACGAGGCAAAGCAGAATGTGTGAGCGAGGGATTGGGAGGTTGCAGAGCTGGAGGTAGTCAGTTACAAACGAAAAATGTATTACTTTATTCTGGCAATAATAATGATCCGATCTGATCTAGATTCGCAAATCTGGTAGATATTGCCATCTTTTCTACGATACTGCGTTGTTCGTTTCGTATCTTTAACATTGTGAATGCCACAGATTTTCGTCCTTTGTGAAGGCGGAAGGGCCGTGCCAAGATTTTGAATTTAGAAACAAAATTTGGTTGCTCTAGCTTTTATAGTATCTGAGAACTAATCGTCAAAAAATGCGGACAGACAGTCATAGACAGTCATATTGATGCTAATCAAGGATATAAATACTTTATGGGGTGGGAAATTTCCCACTTTTGCGTTGCACACATCCACTTTTATTACAAATCGAATACAAACTGTAACTTTTCGAGTACGGGTGTAAAAACGAAAATCTAGTGATAAATATAGCAGCTATCTCTTAAAATAATTATAGTTTTACTAGGGGCTCCCGGCGCACTCGCATTCCTCACGATCCAACCCCCCGTTCATTCGGGGGTACACCCAAATCAGAATCTCACATGTGTACTGGGTATAAGAGTAGTGTAGTGTATTCATGTAATGTGTTTGGCCTAAACAATTTAAGCACCACTCTAAAGACAAACTGCAATATGATACAGTCCCAGCAGCGATCACTGTTTTTGCCCAAAAGTGATGCGTCTGCATCCAGACTGTGAGAACCTTGTGAGAACTGCCGCTGCCCGAAATCTGACGCGTCATATTGCATATTGACTGTGCTAGCCTTACGTAACAAGGCTTTGTTTTCCACTCCAAGACACCGCATGGAGGCAACCTTGACAATTTTTTGTATAAATATAAATATTTAATTCAATAAATGATTATTAATAATCCAGAGCTTCAAGACTATTCGACATGGCGATCCTGCCAATATTATATGTGCATCAGTGCCGTAATATCGCCGGATACACGTATAATATACACACTCTCCATTCTCGGTTGTCTCCTATACACATAACGAAATTGGGGGGCGAAATTTTGAAATACACTTGTATTCAAGTGGTATCACTGGAGTTTGGGCAGAAGGTTTGGTTGCTCTAGCTCTTATAGTTTCTGAAATCCAGGCGCTCATTTGGACGAATGGGCAAAGTGTGAGAGAGATTGTGAGATTCTGTGAGAGAGAGCGAGATGGAACGATGCCTCTCCAAATGGTTTTCTTCATTGTTGCTATAATAATGATACGATCTGATCCAGATTCGGGCCACTGATAGATATGGTTTTTAGATATGATATGATTCTGCATTTTCCGTTTTCTGTAATCTGTCCACAGTACGCTACAGATGTGCGCTCTTTGTGGCGTTGGAAAAGAGCAGGGCGAAATTTTGAAATACACTTTGTAGCAGTGTGATGTCATTTGAGTCTGTAATAAAATTTAGTTGCTTTAGCTATTAGTTTCTGGCGACAAACAAGACGAAAAGACAGACGTGGCTATATCAACTTTATACTTTTATGGGGCGGAAAGGCTTCCTTCTCTGCGTTACACACATCCACTTTTAAATAGAATATACCCTTTTACTTTTTTAGAACGGGTATAAAAGAATTAGCAGCCATTTACTGGGCAACCACATATTTCAGACCATATCTTTTGGTAACAACGGATACCTCGTCTAAATTAGCACAAGTGCGATGGATTTAGAAAAATATAATTTTGTGGTGGAGTACAAAGCAGGGAAAGTAAATTACGTAGCGGATGCTTATAGAACTATCGGAACACGGTCGGAAGCAGAAAAATGAAAAACAAAAAACACTGCCAATACAAGTATCAAAGAAAGTCTTAAGGTCCCAAAAATATATAATGATTTATATAAAAAACGAGAAAGAACGTTTGGAGTCGCTGTGAGCGTGACTCTACTTTTATACATGTGATTTATGTGGAATTTTCAAATGTACACTTTCATCTTTTGGGGTCGGAAAGGGCGCGGCGATATTTTGAAATAAACTTACAGCTCTAGTCCCTGAGATCAAGACGCTCAGGAGATCCAGACCTCAGTGAAATCGAAATGTTCCAACATCTTCGCTCATGTCTTTCGGATGCAGCCCTGGATTCGGTTTGATCGTTGAAGCTCTCCATTGCCAATTATTGTGTGGCTCTGGACATACTCAGCAAACGCTTTAATAATAAACGACTTGTTTTCCAGGCACACATCAAGGAGATTCTTGGGCTGAAAAAGGTAGATTCGCCTTTTGCTAAAAGGCTTTGGGAGTTTTCGTGCGCAGTCAACTTGCATACGCGTGCCCTGCAGACATTGGGAAGTGCACAGGTCTTTAAAAAGATGCGCCAAACTTCAAGTTTACTTTCGTGCGGTAACTTCAAGCTTAGAAAATGGTGCTCGAGTAGCCAGGAGATGCTTGATGGAATTCCAGAAGACGACGTGGGGAAGTTTCTGCGGTTTCATGATGGAAGCGACATCACAAAAACTCTTGGTTTGGCGTTGGACCCTGCGTCAGATCAGCTGCTGTTTGACCTGTCTGCGCTGAACAACGATAAACGATTGCGCGGTTCTACGACCCTTTTGGATGGATTAATCCTGTTATTGTCAGGTGAAAGATCTTTATTCAGCAGCTTTGGAGAGAAAACTTGGACTGGGATGAGAGCCTACGGACAGCGCAGCACTCAACTTGATTGACCTGTGAAACAGTTTGGCAAGCATCTCTCGCATTTCATTTCCTCGCCTTGTCCATCCTTCCAGTGCAGCTTTGGAGATTCATAGATTTTGTGATGCCAGTATGGAGGCATAGGGTGCGTGCATATTTTATGACGTGTCCAGCCGGGGAGTCGTCGCGAAATGTTTTGTGCTCAAAGTCACAAGTGGCGCCACTAAAATCTTTGTCGATTCCAAAGCTTGAATTGAGTGGGGCCCATTTGCTTGCGAGGGTTATGCACAATTGAAGGAAGACGGGAATCTTCCCAGGTCAGTTTCAATGCTGGTCGTATTCGTCGACGGCGCTATCTTGGATACGGGATGAGCCAGCTAAATTTCAGGTTTTCGTGGCAAATCGGTGGCAACAATTCAGGAGTTGACGCAAGGCATGGAATGGCGCTATGTTCCCACATCGTTGAATCCCGCTGATATCCCCTCGAGAGGCTCGCTTCCCAGCCACCTCATTCAGGCAGAGCTGTGGTTTCACGGCCCCTCGTTTTTGTTAGGCTCTGAGGATGAGTGGCCTGCATATTCCGTTTCTAAAACGCAGACTATGAGGTTCGCAAGCGTGTATTGCTGATCGTTTCTCCACATGCTCCCGGCTGCAAATTTGCAAATTCGTTCTTTGGCATGCAGCGCACAATCGCCTTCATGCATAAATTCGTTCATCGTCTTTGGCATCCTGGACACACGGTTTCTGACATTTAGCAGGGAGCGCATCTTCTAGTTCGGCCCGTTCAGCTGGCAAGTTTGTGGTCGGACATAAAGGCGATTAGGCTCAGTTCGCTCTCTCAGTTCATCGATCCGGCTGGCTTGCTTCGAGTTGGAGATCGGCTCGGCAACTCATTGCTCCCGTTTAATGCTCAGCACCCGCTTATTCTGCCCAAGGATAAATTATTCTGCAGTGATAAACTATTATCATCAACGGAGCCTCCATGCCGGCTTGCTCTTAAAATTCAATTAGAATATTGGCCTATTGGAGGAATCAAAGCCGTTTCAAAGGTTAGCAAGTGTGTGAGATGCTTCAGGACGAGACCATTATGGGAGACTTGCCTAAGGAGCAAGGATCCCGGGCCTTCGAAGTAACTGGAGTGGACTATTGTAGACCGTTTTTCTACCGGTCAGAAATCCGCACTAGGCCTTCAATCAAGTGTTACATAAGCGTGTCTATATGCTTCACCTATAAGGCCATTCACATGGAGCTTGTTGGGGATCTGACCACCGCATCGTTCCTAGGCGCATTAAAACGGTTCATGTCCATTCCAGGAAGGCCCAGTCAAATTTGGTCGGACAATGCGACAAATTTCGTTGGCGCCAAGAACGAGCTTCTGGAGCTAAAGAGGCTCTTCCTGAGCGACTCGCACATGAAGGAGGTCCATGAATCCTCTTTGGCTGACGGAATCGATTGGCATTTCATCCCGCCGCGCTCTCCCACTTTGGCGGATTGTGGGAAGCGGCCGCCACAAGCATCACTTGTACCGCTCAGTTGGGCCATCCGTCCTTAGCTTCGACGAGCTGCGTACCTTGATCTGCCAGATCACGGCAATTGTTAATTCTCGCCCTTTGCTCGCTTTCAGAAAATCCTGACGACTTGGATGTGTTGACGCCGAAAGCAGACGCTTTTGGGGGCCCGCACGAAGCAATTCTCGAGCCTGACCTAACGAAGCTTAACTACAATCGTCTGGATGCCTGGCAGCGGGTCACTTAACTGCAGCAGACATTCTGGAGGCGTTGGCGCGAAGAGTATCTGACTCTTTTGCAGGAGCGCTCGAAGTGGCGTACGGCTACGCAAAACCTCTGCGTGAACGATGTCGTCCTGGTGAAGGACGAGAATCTTCCTCAATGCGTTGGCTACTGGCTAGAGTGGTCGATGTCGTCAACAGCAAGGACGGAGTATGCCGCGTGGCTGATTTAAGGATGGCCTCAGGAACCATCAGGAGGGCCGTTACTCGGCTGTGCTTGCTGCCCCTTGAGAAGTCAGTTGAAAGGCGAGCTTCCAACGGGGAGTATATTCGCCAGCGGCTAAGACCCTAAATTTATGTTATCTCCAGCGTTCGCCAGTGCTGCTTCGCTCTCCCTGTTAAAGGGCGCTCTGAACCTGCCGCTTCGGCTCTAACTTTAATCGACCGTCGTTGTTTAAGTAGTTCTACGCTAATCTCTCTCCGCATAGGTTGCATACCGAGCCCTCTTGTGTACTTTTATCTGGCCTGGCAAAAGAGCGAGCAATTGGGTTCCGCTAGCAGCCTGTATAATTAAACATTTTTATAACGTTTCGAATCGATTTGTTTTAATTGATTTTGGAAATAAATAGGTGCAAAAAAAGCTTGGCCCCTCAAACAGCTGTAATATTCAAGCCAACGGATTTTAAGGTATTATGGAAATGGCTTTAGTTTTCATTAAATTTTTCGGGTAATTAGACCTTTAAACACTCTTAAATAGAAAATGCATTGGCTGACCGTGAATAAGCATCGTCCAAAACTTACATAATAAAATCGCCTGATTTTGACAGACTCTCTTCGAATATGTATAATTTTTGACATGATAATCTTGTTGGTTGAGATAGGTCCTCACAAACTCAAGCTCACAAGCTCTGTCCGTCCAGGATTCTTCTACAATACATTTTTTGATCGCAGGGAACTTTATGTAAGGCTGTTCTACTGAAGTGAAAATAGGGGGGAGTCGGCGAAAAATCGAAGAAAGAAGTGTTTGTTTGTGTGTAAACGTTTTTTATTCTTGATTGGGGTCTTGTTCTACATTCTTATTTTATTCTGGCGACTGGTATTGGGTAATGACAGAACGGTAAGAGTCGGTAGGGTGAGCTGCATTCTGTATTCCTTGATCGACTGTTGCCTGATTGACTCCCTTGATTGCCTGTTGGCTGATTGACTGCCTTTTCTTCTTCTGAAGATACGCTTGTTATGCACTCAGCTGGCGTTTGGCATTGTACGTATGACATCTAGGGTGTATTTATTGGTAGCTTATGATTATTGTGGTAATTGGGTTATTCGACGGCGCGGAAATCAGAATATGTGAATTTGTGGCAGTGTCTCGGGGAATGATGCTGTCAAGTTAGCATCGCGGAAATCAAGTGGTTTTCCGGTCTGTTGGTGTTGACATCGATACTTTAGCGAGGCGTCGGTTACCTCATATTTTTTTCTGATGCTGTCTGCTGTCATCAACGGGATCGTTGTATTCGTTGATGTGGAATTGTTTCATGTTGTTAACATTGGTAACTTTTTGTTTCTGGATGACGATGATGACTGTATCCGGATTGATTCCAGTCCCTGGCGTGATTTGGTCGAATGCTGGGCTAAGCACGGCTGTCTCGGAGATGCTGGAGTTAATCGATATCTCAGGTATCAGCTAATCTCATGTGTTCTGGTCTGTTCTTCTATCAATTGGGAAGACCCTATTATGGTCTTCCGTATGCCGAAGTATCCTGCCGTTGTCTGATCGTGGCATTCTTTGATGACCCGGCGCAGTTATTTTTTTTTGCCCTGGTACAAGTGTCGGTTGATATCCTGAGTGAGGACTACTACTAGGCTACTTGAATATGTTAGTAATGAGAACTTAAAGTCAGCAGTCCTTCAGTTGCTCGGAGGAAACCTACTGGTCTTCGGTTCATGTCCCGTTTGTCCTTACCAGAACAGCCAAGATATTCGTTGAACGACTGTCGCGAACTTGGGAACAAATCTCCTATGCCATGCTTTCATCCCGACGCAGTTCTATTAGTTCTTTGACGGTGGCAATATTTTCAGGGTCGGTGTGGATAAACTTTTCGCCGCTCATGTGGCCCAAATATGTATATGATCCGACTCTGGAACAAAATGCACTTTTCTGAATTAATCCGCAGGTTCACCATTCCAAGTACGCGAACGTATCGGATTGCGACTTACGTCGGCCATAAGTATCGATATTCGTTCCAATATGAAGTTGATTGGGAAACGGGTCAGTAATCGAGTGCGCGTTGAGCTGGCTGTAGTCCACGCACATGCGCCATTTTCCGTATTTTTTACGGACGAGTATGATTGAGGCGCTGTTTGGTCCACTTGTTCGTCAATAATTCGTGTCGATGCTGAATTTTGGCATAATAGCATTGCCGCTAGGTGGGTCGATTACCTCTTATGATTATCTCTCATGTGCTCGTCGATGTCTAATATCTCATGAAGGTCAGCGAGCTGGGCTCGTGTTCGGTTGGATCGGTGGCTTCGGGGTCTACCGGCAAAAAGGTCTACCGCTGAGGGGTTCAATCCTACGAGGTAATCGCTTATGTGGGCGACGATCGGGGGTGGCGTTGGCCGTGGATAGAGTAGTAGTCTCCCAGCTGGTATATGCGGGTCTCGACGACGCTTTTGTTATCGGACCAACGACTTGTTTGAGCGACGAACATTTCGTTCTCACTTGATGATGGACATTATTTCTCCATTTTTAAATATATACTAGCTGACCCGGCTAATTTTTTTTTCCGCCTTAAACTCGAAGAGTAAAAGGGTATATTGTATTTGTGCTAAAAGAGGATGTGTGTAACATAGACGGGGAATAATTTCCGACCCTATAAAGTATATATATTCTTGATCAGCATCAATAGCCGAGTCGATATAGCCCTTTCTGTCCGTCCGTCCGTCCGTCTTGTTTGTCGCCCATTGCTCGAAGGCTATAAGAGCTAGAGCATCCAAACTTTGTATCCAGTCTGATGTGATATCTCACTCGTAGAAAAGTGTTTCAAAATCTCGCCCGCCCACTTCCGCCCCACAAAGGGGCGCACATCTATGGCGGCCACAATTTTGAAAATAACAAAAAATAAAACGAGAAAGAACGTACCCGGAGTCGCTGTAAACGCGACTCTACTTTTATACCCGTACTCAGTCAGTACACATGTGATTTATGTGGAATTTTCAAATCAGTTTTTACATTTTACATTTATTTGATGCATCCGTCATCTACATCTACATCAGTTCTCACAACAACACACGTACACTGCACGAGACAGAGCGTGCGAGTGTGAGTGTGAAAGAATCAACAGCAGCAACCCTCAAAATAAATGTATATTTTGTTTTGGTTGTAGCGGCGGCCGGGGCAGGTCGCTGCTGAAAATTCATTTTGATCATTGTGGCTACAATAATGATCCGATCTGGACCAAATTCGGGAATCTGGTAGATATGGTAATTTTCTACAATACTGCATTTTTGGTTTTTTTCTATCTTCAAAATTGTGGATTTTCGTCTTTTGGGGTGGCGGAAGGGGGCGGGGCGAAATTTTGAAATACACTTGTTCAGGTTTTGGTATCACAGGAGTCTTGGCCAAAAGTTTGGTTGCTCTAGCTCTTATAGTCTCTGAGATCCAGGCGACACAAAATACAAAAAGCAAAACGACTCGATTTTTGTGTGAGTGCGAAAGGGATGGAGCGAAGTTTTTTCGTATATTTGCCTCTATTGTGGCTATATTAATGATCCGATCCGATTCAGATTTGGGCCGCTGATAGATATAGGCTGTCTCTATGATTCTGCATTTTAGTTTTTGTTATTTTCAAAATTGTGGCCGCCACAGATGTGCGCCCTTTGTGGGGGCGGAAGTGGGCGGGGCGAAATTTTGAAACACTTTTCTAGGAGTGAGATATCACATCAATCTGGATAAAAAGTTTGGTTGCTCTAGCTCTTATAGCCTTCGAGCAATGGGCGACAAACAAGACGGACAGACGGACAGACAGCAATTAGCACAAATACAATATACCCTTTTACTCTTCGAGTACGGGTATAAAAATGCAGAATCATAGAGAAAGACCATATCTATCAGGGGCTTAAATTTGAATCGGATCGGATCATTAATATAGCCACAATAGAGACAAACATACGAAAAAAACTTCGCTCCCTCTCTTTCGCACTCACACAAAAATCGAGTCGATTTGGTTTTTTCGTACAAATGAACGCTTGGATCTCAGAGACTATAAGAGCTAGAGTAACCAAACTTTCTGTCCAGACTCCTGTGATACCGAACCTGAACAAGTGTATTTCAAAATTTCGCCCCGCCCCCTAACGCCAACACAAAAGACGAAAATTCACAATTTTGAAGATAGAGAAAAACGAAAAATGCAGTATCGTAGAGAATGGCCATATCTATCAGATTGAATTATTTTTGTAGCCACAATGATTAAATTAATATTCAGCAGCTAGCCGCCAACCTTTCAGCCGTGCAGTGCTGTTGTGAGAAGATGTAGATTTAAAACTGTAAAAAATGATTAAATATTTTAAAATTCCACATATGCATGTAAATCACATGTGTACTGTTTGAGTATGGGCATAAAAGTAGTGTCGCTTTAATAGCGACATAACACGTCCCTTCTCGTTTGAAGTAGATTCTGGATTGTCCTAACTCGTAGTTATGTATGTATAGAATGATTACCCAAATAAAATCGTATATTCTATGAGTATTTGTATATACCAATTACCTTAACACAAATGCATTAATTAACTCGTTTTTGAAAAACTTATTATTTCACAATTTACATGGCTTAGTAAATTTTTCCCAATCACATCTGAAATTAAAAGCGTTTATATAATTAGATCATGCAAATATTAAAAAATCTTTAGAGTCGAGTCAATAACGGACAGGTTACACTAATCGACGAAATTGAACTTTTTATTTAAGCTTCTTATTTACGCTAAATGTCGTTTTCTCGACTTCCGGTTATGAAACAGGTTAGTTGTCGCCAGGATAAAGGTACCCAGGAGATAAAGTTGTCGAAGGTGCTTTTATGGGCAACAAAGCGCTGTTGAGTGCCAAATGTGCTAAAAGCGCAAAATATAGGGTTACTTTGATTACACTACTCAACAAAATCAAACATTCTTTTTATTAAACTAAACCAACTGGAAAGATTTGCTGCTTTTCAATTTATTAATGACTTTTTTTTTTTTTTTTTTACGTTAAGCTAGGCACACACGATGCAAACAATTTGCAGCAAGTTGAAAAATAATTTGCAGCAAATGTTTGCACAAATGTTTACACCTATGCAAATATTGCAAGAAAATTTCTTGCTTCAATCAATTTTTTTGTTTTGCACGCAAACTTTGGCATGCCTATTTCGTGCAATATATTGCGTTAATGTCTACACGTGTTTTCATTTTTTGTTTGCAGTGCTTGCAAGTGACACTCATTTGCAAGTTCTGTTGCTTTTGTGAGTGTCAAGGAATAACGACGTGTTCATATTATGTCGGCACAAAAATCGAGAATTGCTGCTATTGCTATATTAGCAATTTTAATTAAACGTAAAAAATGAGAAGATTAGAGTCTGCAAAAAAAAATAAAGTCAATGCAGCACAATTTTCTGAGTCAGACACGAAGTACTGGAATTAGGAATAGTAAGTGCTTGCTTAACAAGAGTTAATGAATTTGGAAAGAAGATGGGCTGCATTCTTGGCACGCTCAAACAGCAAAATCTATTCTTTTCAGAGAACCTGTGGCGTCAAATAGTCAGCTTGAAAGAAAAATCGTCCGCATCTGGGTCCCAGCGTATTCAAGAACCTTCACATATTTATTTTTGGCTCTCTTTTTCTAGAGCTTCAAAATTGGATACTCACAAATGGCCTTTGTCAGCGACTTTACTAGTGGCCAACAGTTTGAACTCCACTTTCGAAGTTTAAATTAAAAGCAATTCATCCTTGAGTGCGATGAGATCATCGATATTATCGCAGCCAGTAGGAATATCACCCATGTCTCTGACAAAGCAGCGCAGCACCATTTCCGATACAAATCGACATGATCTTGAGCGATTTGGCGAGAACTCGAACAGCCAAAAACGGTGAAGAAGCTAAACCATGCGTCACGTCGATAATGATCGAGTGTAGCAGTTTCCTCAGTTCGCCAGACGATATGTTGATACTGTGTGTGTCTTCTGAAACCAGGATGCATCTAAAGATTGTCCCAATTTTTCGTACAAATCACATAGCGATTCTGACGGAATCGTAGACATTCGTCAAGTAAATCACCTTGAATATGTGGTCCTATGTATTTTCGTGAATTGAGTGAATATCCCTCAGAGTCATCGAATACAACTCGGCATCGTGTGGTAGTGCTATCTGGTCGAAATACTGGTGGGCTAAGTAGTTATGACTGGCGAGATCCTCGTCTACATTAGTATAGAAGGAATCAACTCTATATATCCTCTTGGGGCAGGTAATCCTCCATTAAGTCGACATATTGATGTTGGAATGCGGGAAGCTTTCCGAAATTTCCGTTCGAGAAGAAAAGCGGCATAAGGCTTGCGGCAATGTGACCCCCATCGAAAGAGCGGAATCCTTGAACGGATATTGGACGATGTACACTCCATCGTCTCTGCGGGTATGACCACCTTTGAACGAAGGGTTTTCCCAGCATTATCACTAACGTCAATAGTAGCGTTACTTGGTTGAACCTGGTCTATATTCATTAACAATCGGACTAAGTTGTATTATATATATTCCATTTTTGAATCAACTTGTTAAGTTCTGGTTTTACTTCAGTGTATTGTTATATTATTCTGTTGAAGACATCCGTCTTCTTTAAAATCAGTTTATTGAGAATGATCATTCGATCTTTTACAAAAATGGTTCTTAGCTGGGGCCGCGTAGCTGCGCTGTCGGAGACGCCGGCAGCGGAGCGGCCGCACATGCTTGTGTGCACATGCTTGTGTGGATCATATTCTTGCCGTCGGCTATGCTATACATGCCGACGCTGCACTAATGTAGTACCAGGTATATATGTGTGATCGTATTTCGTCGCACTGAATATGCCTGGGAATGTTTATTGCATAAACACTGCAACAAAGTGTTACAGTGTGTTCCCTTTTAAGTACTCTTGGTACAGTGGGTATTGGCTATATATGCATACTACATCTCCCTCCTTTTTGAAAAAAAATAACGTAATATTTATGAAGTTATTTTGTAATGTTAATATGATATATATTTAGAAAAATGTATTTAGGAAAAGTAAAAAGTTTTTTTTTTTTTTTTTTTTTTTTTTTTTGTGAAGTTAATACATATATATATATCCCATAGTTCAAAAAAGTTTTTTTTTTTAAAAAAAAAATTTTTTTTTTATAGTAAAAATTAAAAAAGATTTGATATATTCCTATTGATATACATGTACTTATGTATGGCCATAATAATTCTATCTATGAGTTAAAAAGTTTTAGTCTATCCTTATGGACTGTCTGATTTTTCTGTTTATTATCGGAGATTGTGACGTTATCTCTTTCTCCGATACTTTCTACTCTATATGGTCCTTTTATATTTATAGTCTAACTTGTGACCAGTTTCATTTTTTAATAAAACCTGGTCTCCTATTTTTTTAGTTCAAAATCTAAACTACTAGCGTCGTACCTAATTTTTTGTTTTTTGTTTGCCATCTTCTAACATGATTCTGGCTCTTTTTATATGCTACTTCTAATCTATATTTGCTTTCTTTAGCATAATCTTCTATATTATATATAGGTTCTATATTACCTATGCTATTAAAAGTACTTTGGTAGATTACTAGTCTTGCCAAATACTAACTCGTATGGGCAATAGCTATGCGAAAGGGATGGTGTTGTATTGAAACAAAAGACAAAATATTTAAACCATACGTCCCAATCAGTTTTATCAACTGATATATACGAACGTATATACTCATTAAAGGTTCTGTGACTTCTTTCTACAGTTCCTACGGTCTGGTGGTGGTGTGCTGTGGAAGTTATGTTGTTTATTTCCATATATTTACACAAGTCTTTAATGATTGAGTTTTTATATTCTGTTCCCATGTCCGTAATGAACGTCTTCATTGGACCGTACTTCAGAATAAATTCTTCAAATATAGCTTTTTGCTATTGTACTAGCATTTTTGTTTTCTACTGGTATTGCAACTAAATATTTGGTTAAATCACATATTAGGTAACCGCATATTCGTTTGCCGTTTTTCGGATTTGGGTGGTGGACCAATTGTATCCACGATTACCCTGTCAAATACCGTTGTGGGGGTTTCTGTTGTTGTTAAAGGGGTTTTTGTATGTTTTGTCGTTTTCGACTTTTGGCATTTTGACATTTACGAATGTACTCTGTTATTTCTTTATTCATATTTTTTCCAAAAGTAATGTCGTTTGACCTTGGCCAAAGTTTTTTTGTTATGCCTGTATGTCCTCCTTGAATTGGATCGTCATGTAATGTAGACATTATTGCTTCTTTTTCTTTTTCTTTCTTTTACTAGGGTCACCGGGTTGAGTAGCGCTACTCTTACATTTTTAATATTTTATTGCCCATTTGTTTTAAAATTATCTACAAAAACTTGTTCAAAGATATTTTCCCACGGTGCCACTTTTTAGTTGGCTGATTTTGTGTATACCGGCTTGCTTTTCAAGCCTTTGGAAGAATGACCTAAGTCAAGGATTCCATTGGTATATAAATCGCTGACTTCATATCTTGCTGTAATTTTCTTTCCATGTTTGAGAAAACATAAATTATTGTTTACATGCAAGGTCACTACTTTTCGTGCTTCGCCGTTATTAATGACGTTATATACGTTGGGCTTTGAAGCATTTTCTTTAGATTGCGTTTGCAATTCTATTTTCTGTTCTCCTGCGACTTTTTGTCTACTTTGATATCTTGTAGTGACTTTTTCTTATATTGGCTGTTATATTTTTGAGTTCTTTTATTGTTATGCGCGACAGTGCATCTGCCAAAAATTATCTTTACCCTTTAGATATTCTACTGTGAAGTCATATTCCTCTAGTTCGAGCCGCATGCGTGTAAGTTTAGAACTTGGGTTAACCATCGAAAATAGATACGTAAGCGGTCTATGGTCAGTTTTTACTGTAAAATGTTTTCCATAAATATATGGTCGAAAATGATTAATCGCTAAGTGAATGGCTGCTAATTCCTGTTCTGTTGTACTTTTATTACTTTCACCCTTGGTGAATGATCTGGACGCGTATGCTATATAGGAAGTTGGAGGTCTTTATGGTTTTGAGTTAAAACCGCTCCACACGCTTGCTTAGTTGCATCCGTTATTATACAAAATTCCTTTGTTTAAGTCTGGGTATTGTAATAGAGTTGGTTTTATAAGTTGATCTTTTTTTAGATGCTGGAATGCATTTTGACATTCATCTGTCCACTCAAATGGAACATTTTTTTTTACATAATCTAGTTATGTGCCGGGAATAGTCGGCAAAGTTTCTAATAAAACGTCTGTAATAATTGCAGAATGCAACGAATCTTCTAGCGCTGTCCGCGTCATGCGGGACTGGATAATTGTTGATGACGTCATATTTCTTGTCATCTGGCGAGATTCCTTTATCAGTGCATTTATGACCGATATCTTTCACTTCATGCATAAAAATGAACATTTTTGTGGATGTAATTTCAGGTTGTGTTTTTCCTGCATACCTCAAAAATATCTTGTAGGTTTTTGAGCATATGTTTTCGGAACAACCAATGACTATAAGATCGTCCATATATAGGAATGCTTGCGAGAAGCTTCAAGTCAGAGAATGCAATAGTAATCATTCTTTTGAAATGAATTTGGCGCTATTTTTAAACCAAATGGTATCGCGTGAAGCGAATGAGCCATTACTCGTTGAAAAGATAACGTGTTTCTTGAACTTTCTTCTAGTTCAATTTGATGAAAACCTGACATTAAGTCAAAGGCATGAGAAGTATTTCGCTCTACCTAGTTGATCCAAAATGTCGTCAATTCTAGGTAATGGAATTTATCGGACAGAAGTTTTTTTGTTTATTTGACGATAGTCAACTACTAATCGCCATTTCTTTTGTTTGGTGCCGGAAGGGCTTTCTTTAAAAGTACAAGCAGAAGGGGGCTGTTGTATTCTGACACTGATGGTTCGACTATTTTGTCGTCTATTAATTTCCCTACTTGTTTTTGTATTTCTTCAACTTGGCTATGCGGGCTTCGATAATTTTTATATATATACTGGTTCGTCATCTTTCAATCTCAATTTTTGTTTATAAAGTTATTTGTTGTTATAGATTCGGTGTCAAGTCCGAATATGTCACTATATTTAGAACATAGTTTCGTTAATTGTGGTTTAAAATTGATTTGGGAATTTTTTTTTTTAAGTTGAGCTAAAACAGTTTCTTCTCTTACTCTAGGAGATGTTTGAATTACACTGTAATTCGAAATTAGTTCATATTTTTAAATTATTTATATTGACCAATTGGTCGGTATTAGTTGTATTTAATAATCGGACGAATGCATTTTGCGTGGTTGCAACAGTGTTTGCAACATAAATACCAGTTTGGACTTCCTGGTTTGGTATTAGAACACTATCTTCAGTTGAAGTTAGTTATATTTTTCGGACAACTTGTGATCTTGCTGGTAGGGTATGGTATTGTTACCAGCACTGTATGTTATTGGAACATAAATTTGGATATTGATATTATTTGGTCGTATTATGAACCAATCTTCTGAAGGTTTAAGATCAATTTGACAATTTAAATCTTTAATGAAGTCAATCCCTATTATTCTATCACATGGGATTGCGAAATTTTTGTTACAAATGGAATTGTGTGGAATTATATATTTGTCTGTCTGTCATTTTCTAGTGGGGCAAGGCCTTGACTTTTTTATAATACCATCGCCTATACCTTGAATATCGATTATTGTTTCTGATTTGATGTCATTAAAGACATCAAATTTTCTTTTATTAGCGATATGTTCGCTCCTGTATCTACTAGGAATTTTAATTTTTTCCTGTGTGTGCATTGTTAAATGACACGAAAATATTAAAATTGAGATTGATGGTATGGACCGTTGTTTTATTGTTGAATATCGAAGGTGCTTGGGGGGTTTCCGAAGCCGTTTGGGCTTGCATTACAGTACGTTGTTTTTGTCGTGTACCTCTATTATTTTCGTATTGGTTGTTATAAGGTTTCCGTTTCCATGGTTATTTCCTCTATAACCACCACGACCTCTATAGTTATTTGAATTGTTACTGTTGTGGTTTGTAACCACGACCATTTCCTCTACCACGATAGTTACCTCTATAGGTACTACCGCGGTATGCCTGACCTCGTCTGGTATACAATACTGAACTTGCATTACCAGTCATGTCGGTAGAACATTGGATATATTTGGTTATGGCATCATTCATGGTAGGGAATGTGCCTGCTTCTAGAATGGTCTTAAGTCTGCCTTGCTCACAATTTTTAACCATTGTGCTAATGGCTTCTTTGCTGCTGAATTTATTAGCGTGCTGGCTGGCAGACCCTCATCGATGTATGATGATTCTAGGGTTTTCTCATCTCGTCGATTTCTTTTGTAAATTAGATTTGGCTGTTTTGCCTTTTTGGCATATTTTGCCATTTTGGCCTTAACTACGTCAGATGTTTCACCGACAATTGTAGTTTTCAATATTTCAATGATCAACTGGATGGTCGTTTCATCCTGGACTTGGTATATTGTAGAGCCGATGATTTTTGGATTTTTATCACTTCGACAGCTAGGCTTCATAAGGCCCTTTTTGTCAAATTGACTAAGCTAATGGCAGTAATGAATCTCTTCATATGGATCTTTTGTCCATCGAATTCAGGGATATCGTGTGAATTACATTTTTAATATATGCCCGTTGGGAATCGATTCATCAGCCATTGCAACGGGTTTTGTTTCCCGTTACGCTATTAAAGAATCTGGAGGTCGAAAGTCTAGCTCTTCTTCCTCTACTTACAACCGTTTTTTTAGTACATAAGGATTGCAAGAATAGATCGTGTAGATCTTTTTCTTTAATTTCCTGTTCTTCTACTGATTCCTCAGTTGGATCGTCAAGGTCAATTTCCTTGTCTTGGCTTGATCCTGGTTTTGTAATGTCTATGGTTAGGGGTGTATTAAGTATTGTTGGGGATTGAAATATCAAATTGAATTTATTCTGGATCGTGATCAAGTTCGATCGAAGTCTGATCAAGAGCTTTTTGATACTTTCGACCAATTTTTATCTATTATCTTTGTCCTATTTATGTGGATTATCTGGCGTGCTTCATTAAAGCATTCAACTAATATTAACGCATGTTTCTCAATTGTTGCCTTTTGCATCGGCCTGTTTTGCGTAATTGACTTATACGATTTATCAAACCTGTTTTTGATGTCAAGTAGTGAATTATGGGGTTTCATTCCATTCCATTATTGGGATTTTAATTTCTAAATACTACAAAGTCAATGACTCTGCCCAAAATGGAATTCTCACTAATGATGGACTTAACTGTATACCTGGAATGGTAGTTAATACGATTGCTTTTCTGGGTTCATGCAATCGATTAAAAGGGGAAAAATCTGGTGATATGTATCCATGTACATATATTCGAGCTCTAATATGCTCTTAGGGGTCGTTGAGACCAATTGTTGGATTCTGGCCGAAAACTGTGGGTCCCTACTGTTTGGACTTTTCCTAATGGCCTCTAATGTTGGCATTATTTATTTGATAATCATTTGATAATTAATTCGTTTTTTGATTTAAAAGTTTTGGTTTAGTAAAAATTATTTTTTTTTCTCAGGCCCTGTCTAAATCATTTTCCCCTACTTTATATCTTTTCTTTAATCTTATTATTTAACATACAATGTTAAGAGAAACTGCAACTCAACATTTACGATCGTTAAGATCAGCAACAAAAACCATAAGGCTTGAATATCGTTTGTGTGATCAATAATTTATGACATTGGTATTGAAACGTTGGCCGTATTGTCTTTTGGTCTGACTATCGTCAGAACCGAACCAAGCATGGTTTTATTTTGAAAAATTATTTTTGATTTTTAGAAAAACAAATTCTGCACTACTGGGGTATATACATACATATGTATGTATGTATTTTGTTAAAAATTTTGTTTGAATTGATAGTAGATAGTGAGTAATATGAAGATACCTCAGGACAAAAAAGTATATGTCCATTGATATTATTGTAAAAAAAAATATTAAGAACAAAGATAATCTTTTGGACTTTTTTTTTTTTTTTTTATTTAACTAGTACAAGTAAATATGATCAAAAAAATAATAATTTTATTTTCATAAGCTTTTTGGGTTTGCTAAATATTTAGTGAAAAAGTTTAAGTTCATATGAAATAAAGTATATGTCCATAATAAGTGAAAGTTCAAAATAGTAATGAAATAATTTTTTTTAGATTTTTTATTAATTTTTTTAATAGTATATATGCTTTACTTTTTAGTGAAAATTTGAATTATCCGGGTTGGCATGGAGGTTTGCCAAATTTTGGAGAATTTTAGGGTTAATTTGATGCCATTCCTGGAGCAATGCTCTTTTTGGGTCATTTACCATATCAAACTGGCTTCCATCCTTGTAAACTTTGTTGGATAATATTCCCCAAAAAGATCTACTATTCGGCTTAGGTCGGGCTGATTGCTGGCCACTGCAAAAAGGGTATCCTCCTATCATCCAAAAGTCGTTTGTTTTACGTGCCGTATGGATTGGCGCGTTGTCTTAATGGAAGATCCACTCATCTCCGTAAAAGGTTTCCAGCAAATTCAATCTGTACTGTTTCTAACAACTCTAAAAGATTTCTCCATTGGTTCTGGTTCGTATAAAACAGATTGGAGACTTTCTAGTATTCCCAAATCCAGCCTAAACCATCAATGATCCTCCACCGTGGTTTTGCCTATGGCAGTGCTATCTTGGTTGTCTTTTTATCGCGCCAATACTTTTGGCAGGAGTCAGGGCTGTCAAGTTACATTTTCTAACGTCCGAAAATATAACTTTTAGTGAAATCCTGTGACCAAAATTTGTATTTTTCAGCAAGTCCTAGTCGGGCGGTTATGTGGCGCTCAATATCCTCGCTACAGAGTCGCGGGAAGCATATCTAACCGTTTCGTTTTTCCTTTAATATTTGATTTATACGTATTTTGGATGTATCAAGCTTCAGTTAACCTTTGATCTCCATGCAAGACTTGTTGTTTTGAACGGCCAGACGCCGAATTTGCCTCTTGCACCGTGCATCGATTTCCGTGGGTCTGCCGCTCCTCTTTTATTCTCGCATACATTTCAGGATTTTTAAGAAAGTTTGCTATGTGTGTCCATGCCGATTTAGTCTGGTGGCAATATAAGAAACATTCTTGCCAGATTCGGCAGGCCTTTTGATCAGACCGCGATCTTCCTCCGACAAATGCCTTCCACGTGGCATTTTACCGTAAAATCTAAATTTGAACACACATTTTTCATTCCAAACGGGTAAAGACAATGTTACTTACTTTTTTCTGAATAAAGAAATTTTATGGATCACACTTCTTACTTTGACCACACGCGAAAGCTCAATAATCGCAGCTTGGACATATACTTATTTCCTTCGAAAACCACGAGTTGCTACACAAAACTTTTTTTTTTTCAAACGGTACAAATAATGAAGCGCAAAAAGGAATACTGGACTGCGAGATCTTCATAAGAGATACAAGAACAAACTGGCATGCCTACAACAAATTTACCGTTACCTTCATAGAAAATATAAGCAAATTAAAAAGTGGACATATACTTCTTTCCCTGAGGTAGTAGTTAGGTCATATGGCTGGTTTACATTGGTAAAATTAAAGTTAAATTACCAGCCATATGTGTTAGTTAAAGCCTATTTGTTTGGTTAGTTTTTTTTCAAGAAGCGTTTTCACGCAGCAACTTGAGATTTATATTAAATTAAATTTAAAAGGTAAATTAAGGCAATGGCAAATGAATGCAGCCTTATTTACGTTGCTTTGCCCTTGCAAAGTGCCTTGTCAATTGATTTGATGGCTTCCTGATGTTGAATCCTCTCATCTTCTTGTGTTGCGACAGCTAGCATCTCCTTTGCCAGCCGTCGTTGGCGGAGGAGTTTGGTTCTCTCTCCCCCGCTTCTTCTTTGGTTTACTTGTCTTTTGCTGCCGTGCCCGGTACTCAGCTATTGTGAGTGGGCGTGGTCCATCGGTTGGACAAGCCTCTAACGCCTCCTGTAGGCTTATTTTTGTCCCTTTGCTCGATAGGAGCAGCGTTCAGGAGATCTATCTCCAGGTTTCCCTCGTTGGCGTAAGGGGCGGTAGGCCTCTCACGCTTGTTGTTGCTGCTGCTGCTGTCCGTGGCCTCTGAGCTCCGAAGATTGCAGGTTCGTGCCCTGTCACGGTCGCCATGTATTATATATATTCCATTTTTGAATCAACTTGTTAAGTTCTGGTTTTACTTCAGTGTATTGTTATATTATTCTGTTGAAGACATCCGTCTTCTTTAAAATCAGTTTATTGAATGATCATTCGATCTTTTACAAAAAGGGTTCTTAGCTAGGGCCGCGTAGCTGCGCTGTCGGAGACGCCGCAGCGGAGCGGCCGCTTATGTTTATTCGTTTTATATGCCCAGCGCTTCTAAGAGCGGGGGCGCGAGGGAATATGCACATGCTTGTGTGGATCATATTCAAGTGCCGTCGGCTATGCTATACATGCCGACGCTGCACTAATGTAGTACCAGGCATATATGTGTGATCGTATTTCGTCGCACTGAATATGCCTGGGAATGTTTATTGCATAAACACTGCAACAAAGTGTTACAGTGTGTTCCCTTTTAAGTACTCTTGGTACAGTGGGTATTGGCTATATATGCATACTACAAAGTTATCCAGATCTTCGTCAGCGTGATGTGTTAGTAAGTGGATGTGAGCATCAATACAGAGACAATACCTGTTACCGCCACTGCAGCCACTGATGCTGTGCTTGTGCGCGAGAGTAACACAACCTCTGAGTATGCGTGCGCGACAACCCTGTCCGTTGAACCAGTATCCAGCAATATTCTGCAGGTTGTCTCGCTGCCCCAGAAGTCGACAATAATAGTGGCTAAAATTGTTGGCAGTATAGCAACTTGTAGCCAGAATCCTCTCTCTAATGTATGATGGCTGACCACGGCAAGATCAGCCTAAGCAGAATGTATGGGCGAGCGTAAGTTTGGGTCAGAAGATGTATTGCCGGCAGCACTCGGGGTGGTGCAGATCTCTTCTGGGTGGAAAAAAAGTGGTAAAAAAAAGTTACCTTTTATTGCAAATGTGCGACGTTCCGCAACGGTTATAGCCTGTAATTGAGTGCACACATACATACTGTGTGCCTCGTGGCAATATACGCAACCACGAACAGTCGTAGTTGGTACATCCATATGTTGAGATACTACACGACGCTTGTGCAGTACATTGGAAGAATCAGGAACTACCGTTGGATCTTAAGAAAACTTAAGCGCATCAAAACGGGCGAAAGAAAAGGCGAACAGGTCATTTTATAGTCACATTTTCCTTACACGATTTTACGCAACTCGATTATGTTTCACCACTGACCAAATACATTATAGATTGGTCACCGCCTGTAACGAATTTGTCGCAGCTGAATTTGAATTCCGGAACCCAGAACCCCTTTGAACATGTTCGCAATCCAACATTTCTGTCACACGGACATAAAATGTATGTCTGTATTGTCTTCAACTGGTTCGACTTCTGATTTGGGGTTTGGTGTTGTGGTTCGTAGCGACTTAGACGTGCGTGTGTACTGAGTACTCACAAACTGTGCATGTATTGGTTATAGGATTTGGTCGTCGCATTTCGCGTTGAAATTTTTTATATTTCTTTCCACATACCCTGACCGTATAATTTTTGGTATAGTGACGCGTTTTGAAGAAGCTTGTCACAGAATATATTTTCTTGTATCCTTTGTATGTTAATTTGTTTTATATAGGATAAAATAAATGATACACCGATATGCACATGTAAATACTCATAATGGATATCATGTTTGACCGTACATTCGAAGAGATGCCCATTAGAGTATTGAAGGTGCGACGTGCAAAATTTTTTTTTGTTCTCTGCGTTCGCTAAGAAAGCAAAGAACTGGACAAATTATCGTTTTTGAGTTTCATGCGCAAGTATGGCCTGACCTGCCGTAACATAAATGAAGACGGGCAGAGTGGATGGGGGAAGGTAGCGGACACTTGGGCATGGAAAATAAATAAAATATAACGAGAGAGAACGTACGGAGTCGCTTCGAACGCGACTCTACTTTATACCCGTACTCAGTGATTTATGTGGAATTTTAAAATGTTTTATCAGTTTTACATTTTACATTTTTTGCTACATCTGTCATCGACATCTACATCTACATCATCTACATCAGTTCTCACAACAACACACGTACACTGCACGAGGCAGCATGTTTGAGCGTGAGTGTGTGTGTGAGAAGCTGAAGCAACAATCAACCCCAATAAATGACTTACGGCGCAAGTGGAAGGGGACAGCTCGTAGCTGAAAATTCATTTGATCATTGTGGCTACAATAATGATCCGATCTGAACAAATTCGGGAATCTGGTAGATATGGTCATTCTCTACAATACTGCATTTTATTTTTTTTCTATCTTCAAAATTGTGGATTTTTCGTATTTTGGGGGCGGGAGTGGGCGTGGCAAAATTTTGAAATAAACTTGCACTGAAGCGATATCACAGGAAAAAAAAAAAAAAAATTTGGTTGTTCTAGCTCTTATAGTCTCTGAGAACGAGGCGCTCATTTATACGAAAAACCAAAATTACTCGATTTTTGTGTGAGTGCGAAAGGGATGGAGCGAAGTTTTTTGCGTATGTTTTTGTCTATTGTGGCTATATTAATGATCCGATCCGATCAGATTTGGGCCCCTGATAGATATGGGCTGTCTCTATGATTCTGCATTTTTAGTTTTTGTTATTTTCAAAATTGTGGACGCCACAGATATGCGCCCTTTTGTGGGGGCGGAAGTGGGCGGGGCGGAAATTTTAAACTTTTTTTTCTAGGAGTGAGAACACATCAGTCTGGAAAAAATTTGGTTGCTCTATCTCTTTTTAGCCTTCGAGCAATGGGCGACGAACAAGACGGACAGACGGACAGACGGACAGACGGACAGACGGACGGACAAACAGGATACTATATCGACTCGGCTATTGATGCTGATCAAGAATATATATACTTTCTATGGTCGGAAATTACTCCTTCTCTATGTTACGCACATCCACTTTTAGCAAAAATACAATATACCCTTTTACTCTTCGAGTACGGGTATAAAAACTAAAGTTTTTTTGTTTGACTTATTTGAAACTGCACATTTACACATGTACATATACTTATCTACTTATCCCTATCAAAAATCAAAACAAACTGATTGAGCAGATGGTTTCGGTGTGCAAAACACGGATCGGAAACTTTAAACCATTCTGCATACTTTTCTATTTTATACCCGTACTCGAAGAGTAAAAGGGGTATATTGTATTTGTGCTAAAAGTGGATGTATTGTAACATAGAGAAGTTCGTAATTTCCGACCATATAAAGTATATATATTCTTGATCAGCATCAATAGCCGAGTCAATATATAAAACTCTGTCTGTCCGTCCGTCTGTCCGTCTGTCCGTCTGTCCGTCCGTCAGTTGTTTGTCGCCCATTGCTCGAAAGGCTATAACATAGAGCAACCAAACTTTTTATCCAGTCTGATGTGGTATCTCACTCCTAGAAAAAAAAAGTTTCAAAATTTCGCCCCGCCCACTTCCGCCCCCAAAAGGGGCGCACATCTGTGGCGTCCACAATTTTAAAGATAACAGAAAACTAAAGCCTGCAGAATCATGAGACAGCCCATATCTATCAGGGGCCCAAATCTGAATCGGATCGGATCATTCATATAACCAAAAACATACGCAAAAACTGCCGCTCCATCCAAAACACTCACAAAAAATCGAGTCGTTTTTGGTTTTTTTGCTGTAGCCTGGATCTCGGAGACTATAAGAGCTAGAGCAACCAAACTTTTGGCCAAGACTCCTGTGATACCAAAATGTTTGGTGTATTTCAAAATTTCGCCCCGCCCCAACAAAAAGACGAAAATCCACAATTTTGAAGATAAAAAAACCAAAAATGCAGTATCATAGGAAATGATCATATCTACCAGATTCCCGAATTTGGTTCAGATCGGATCATTATTGTAGCCACAATGATCAAATGAATTCTCGTTCATTCAGTGTTTCCCCGCCGTTAGTGTTTCCCCTCGCCCGATTGCTGCGTAAGTCATTTATTGGGGTTGATTGTCGCAGCAGATTCTTCACACACACACACTCACGCTCAAACATGCTGCCTCGTGCAGTGTACGTGTGTTGTTGTGAGAACTGATGTAGATGATGTAGATGTAGATGTCGATGACAGATGTAGCAAAAAATGTAAAATGTAAAACTGATAAAACATTTTTTAAAATTCCACATAAATCACTGAGTACGGGCATAAAAGTAGAGTCGCGCTCGAAGCGACTCCGTACGTTCTCTCTCGTCTTTATTGTTTTTGTGTGTATATGTAATATGTTTTCCGCACGCACGCCTGTATCTGTGCCTGTGCCTGTGACTCCTTTGCCATAGTAGTGTAGTGTAGGGGGAAGTCGCGGGTTATTAAACGTGGATCTTATCATCGCTCTCTGGCGATGAGCTATTTTATCTACGAAATGGTCCATTGAGTGCTCCAGATACCCATAGCAGGAGTGCTTGTTGACGTTAAAATTATACATTTTTGGACTATGTTTTTTTTCAACTTAAATTTGTGAGACTTTGTCTCGAAATGGCGATTAAAAATATCAAAATGAATTTTAACTAAGCTAAAAAAATATTCTGAAGGAGCTTTAAGTTTTAAACTACTACTGGTATAGCCAAAATGTGTCTAAAATAGGGATAAGTAGATAAGTATATGTACATGTGTAAATGTGCAGTTTCAAATAAGTCAAACAAATGTATTTGGTCAGTGGTTTCACCCTTTGCAGTTGGCAACGAAAGAAAGTTTTAAATTAACGATTTTTCAGCCTCTCCCATGCGTCCTGGTAGTTATCATGCGTAACGGAAATATTTTCAATCAGAGCTTCCTCATCGAGATAAAACTTTTAAATAATGTAACTTTTGACATTTGGAGTAACTTTTGACGTTTGGAAAGTCTACTCTTCTTGTCGACTGAGCCTAAGAACAGGTCACTCAACTGACATCAAACCTCGTATCCTCCAGGAAATGTAGAAAGTCGTATCTTCTCAAAATGCAGCTCAGCGCATCGGGCTAAACACCGAATCTTCTCCAGAAGTTGTGTTTCTCCCTCAAATAGGCGTTTCCCAGAACTACATGGCAGTAGATTTAACAAGTTGTGGCCAGTATCTTGACTGCTCCGCTCACTTATGGCTCCAGTGAAAACGGCATGGGCCCTATAGAACTTTTCTTCATATTCGGCGATATCCAACTTTAAGCTAGGGGGTCTGGCCGTGCAACCTAAAGAAGAGCTAGGGCGGCGTCGGGTTACCGTTTTTTCAGTCTGAGTGCAAATGTTCGCGGTATCGAAGAAAATACTGATATACTGAGTATCTAATTTTTTGAAAATTTTATTTGTCTTTTAAGGGTTTTAATTTCTAAGCTAGTAAGTGTGGTTTGGTGACGGGATGAGCGCTGGCTGATGGACTGACCGGTGACCCCGATTGACTGGCGGCTGGCGCTATTTAAAGCCAGCGCCTAGGTTGTGGGGCCGCTAAGTCCGCAGGTTCCGTCTTATATCTAGAAAGTGCTCGGTGTGTGTGTTTTTATACCCGTACTCGAAGAGTAAACGGCTATATTGTGGTAAAAGTTGATGTGTGTAACATAGAGAAGGAATCATTTCCGACCCCATAAATTATATATATTCTTGATCAGCATCAATAGCCGAGTGGATATAGCCAAGTCTGTCCGTCTTGTTTTTCACTCATTGCTCACTATTAGAGTTTGAACAATCAAATTTTTTTTCCAGACTGATGTGATATCTCACTCCTAGAAAATTGTTTCAAAATTTCCTCCCGCCCACCTCCGCCCCCACAAAGGGCGCACATCTGTGGCGTCCACAATTTTAAATATAACAGAAAACGAAAAATGCAGTATCGTAGAGAACGGCCATATCTACCAGATTCCCGAATTTGGTTCAGAATATTATTATAGCCACAATGGTAAAATGAGTTTTCAGCAGAGATTTCCCCCTTCCCCTTGCAGCGTAAGTCATTTATGGGGATGATAGTCGCTACAGATTCTCTCTCTTGCTCACACACTTCTCACACATTCTGCCTCGTGCAGTGTACCGTGTGTTGTTGTGAAAAGTGATGTAGATGTAGATGACTGATGTAGCAAAAAAAATGTAAAATGTAAAACATTTGATAAAACATCAAAAAACTCACATAAATCTCATGTGTACTGACTGAGTACGGGTATAAAAGTAGAGTCGCGTTCAAAGCGACTCCATACATTCTTTCTCGTTTAACTCAATATTTTATAAAAACGAGAAAGAACGTGACTCTACTTTTATAACCCGTACTCAGTCAGTACACATGTGATTTATGTGGAATTTTAAAATGTTTTATCAGTTTTTACATTTAACATTTTTTGCTACATTGTCATCTACATCTACATCATCTACATCTTTTTCTCACAACAACGCACGTACACTGCACGAGGCAGAATGTATGAGCAGTGTGTGAGCGAGAGGGAGAATCTGTAGCGACAATCAACCCCATAAATGACTTACGCTGGAATCGGGCGCGGGAAACGCTGAAAGGGCGCGGGCATTCTCGCTGCTGAAAATTCATTTGATCATTGTGGCTACAATAATGATCCGATCTGAACAACATTTAGGAATCTGGTAGATATGGTCATTCTCTAAAATACTGCATTTTTCGTTTTTTCCTTTCTTCAAAATTGTGGATTTTCATCTTGTTTCGGTTTGGTATCACAGGAGTGTGGACAGAAAGTTTGGTTGCTCTATCTCTTATAGTCTCTGAGATCCAGGCGACACAAAATACAAAAAACCAAATCGACTCGTTGTTGTGTGAGTGCGGGAGGGAGCGAAGTTTTTTCGTATGTTTTTCTCTATTGTGGCTATATTAATGATCCGATCCAATTCAGATAGGGCACCTGATAGATATGGTCTTTCTCTATGATACTGCATTTTTAGTTTTTTGTTATATTCAAAATTGTGGACGCCACAGATGTGCGCCCTTTGTGGGGGCGGAAGTGGGCGGGGCGAAATTTTGAAACACTTTTCTAGGAGTGGGATATCACATCAGACTGGATAAAAGTTTGGTTGCTCTAGCTCTAAAAGCCTTCGAGCAATGAGTGAAAAACCAGACGGACGGACAGACATGGCTATATCGACTCGGCTATTGACGCGAGAAAACGATAAAATTTAATTAATTTATACGTAAATTATTCTGTTTTATAGGATGTCTCGTCAGCAGACTAAAAAATAAGTATAAAAAGCAAAATGCTTATCGCGAAATTGCTGAAAAATTAGACATTAGTAATGAAGAAATAAAAACAAAAATTCATCATTTGCGTACTCAATTTTTTGCAAGAAGTGCGCAGATTGAAGCAAAAAAAGAGTGGCAAGGGTACATCGGACAATTATACCAGCAAAAATGGGAGTTTTTCGATGCGCTTAAATTTATTAAAAATTTGTTTCATCTCCATTTTGTAGCTCTTTTTAAAAGGTTCTGATGCACTCCTTTTTCATCTCTTTTTGGAAATCTACTTTCACCCAACATTTTTTTTTTTTGCAGACTAATCTTCTCATTTTTTTACGTTTAATTAAAATCGCTAATATAGCAATAGCAGCAATTCTCGATTTTTGTGCCGACATAATATAAACACGTCGTTATTCCTTGACTCTCACAAAACAACAGAACTTGCAAATGAGTGTCACTTGCAAGCACTGCAAACAAAAAATGAAAACACGAGTAGACATTAACGCAATATATTGCACGAAATAGGCATGCAAAAGTTTGCGTGCAAAACAAAAATTTATTGAAGCAAGAAATTTTCTTGCAATATTTGCATAGGTGTAAACATTTGTGAAAACTTTTGCTGCAAATTATTTTCAACTTGCTGCAAATTGTTTGCATCGTGTGTACCTAGCTTTTAGCCCCAAATCATTGAGAAAAAGTTGGTTTAGTTCCTTGAGGAAAAAATCGTGTCGGATAGTGTGATCAGTAGTGATAATTTTTTGCAAATTGTTTGCATCGTGTGTACCTAGCTTTAGCCCCAAATCATTGAGAAAAAGTTGGTTTAGTTCCTTGAGGAAAAATCGTGTCGGATAGTGTGATCAGTAGTGATATTAGTCTGAGTGATCAGGCTTGCTCAAATCAGGGTTGCTTTTTGTAAAGCTGAAAGTTTTGGGAGTTTACCCTCACATGAGCCAATGGGAAAATTAATTGTCGTTATCGGATACTGTTACGTTCAATTAATGTTAACCTAAAGTCGACATACCAGTCCTCTTTACATTTTTTTATGTATGTATTTTTATGTATGTTACATATTTTATGTATTTTTTCAGAAGTAGCGCTCCGTTTTTCACATGACTTAAGATTAAGTTTTTAAAAGATTTAGTAAGAATGAAAGGTTCAACAAAAAGAATTTTTGTTACATAGCTTTCAAATTTATTTGACCACCTCTATACATACACTGACGAGCAAAACTGTAACACCATTTTAGTATACGCACTTCAACGGTCTGTATCTTCTCTTCTATTATATGTATGACAAAGATTTAAGTACTGTTTTGTTGGTGATTTATTTTACAATGTTTCCAGAAAATTTTGAATCCATTTGATAATCTGGGAAAAAAATGGCATAAAAGAAAAATGCAAAAATAGTCAAATGTTACAGTTTTGCACTCCGTTGACTTTTTAACAAATATTTATTTTGAAAAAATTTTTAATAATAAGTCCTTAGCCCTTTTAATTTTTTTGAGTTCATCAATATGATTTGGCATACTTTGGGTGTATTTTAGCAAAAATTCGGGGAATAGCGTTCCAGACGTTCTTCGTACTCTACCACAACTCCATCATACCAATTGGAAGGAGCCAATATTTTGCCAGCTGTGATTCGACATCGCTCCATAATTTTTTTAATGGGATCCTATCGGGAGATTACGGTGGCCACTTAATGGACTGTAATCTTTGTTTGGACTCAAATTTTTGACCAAAAATTACGAGTATTTGGTTGCATTGTCTTTGCTGAAGAATGCATTTTTAGCAAAAAGACCCATATTCCCGATGACATCTCAAGATTCTGTTTTAGAATGATTATATATTGTTTCTTTTTACATTATCCCATTGACCGATTCCAAGGATCGAACTCCATTTTGATTTATACCGCCTCAAACCATTCCACCTTCCCAGTGGAATGATGGAGTTGTGGTAGAGTACTTAGGACGTCTGGAACGCTATTCGCCGTGAATTTTTTTTACAATACACCCAAAAGTATGCTAAAACGCATACATGAACTCAAACGAGAAAGAACGTACGGAGTCGCTTCGAACGCGACTCTACTTTTATACCCGTACCCAGTCAGTACACATGTGATTTATGTGGAATTTTAAAATGTTTTATCATTTTTACATTTTACATTTTTGCTACATCTGTCGTCGACATCTACATCATCTACATCAGTTCTCACAACAACACACGTACACTGCACGAGGCAGCATGTTTGAGCGTGAGTGGGCGTGTAAGAGAATCTGTGCGACAATCATCCCCATAAACGATGACTGCTGCAAGGGGTGGGGAAGCTGGCAGCTGAAAATTCATTTGATCATTGTGGCTACAATAATGATCCGATCTGAACCAAATTCGGGAATCTGGTAGATATGGTTATTTTCTACGATACTGCATTTTGGTTTTTTCTATCTTACAAATTGTGGATTTTCGTCTTTGGGGGCGGAAGGGGGGGGGCGAAATTTTGAAATACACTTGTTCAGGTTTGCGTCACAGGAGTCTTGGAAAAAGTTTGGTTGCTCTAGCTCTTTATAGTCTCTGAGATCCAGGCGTTCATTTTACGAAAAACCAAATCAACTCGATTTTTGTGTGAGTGCAAAAAAGAGAGGGAGCGAAGTTTTTCGTATGGTTTTCTCTATTGTGGCTATATTAATGATCCGATCCGATTCAGATTTGGGCCCCTGATAGATATGGTCTTCATCTATGATTCTGCATTTTTTTCGTTTTCTGTTATCTTTTAAAATTGTGGACGCACAGATGTGCGCCCTTTGTGGGGCGGAAGTGGGCGGGGCGAAATTTTTGAAACATTTTTTCTAGGAGGAGATATCAATTCAGTCTGGAAAAAAATTTGATTGGTCTAGCTTTAATAGCCTTCGAGCAAATGAGTGAAAAACAAGACGGACGGACAGACGGGCAGACGGACGGACAGACATGGCTATATCGACTCGGCTATTGATGCTGATCAAGAATATATATACTTTATGGGGTCGGAAACGCCTTTTCCTTCTGTGTGTTACACACATCCACTTTTACCACAAATACAATATACCCTTTTTACTCTTCGAGTACGGGTATAAAAATCAAAAAGGACTTTGGACTCATTATTAAAAAAATTAAATTAAAACGAGAGAACGTACGGAGTCGCTTCGAACGCGACTTTACTTTTTATACCCGTACTCAGTGATTTATGTGGAATTTTAAAATGTTTTTATCAGTTTTTACATTTTTGCTACATCTGTCATCGACATCGACATCTACATCATCTACATCAGTTCTCACAACAACACACGTACACTGCACGAGGCAGCATGTTTGAGCGTGGTGTGTGTGTGAGAGAATCTGCTGCGACAATCAACCCCAATAAATGACTTACGCAGCAATTGGGCGAGGGAAACACTAACGGCGGGGAAACACTGAATGAACGAAAATTCATTTGATCATTGTGGCTACAATAATGATCCGATCTGAACCAAATTCGGGAATCTGGTAGATATGGTCATTCTCTACAATACTGCATTTTGGTTTTTCTATCTTCAAAATTGTGGATTTTCGTCTTTTTGTGGGGGCGGAAGGGGCGGGGCGAAATTTTGAAATATAATTTGTTCAGGTTTGGTATCACAGGAGTCTTGGCCAAAAGTTTGGTTGCTCTAGCTCTTATAGTCTCTGAGATCCAGGCTACACAAAATACAAAAACCAAATCGTCTCGATTTTTGTGTGAGTGCGAAAGGGATGGAGCGAAGTTTTTGCGTATGTTTTTTGTCTATTGTGGCTATATTAATGATCCGATCCGATTCAGATTTGGGGCCCTGATAGATATGGTCTTTCTCTATGATTCTGCATTTTTCGTTTTCTGCTATCTTCAAAATTGTGGACGCCACAGATGTGCGCCCTTTGTGGGGCGGAAGTGGGCGGGGCGAAATTTTGAAACTTTTTCTAGGAGTGAGAGAACACATCAGTCTGAAAAAAAAATTTGGTTGCTCTATCTCTTTTAGCCTTCGAGCAATGGGCGACGAACAAGACGGACAGACGGACGGACAGACAGGGGGCTATATCGACTCGGCTATTGATGCTGATCAAGAATATATATATACTTTATATGGTCGGAAATTACTCCTTCTCTATGTTACACACATCCACTTTTAGCACAAATACAATATACCCTTTTTACTCTTCGAGTACGGGTATAAAAAGTAACAAGAGTGCAAAACTGTAACATTTGACTATTTTTACATTTTTCTTTTGCCATTTTTTTTTCCAGCTTATCAAATAGATTCAAATTTTCTGGAAACATAGTAAAAATGAATTACCTACAAAACAGTACGAAATCTTTGTCATACATATAATAGAAGAGAAGATACAGACCGTTGAAGTGCGCATACTAAAATGGTGTTACAGTTTTGCTCGTCAGTGTATATACCCAAGCACGCCCATGGCCTGACTTATAGCCTTTTCACACTGACGACCATCCACCATCCACCATCCATTTCGGGGATGGTCCGTAGGTTTTGCCGTTCCGAAAATTTCCCAGTTATTCCACCATCCATCTGGATGTTCCTAATTCGAACGTTTCTGTGCGGTATTTTTTTTTTCGATAATTGTCAAATGCAACCATAAATATTTGACATTCACAACAAAAATCGGAATTCTCCACGAAAATGTAAACAATGACAGACAGGAAATATATTAAAAACAACAAAAACCCATCAGATCTCACAAAACAGAAGGAGCATCATAAAAAGCAGGAGGATCACCACAAGAGGCAGGAGGATCTCCTCGAGGAGCTGATCCGCACCCAGACGACGTTTCAAACGGATTTTTATGCAATTTTTAAGAGAAAACAAACAGCAGTAGTTATAATAAATTTCTTGTCAGTTTAAATTTAAGTAATTTTAATAAATGATTAAAACTAACAATTTAAATTTATTCTATTTACACAATATGTTGCAATTGCAGATCGTATATGTTCTGCTGAATGATTATAATCAGCAGAAATATTGCTGCGATGGGGCTGTTCTCTCTGCTCACTTAAAAAAATAAGTTCCAAACTTTCATTAATTGAGCTGTTGTGCATGTTTAACATATTATGCAAAATACAACAGCACAATATAATGTCACTATTGTTTTTATGATGGCTATCCTTTGGTGTCATTTAGTAGTAGTGAGTGCTTACAAATGACCACAACCTTCCTGGCTTCAGTGTTTTCAAAACAGATATCCATTCTATTATCTCCTCCTCGTCAAAGTTGTCCTCATCATCATCATCCATGTCCAGCAACATGATTAGCTTGTGCAAGAATATGTTTTGCTGCTGAATCACATTTACAACCATTGCAATGTCATTTAAATTCATTTTAATTACAAACGTAAACAAATTTTCACCGCATGCAATTGTGAGCATCAGCTGTTTCTCATGGATGGTGGATGGTGGATGGTGGATGGTGCCAATGTGAATCGGTGTTTCACATTTTTCAAAAATTCCAACCATTCCCCGGGATGGGCTCAGTGTGCAGAGGGCATTACCATGGTAGAAATATGTTCAGAAAAGTTTGTCTTGGGGTTTTCTTTAACACCAAGATAATCAACCAAGGTAACTATCTCAAGAGAACCGCCGCAGAAGGTGTAAGGAGCCAACAAGGAAATGGAGCGATGAAATGTCATCACTTTACATTTCGAGGCATTCAGGTGTAACATATTTGCACAAACACCATGACTGAAAGTCATTGAGATCGGATTGCAAGCGAGATTGAAATGAAAATGTTCTTATACTGGACAAAAGAGTTAAACATCATCCCCAAACATGAGTACTCAAAAGATTTTGTTAATACTGAAGGCTGGTCTTTAATAAAGTGTGTGAAAAGTAGGAGGCCTAGATAGCTAGGAGTTAAAAGAAAATGAGTTTTTAAGAGGACTCTTTGAGACCTAGAGCAAAGGTAGCTAATGCTAAAGGGAATGGTTTACAGAGTCGAATGCTTTAATGAAATCGGTATAACATCCGTCTGCATGATGCCTTGCAAGCCTTTAATAATAAAAAAAGAGGTGAACTCTAATAAATTTGTGGTTGTTAATCGTCGCCTTTAAATCCTTTCTGAGCTGGACATATAAGTGATTTGCAGAGATGTTGCAAGCGCGGGTTAACATTTTCTCAAACATGTTAGGAAAAGCGGATAACTTCGATATACCTCTATAATTCATTACGTCAGACTTACTACCTTTTTTTTATGGAGAGGAATATTAAAACACTGCTTCCAGATCTGGGAGAAACATAAAGCATTAAGTGAAAGGGCGAATAGTTTAAGCAGGGGTCCACAAAAGAGCGTAGTCGCAGTACCCGAGTATTCAGCCGGGAAGACCTGATGAAAACTCCGGCTTAACTAGTCGAAGATAAAAAAACAGTGAGCTTTTATTTAATACGGGTCTGAAAATTCCGTTAGATTTAGGTAAAATTTATGGATACGACTGACCAGAGTAGCTTTCATGGGAATAAGTTGTTTGGAAACGAATTTTCGTAACGAATTAAGAAAATGATAGCGAGTATGGATGAGCGGACGTTACACGCTGTAAAACTGTTTATGGTATTGAAAAAAACGTATACCTCCCGAGGCAGGCGGGATATGCCTCGGGTGACTAACCTCTTCCCGCATACTCTAGGGTCCAAACATGCCAAATTAAAAAAACAAAACAAAAAGCCCTAAAAAATCTCCGTAAGATCTCCTGCTGAAGTATCGAATGGAGCCAATGCCACTACATTAGCGCCTGGAAAACGAAGTCTAAGAAGACGGGGAAGGAGAACAGAAACCGCGGCGAGGAGGACTCCGATAAGCCGATCCACGTCGGGGGGCACCGTTGGCAAACCGGTTATTGGGGTAGCTGCCAAGCAGAGCGTAATCGCGGCTGGTAAGCTTCTTGTGACCGGGGAAACCCCGTCAACCTCGTCAGGCGGCGGTTCTGCAACCCAGGGTAAGCAACCGTCCTATCAGGGCATCGGCGAAGGGGATGGAGCAGCGGCTCTGGGCCAGCTCGAGCCAAAAAGGGAGCAGTCAAAGCCACAAACAAGCGGCAACGCTCAGCGGAAGACCCCGCTACACAGCCTGGCCAAGCCCAGCAAGCCAAGCGGGCAAAAAAGCATTTGGCTAACAGGTCGTTTGCGGAGGGGTCAAGGGGCAAAACCCGAATTGGCGTCATTGAAAAGGTCGCCAAGGATGGTCATGTCTCACGCGACAAATGATACCTGGTTGAGGCAGAGCTCCAGGAGCGTTTTCTGGATGAGCTGGCCGAGAACGGCGGACCAGCGCCTAAAAGTGATGACGCCGGGTGGCATCAGGGCATGGTGAAAGCCTACATGAAGGCGGTAGCGGTGCTCAACGAGGTCTATCCAGGAGCTCCATTTAGTCAAGGGTGGAGACGACATGGTCCTCATTCAGGAGTGCTGGAGACCAGGGCTCTAAAAAACAGGGTCACCGGTCTGACGACTCCACACTTAGCTTTACACAGCTGACACCCCAAGTTAAACCCGCACCTGCATTCTTGCAAAAAGTGAACTGCACATATCTTTGATCTCATATTTCAGCGATGGAGTTCACACGGCGGTGAGCCTCGAAGGTAAGGAGAGCACATCTTGGAACGTCTCAACATATACATATGGGTCACGACCAACCTGACCGTCTTCCACATGCGCCCCTTAGAGCGCTTAGTTGATCCACGCCGGACAAAGAGCCATAAACTGGCTCAAACGAATTTACGAGGCGGTTTTCTTCCACGGACAAATACCAGACACATGACTTCAGGCCAACGTTGTCTTCATACCCAAGGCAGGCCAGCACTCACACACTGCCCTCAAAGATTTCAGACCCATCAGTCAGTCGTCCTTTCAATGGTTAACTCGACCCACATAGACCACTGGAGAGAAACAATCACACACAACCCACTTACCTACCGTCAGATCGTCGACACAGCAAAAAATCGAACCCACAACCAATTTCCGCGATGCGGAATCGACAAAAGTAACTCACTCGATTTCCCGGTTGCAAACTCTGCAAGCGTACCAAGATCCAACCCACATACACTAATAGATTTCCACGATGCGGAAGTGCCCCACCACAAACCCAAAACTCACTAACACAAAATCCGACTCATCAAAAACCCCACAACAAGCACTTCCTAGATTTAAGACAAAACTTGCGGACTCCACACACCAGGTGCCGGCTTTAAATAGCGCGAGCCGCCGTTCAATCGGGACAGTTCATTGGCCAACAGTATCGGCAGTCTATCAGCCACCATGCGACACAAGAAAACACGAGCTAAGTAATCCCAACATATATACAAATAAAGACATCAAAAACAGAACTCAAGTGTCAGCATTTTCTTCGCCAAGCGCGAACAGCTACGCTACCAAACACGGTAATCCAACGCCACATCGTTGGTACCGTACCAGCCAACTACAGGGTAGCTACGTACTACCGCCAGGAGTTTCTGACGTATTTCCTGCCACCACGGTATTTCGAACAATTGGACGACTAGATCCGTGGCTGCAAGCAATCGGTGGGAGAACCGTTCAAAGACTATCTCATCGAGATACGGCTACGCATGCATCATGCCGGGTACGACGCAGCTAAGGAGCTGTACAGAATTTACGACAACGCCCTGCCAGGATTCCTGCTATACGTGACGAGTAAGAGATTATTCAAGAGCGGAACCCCCCGACCACCCCGCGCACACATTCGAAGCCCACCAAGAGACATCAGGCCGACAAGGCACCCAGAACGGAGACAGTCGTCGAATTAAACCAGTACGACGAACCAAGACGTCGCTCATCGCATGATCACCAACAAACATTGCCAACCCACGCGCAGCCTGCCGTCTATGTGGTCAAACTGGACTCGCCGACTACGACTGCACCAAAACATCGATCATATTCTGCTGGTAATGTGGAAAACGCGTCACTCCGGACCCTTCACTGCTGCCGCCGAGACACGTCGGGAAACGACACGCGTCTTCGACTAACGTGGGATCAGCCAAAAACGACGCCTCCCCAGACCTGCGACTACGCAACCCGCTGGTGACAATAGAAGGACAAACAACGGAAACCAAAATCGATACCGGGGCATCCCGAAGTTTTGTCAGCACCAACCTGGCCCGACAACTAGGCAACAACTTCAACCTGCAAGATGCATGCGTCAGCATACTCCTGGTTGACGGCTCAGTCAGAGAGATCACACAAGTTCTACTGGCGCATATTAAGCTGGATCAGCGAGAGGCCCAAATCCCACTCCTGGTCCTACCAAACATGTTGGAACAAGTTATTGTCGACATGGACTTCCTATGTGTCATCAAAACGACGATCCAATGCGGCACCACGCTGCTAGAACTACGAGATCACCACCCCACGCCGACGCCCTCGTCAGTTTTGACCAACCACGTACAACTCACCGAACCAAGCAACAAAAAACGTAAGCCCACTGCAGCAAACACACGTCCCCGACCTACGAAACCACGAGGTAAACGGTTACGATAAAACCCCGCTGGTCGAGTCCAACAATCGGACTGATATCCACAGGACCCTCTCCGACAGGAACCTAATCTAAGCCGATCTTCGCCAAACCAGTGTAGCCGTGCCGACTAGCGCCATGCACCAAGCCATGCCTAGAGCCACGTCGAAATCGTCGTCGCCCAAACAACCCCTAGCTCCGACAACAGAGGCGTCTCTGAAACCAACCTGTCCATACACTAGTCTGGATACAATACAACTCAGGTAGCCCACCAGACCCACGAAACTACACCACCCATGGCCAACGCTAGCCCGATCGTCGCCCTCATAAGCGACTACTCACGTAGGATCAAACACCCCAGCGCGTTCGACACAACCACTCTCCCGGAAGACCCAAGTCAGCCCCTGACCCCGAAACCACCGATCTCACCGAACACGATCCAAAACTGGTCTCAGCCCCTGGCCACCGGACTTAGATCAGACCTCCTCAGACTTAGATCGCTGAGGCCACCATCATCATGAGGGATAATCGACCCATCAAGCAGCGATACCATCCAAAGAACCCCGTCGACTTGGAGCGCTATACGACGAGGACACTCCAGGAACAGGACGCCCTGTCCCGACAACCCTTGAAAACGCTAGCAAGGACCAAAGAGAACCACAATTTTTCCCCGGCTTAAACGACGCTCTAGACAACGATCCAGACGATGAGCAAAAGTAAACAGTAGCACTACTGACCCACCACCGAACCAACGACCTCCGCCTCACCCACCCAGAAGAATGGGGTGGTGAAACGAACGCTGGAGTCATGGCCCGCTACATTCCTTAGCGCATAAGATAAACTACACCCCGAAACCTAAGAACAGCGAAACACTTATACTAAGCTATAACAGTTATACCGACTCTAACATACACCACTCGAGAGAAACAATCACACACAACCCACTGACCCACCGTGTAAGGAGTAGTGGTCTGGTGGCCAAGTCTTGGCAGAGCTATGCATAATGGGCAAATTACGCACTACTCCAGGCGAAGCCCACGATACCGTGCTGTACCTTCCCCCTGGAAAACTTATGGGAAGAAAGGTTTCCGCTCTCAGAATGAGAGAATCCAACCTGTGAAAAACAACCGTGTTTGGCCACTCGGGAATCCTAACACTCCTACAACGTCCAGAGAGGACAGACTACTGTATCGGAAGTGACTATCTCTTGATGACTTTCCAAGTATCCATCCCGCTTGGGGAGCACTGGGAAAGGGGCGAACTTGGACCTGCAAATGCGTTTCACATATACACTGACGGTTCAAAGTTAGACGGATGCGTGGGTGGAGGTGTCTTCTGCAACGAGCTCAACATCAGTCACTGTTTCAGACTTCCGGATTACTGTAAAGTGTTCCAGGTAGAGGTCGTAGCAATCAAGGAGGCGATCTGCATCGTCTCCAAACTCTCCTTTGACGAACACTCAGTGTGCGTCTTCTCGAACAACCAAGCAGCGTTCAAGGCGCTTGGCTCAATTTTGTCGAACTCAGCGACCGTCAACGACTGCCGCAAGTCTCTAAATGAGACCGCAGAGCAGCTGGATCTCTTCATAATATGGCTCCCAGCACTTCCATACCTCTCCTGCCAGAGGGGAGCAAGTAGCGATGCCTTTGGGTACATGTAGGTTAATAACGCACGAGACATTCGAGCAAATTGCTGACAGGCGATGGCAGCTGGCCAGCACATGTAAGACTTTAAGAGCGATCTGGCCAAATCGTTCGAAAAAACGCTCGGAAGAGCTATATGGACTCAGCAGAGCACATTTCTCCGCCGTCACCTCGGGGCCCCTTTCGCTACAGACATTTCGGACCTCTCCGAAACCAAACCAGGGATATTTTCCAAATACATCTAAGACACCGGATGGGACTGCCCTTGGTTCCGCACTCAGTTGCTCACCACAGTTCAGGCCAGGAGGAAAGGGGTTCGTGCCCATGCGGCATCACAAGAGTCCAATAACTGGACCAAGTAAGGGGGGGAAGGTATCTCTCTCTCCGATACCGCCTTAACCTAAACTAATCTTGGACTATGGAATCTCTACCGACGTGGCAAATTCCGCATCCAAGGATTTCCGGCTTTAACCAGGCTTCACAATAACATGGGACGAAAATTAGAGACACGTAAGCCTCTAGCATTCTTGTAAGTAACTAATAGAGAGAAAGTTTATATTTTTTTAAGTGTGGAAGTAGAGGCGGGAAGATGAAGATGCTGCACTGGCCTGATCAATAGGGAGAGTTACTATTACCTACTATTTTTTTTTTTTAAATTGTCAGAACAAATACTGTCGAAATGAGTTGGGGGAGACGCTTATCTTAAAAGATACAAATATCTCTGGGAATAGAGAAATTAAGCTGATATTAATTAATTAGGCAGCTGTAAACTGCTGAATTAATTGTCCATGGCCAAGTGCCCATCATATTGCTTCTTGAAGCCAACGATCAGCTTATTAAAAGCAATTCCGCGTCAGCCACATGAACGAGCAAATGTCATTTTCCACAGGACGATATTTATCACAACTATAATGCAGCCCGTTACGTTAGGAAATTCATCCCCAAACGGCCAGAGATCCCTGCCTTACGCTATCAAAAAGCCAGCAAGGGACTCTCCGCTGATCATGGAATCAGCTTCTTGCATGTTTTTTTTTGCATAGACGAAAGCGAAATGCATTATAATAAAATACTTTAATCTTTTTAAGACAAAAATGAGAAAGGGACGTTGTGTGTCGCTATTCAAGCGACACTACATATACCGTACTCAGTCAGTTCACATGTGATTTATGTGGAATTTTAAAATATTTTTATTTTTTTTTTTTTTTTTTCCAGTATCTGTCATCTACGTTACTTCTCACAACAACACTGCATGGGTGAAAGGAAAATTCATTTCAACATTGTGGCTACAGTAATGATCCGATCTGCCGATTCGGCAGTCTGGTAGATATGATCATTCTCTACGATACTCCTTTTTTTGATTTTTCCTATCTTCAAAATTGTGGACTTTCATAATTTGGTGAGTCGGAAGGCGGCGGGGCGAAATTTTGAAATACACTTATCTTGATTTGGTATCACAGGAGTCTGGACAGAAAGTTTGGTTGCTCTAGCTCTTATAGTCTCTGAGATCCAGGCTACACAAAATACGAAAAGCCAAAACCGACTCGTTGTTGTGTGTGAGTGCGAAAGAGAGGGAACGAAGTTTTTTCGTATGTTTTTCTCTATTGTGGCTATATTAGTGATCCGATCCGATTCAGATTTGGGCCCCTGATAGATATGGTCTTTCTCCATGATTCTGCATTCTGATTCTTTTCGTTTTCTGTTATCTTTAAAATTGTGGCCGCCACAGATGTGCGCCCTTTGTGGGGGCGGAAGTGGGTGGGGCGAGATTTTGACACTTTTCTAGGAGTGAGATATCACGTCAGACTGGATAAAAAGTTTGGTTGCTCTAGCTCTTATAGCCTTCGAGCAATGGGCGAAAAACAAGACGGACAGACAGACAGACGAACAGACGGACGGACATAGATGGCTATATCGACTCGGCTATTGATGCTGATTAAGAATATATATATACTTGATAGGGTCGGAAATTATTCCTTCTCTATGTTACAAACATCCACTTTTACCACACATACAATATACCCTTTTTCTCTTCGATCATTAGAAGCATTAGACCGCACGTTGCAAGATTTCCGAAAGATCCAAACCCGGTTTAGTGGTGCACTGATTTTATTAGCAGGAGATTTTCGCCAAACACTACCAGTAAAAACCACGATCAACACCAGCCGACGAACTTAACGCATATTTAAACTCATTCATTTTATGGAAAGACGTTAAAACGCTCAAGTTAAATATAAATATCCGAGACGAATTGCAGAACGAGCAATCTGGGGAAGCTTTTTCCAAACAATTGCTCGATATTGGTAATGGCAAAATACATGTTGACTCATTGTCTGGATACATCACATTTCCTACCAATTTTTGTAACTTTACTGAAACAAAGCCACAACTCATCGAGAAGGTTTTCCCAAACATTCCCCAGCTCAACATTTCAAAAATCATATATGGTTGAGCGAAAGAGTTATTTTGTTATAGTTAGTTGTATTGAGTTATATTGAGGGCAAAAAACGTTGATGTCAACGAAATTAATTTCCAGATTCAAAATAAGACCTGCCGAATTGATAACATACAAATCGATGGATTGCTTGATTCAACTATCCAACGGAGTTCTTAAATTCGCTGTAATTGCCCGGATTACCACCTCATAATTTGCAACTAAAGATCGAATCGGTAATTATTATGTTTTGGAATATAAACCAACCACGTTTTTGTAAGGGCAACCGACTTGCGGTGAAGAAATTAATGAACGTCATCTAAGCACCAATTTTGAAAGGGGAAGTATAAAGGAGAAGACGTTTTGATTCCACGGATTCCTTTGATTTCGAAAGACATGCCATTCGACTTTAAACGGTTACAGTTTCCAGTGCGGCTAGCATTTGCAATGTCGATAAATAAATCTCAAGGGCAGTCGCTAATTGTTTGTGGCACTAATCTTGAAAATCCATGTTTTTCGCATGACCAACTGGACGAAATCGCCTGTTCCCGTGTCGGAAGTACCAACCAAACTATATACGCAACAGAGAAAACGAAGGGACGTGTTGTGTCGCTATTAACGCGACACTACTTTTTATATCCGTACTCAGTCGGTACACATGTGATTCATGTGGAATTTTAAAAATTTAATATTTTTTTTACATTTTACATTGTTTCCTGCATCTGTCATCTACATCTACATCACCTCACACAACAACACAGCTGAAGGGTCGGAGGCTAGCTGCTGAAAATTCATTTCATCATTGTGGCTACAATAATGTTCCGATCTAAGCCTACCCACGTTCTCTACGATTCTGTATTTTGAAATACACTAGTCTTGATTTGGTATCACAGGAGTCTGGACAGAAAGTTTGGTTGCTCTAGCTTTTATAGTCTCCGAGATCCAGGCACCACAAAATACGAATTACCAAAGCGACTCGTTTTTGTGTAAGAGAGAGCGGGAGGGAAGGATGCCTTTCGAAATAATTTGCTCCTTTGTGACTATACTAATGAACTGATTCGATTAAGATTCTGCATTTTCCGTTTTCTGTTATCTTTAAAATTATAGACGCCACAGATGTGCGCCCTTTGTGGGGGCGGGGCGAAGTTTTGAAACACTTCTGGAGTGAGATATCACATCAGTCTGGAAACAAAATTTGGTTGCTCTAGCTCTTATAGCCTCCGAGCAATGGACGACAAACAAGACGGACGGACAGACATGGCTATATCAACTCGGCTATTGATGCTGATCAAGAATATATATACTGTATGGGGTCGGAAACGATTCCTTCTCTATATTCCACACATCCACTTTTACCACACTTACAATATACCCTTTTACTCTTCGAGTACGGGTATAAAAACAGAATGTTGTTTATCACTTCCGAAATACACTTGTAGGAGTGAGATATTACTTCAGTCTGGAAAAAAGTTTCTCTAGCTCTTATGGCCTCCGAGCAATGGGCGACAGAGAAGGCCATTTCTCCATTGTGTTTATAATAATGACCCGATCTGAACCTATTCGACAATCTTCTATTCTATACGGTCATTCTATACGATACTGCATTAACCGTTTTCGTCTTCTAAATTTTGGGAGCCACAGATTTTCGTCCTTATTAGGTGACGGGGAGGGGGACACAGATATACAAATTCCACTCTCGATGCTGATCAGCAATACATATACTTTATGGGGTCGGAAACGTTTTCTTATATTTTTGTAAAATGCAGGTAAGGTACATACATATAAAATCTATAGTTAAATTGATCAATAACCATTTTGTATCAACCAAAAACAACAAAACAATACTGAGTAATTTACATACATACATATGTACTATATAGGATAATATGCACTGAGAACAAAACTTCAAAAATTTGTTATCAATATAGCCTCCGAGCAATGGACGACAAACAAGACGGACGGACAGACATGGCATGTACTCTTGTAAACTAGCTTTTGAAATAATTTTTTTTCAAATGCAGTTTATTTTATGAAGATATTTTCGTTCAGCATCTATTAATTTCGAAAACTAAAAATGGCCGAAGACCCTATGCGTCGTTTAAAGTATTACTCATATTTGGCAAAAATTAACCTTAGCAGAAATGATAGCGCGAATCAAGTAGCTTGTTAATTAAAACAGCTTGTTTTAGATTACAGATTCCTTTTTAAGCATTCATACTTACATATGTATGTACATACATAATATAATGACGCAGAAAAGTGTGGATAAATGCAGGAGCACATACCGTGTAATGTTTCGCAGATCATTATTATTATTGGAGGATTCTTCAAACCAAATTTCAAAGAAGTTTTTCAGCTCCTTCAAAAAGTGTTCTTCATTCCCCAACATAATCAACGGAAGTACATTAATTAATGTGCTTATCTGAAGCTAGACTGTGAACCAAAGCAAAGGTGGAGAAACATCGATGGAAACATCGATGCATCGATGTTTTTCAAATTTTTTTGAAACATCGATGCTTTATGGCGACTATCGATGTTTTTCCCCGGCTTAAAAAATAATCTCGAATCTCAAATGCTAAGGAAACAGTAAAAGTTTTTGAACAGGAGCTTCATTCTATTAATAGAAAATGCCCAAAGTAAACAACGCCGTCGATAGAGCCTACACCACCAGTTGACACAGACCCTTCCAAGAAGGTTTTTTTTTCGTTTTTGGATACTAAATCAAAGGCCAAATAAAAATTCTCCCAGAGCAGACTCTAAAGTTTTGAAAGGTACACCATATACAATTTATTATAATATTTTGTATACATACATTTTTTTCTTCTATGTGAGTTCAGACAACTCCGAGGTCCTTAAGGAGGTAGCCTGCGAGTACCTATGCGTAACGGCAACATTGTGTGAGTCCGAGAGGTTTTCCAGCAAGGCTGGACAGATCATATCGGATCGTCGCACCAGACTGAAACCTGATGTGGTGGATAAACTAATGTTTATCAATAAAAAAAATGTTCCCTTAAGCCTTAGAATAAGTTATGGTTTTTTTCGATCTCAATGAATTTAGAATAAGCTATGTTTTTTAGTGATCTCAATGAATGTGTTTTGCTTTAACGAATAAAGCAATTGTTTTTTGTTATAAAATAAACCATAAAACCTTTTTATTTCAGTTAATTTCATTTAAACATATGTATTTAGCAGCAAAAAATATGTTGTTCATATATTTTGAAAACATCGATGTTTCATCGATGTTTTTTTAAACATCGAAAAACATCGATGTCCGCGAACATCGATGTTTCTCCACCTCTACAAAGGATGGTTTTTCAACGTAAAAAAAAAAAATATGGTATTGTTTTGATTTTGACATGCGTTATTGCGTTTGTGGGTAAACTCTATAGATATTCACATGGGTGTAACATAGGAAAGTAGTGGTGGAAAAGGTTGAGTTATGGTTGCGTAACAGTTGCGTTTCTTCGATTTTCCAAATATATCAACTCTGTTCTGCCTATTGAGTGAAAAACCACCAACAAAAAAAAGTTTATCCAAGCTCCAGATTCCAAGTTTCCTTTGGGTTTAACTTTTCAGCTAATCGTCATAATTTACGTTTTCAGGCGCTTTAATATCTGCCAAAGTCGTAATCCTGTATGGTCTAGCGCAAGCTTGCGGGCTCATAAAAATTTGCCTCTGTTTTAAACGGAGATTTAAAGATTCTTTCAGATCCAATTTAGAGGTTGCCTTTCAAATTATATCTTTAAACTTCTGTCCCGCTAAGCACAAGCGTGCCGGCTCATAAAAATAGGCCTCTGTTATAAACAGAGATGTATAGATAACAGCCGATTTGTTTTAAATGACAACAAAAAATATTGTTGCAGTGAAATATTTTTGCAGATCCAATTTAGAGGTTGGGTTAAAAAATATATATTTATAGGGAGCACATAAACATTGCACTTGCAATCGCTTTAAATTCTTGTCAATGCTTCAATAGGTAATTTATTTTTATACCCGTACTCGAAGAGTAAAAGGGTATATTTTATTTGTGGTATTTGCTGTCTGTCCGTCTGTCCGTCTTGTTTGTCGCCCATTGCTCGGAGACTATAAGAGCTAGAGCAACCAAATTTTTTTTCCAGACTGATGTGATATCTCATTCCTAGAAAAATGTTTTCGAAATTTCGCCCCGCCCACTTCCGCCCCCAAAAGGGCACACATCTGTGGCGTCCACAATTTTGAATATAACAAAAACGAAAAAATGCAGAATAATAGAGAAAGACCATATCTATCAGGGGCCCAAATCTGTAGCCACAATAGAGAAAAACATACGAAAAAACTTCGCTCCCTCTCTTTCGCACTCACACAAAATCGAGTCGATTTGGTTTTTCGCACAAATGAGCGCATCGATCTCAGAGACTATAAGAGCTAGAACAACCAAATTTTCTGCCTAGACTCCTGTGATATCGCTTCAGTACAAGTTTATTTAAAAATTTTGCCACGCACACTTCCGCCCCCCCAAAAGACGAAAATCCACAATTTTGAAGATAGAAAAAATCCAAAAATGCATTATTGTAGAAAATTACCATATCTACCAGACTCCCGAATTTGGTTCAGATCGGATCATTATTGTAGCTACAATGATCAAATGAATTTTCAGCAGCGAGTCGCTTTGCAGGGGTTGCTCCCCGCAACAAAAAATATACTTTTTATTAGGGTTGATGGCAGCAGCGCTGCAGCGGCTGCTACTGATTCTCTCACACTCACACTCAAGCTCACAGACACTGCCTCGTGCAGTGTACGTGTGTTGTTGTGAGATCTGATGTAGTTGTAGATGACAGATGCAGCAAACAAATGTAAGATGTAAAATGTATAAACTGATACAACATTTGAAGATTCCACATAAATCACATGTGTACAGACTGAGTACGGGTATAAAAAGTAGAGTCGCGCCTACAGCGACTCCGTACGTTCTTTCTCGTTTCCATTTGCGATTAGCATTCGTTTTGGTTTTATAAAAGCCGTTTCCTGCTCAGCGTAACCGCCAACTGCAGACATATTTTAATATCGCTCCGCCGTTTGATAAAAATATAGTGCTATCAACCGCAAATTAATTCGCGAAGAGATGGTCTGGGCATGCATGCTCCTGTAGCCCATTAGAAAAATTATTATATCGTGCTGAAACAAATAATAGAAACGAGCAAATAAAACAAATGCCAACGAGTAGGAGCACAAGCTCTGTAAGCATAGAAAAAATTACACGAGAAAGAACGAGTTGAGTCACCGCTGCTACACCGCTACACCGCTATACCTGTACTCAGCAGTACACATGTGATGAATGGGGAATTTTTAAATATTTTATCAGTTTTACAAATTACGACTACATTACTTCTCACAACAACACACCATTTCGATCTCCGCGTACACTGCACGAGGCAGAGTGTGTGTGAGCAGTGTGTCAGTGAGAGAATAAGTATCGGATATCAGGCGTGAGGGCAAGCTGCTGAAAATGAATTTCATCATTGTGGCTTTTATAATGATCCGATCTGAACAAGATTCGCAATCTTGTAGATATGGTCAATCTCTAAGATACTGCATATTCCATTTTTTTTTCTATATTTACAACATGGACTTTTGTTTTTTCGTTTGGCAGAAGGCGGCGGGGCGAAATTTTGAAATACACTTGTACTGAAGTGGTATCACAGGAGTTTGGACAGAAAGTTTGGTTGGTCTAGCTCTTATGGTCTCTGAGATTCAGGCGCTCATCTGTAGTAATGGGCAAATTCGACATGTTGGTGTGTGAGAGCGAGCGAGAGGGAACGATGATTCTCGAAATGGTTTTCTCTATTGTGGCTATACTAATAATCCAATCCAACTCAGTTTTGGGCGACAAACATGACGGACCGACAGACAGACGGAAATACAGACATAGACTCGGCTATTGATGCTGATCAAGAATATATATACTTTATATGGTCGGAAACGATTCCTTCTCTATGTTACTCAAATCCACTTTTACCACAAATACAATATACCTTTTACTCTTCAAGTATAATTAATTAGATAAGTTGTGGTTTTAAACAATTAATAGGCATGCACCCGCGGATAATGATGTTTTTCAATTATAGATTAATTAGGCAGTTTATGTTAAAAGACACATTGGCTGCTTATGCAAAATAGACGAAAAATGTGAAGGGCAAAACAAGTACACGTCTTGTCATTACAAAAGAGAACGCATGCAACTGAAAACTTAGGTTAGGTTAGGTTAAGTCGGTAGCGGAGGGGGAGAGACCAACCCCCCAGGAAGCACAGACTTACAAAACTATTAAAAAATAGGATGCTTTCCCTTAAAATCGACATTGCGTCGAGCCAAGGCATATTGGGTGTGAATTTCCAATATTATCGAGAGCAATCAATTGAAGTGAAGACATTGGGTATAATTGAGCTGCATCAAAAGCAATCTGGAGTCAATTTGAGCTTGGAAATCGAGACTATTTTGGAGGAATTTGAAGTTTCCAAGCAGCAGATATACACCATTACTTCAGACAATGGAAAAATGTTGTAAAAGCAGTAGAATGCTTAAATGGCGATCCCTGACATTACACTCCATGAAGATCTTCAAAATGATGAGTTATTGAAAAATGTAAGCATTTTTTTAATAAGCTCAATCCGATGTGCTGCTCACTCGCTGAAATTGGCAGTAAAAAGATTTTTGAGTAATGATAGACGGGTAACCATTGTTGCAAGTGCACGAAAAGTTATAAAAACATTGCGAACTCCGACTTTCAGGTAATCAGATGAAATTAATGATATGAGATATTAAAATAAACTACCATATATTTTCTTGTTAAATATGTATAGGCTAGCAATTTCTACGACATCCCTACCGCAGCCGGTTGTCGATGTGCCAACAAGGTGGAACTCGACATATGCCTTGCTTAAAAATGTATGTGTCTACAAACAATTCACCGAAGCGCACTTTTCTTTGAATGTGCAGCTATCGGACTCACAATGGGCGGACATAGAACTGTTGCTATCTGCACTGGAACCCGCTTTCATAGCCACCCAAAAATTGCAAAGCGAGCAGCTATACTTTGGAGATTTTTACAAGCTACGGCTTGAAACAAAAATGGTTAGCTGGTTAGCAAGTCAATGAATACAAATTGTCACAGCGAAGATCTTGGCCATTGCTTGGTGTTTGTAGGAGGGTGGATGTCCCGGCAATATTCCCAGTAAAAAGATCGGGGGCGTCAATTTAATACGGCTTGTATTTATTGCGAGTAAAGGGGTTCACAAATTGGGGCTGGTTTTGGTAGTTGCGGCTGTGTTCGTCTTTGAAGAGCGAGTGACAGGTCAAGCTAGGCCTACGGCTAGAGTCCATGGTGAAGAGCCGAGTCGACCGCGCTCAAGAGCGCGAGAGCGAACAACACGAGAGAGCGCGTGAGCTAACAGCGCGCTGTTACCTCCGCTTACAGCGCTGCTGCCCCTCAACATCCTCCCCTCCTTGCAGGACTGCAATATCCCATCCTACGGGAGCGTGCAGGCCCCGGACACAATCCATCCAAAGACCGTGCTTTTGGCCACTGGAAGGCCAAAAGGCCTCGCGCGAGGAACCCGGGTTGGATAACCTTCGGGTAGACGTCTGCTCCCAACACGAGAGAGATGGTAGACAGGCGATGGAATTGCTCATTGGCAAGGCGGATGTCATCGAACCTGGCCCGAGTCGCCTCGCTCGAGGGTCGCAGCGGTGTGCGGACGCGCAAACGGGGTTCCATCTTAAGGACCACGTCCAATTGAACCTCGCCTGTCCTGGCGCGGATGATGGCGACCTTCTCAGCGCCGATGCGTGTGCTGGGCAATTTCAAGTCGGTGGCCAAGGAAGCGTCAATGCAGCTCACCGGCGCGCACGGGTCGATGAGCGCCGTCATCTCATGGGTCTTTTTTCCCATGCAAGACCACCTGGGCCGTCGGGAGAAAGTTGATGCTCCGGTGATGGAGCAGCGTGTCGACCGATGGCGCCGGATTTCCACGATGGGGCGGCGATCTGCTCGGGGCACTGGAGCGGTAGACGGACCCGGAGCCGCCGCTGACGTTTCTGAGCGGGCTCGATGGGAATCCGGGGGCGGCGAGCGGCTCGGGACACAGGAGCTGAAGACGGAACTCGCACCGGACCTGGGGACTCCGAGCGAGCTGGACGCTGGGACGGTCGCATGTGGAGAAAAGTGTGGTGGCTTTTGTGGCACACCTTGCACCGGCCGCCACTTCGGCAATCCTTGCCGGAGTTCTGATGAGCCAGGCAGTTCTGGCAATACCTGTTCGCCAACACAGCTCGGAGCCTCTTGGCCGCGCTCAGCTTGAGGAAGCTGCGGCAGTCCCGTAGCGGATGGCTTCCGGAACAGACACGGCAGCTGTAGGAAGCCTTCGTTCGTGCTCGTCTGCTCCCTGAGGTGTGGGTGTCCTGGGGTTGTGGAGCCATCTTGATCTGGAGGCAAAAACAGCTGTTATGGAAAAGAAGAAGCGGAGACGCATTAGTTCGTGATAGGAACAGGTGACAGGCACTCTCGCAGTTCAGTTGGCTGAACGCACGAGGGCGTTCTGGAGACGAAAAAACAACAACAGGAACGGGGTGGAACAGTGGACGAGGACAGGCCCTTTTTCAACGGACTAGGCACAGGAACGCTTCCGTTACTGTTGTGCGGGACGAGGGAGCTCCCCGGAAGGAGAACGACTTTAGCGACCGGGCGTTTGAGCACCCCGCGGGCAGTAAAGATGTCTACCACACGGACCCTGTTGTCGGCGCCGGATACACGGACTGTACTCTCCCGAGTCGCCAGTCGTTGGAAGGCAGGTTATCTTCCTTTTATGATAACCAAATCGCCGATCTGAAGATTTGGCATATCCGTCTGCCACTTGTTGCGTTTGTGGAGTTACTTGAGGTACTCATCCTTCCATCTCTGGAAGAACTGCTGGTTGAGGGCCTTTAAATGCTGCCACCGATTAATCATCGACTGGAGGTTCCCCTTTATTTCGGGCTCTGCGGTCGCCATTTACGGTCCTCCGATAAGGAAGTGCCCGGGAGTGAGGGCCAGCAACTCCGTCGGATTTTCGGACATAGGTGAGATTGGCCTGGAATTGAGGCACGCTTCAATCTTAGCGAGGAGCGTCGAGAGCTCCTCAAAGGTATACTTTCGTGTAGACGTGGATTTGTAGAAGAGTGTTTTGAAACTCTTTACACCGGCTTCCCACAGGCCTCCCATGTGTGGAGCTCCTGACGGGATGTAACGCCATGCAATTCGTTGGTGTCTATATGCTTCAGTGACCGAATCCTGGAATTCCGCTAGAAAGTCTCGAGAAAGTATAGTTTCGGCTCCCACGAAAGTTTTTCCATTGTCGGAATGAATACGCTGCGGACAGCCTCGTCGAGCAACGAAACGAGCGAAAGCTGCCAGAAACTTATCGGTGGTCAGGTCGGAAGTGGCCTCCAAGTGGATGGCCTTCGTGGAAAAGCAGACAAATACGCACCATAACCCTTGGTGATCAGGCACGCTCTCCCGGTATAGTTCCTTATGTCGAAAGGACCGGCGTAGTCAATACCGGTATGGGTAAATGGTCTGGAGAAAGAAGCTCGGTCTGTTGGAAGATCACCCAATGGAAATTCTTGGGGGAAGTCCCGGCGCTGAGCCTCTAGGATAAGAGTCTGCTCCGCGTCGTTAATTTCCCCACTAGTGAGGTGGCCCCTGCGTGCGGGTGTTACCTTCCGGCAACACTGAATAAAACGGAGCACATACGCCCGCACTCGAAGAGCCTTCTCCAAGTTGGGAGAAGCGCTCCAAGAAATCTTGGGGAGGGCCGGCAGCAAAATGGACCATCACGGCCCGCTGCTCTGGAGTCATAGGTGGAGCTTCGTTGGCTTGAGGTGGCCACTGTTCCCGTGGGGATTGCAACCAAAGCTGGTCCATGCCACCAGAGGTGGTTACCCACCAGTTCCGGTAACGATACGCCCAGACTCGCTAAGTCAGCGGGGTTATGTTCGGACCGAACATGAGCCTAATTCATGTAGATAGTCTGAGCTATCTTGGTTACTCGATTGGCCACAAAGGTAGTCCAGTGGCACGCTGGCTTGCTCAACCAGGCCAGCACAATAGTCGAATCGGTCCAGTAGTAGCATTGAGGATCTTTTGTCGGCATGCTTGGCAGGATAGCCGTCGCCATTTCGGAAAGGAGCACTGCACCGCACAGCTCTAACCGAGGAAGTGAGACGGTTTTCACGGGAGCAACTCGTGTTTTGCTGATAGCAGATGCACCGTGATATGATGGCCACACTCGACGCGCACGTAGATCGCTGCACCGTACGCCTTCTCGGAGGCATCGCAGAAACCGTGATGTTCGACCTTTACCGATGGCTGGGCACAAATCCATCTTGGAATTCGGATTTCGGGGAGTGCAGCGTAACTCTGCAGAAAGTCCAGCCAGCGCTGGTACAACGCACTTGGCAGATGTTCGTCCCAAGAGAACACGGGAGGAACAAAGAAGAACTCGTCTGACGTCGCCTTCCAGCGAACTCCGAGGGTCTGTCGTGCTCTCGGCATCGATTTCCAGAAAATCGGTGTGCAGGAGGTGGTCATTTGGAAGACCGTCCAAAATCTCCTTTTATTGGACGTCCATTTACGCAGTGGAAAACCTGCGGAGCTGAGGGCGGCTTGCAATTCGTGAATGGCCAGCTGAGCTTCCTTGACGGAGTCTGCTCCGGCTAGGACGTCGTCGACGTACATGAATTGCCGCACAATGTGACTTGCCCTTGGAAATCGCGACTGGATGTCGTCGGCAAGCTGTTGCAGGACCCGGATGGCTAAAACGGAGCGCAATTGACTCCAAAAGTCACGGTTTTCAGCTCATAATCCCGAATCTCACCCGCCTGGTTTCGGAATAAGATTCGCTGAATGGGGTGTGCGTCGGATGTACCCAAATCTGGCGATACATCTTTGTAAATGTCGGCGTTGAAGACGTATCGGAAATAGCGCCACTTCAGGATTTGGATGGTTAAATCGGATTGGAGGACCCGACCAGCATGAAGCAGATTGTTCAAGCTCGTACCGTTCGCAGAAGGGCTGGACGCTTTGAATACCACGCGGACATTCGTAGTAGTGCTCTCCGGCTTGATTACCACATGGTGCGGGGAGATAATAATTGGCGGAATCATTAGTGGACGAAACCTCTGTCATATGTTCGAGATCTAAATATTCACGGATCACAGAGTTATACTGCTCTTGAAATGGAACGTTTCTCTTTGGCCGATTCTCATTTCGGAGAAATTGAGCTAGAGCAATGGACCTTGAATGCCCCAGGCCTGACCCACAATGAGCGGGGTCACGAAACGGCAGTGTTACCACGTACTTCCCGCTTGACGTTCTTGACGTGGTTCGAATAAAATGGCTTTCAGAAAAAGGAGTCCGACTCTCCTTCTACCTTGATAGGTAGATCCTCCACCTCCCAAAACTTTGTGAGAAGTTTGTCTAACGGAGCGTCGCGGACGTGGGAAATTCGAGTGGAGAAGGATGCAATCTGGTCAGGAACAGCACTCGGCAATGGACCGGTAAGCACCCACCCAAAGATAGTTTCCTGTCCGAGGAGTGAGCCACAGATGTCGGTCTGTGAGCCGCTTAACAATACGGACGGAACGAGATCGGCTCCGATCAGAACGTCTATCTGTGAGCTCTCATAAAACGTAGGGTCTGCTAATGGCAGGTTCGGCAAGTCTCGCAGCGCGTTCTGCGGGATCGGATATGAAGGAAGATTGCCGGCGATCTCTGGCAGGACGTAGGCCGTGGCGATTAACTGTACGCTCGGCGTAACCAGGGAACGATTGGAAAAATCACAGAGCTTCTTGGACTGAGCTGCTACAGTATGGTTAAGGCCTGAAACTTGGGCTTGAATAAGGCGGAATGGTAGTTGAATGATATTAAAGAGACGTTCCGTAATGAACGTTGCCTCGGAGCCCGAGTCGATTAGAGCGCGGGCACGGAAATTTGTCCCTCGGTGGCAAATGTTGATCATTGCAGTGCCGAGAAGCACCGCTCTTGTTCCCGAGGAAAAATAGTTCTGAACGTTGGCTGGAGCGACGAAGGAACCGGACTCCTCCGCGGTCACGGAAGTCAATTCGCTGGGAGCTGAGGTACCCCGATGCAGAAGCGTGTGGTGGCGGGCTCCACAAGTGAAGCAACTGTGGGCGCTTTGGCATTCCCGGAGCTGGTGCCCTCTCGCGAAACAGTTCAAGCACAGCTGCCTTTTTAATGCAACTGCGGAAGTGCGGACAGAGTCGGATCGGATGGTTCTCTTTAGAGCAGAGATCACACGTTAAATCGGATTGGAGGACCCGACCAGCATGAAGCAGATTGTTCAAGCTCGTACCGTTCGCAGAAGGGCTGGACGCTTTGAATACCACGCGGACATTCGGTGCTCTCCGGCTTGATTACCACATGGTGCGGGAGATAATAATTGGCGGAATCATTAGTGGACGAAACCTCTGTCATATGTTCGAGATCTAAATATTCACGGATCACAGAGTTATACTGCTCTTGAAATGGAACGTTTCTCTTTGGCCGATTCTCATTTCGAGAAATTTGAGCTAGAGCAATGGACCTTGAATGCCCCAGGCCTGACCCACAATGAGCGGGGGTCACGAAACGGCAGTGTTACCACGTACTTCCCGCTTGACGTTCTTGACGTGGTTCGAATAAAATGGCTTTCGCAAAAGGAGTCCGACTCTCCTTCTACCTTGATAGGTAGATCCTCCACCTCCCAAAAACTTTGTGAGAAGTTTGTCTAACGGAGCGTCGCGGACGTGGGAAATTCGAGTGGAGAAGGATGCAATCTGGTCAGGAACAGCACTCGGCAATGGACCGGTAAGCACCCACCCAAAGATAGTTTCCTGTCCGAGGAGTGAGCCACAGATGTCGGTCTGTGAGCCGCTTAACAATACGGACGGAACGAGATCGGCTCCGATCAGAACGTCTATCTGTGAGCTCTCATAAAACGTAGGGTCTGCTAATGGCAGGTTCGGCAAGTCTCGCAGCGCGCTCTGCGGGATCGGATATGAAGGAAGATTGCCGGCGATCTCTGGCAGGACGTAGGCCGTGGCGATTAACTGTACGCTCGGCGTAACCAGGGAACGATTGGAAAAATCACAGAGCTTCTTGACTGAGCTGCTACAGTATGATTAAGGCCTGAAACTTGGGCTTGAATAAGGCGGAATGGTAGTTGAATGATATTAAAGAGACGTTCCGTAATGAACGTTGCCTCGAGCCCGAGTCGATTAGAGCGCGGGCACGGAAATTTGTCCCTCGGTGGCAAATGTTGATCATTGCAGTGCCGAGAAGCACCGCTCTTGTTCCCGAGGAAAATAGTTCTGAACGTTGGCTGGAGCGACGAAGGAACCGGACTCCTCCGCGGTCACGGAAGTCAATTCGCTGGGAGCTGAGGTACCCCGATGCAGAAGCGTGTGGTGGCGGGCTCCACAAGTGAAGCAACTGTGGGCGCTTTGGCATTCCCGGAGCTGGTGCCCTCTCGCGAAACAGTTCAAGCACAGCTGCCTTTTTTTAATGCAACTGCGGAAGTGCGGACAGAGTCGGATCGGATGGTTCTCTTTAGAGCAGAGATCACACGTTCTTCTCTTTGGACTCACTTGTGTTTGGAAGGAGTGAAACTTCCTGGGCACGGGACTTCCTGAGACCGGAACGGGTTGGAGTTGCTTCCGGAGGGCTGCGAATTCAGGGTACCTTTGGACAGTGGTGGGTTCGTATGGCCTTTGGAAGTGGACGGGTCGCTCTCCATGGCCTCTAGCGTCAAATAGCGCTGAGTGAGGAATGCGTCGATTTCCGCCCATGGAGGAACCTCTTTCTTGTCGGTGACGGATGCTTCCCACAGGGACCGGGTCAACTTCGGCAACTTGGAGGCACAGACAGTCACAAGGAGGCTATCCCAGTTGTCCGTGCAGACCTTGGAGTGAGCAAGAGCGGTGAGGACCCCTTGCATCGTGCTTTGAAGCTCTTTCAAAGCTCGGCTGGTCTCGGACTCGACGCGAGGCAGAAAGAGCAGAATATTGATCTGGTTGGTCGCCAGGAGCCGATTATTTTCGTATCGGTTTCGGAGGGCCGACCATGCCGACTCGAACCCATCGTTTGTGAGCGGGGACTTTTCGACTATGGCCTTCGGATCGCCACTTGTCTTAGCGGTGAGATGCTTCTCTACCGGAGACAGCATAGAATTATTTATATAAATTGCCGTAAATAAATCTCCGGAAAGTAGGCCAACGGACGTAATGTCCTGAGAAGACCTCGATGTCGCAGGGGGGCGTCCGACAGCCGCCCTGGTAAGTCGGCGGTGCAGACGGATGGACTGATGTTTGGGCCAGCTGAGTATTGAGATTAGCGAGGCACTGCTCAAATACCCCCATAACACTCGCCGTACTTATCTCGGATGTCCTCTTGGACCCTTGGATCCTCGTCAACCATCACTGCGGAGCACGCTTTGTACTCCGCCTCGACATCCGCCCACATACTCAGAATTTGTCCTCGGCGAACCTCGGCAAGAGATGCGGATGGAGCGGCAGTGATGCGCACTTCCAAATGAGCCAAACGGCCGATGGCGTCGGCTAATCTTGCTCGTACCGTAGTGGTGGCGGATTGAGCCATTTTAATAACGGGTCTCGAGCTGACGGGACTGAAAACGGAAGAGTTGGTGAATTCGTCTTGGATCCGAGCTGACACCTTGAGAGTGACGGGAGACGGAAGAGAACCGATTTGGTCCTGGCAGCAGGGCTGCTACTGGCTGCTCTGGGAGTGACTGGCGACTTGATCCTCTGAGTGGAGGAAGTTCCTGAGGCGGAAGAGGCGCGTAGCCGACGTGGAGAGGTCGCAGCCAGAAACCCTTTGCTGTCCCTGTCACCCGTTGACATACTAGTCTGAAGCTGAAGTCGGATTGACGGAAGGAAAACAAAAAAACTTAGGCTGGGCAGGGCACCACAACAGAAGGCAATAACTTCCGTAAAAACGCAAAAAGATAAACCCACTGCTGGGTGAATGGAAAAGAAAAAAGGCCTCGCTCTGTGTTGGACAACATTTTTCAATACCGACTCGGATTATTTGGGGTCGCTCTGGATCGAGGTTCCCAAACAATGAGTGGATCAATTGATACACGCCGAGGAGAGGAACGTTCACTGGTTGTGACAATATTTAAAAAATATTGTTAGTGCGGCGCTTCTCCGTTTACCTTATGACGGACTTGTGCAGTGGGCAAATAATATTGATTGCGTACGAAATTGTTATCTTTCTTGTTCTGTTGCGGCGGCAGTAGAGCCGATAGGAACCACAAGCACGAGGAATGGGCCCAAGAAACTAATTGCCACTGGATATGAAATAACAAAAAAATAATTATTCCTTGTACAGTGGGCTTTTAATTGAAGCGGAACCAACGTAACACTTTGTATTTTCGGATAATTCGGCGGCTTTGAATTGATTTGTTTTATTTGTCGGTGTTCGTGATACCGATAGTTGTCCTTACACGTTGTCACCTCTAGTTTGGAACATACACTGAACAGTATACATAGACAGACAATTCAAACAAATTGGCACGAAAAAATGCGAAATAGCTATGGAAATGCGCTGTGCCTAGGTTAAGGATAATTTATTACGGAATTGGAGATAATATTATATCTTGTGGCGACCAAAGGTGTTGCTTGAACGCGTAAACTGTTCGGAATCGCAGAATTTATTGTTAAATGTATGTGGATATGCGCGGAATGTATGTGTGAATACGGTATTTAAAGACGGAACGTGGTATTTTCTTGTATGAGTGTAGGGTTATTTTTAGGTTCATATATAGTTGGCAATATAAATATATTGCGGCCAACTATGGAAATAAATGTATATATGTATGGAAATAAATGTGGATATGTGTATATGTACGAAATAAAACACTTTAATTTTATTATGTTTGCACTCGGAGTGTGCCGATGTATTTATATATGTGTGATGCGTGTAGCGATGTATGTAATTATGTGTCTGTAATTATGTCGCTGCGGGTCCGCTCTTGCGACTTTGAATGCACATATGCTGCACTGCACTGGGGTGCACCTGGATATAGGTGCTTTTATTTTATTCAATTAATTTAATTTAATTAAACACACTGCACGCACAAACAAACAAAAAAAAACGGAATCGGAAAAAACTACCGTAGCATTGGTAGTGGTAGATAAAGAAATTGAGAGCAGCCGGAATCGCCAAGAATATGGCGTTGGCGAAAGAGGATGGAACTCAAAAAGAAGATATGTATATAAGAATATATATACATATATAACGGAACGCGGACTTGCGGGGAATAAAACCAATCGGGAGACGAAGTCGTACTTATCTTGGGAAGTAGCGATGTAATCCACCGATGCTTGCAGGTTGGACTCCTCCTTATAGGGAAGGCGAAGATCCGCCTCGAAGGAACAATGTTTGTAGGAGGGTGGATGTCCCGGCAATATTCCCAGTAAAAAGATCTGGGGCGTCAATTTAATACGGCTTGTATTTATTGCGAGTAAAAGGGGTTCACAAATTGGGGCTGGTTTTGGTAGTTGCGGCTGTGCTCGTCTTTGAAGAGCGAGTGACAGGTCAAGCTAGGCCTACGGCTAGAGCCCATGGTGAAGAGCCGAGTCGACCGCGCTCAAGAGCGCGAGAGCGAACAACACGAGAGAGCGCGCGAGCTAACAGCGCTGCTGCCCTCAACACTTGGAAAATCGAGAGGATATCTTAACAACAAATGCAGTAATTCTCTCTGCAATTTATTTAGATCCTCGAATTCGCAGGATTTTAATGAAGAATCCAATTCAACAAGCATTAGCCAGAAATCATTTGTCAGCATTAATGCGGCAAATGCTTACTTTGAATAAAGAGGTAAGTTTTGTGACCTTTACTGATATTCTTACTTGAAAAATATTTTAAAATTAAATTGTTTTATCAGGAGTGTACAACAAATGTGGAACGGATTGCATCGAAAAACCCTCAGATCAGTCAACTAGTCAGCTTAATGATATGGTTCAAAAATACCTCCCAAAGTACGTGCTCTCTTTTGGGCGAGTTTTTAAATTCAATAGAAGTGCACTCCGAAAATGAGGAATCAGATGACGACGATGATCCTGAGCTAAAATTGGCCATAACGGAAATAAACGGATACTCACCTAAGGCGATTGACTTAAATGCAGATATTATGGAATATTGGGAAAAAGAAATTTACTTATCCTCGACTTTATCAATTAGCAAAAGTTCTGCATTGTGTGCCCGCTACTCAGGTTTCTGTGGAAAGAGCGTTCTCTGCCCTTAAATTGGTACTGTCCGACTTAAGATGCAATCTCGTCCGACTCAATTAAAAAACTTTTGTTCCTTAAATTGAATAAGTTTGACAATTGACAATGTGTCATTTAATACTTCTACCTGCATGTAACTTTTGCGCGAAGTTAATACACTACTGTATTCGTTGGGTAAATGGTTTAATAAATTTATGGGTATATATGTATATAGAAAGGTAATGAAGTGTAGATCAAATATATATACCGATTAATGCAATGGGCCCCTTCCGTTCAATAGATAATCCATTCAATTTGTATTTTCAATTTTTAAAATAAAAAATTGAAAAATAACTTTTATTATTAATTTTTTTATTTTAAAAGTTAAAAATAAAAGTTATGGAAAAACTTATGGAATAAAAGTTATTTTTCAATTTTTATTAGAAAAATTAAAAATAAAAGTTATTTTTTAATCTAATATATAAAAATAAGTCGGGTTTCTTAATGACGTAATAACTCCAGAACGCACGAACCGATTTCCACGGTTTTGCATTCGTTGGAAAGGTCTCGGCTCCGTAAGAATGATAGCAAAAGAAAATTCACGAAAATTTTAATAGAAAAAGGGAAAATTTATTTGTATTATCTACTATATACTAAATAGAGCGCCATCTATGATACATAGCATGTACTACAAACCAATATTTTAAGTAGGCGCCGGTGCGTAATACATTGCTTGACAGCTACTCATTATTCTCTGCTCAGTTAATTTCATGTGACAAACCGGGATTGTGTTCACTGTGAAAATAAATTTAAAAAAAGTTATTCGTTTCCTCATATTTCTATTGGAAACGATCAAATCAATCACGTGTATTGTGAACAGGCATTTGTCTTTTAAGGTGGTAAGTTGAACTGTGTAAATAATGTCGATCGTGCATTTGAGGTTGAATTCACCACTCTGTCCACAGTCCAAAAATGCCTTTAAGACGACGTTCGAACATCGGCCTCCGCACAAGACATGCAAGCCAGCAACAAGTGTATTTACAGAACTTAATAGAAAGACAAAACATAATAAGAGAACACGTGAGGACACGAAGATCATTGGCATCATACAATCGCTTGGCATTCCAATATGATCCCACTGCGAACTACAGTGATGATGAAAATTTAGATATTGGACCAATGACGACTATATGCCGATATTGCAATGCGTTAAAGTTCAAAAGAGAAACGGCTGGACTGTGCTGCGCAAGTGGAAAAGTCAAACTGGATCCATTACTTACACCACCACAGCCACTGAAACCATGGTTCGATGGAAGTGATCCCGATTCCAGCCATTTTCTTCCAACACATCCTTGAATACAATAACTGCTTTCGCATGACTTCCTTTGGAGCTAATATCATTCGAGAAGGCGGCTTCATGCCGACTTGCAAGGTAAAAGATACAACACACATAACCAATCACTCACACCAACACAATGAATTGCAACACGTAACAACTACATATACACCACACACTACAACATCACACGATCAGAAGTTACACCGTATTCTTCAACAAATGATTGTTTGCAATTACAGATACAAGGACAAATATATCATTTGCATGGTTCAATGGTGCCAACACCAGATGAACCGCATAAATTTCTCCAAATATACTTCATTGCGTCGATGGTGGATCAGCTGAATGTGCGGTGCAATATACAGGAACACAACAGTTAAAGGGACGAATTATTGAACAGTTGCAAGCATTTTTCACGCAAATAATGCTGTGGTTAATATGTTCAAAACAGCATTGGAACGAATGCCATCGGATACGCACAAATTTGTCATAAGAGCGGATTGTACCCCAACAGGTGAACATGTGCGAAGATTCAATGCACCCACCGTTAATGATGTTGCTGCAATTATTGTTGGCGATCAAACTAATTCGCGAGACATTGTCGTTCAGCGAAGAAGCAATATCATGCATCGTGTAAACGAGACACATCGTTTGTATGATGCGTTACAATATCCAATCATTTATTGGTAAGGGCAAGACGGATACGACATCACGTTGAAGATGGTCGATCCAATTACAGGTACAATATTCACACAATAATTATTGCTATTATTGGTTTCCATTAACAATTCATTTAATTTTTTCATTTTCAGGCGTATCAACGAATAAAAATCTAAGCGCAATGAATTACTATGCGTATCGTATGATGATTCGTACACATGAGGAGAATGTCATTCTAAAGTGCCGTCGGCTATTCCAGCAATTCGCTGTCGACATGTATGTTAAAGTCGAGACCGAACGTTTTGCGTAAATCCGATTCAATCAGGCAAAGCTACGATCTGAGGACTATATACACTTACATGATGCTATTCATTTAGATGGTGATGTTCAAAATATTGACGTCTGACGATTCTCCCATCATCTTATATCGGAAGCCCACGCCACATGCACGAATACGCTCAAGACGCTATGACGTACGTGCGAAATTATGGAACACCGGATCTATTTATTACGTTCACATGCAATCCGAAGTGGAAGGAAATTGAACGTGAATTGGAACCGGGCCAAAACCGCAAGATCGCCATGACATAATCGCCAGAGTATTTCAGCAAAAACTCAAGGTTATGATGGATGTGCTTACTAAGTATCGGCTGAGGGATCCCTCAGCTTTTGGTGACACACGTTGTTATATGTACTCGGTGGAATGGCAGAAGCGTGGACTACCGCATGCTCATATCCTAATTTGGTTGTTGAACAAATTACGTTCAAATGAAGTGGATGACATCATATCAGCTGAAATTCCTGATCCAGTCACTGATCCCCACCTACACGACATTGTGACGACACAGATGGTGCATGGACCGTGCGGTGCATTAAATCCATTATCGCCTTGCATGGCTGATGGAAAGTGCACAAAACGATATCCGCGACCGTTAGTTGCTGAAACAGTCACAGGGAACGATGGATATCCAGTTTATCGTCGGCGTTCAATAGAAGATAATGGTCGAACTATCAAAGTTAAAGTTCAAAATCAAGAAATTGAGATCGGAAATGAATTCATTGTACCATATTGGTGGCTGCTATCACGAATTTTCGAAACACATGCAAACGTTGAGAGTTGTCATTTGGCCAAATCAATCAAATATTTGTGCAAGTACGTCACAAAAGGCAGCGACATGGCTGTGTTTGGTATTGCGTCGGAAAATGCGAATGACGAAATCAGCAACTTCCAAATGGGCAGATACGTCAGTACTAATGAAGCACTGTGGCGATTATTGTCATTTCAAATTCATGAAAGATATCCCACGGTTGTACATTTAGCAGTGCATTTGGAAAATGGCCAAAGAGTTTACTTCACTGAGGCTAATGCGGCACAACGAGCTGAGAGACCACCATCGACAACATTGACTCAGCTTCTTTGCAATGTGTGAAGCAGATCCATTCGCAGCGACGCTGATGTACGTTGAAATGCCCAAGTATTACACTTGGAATCAATCAACAAAAGAAATTCCAACGTCGCAAAACAAGGAACCCCAGTTCCAGATTGGCCACAGGTGTTTTTCCACTGATGCACTAGGTCGCATGTATACTGTTCATACTAGAAATGATGAATGTTTTTATTTGCGACTGCTGTTGGTAAAATGTACGTGGACCAAAATCATTTGCGCATTTGAAAACTGTGAATGGCCACCAATGCCAAAACATATAGAGAAGCATGTCAACTATTGGGTTTGCTGGAGAACGATTCTCATTGGGATTTAACACTTGCGGATTCAGTTGTTTCATCAAATGCGTACCAAATACGAACGCTGTTCGCAATTATCATCACCACATGTTTTCCTTCACAGCCAATTCAGTTATGGAACAAATACAAAGACGACATATGTGAAGATATCTTGCATCGCTTGCGCATTCAAACGAATAATCCTGACATCCAAATAACCGATGAAATCTACAATGAAGGATTGATTCTGATTGAGGATCAATGCTTGACTATTAAAAACAAGCTACTGATTGAAGTAGGAATGATTGCGCCAAATCGATCGATGCACGATGCATTCAACCAAGAATTAAATCGAGAGCTGCAATACAATGTTGATACATTGCAGGAATTCGTTCGAAATAATGTGCCGTTGCTGAATGAACAGCAAAAGCAAGTATACGAAACATTAATGCAAGCGGTGGACAATAACACTGGTGGTCTATTATTCTTCTGGACGCACCTGGAGGAACAGGGAAAACATTTTTCATTTTCATTGATTTTGGCTACTATTCGATCAAGATGTGACATAGCTTTGGCGTTAGCATCATCTGGAATTGCGGCGACTCTTCTAGATGGCGGTCGTACTGCACATTCTGCGCTTAAGTTGCCACCAATTTAAAACACAATTGATACCTCAACATGCAATATTTCCCGATCCAGTGCAATGGGAAAATTGTTGATGCAATGCAAGCTCATTGTTTGGGATGAGTGCACAATGGCACATAAGAAATCACTTGAAACGGATAATTTGCGAACACGCATAACGCTTCGATTCAGTATTTACTTTAGATTCACTTTCATTTTACTTAGAGAAGTTCAACTAAATAACACTTCATTTTTGTAATCGAAATGAAATTTTTCCTTTTCAAATATAAAACAAAAAAAAAAATTGTTCTTCATCTTTTAATCCCCAAACGAAATGTTACATAAAACGAAGCCATCTGGTGGCGAAACGGAGTTCGCCGGGTTTGCTAGTTTTTATAATAATCATCAAATAATTTTTATTTCATAATTTTTTTATAAAACTTATAATCGTTACGATCCCTGATTATTACTCATATTATATAGCATTTATTTATATTATATTGTTATTTCATCTACCAAAAACCATTGGTTGTCGGTGCGTACATACATACGTACAGTTGGCTTAGCCCAAGGCGCGGTGTATAGCACTTACATACTTCTCCACATACATACATACATACATAACAGCAGCTTTACCGGTGCATTATTTTCATTTCTATTTTTCGATTAGCCACCCGTGCTTCCTGTGTAGTTGTTGGAAGAATTGCCGTGCTTGATCAAAATGGAACGACAAATGACGCGCTACCCGGTTTTCTGAAGGTATACTGGCTTTGTTGTCACTTTGCAATGGACGCGCTACCCTACATTGTGAGGGTATATTGGTGTCGGATCTCACTTGGAAAGGGACGCACTACCCTACAGTGTGAGGATATATCGTTTTTATACCCGTACTCGAAGAGTAAAAGGGTATATTGTATTTGTGCTAATTGCTGTCTGTCCGTCTTGTTTGTCGCCCATTGCTCGAAGGCTATAAGAGCTAGAGCAACCAAACTTTTATCCAGTCTGATGTGGTATCTCACTCCTAGAAAAGTGTTTCAAAATTTCGCCCCCGCCCACTTCCGCCCCCACAAAGGGCGCACATCTGTGGCGGCCACAATTTTGAAAATAACAAGAAACTAAAAAATGCAGAATCATAGAGACAGCCCATATCATCAGGGGCCCAAATCTGAATCGGATCGGATCATTAATATAGCCACAATAGAGGCAAATATACGAAAAAAACTTCGCTCCCTCTCTTTCGCACTCACACAATATCGAGTCGATTTGGTTTTTCGTAAAAATTAACGCCTGATCTCAGAGACTATAAGAGCTAGAGCAACCAAATTTTTTGCCCAGACTCCTGTGATACCGAACCTGAACAAGTGTATTTCAAAATTTCGCCCCGCCCCCTTCCGCACCCTCGAAAGACGAAAATCCACAATTTTGAAGATAGAAAAAAACCAAAAATGCAGTATCATAGAAAATGATCATATCTACCAGATTCCCGAATTTGTTCAGATCGGATCATTATTGTAGCCACAATGATCAAATGAATTTTCTGCTGCAAGCTTCCCCTTCGCCATCCGGCGTAAGTCATTTATGGGGATGATTTTCGCTAATGATTCTTTCGCACGCACACTTACGCTCAAACATGCTGCCTCGTGCAGTGTACGTGTGTTGTTGTGAGAAGTGATGTAGATGAAGCAGATGTAGATGACTGATGTAGCAAACAAATGTATGATGTAAAAACTTATAAAAAATTTGAAAATTCCACATTAATCACATGTGTGCTGACTGAGTACGGGTATAAAAGTAGAGTCGCGGCAACAGCGACTCCGTACGTTCTTTCTCGTTTTTGGTTCTTTTTGTTTCGTTTTTTGGACATTTATTATTTATACATCTACAAAAATAATGATTGTTGTCGTGTAGATTAAAAATAATGAAATGGCACAAGAAAAGGCACAATGCTGTTCTCGATGAACAAAGGAATAAGCTCAAAATCCGAGTCAAAAGCATTCGCTGCTTAGAAGATCGCTTAGAGGGTGGGTTGATCCCATTGCATGTGATAGAGCTGCAATGTAGACTCGATGTTTTTAATTCTGCTATTGATGAGGCCAACCTATTGCAGGAGCAAATAGAAGATATTTATAGCAAAGATGAATTTGGAGCCGAGCTCAAAGAAATGGGGATTGTAACCAAGGCAAAGGTAATGTCGCTTATCTATGCCTTGAAGATATCAAGCAACACGCCGCCCTCGGTATCTGCTTCTAAGGCCCCAACTCCTGCTAGACTTCCGAAATTGGACCTACCGAAAATTAGTGGCAAATATTCGGAGTTTAAACATTTTATTAGCCTTTTTGAGACTCTCGTTCATAATGATGATAGTATACCGGTGATTGAAAAAATTTAATCATTTGATTTCGTGCCTCTCTAATGAAGCATTAGGAACAATAAAGACGTTCCAAGTCACCGAGGCCCAATGCAAAGGCTATGGCCAGCCTAAAGCGCGTATACGACATCGAGTTTTTAATATTTTCAAACCAAATCTCCGCACCGTTTAATCTGCCAAAAATCTCGTAACAGTCCGCATCGTCCCTAAGGAGCCTAATCGATACCGTGTCATCGATCTATGGTTCGTTATTTCCTCGATAGGAGACGATACGAAGATTTCGAATGCAATGCTCATTTATATCGTTTAGAACAGAGTCGACCCAGTGACTAGACAGAAGTGGGAGAACAGCTTGACTTTGAAATGTTGCCATTTGTGGTCCGATTTTGAAAAAGTTTTAAATCGTCGATACCAGCAGTTGTCTGCGAAAGAGTCGACAAAGCCAAAAGCAAGAAATAGTCAGGCCAAGAAAGTCACACAATCGCATTTCATTCGCTTGTTCTGCCACTTCCCCAACAGTAAAGCTCAGCGGACATGCTGCTATTGCAATTCGGGAGACCATGTAGTGGTCAACTGCGCGTCATTTTCACGTCTCTCGGTTATGCAAAGGTTTGAGTTCACAAAGTTATGTTATCACCTGACCAGTCAGTTAATGTAGCTGATTAGAAAATTCCAGAGAACCTACCACTGGCAGACCCCTATTTCTAAAAAAAGCCACAAAGAATAGACATGCTGATTAGAGCTAAATCATTTTTAAGTTATTAGCTGTTGGTCAAATCAAGCAAGGTCCGGACTATCCAACTCGTCAGAAGACCCTTCTTGGCTGCGTTGTTTCGGGAAAATATGTTTCCAAAAGTCCTGCCCCCCAAACTTCAAGCAGTTTAAGTTGTACTGAAGATGTGTTGGTTTCCATTGATAGGACCTTGCTAAAGTTCTGGACACTGGAAAAAATGCCATCTCCAAAGAAACTTATTTCGCCTGAGCACACGTTATGTGAAAATTACTTTCGGAAGACGACTCAGGTATTACCATCAGGTCGGTTCGAAGTAAGGCTGCCGTTTAAATCGGATCCAAATTGTTTTGGGCAACTCCTTTGAGGTTGCGAAACGGCGGTTTTTGTCGCTCGAAAGAGCGACCCTGAGTTGAAGAGAATGTACTTGGAATTCATGGAAGAGTACCTCTTTTTAGGTCATATGTCGCTCACGGAAAATACTGTTCCTCCTACTCCACACTACGTAATTCCACATCAGTGTGTCCTTCGGCCCCAATGTACGTCAAACCGCTTTTGCGTCGTGTTCGATGCGTCGTCAAAGACGTCCTCTCAGGTGGCCCTGAATGAGATTCTGATGGTCGGACCGACCATTCAAAGAGGAATTATACTCAACGCTGCTCCGCTTCCGTCTGCACAGGTTCGTCCTGGCTGCCGACTAAAAAAGATGTATCGCCAAGTAATGGTAAATGAAGGGGATAGGCAGTTTCAGATGATAGTGTGGAGAAGAGAACCATCAGTGTCCTTGGAGATTGTATGCTTAACACCGTGACTTATGACACTGACCAGCCCCCCCTTCTTGGCTATCCGGTGTTTAAAAAGGTTGAGTGAGTCTGCAAAACTAACATTCCCTAAAGCTGCTGACGTTATTGGGTCCGACTATTACGTTGATGACATGTTGACTGGTGCTGCATGCGTAGAGGGCAATTAAGACCGAAGTGTCTCAGGTTCTTCAGACCGCAGGGATTGAGTTAGCGATGTGGTTTTCGATACACTGTCTCAATTGGAAGAGATATCCATACCTCGGTTTGTGTATACCGATTCGGTGTCACCGGTCCAGATACATGCCTTCGCGGACGCCTCCATGAGAGCTTATGCAGCGTGCGTCTATATACGTAGCAGAACTGCAGGAGGTATGAAAAATATCGTTGTTGACGTCAGAGCCAAAGTAGCGCCGCTCAAGACCAAAAACGCTCCCAAGGCTTGCTGGGACTTATGTGCCGCTCACCTTCTTGCGGATCTCTGCCACATAATCAAGCCCCTATTAAAGGTCCCTATCAAACGAGCTGTTTATTGGTCAGACTCTGAAGTGACGCTTCACTGGATTCGGTCGCATCCATCTACGTTGTCGACGTTCGTTTCGAATAGTGTGGCCGGAGATTCAAGAGTGGTCAGATGAAGCTACGTGGCGGCATGTCCCGACAAAACAGAACCCAGCAGACATTGTGTCAAGAGGTTGTGACGTCAACGAAATCGTCCAGTCAATCTGGTTCGAAGGACCATCATTCCTGAAGGATGAGGAGGAGAGTTGGCCTAAAACCCTCATTTCGATCCTTCAGAAGATATTTAAGCTGGAGAAGAGGAAGACAGCGGCCGGACTGACCGCTGCCGTGGAAAGTTCGGAGTTGGTAGATATCATCGAAGGATTTTCGTCACACCCTCAAGCTGCTTAGAGTGTTTTGTTATATTTTCCGCTTTATAAGAAAATGTAGAAACCCGAGCGTACGGTTCGAAAAGCGGTCTCACCGACCGAGTATGGCCTTTTACAAAATTGTCGAAATTATCCAACGTCACGAGTATCGGGAGGAAATAGAGAAAGTTCGGGAAGGATCTATAGTCGGTCCGAGTCTTCAGCGGTTGAACCCATTCACCCATGAAGATACTGTGACTTGGTGTACTTTTTCGTTGTTGAGTGTAGGGGGGCAACTAGCTAAAGCTCTTATATCATACAATGCCAAGTTTCCTTTGGTCCTGACGAAGCGCTTGCAATTCGTGCGGAGCTATGTTCGTCATCTGCAAAATTCCATTTTCGTGTCGGCCCACGGCCCACGCCCAGCACTTGTGAGCATCCTCCGGCAGAATGTTTGGATCGTAAACGCTCAAGAGGTCTGCAGTCAGACAGTTCGATCGTGTATCCGCTGCTTTAAATGCAAGCCTCGACTGCTGACGCAACTAATTGGAAATTTGCCCGTAGATCGACTCCGTGCTCTCCGCCCATTTTCCATTTGCGGCGTAGATTTTTGTGGACCAGTCTCGACGACATTGAAAATTCGTGGAAAGCGCCCATACAAGTCGTATATCGCGCTTTTCGTTTGTTTTGCGTCCAAAGCGGTTCACTTAGAGCTTGTTTCAGATTTGACTACTAACTCCTTTTTTGTTGGCTTTCCAAAGGTTCGTCGGTCGCCGAGGATATCCCCAGACCGTCCATTGCGACAACGCGACGAATTTCGTCGGAGCGCACCGCCACCTCAGCGCTCTGCGGAAGGCGCTCGAGGAAGAGGCGGATTCGAATTTGCGTTCATATCGCCTCGAGCGCCGCACATGGGAGGACTATGGGAGGCAGGTGTGAAGTCTGCGAAGAGCCTACTCAGCAGCGCGCTGCTGACCGCAGAGGAGCTCGCCACGGTACTCGTCGGAGTCGAGCCCGTGCTGAACTCCAGGCCGCTGGGAGCTATCAGCCAGGACCTCAGCGACGGCGAGACCCTCACGCACGGGCACCTGCTGAAAGGCTCAGCGACAGGCTCATCGCCCCCACAGCACTGCGGAGTCCGGACCAGGAAAGTCCCAGCTGCTTGCGGCGATGGCAACTTGTCTCGTCAGTCAGGCAGGCGTTTTGGCGGCGATGGTCCCGCGAATATGTCGGGGCTGCAGGTGCGGGCCAAGTGGCACCAACGGAGACCCGACGCCAAGGAGGGAGACCTCGTCCTCGTGGCAGAAGACAACATGCCTCCGCAGGAGTGGCTGTAAGGGGAGGATATTCGCCACGCACGCAGGGGAGGACGGCATGGTCAGAGTCGTCGACGTTGGGAGGAGCGACAGAGGAGTGTTTCGAGGGCCATCCATAAGCTGGCGCCTTTACCAGTGAGTTGAAGCCGCGCAGGCCTTCAACGGGGCCGGTGTTTCGTTAGTTTAGTAATTTGTTGTTTATGAAGTCTAGTGTAAGAAGGTTGGGGCAAGGCGGGAGCGCACAAAAGCTCGCTCTCGGCGAATTCGCCCCGCTTTGCCACCGTAGGTTAGCTAGGCTTAAGAGGAATTGCCTGAATTGTTTTAGAATATAATCGTATTTGAAATTCGGATCGAGCGCACGTACTTATTTTTCGGCCAAATTAAAATCGTTATCTACCCAAGTTTTCGGTCTTTTCGTATTAGAAAAACTCTTCTGATTTTTTTAATTAACAAAAACGCATCAGACTTGTAATAACAAAACGCATCTCGAACAGCTAAGTAATTGAAATACAATTTTAGGTGAATTGAAATGAAGTGAAGTTGATTTTAAAATGCCGCGATCAAGACGATCGAATCTTTCCCAACAAAGCCGTATTGCAAGAAGGATACGAAACACAGCAAATGAAAGGACTGAAGAAGAACAAGAAATTGCACGTGAACAGCGCCGCGTTAGTATGGCTCGACTTCGTATTTCTCGATCACAAGAGCAAATTGAGGCAGCCCGTGAAACGGCTCGGTTGGCAATGCAAAATCGTCGAGCGAACAACAGAGGTCATCAAATATATAATTTGCGACGCAGAGATTTTAATCGAGAAGCGTTTCGATACGATTGCAGCAATGATTACAGCTTGCATACTAGCGTTGGCATTGGGCAAATGAACGTTGTTTGCGAGTATTGTGGTGCATTAAAGTTTCCCGGAGAAACGCCCGGATTATGCTGCCTTACTGGTAAAGTGAAATTTGCCATTGTTGACTCCGCCACCTGAGCCATTGTATTTTTTGCTTGCAAACACATTCTTGCAAACACTAAAAATATAATGGTTATTTCAAATGACGTCATTTGGGGCAGATGTTATCGAAGAACGAGGATTTAATCCGACATTTAAGGTATTTGTTGGAGTTGGAATGCTGCATACAATAATATATAAGATTTAAGTTAGATCACGCTCAGTCGCTGTTATAAGCCTCACGCTCAGTCGCTGTTATAACTCTCCCAAAATGTTATATCGGCTGCCTGAGAGAGTGGGGCGACCGTTTTACATCGCTGGCTGCGACCAGTGCATTAAATGAATTGAATTCGAACTGTTTATTTATTTTATTTTATTTTATTTTATTTATTCTCGTCGGCATCGCATCCCAAAGTTTTGGACATCACCAGGTAGAGCTGCTGGACCGGCATCATCCCCATCATCGTTTATTTTCCAGGAAAAACATTCTGGATTTTTCATTGGCGCCCGAGCAGGGACATCGGAATCAGCATTTTTCGTGGAAATTCGCAACTAAAAACAAAAAACAGTTACAGTGCATTTTCGTCGTCTCTTGTGCGAATAAAGCTCTAGCTGGCTGGTCTGCGACATCTGGATAATCACCACATTAAGGAAGAAAACAATGCCGAATGTACAGGTATTCTAGTGCAAAAAAATTGAGTGAACCAAGCCACCATTGTGTGAGTTGTGTGTGTGCTTCTTACAGCATCATAGCCAGTGGCCTCATTTTCTGGCACTGCTTGAATTGGAATACCAATTTATTAAAACATAACCCAAATAAAATCAACCAGAGAGATTAATTTATTACTTGTATGTGGAAACTGAATGAAAAAGTGTACATCATATTGAGGTCCCACTAAAAAATTTCGCTAATAAGAAGTAACGGAACGGTCATTGCCTATTGTCAATTCTCTTTTTATGAAGTACCGCTTGTTGGTGGTCCGTTGGTTTCGGTAACGCTATCGGTGTGCCAAATTGTGCATAGTTTGGCGGCGTTTGGTTGTGTGCGTTGGCGTCATATTTCTGTAACGTTGTAAATGTTGCTTGCGCTGTATTATCCCATTAAACTCAATGCACAGTCTTAGACATTTTGGAGTTCGTGTAATTAACTGTGGATAATACTCTGGCGTTTTCGGCTGTGTCCGTTGGCATCATATTTGTAACGTTGTAACGTTGTTGCCCTGTATTAACCCGCTAAAAGAGAGTTCTCAGAATCTTCTTTTTTTTGGTTTGGTGGTTTTTTTGAATACACTGTGTGAGCTTTATATCAGCTTTTTAATATTGCCAAATGAGTGAAAAAAGAGAAGGAATTCGCCCCATCCCGCCGGGATCGGGAAAGGAAGTAGGAGAGCATGGATCAAAAGTTACTGACGGCAAATGCAGAAACACGACAAGGTTATGAACGACATTAAGCGACAGAAAACGGCTTTTGAGGAATAAACTATTTCGTTTGACCCTCTTCAAAATGAAGTGCAGATTAGAACTGATCGAGAATTATTGCGAAAAGTTAATGGACATTCAGGCAGATATAGACATGTTGAATCCCAGCAACGATTTAAGATCAATGGTCGAGGATGTGTGCATTACCACGAGGGCGATGTATATGTCCGCAGTGAAAGAACCTGAAGGTCGGCGAGCGCATAGGAAGATTGCGGCGATCAGCGTCATAGGTCACACCTGCCAAAAATGAATTTGCCCAAGTTTAGTGGAAAAACATTCCGAAATTAAAAACTTCATTAGTCTGTTCGGAGAGTTTGGTGCATAACGACCCAACGTTAACCAATGTGGAAAAGTTCAACCACTTGCTAGCGTGTCTCACTGATGCGGCATTGGGCACAGTGAAGGCGTTCCAAATCTCTGATAGCAATTACGAAAAGGCTCTGGAAAGCTTAAAAATGTCTACGATAATAAGTGTTTAATCTTTTTTCGACACCATCTCACAGTTGTTCGACATTCCCCAAATAAAAAAAACCCTCTGCTTCATGCCTGAGGTCCCTTATTGAAACGGTGTCTGCCCTCTACTCCTCTCTGCAATCGTTTAGGAAGTGAGAAGGACATAAAATAGTGCAGTGTTGATTCACATAGCAATGTCCAAGGTAGACCAGCACACAAAAGCACGATTCGAGGAGCAGCTGGATTACGACAAATTGCCGTCGTGGTCCGATTGCGCATCCCAGTTGAATCGGCGCTATCAGCATCTGGCAGCTGAAGAGTCAATATGAGTTAGGGGAAAAGGTAAACCAGAGATAAGCAAAGGGACACACGAAGTCTTCCTTCTCCTGTGCAAAAGTCTGATCGGCGCGCCGGAGTCGAAGTGTAGCTATTGTTCAGCGACCAATCATGTCATAAGCAGTTGTCGAGGGTTTAGTGCTCTTCCTGTTCTTCAACGTTTTAATATTACCAAGCAACTTCGCTTGTGCATCAATTGTTTGAAGCCAGGTCACACAGTTTCGAAGTGCAAGATAGCAAAATGTAGAGTGTGCTCCAAGTCCCATAATACGCTGCTTCACCGATACGGGGTAGAGTCACAGCAAAGTACGTCTGGTACAGCTCCTGTGGAACAGCCCTCAGTTTCTGAATACCCAATGGCCTACTCAAGCTATGTGGCAAGTACTGACCAAGTGATTCTCGTGACGGCAGTAGTGAAGGTGAAAGATCGGTCCGGACAGTTTCAATATGCTAGGGCACTGCTAGATTCCGGCTCCCAAATAAATTTTATGTCCGAGGATCTCGCGCAGCGCCTAAGACTGCACCGTGACGAGTCATGCCCTTAGTATCACAACTGTTGGAAAAATTCGTCCTTCGTAAAGAACAAGGTTCACACGTGCGTCAAATCTCGTGTCAACGCTCATAATTTTGCTACCGATTTTTGAGTATTACGGTCAATTTCCACATACCAACCCGACCATGTCGTAAATTTCGCCCAGTGGAATATCCCAGCAAACCTTGAGCTGGCAGACCCACAGTTTTTCAAGCCCGCTAAGGTCGACTTACTGCTAGGGGCAGAAACCTTCTTCGAATTAATATGTGTAGGCCAAATAAAGCCAAGTTCCGTACATCCATCAATCCAAAAACATTGTTAGGCTGGATTGTTTCCGGAAAATATACTGCATTAAAACAGGATTTTGTATGCAATAACGCTGTCGGTAGCGATACGTGTTCTCTCGACTCTCTGGTGGAGCGCTTTTTGGGAATTGGAACATGTCCCAGAGAAGTCGAAGGCTGTACATATGTGCTGAACAGTTGGCTTGCGAACGCAACTTGAAAAGCAGACATCCCGCAGGCTTGAGTCGGGTCGGTTCGAAGTAAAAGTTGCCGTTTAAGGTGAATCCCAAGGTCTTGGGTTTCTCTTTCGAGACGGCAAAATGCCGCTTTCTATCTCTGTAACGCAGAATCGCGAGTGATCAATACCTGCATGACATGTATATGGAGTTTATGAAAGAGTATCTCAACCTTGGTCACATGTCGTTGCTTCCAGGCACTCCACCAGGACACCATTACTATATTCCGCATCAATGTGTAGTGAGACCTGATAGTTGCACCACCAAGCTCCGCGTAGTCTTCGATGCACCGAGCAAAACGTCAACTTCAATTTCTTTTAAACGAGACTTTGATGGTGGGAGCCACTATTCAGAGGGAGTTTTTTGCAACTTTGCACGATTTTGATTAAACTGTTTTGCGCTTACAGCGGATATCTCCAAGATGTATAGGCAAGTGGAAGATCGAAATTTCCAATTGATTCTTTGGAGAGAAAACTCAAATATTGGTGTGCAGACGTATCGTTTGAATACTGTCACGTATGGGACAGCCTCAGCTCCATATTTGGCCATCCGCTGTCTCGATGAGCTAGCAAAAAGTCTATGCTAAGTCCCATCCTGTGGCCTCGCAAGTCAAAGCAAATGATTTTTAAGTTTACGATATGCTGACAGGAGCAAGTTGTCTGGAAGAACTGGAAAAGAATTCGGCAGGAAGTTAGTGAGGTCCTGGAAGCTGGGGGTTCGTGTTGGCCAAATGGGCGTCAAATCATACCCAGCTGCTGTCTGATAGTGGACAGGGAAAAATCTCTTCAGTTTGACCCTTCCGCTTCCATTAAAGCACTCGGGATTCGTTGGAATCCGCAAACTGATTTGTTTCACTATCAGTTAGACGACTCATTTGACTCATTACCCCCGACGAAGCGCAACATATTGTCAGTTGCATCGCGATTGTTTGACACATTAGGGTTGCTATGTCCCTTAATTACCAGGGCAAAGATCTTACTGCAGCATCTGTGAGGCAAAAAGTTGGATGGGGACGAGTAAGTTCCCATGAGTCTGCATACGAGTTGGAACAGGTTCAAGCAGAATTTGTTCGAATTAGACAAGATCTCCATCCCTCGCTTTATTGCTTACCAACCAATGCCTCTATCAAGTCCACGGATTCGCTGACGCATCAAGTGATGCGTACGGATACTGTATTTATGTATCCCCCCCTGTAGTATCCCGACTTCATACAGCAAAGTCTCGAGTATCGCCTCTCAAAACCAAATCAATTCCACGCCTGGAAATGTGTGTGCAGCGCTCTTCTATCACGCTATGGGCTCAAGTTCGGCTGCTGCTGACAAGTTTGCAATTGAAAGCGTGAACTTTTGGTCGGATTCCCATGTCACCTTGTATTGGCTGGAAAGGGATCAGCCACGCTAGCAACGTTTGTGCCCAATAGGGTTGCTGAAATCCAGGAGTTGTCTAGTGGTGTGATTTGGCGTCACGTTCCCACCGATCAAAACCCAGCCGACTTAGTGTCTCGTGGAACAGATGTAGACGGTATAATGTGCTCATTGTGGACTAATGGGCCGCATTTTCTTCTTAGTGGTCCTGAGAATTGGCCGCGTCTTCATCAGGTTGAGTTGTCCCCAGAAATGGAAAGGTCGGAAGACAAAGAAAAAGTGTGGCAGACCATTCTGTGGCAAAGGGTCAGACAAATGAGATCATCGAGCTGATTGGATGATGCTCGTCGTTCCAGAAGCTGCTTCGGATCATGGCGTATGTGAATCGGTTCATTCACGGTGGTAATCGCAGTCGAGACGTGGTTGTGTCAGCTAAGGAACTGAAGGTTTTCATTCCTTAGACTGGTACAGGTAGTCCAAAGATGAACTGGGACCAGAATTCCTCAAACTGGATAAGTCGGAAATTTTTTCTCCACATCTTCAACGACTCAGCCCGCTCATACATACGAGCGAACTTGGCGGAGTCACCTTCCGACTGATGCGTGTTGGGGAAGGTTGCTGCACGCAGAAATTCCATACGATGCGAAGTTTCCTCTACTTCTGTCCCAAAATCGCAGTTAGTGACCCTGTTTCTACGCCAGTTGCATCGTGCTCATTATCATGCAGGTGCAAAGGTAATGGTTTCCCCTTTTAAGGTAGCAGATTTGGCTAGTGAACGCCCGTGAAGCGTGCACAAGAATCGTGAGGAATTGTGTGCACTGTTTCCGATACAAGCCCATCCTCATGGGGCAGATCATGGGAAACCTGCCAGCTGACCGAGTGCGAAGAGCTCGTCCCTTTTTGATTTGTGGGTTAGATTTCTGCGGTCCGTTTAAGGTGTAGCTAAAGATTCGAGGCTGGCCCCCCATTATGACCTATGTAGCCGTGTTCGTGTGTTTTGCGTCAAAGGCTGTTCACCTAGAATTAGTAGAATTATCAATGATAGTTTTTTGTGTGTTTTTAAAAGGTTCGTCGGGAGGAGAGGACTTTCAGAGAAGGTCTACAGCGACAACGCCACCAACTTCGTGGGCGCGAGCAGAGTGCTGGAAGAGCTTCACGCAGCCTTTCGGAGGGAGGACCAGGATCGGCTCAGGACATACGCAGCTCAACACGGCGTCGAGTGGTGTTTTATACCACCGAGAGCACCGCACTTGGAGGTCTGTGGGGGAGGCGGCAGTCAAGGCAGCCAAACAACGACTGATCTGAGGAGTCGGAAACGCCAAGCTCACCGCGGACGAGCTGAGCACACACCTGGTCGAGGTAGAGGCCATCCTCAACTCCCCGACCAATCGCTTCGCCAGGCAACGAGCCCAGCGATGGAGAAGCCCTGACGCCAGGGCACCTGCTCATCGGGCAGCCGCTAATTTCGCTGCCGCCCGAATCCACGCAAGACGATAATTGCAGCAAGGGTAGCTTCGCGTTTTTGAAGCGGTGACGCATGCTGTCCGCGCTCAAGCTTCAGTTTTGGCAGGGCCGGTCCAGGGACTACCTGGCCAGCCTGCAGCAGCGGCAGCAGTGGTCCACCGAAGGGCCGAACATCGAGGCAGGATGTCTAGTGCTCACAGGGCGAGTGGTGGCAACAACGGCGGAGAAGATGGCAAAGTACGCGTGGCAGAAGTGCAAACGTCCGCAGGCGTTATTAAACGGGCAATTCAAAAACTGGCAAAATTGCAAATTGATGGTGCTTTCTTACAAACACTAAAAATATAATGGTTATTTCCAAATGACGTCATTTGGGGCAGATGTTATCGAAGAACGAGGATTTAATCTGACATTTAAGGTATTTATTTATTTATTTATTTTGGCTAATTCTGAACCCTAATTTCACACCGAAAAAACTGTTTTTAACTCAGTTGCTACTGACTGGTTTTATTTTGTAGATACAAGGACAGATTCACCATCGATTTGGGTCATTACTACCGCTCGAAGATACACAGAATACATTTTATATATATATTTCATGGGCAACGTGGAAAAACAACTTGATCGACGTCTAGAAATTAATGCAGGAATGAAGCGAGTAATTCTGCTTCATGAACATCATGCGTTGGTCAGTTTGTTTACGAGTGCTTTAGAGCGCATGCCAATTGATGACCATAAAGTTGTCATCAAAGCAGATAAACGACCATCTGGAACACACGAACGCACATTTAACGCTCCAACAATAGATGATGTTGCCATCCTGATTGTTGGTGAAAAATTGGAAATATCCTAGAAAAGATATGACAACCTCATTTTATTTGCAAAGTGAACAATTCCCGTCAACCACAAGCTGAGAATTTATCAAAAAAAAAACGTACGGAATCGCTGTACGTGACTCTACTTTTATACCCGTACTCAGTCAGTAAACATGTGATTTATGTGGAATTTTAAAATGTTTTTACATTTTATATATTTTTTCTACATCTATCATCTACATCACTTCTCACAACAACACACGTACACTGCACGAGGCAGAATGTATGAGCAGTGTGTGTGAGCGAGAGGGAGAATCTTTAGCGACAATCATCCCCATAAATGACTTACGCTGCAAGGGGAAGGGGAAATATCTGCTGAAAACTCATTTTACCATTGTGGTTATAATAATGATCCGATCTGAGCCAAATTCGGGAATCTGGTAGATATGGCCATTCTCTACGATACTGCATTTTTCGTTTTTTTCTATCTTCAAAATTGTTGATTTTTGGCATTTGGTGTGGCGGAAGGTGGCGGGGAAAAATTTTGAAATACACTTGTTTCGGTTTGGTATCACAGGAGTGTGGACAGAAAGTTTGGTTGCTCTAGCTCTTATAGTCTCTGAGATTCAGGCGACACAAAATACAAAAAACCAAATCGACTCGTTTTTGTGTGAGTGCGAGTGCGAGGGCGCGAAGTTTTTTCGTATGGTTTTCTCTATTGTGGCTATATTAATGATCTGATCCGATTCAGATTTGGGCTCCTGATAGATATAGTCTTTCTCTATGATTCTGCAGTTTTAGTTTTCTGCTATCTTCAAAATTGTGGCCGCCACAGTTTTGCGTCCTTTGTGGGTGCGGAAGTTGGCGGGGCGAAATTTTTAAACTTTTTCTAGGAGTGAGATAACACATCAGTCTGGAAATAACATTTGGTTTTTCTAGCTCTTATAGCCTCCGAGCAATGGGCGACAAGGACTTTATCGACTCGGCTATTGATGCTGATTAAGAATATAAATACTTTTATAGGGTCGGAAATTGTTCCTTCTCTATGTTACACATCCACTTTTACCACAAATACAATATACCCTTTTAGTCTTCGAGTACGGGTATAAAAATATATTCTTATAGCAGCCCAGTCACTCCCAAGCGTAGGGCGAAGCACTGTAACGCACAGGGTGGATGCCTAGTGTAGGGGTGACAGGTGCGTAGAAAGGTTAAAATGGTCATCTACCGTGGGCACGACTGCCCGCGAATGTTTGCGAATGCTGCATCGCATTGCATAGCAGCTAGCTTCAGCGTGTATTCAGGAGATACCAGTTAACACAGAGAGCACATGCCAAAAGAAAGCAATCACTAACGAGGACAGGTAGACAAGGCGCAACCGCAACCAACTAGCTCGAACTTACTCCGAAGCAATTCGAGTTATAGAATTATTAAAAAATCATTCCGCAGTATGAAGGAGGAGTAGAAAAGTTAAACGACTTTGTAAAAGCGGTAGAGCAGATACTAGGGCTAATAAAAGGCGAGGAGAGATCGTCAGTAGGGATTATAGCCTTTAGCGCTATAAGGAGTAAGATTAAAGGTGCAGATAATAGGGGGCCCTAAAACTAAACGAGGTAGACTTGAATTGGGACACTATCATAAAGGCATTGGTGGCCAAGTTCAAAAACAAAAGGTCTTAACAAGATTTGTTAAAGGAGCTTACTCACATTAAAAGAAATTGGACTTTGAGCCTTTGTACCAAAAGGTGCTCGATTGAAGAAAGGCCGTCATTAGCTTGGGATAGGAAAAGGAACCAAGCTCGGTTGTAAGGAAGGAGAGAATTAAATGATACGAGGATATGGCGCTAAGTGCGGTTTTATCAGCGGCAAAAGGGCCGATAGGGTTAACAACTAGAAACACACACGTGGAGGATATATCGAAAGCCTAAGAAATAGCATGTAGAGAAAAGAACGTGTATACCCGGAGGGCCCGGAACACGAGAAGAAAGAAACGACCGGCCACACAGGGTCAAGACAAGGAAGTTAAACAACCTTCGAACCAAGAGCAGGAGAGGAAGGAAACCCAGGCGCCGGGGCGTACCGCTAGATGCCAAGATGGCCCCAGTATCATTGGGGAGGGAACGGGCAATCACCGTTCGGTATGCCATTCCCAATGGCTAACGCAAAGGGGTCCATACAGGAACCAGCAGTTTAGGAACACCAAAGGGAACTAAGACAACCAAAGCAATCGAAGGCGTTGAAGTCAGAACAATCGTCAGAAACAGTAAGCGATTCAGGTACCACAAGACACTGGGAGAAGTGGACAATCGAAAATGTCCTGAATGTCACAGAACTCAGTGCGGTCGTACAACTCAAATAATTTCAGACAGTCGTTCGGACCACCGCAGACGCAGTACCTCGACTCGAATTAGTCAGCAAGCAGCTGCTACCGGTCAGGAAATTTTATCCAAATAGCCTCAAACAAAGCACAGGAAATTTAGGAGGGATAAAGGATCACTCGGCCTATCATACATACTGATCAGACTGTCAGCAAAACAAGTCTATTAGAATGCTGATTGACACAGAGTCGAAAATTTTCGTGTATAAGGCCAGAACTTCCCTTCGGTGGTCAATATTGGCTCACTTGATGTATCGGAGGTGGACATTTTGGAGGCAATCGCTGATTTCGACAACTCGTGTAAGCCTGACAGTGATGGCATTTCTGCTTTTCTGCTTCGCAACTGTGATGTTGCTTTTGTGAACCCCTTAAAATTATCTTCAATAATTCTTTGTTAACAGGTCACTTTATTGGAAAGTGGAAAGCTGCCACTATTACTCCCGTTTTTAAAAGAGGTGCTAAGAATTGTATCTCTAATTATAGACCAATTGCCAAACTCAGCAATGTCTCAAAACTTATTGAGCGAATCATTGCCAAAAATATCTCTTTTCTCATGAAGTCATACATTAGTCAAAATCAGCATGGTTTTATGCCGTGTTGATCAACGACTACTAATTTGGCAGCCTTCAGTAATTTTTGTACACTTGCCTTTGAAGGGCACTCTCAGGTCGATGTGCTATACACTGACTTTGCTAAGGCCTTTGACAAAAGTCTCCCACTGTGCCTTAGTAGCCAAGCTGAAGCGGTTGGGTATTCATTCAAGTCTGCTTAATTGGTTCAGGTCATACCTTGAGCAGCGAGAGTATGTTGTTTTTGGTAAATGGAAGGCAGTCGAGCCCATATTTGGCTACTTCTGGCCTTCCACAGGGGAGTGCTCTTGGGCCGTTGCTATTTTCTATTTTCATCAACGACATATGTCTCAGCATTGAAGTTTCTGAGCATTTGCTTTATGCTGATGATCTGAAAATATTCGGTTCTGTCAGAACTTTAGGTGACAGTTTCCGTCTTCAGCGAGACCTGGATGCAATCGTTCGTTGGTGCTCACTGAATTGTCTACCTCTCAAAATTAACAAATGTTACTTTGTGTCCTTTAGTAAGTGTTTATTCAATATTCAGGCCTCTTATTCGATAGATGGCATTCCGCTCTTGAAGCAGACTGAGGCACTTGACCTGGGGGTTTTGTTCGATTCGATATTTCTTTTTTATCGAACATTTGAACTTCATTTTGCCAAAAGCCTATGCTATGTACAGCTTTGTTACGCGTAATGCAACCCAGTTTAGGGACCCATACACGAGGCTAAGTCTTTATTCATTTCTTGTGCGCTCGCGCCTTGAGTATGCTTCAGTGGTTTGGAACCCCCAGGGGTCGTTCAAATAGCGCGACCCAAATACAATTTTCCGTTCCGGTGCCGTCCTATGAGTGCAGATGTCGCCTCGTGCATCTCTCCTCTCTCGAGGATCGAAGGACCATTGCGGCGCAGATATTTTCTGTACGATTTGTTAGTGGGTAACATCGATTGCCCTGACCTGCTTACTAGGATTGCCTTCAACACTCCTGCCAGGAACCTTAGGCTCCATGCACTCTTTGTTGTTGATCTCCACCGGACCAACTACGGGAATAATGAGCCGTTATGTAGGGCTCTTCGGCAGTATAATTCGTTGCCAGCTAGGATGCGATTCGACTTTTGCCTGGGAAAAGGAGCCGTTAGACGGTTGCTATCTCAGTTTTTCTTGTTTAATTGTTAGTTTGTTATTCTTTGTTTTTTTGTTTAGTTTTTAAGATAGAAATAAGTTAGTTTAGCCAGTTAAGGTTTATCCGTTGGCGAATAAATAAATAAAGAAAAGAACTAATAACTACAGAAAAGACAAGAAGATTGAAAGAACCAATAAAAATAAAAACCATCATACAGTTCCACGAAGTGAAGGGAGAAACAGTCTTAGCGATGTTTAGGGAGCTAGGACGAGTAGTAAATATGAGGATGCTTCTCTCTTTAAGTTTCATCAATTCTTTGGTGGATTGATAGTAATGGACATATTACAACAGATAGGGGCAGTCATCGACGTTGAGAAGCGGCAACTGCGCACATCGACGGTAGAATCGCGAATACGGTCGACGAAATACAGGTCGACGGAAGTATATACAATAGAAGCAGGCACAAGAAGGGTTATTCAGGTATCCTATGCCACTGATAAATGATGTGTTGGATGAGTTAGGAAGAGCAAAGTATTTCTCGATGTTAGATTTGGCAATCGGGTACCATAAGGCAAAGACAGAGCTTGGTAGAAATAACCAATTATGCAAAGAGACCAGCAGCTGTTCCTAGAAGAACCGCTCGCAGTTTTGAGTTCAAGGCAGAATGTCACATAGAGATAAACGACAAGGAAGACATCGGGGTTACAGAGCAAAACGAACCCCCTTCCACAAGATTATGACAGAATTGAAGAGCCTGTGTAGTAGGTACCCATTGTAATTTTAGATAGAGGGAGAAGATCTATCGTTCACGAATGCGGTCAAGCATCAGGTAAGAACAACGGATGACATTCCAGTGTACTCTAGACCCTACGGGTATGCATTTACAGAAAGACAGGACAACTATTGGATCAAAAGATTATTAGGCATAGCCATTTCCCGTGGAGTGATCCGGTGTGGCTGGTAGTGGATAATGGTAGTGTACTATAGGGAGCTGAAAGTACGAGAAAGGACGTATTATGTCGCTGTTGCCGCGACACTACTTTTATACCCGTACTCAGTCTGTACACATGTGAATTATGTGGAATTTTCAAATGTTTTATCAGTTTTTCCATTTTTCATTTTCCATTTTACATTTTTTTTCAGCATCTGTCATCTACATCAGTTCTCACAACAACACACGTACACTGCACGAGGCAGAATGTATGAGCAGTGTGTGAGCGAGAGGGAGAATCTTTAGCGACAATCATCCCCATAAATGACTTACGCTGCAAGGGGAAGGGGGAAATATCTGCTGAAAACTCATTTTACCATTGTGGTTATAATAATGATCCGATCTGAGCCAAATTCGGGAATCTGGTAGATATGGCCATTCTCTACGATACTGCATTTTTGGTTTTTTGTTCAGGTTTGGTATCACAGGAGTGTGGACCGAAAGTTTGTCCGTCTTGTTTGTCGCCCATTGCTCGGAGGCTATAAGAGCTAGAGGGACCAAATCTTTTTTGCAAACTGATGTGATATCTTACTCCTAGAAAAATGTTTCAAAATTTCGCCCCGCCCACTTCCGCCCCCAGAAAGGGCGCACATCTGTGGCGTCCACAATTTTGAAGATAGCAGAAAACGAAAAATGCAGAATCATAGACACAGCCCATATCTATCAGGGGCCCAAATCTGAATCAGATCGGATCATTAATATAGCCACAATAGACAAAAACATACGAAAAACTTCGCTCCCTCTCTTTCGCACTCACACAAAAAACGAGTTGATTTGGTTTTTGTATTTTGTGTCGCCTGGATCTCAGAGACTATAAGAGCTAGAGCAACCAAACTTTTGGCCAAGACTCCTGTGATACCAAACCTGAACAAGTGTATTTCAAAAATTTCGCCCCGCCCCCTTCCGCCCCCAAAAGACGAAAATCCACAATTTTGAAGATAGAAAAAAACGAAAAAACAAAATGGTAGAAAATTACCATATCTACCAGATTCCCCTAATTTGGTTCAGATCGGATCATTATTGTAGCCACAATGATCAAATTAATTTTCAGCAGCGAGCTGCCCCACCTCCTGCTACAACCATAACAAAACATTCATTTATTTTGAGGGTTGCTACTGCTGATTCTCTCACACTCACACCCGCACGCTCTGTCTCGTGCAGTGTACGTGTGTTGTTGTGAGAACTGATGTAGATGTAGAAGACGGATGCATCTAACAAATGTAATATGTAAAATGTAAAACTGATACAACATTTGAAGATTCGACATAAATCACATGTGTACAGACTGAGTACAGGTATAAAAGTAGAGTCGCGGCAACAGCGACTCCGTACGTTCTTTCTCGTTTTCAATAATGCTGTCCAATTGTCTTTATATGAATTCCATTCGCGAGTATCTTGATCTGATAGTTCTTCATGCCAACCTTTGTCTGATAGCCAAAGTTTTTGCATAAACAATTTCCCAACAATTGTGACTGGAGGCAACCAGCCTAAGAGGTCACACATTTTGGCTAAGGTAGATAGAAATGTTCTTTTTGTTAAGTTTCTTAATTGGTTCATAATGGAAGTTGAACCTAAATTCGTCTTTAACTGGCTCCCATTGAAGTCCTAATGTTTTAAAAAGGATCATTCTCCTCAATAGTTAACACCTTATTCTCTTCCTTATTTATAACGGCTTCTACAATTTCTGGGATATTTGTTATACAGTTTTTTAAGTAAGACCCAACTTTTTCCAACTCCCGGGTAACTTCATCCACATGCTTTTTAGCATCCAATATAGAATTGGCACCTGTCATTTCACAAATTTCTCCATCTTTGCAGTTATCAGCTATCGCAACCAACACCCACCCTAGTATGTAGCTATGTAGGGTTCTGAAGCAGTACCGTGCGTAACGGTTGTTATCCTTCACTTCTTCTGTTGGAGTATCTCGTCAGACTATATGCAAATATTGTTGATCTTCTTCATCAATATTAATTTGCCGGTTCATTTTTCCAATGTCCGCTGATACTACAAATGGCCACTTACGCCATTTCAGCATAATATCGAATATATCTTTTCGGACTCTTGGTCCGACCCACATGATATCATTTAAACTCTTGTTATTTGTAGTTTTTCCGACGCATCAAAAACCACTCGAAATTTTGTCGTTAGACTGAAATCTCTTATGACTCCTTGTTTGGGTAAATAATATTTTCCCTCTTTTTTGGACTCTATCATACCTATGTCTTTACATATTACATGGCGACCGTGACTCGGTCTGAGTCTCGCACGAATGGAAGCTGCTGATCAACACCAACAGGAACAGCAACATCAACTGTAACAGCAACAAAGAGGGAGTGCAATGCAGCGAGAGGAATAGGTGAAAGACTCAATCGAAAAATTGATGTGCCATTCAGGAGCAGAAGCAGAAGCTAAGCAAAACGCGAGAGTATTATCCACAAAAGTCAGAAGGCGCAACAATGCAACAATCCCTCCAGCAACAACAAGAACCTGAAACCAATAGCAGACAGCAGCAGAAGTGGCAGCAAACATAACGGAAATCTAGACGCAGTGAAAATACAATTACGTTGGTTGATAAATGTCAAGATAAGTCGCTACCGTTTTAACACCGCCATCAACATGTGCAGCCACAGAAGCGGTAGCAGCCTGTAGCAGCCAGTGCAGCCGGCCTCGTCCATGGCGCTGCAGCGCAACAAGCTAGACCCGGAAAAGTGAACCGACAGCGCTTCCAAGAGCGCCCACCGAAAAATTTTTTTTCGATGCATAAAATTTAATTTTAAAATTAAAAATTGTAAAATTGATCGGAAGAACATCTGCCCAATTAGAGTGCGGCCTGTAAAGCCACACAAACACTAGGCAGGAAATAATGTAAACAAAATATTTAATCAATTAATTTCAAAAAATTAAATTAATATGTATAAAAAGAATAAAAATGCAATATTTTTATTAAATTACATACATATGTCAATAGAAACAAACAAAAATAAGTAAATCCGAAGAAATAATCGAAAATTTTGACAAAATGGGCTTAGTAGATGTAAAATCGGTAGAGTCGACAGAAAATGTAATAAACAAAGTCGAAGTCAATAACACCGATCTAAAGTTAATAACAATACTTATTGTTATATTTTTTATAATAATCATAGGGCATCTATTATATAAATTGTATAAACTGCACAATGGATGCATTAAAAAACGATATCTAAGCCAGGCAAATGACCTGGACAAAATTTAAAACAAATTTATAGTAAACAGTAACAAAGATTAAAAAAATAATTAAAGAAAGAGTTCAAAAAAAAAATACATGAATAAAAATATATAACTAATTGATTGAAAATTTATATATGTTTTTGCACATTTTAATAATTTATTTGAGAACGAAATGGAATGGCAAAATATTAATGCCGAATTAATTAAAAATAAAAGAAAATTTTGATAAATCATACAAGTGTCTATCACAAAATAGGATGTGACGCCCAGCACCAAACAAAACTATACATTGATATCGCCTACATAAATAATCACCTACATAGTTTAAGATAAAAATGAAGTTCCATATTTTGCATATATATATACAACTAGAACCTAAGATAAACAGACAAAACATGAAGTTCCTTATATTAATAAATACCAATACATACCGACAAAATCAGAACAGACGACGTTCAATTTAAAACACAAACGCGCGCGCGCCAAAACCCAGGGGACCCACGATGAACCAACAAAAGGGTCACACTAACAGTTGGACAACAAAACGCGTTATGGCAAATCCAGAACGCGTTAGGCCCATATCGGGCCACCAACAGCTGATCACCAGCAATAAAAAGGAGGAGCGGCAGATCGAATCGGGGCAGTCCAACTCGGAAAGCCCTGGCGTAACAACCCAGCAATTTTTGACAGCGGAACTTGGGATCCAGATAACATTAACCTCTCCACTCGTTCTGCTGAATACTTTTCTTCCCTCCAGAGTGTGTTTAAACCTCTGAATCTTCCGAATCCTCCCCAGAGTGTGTTCAAACCTCTGAATCCTCTCCAGAGTGTGTTAAAACCTCTGAATCCCTCTCCAGAGTGTGTCCAAACCTCTGAATCCTCCCCAGAGTGTGTTTAAACCCTCTGAATCCCTCCAGAGTGTGTTTAAACCTCTGAATCCTCTCCAGAGTGTGTCCAAACCTCTGAATCCTCCCCAGAGTGTGTTTAAACCACTGAATCCTCCCAGAGTGTGTTTAAACCTCTGAATCCTCTCCAGAGTGTGTTTAAAACCTCTGAATCCTCCCCAGAGTGTGTTTTAAACCTCTGAATCCTCTCCAGAGTGTGTTTAAACCTCTGAATGCTCTCAGAGTGTGTCCAAACCTCTGAATCCTCCTCCCACGGAGTGTGTTTAAACCTCCGCACCAAACTTCGACTCGGAGTGTGTTAAAACATCCGCAACGATCTTCTCTCCTCGGAGTGTGTTCAAACCTCCGCACCAACCTTCTCTCCTCGGAGTGTGTTTACACCTCCGCACCGATCTTCTCTCTCTCGGAGTGTGTTCAAACCTCCGCACCGATCTTCTCTCTCTCGGAGTGTGTTCAAACCTCCGCACCAATCTTCGACTCGGTGTGTTTAAACCTCCGCAACGATCTTCTCCTCGGAGTGTGTTCAAACCTCCGCACCAACCCTCCTCACGGGTGTGTTTAAACCTCCGCGCCAAACTTCGACTCGAGTGTGTTCAAACCTCCGCAACGATCTTCTTTCTCTCGAGTGTGTTTAAACCTCCGCGCCATACTTCGACTCAGGTGTGTTCAAACCTCCGCATCCCTGATCTCACCCGAACCACCAGGGTACACCCGCGACGACTACCTACCGCAGCACGTCACCAAACAGCCACGTGCGGCCGAGTAGCCAATTCTGAGGAAGACCCCGAAGGAAGACGAGTGATCCCGATCTCACCTATAAACGGACTCTGTATTAATAAGAACAATAAAACAATCCCTTCTTACTGTAAACACGCTAGTCGCCTCTTTTTCTTGAACAAGGGAATCTCTTTCCAGCTACCACAGCCAGAAATCCTACAAATTTCTGTGAACCCGGCACGGCGAGCATATGGCCGAAGCGACGTCACAGTGGCGCCCGAGCAGGTTGTGGTAGCATAAAGTAAAAGATCCCTAATATGGTCAAGATGGCACGGCAGTGGATTACACAAGCAACAAAGGCGGGACTGAACAGCTACTGTGAAGAGTTTGGAATAGAAAAATCGGAAGGCACCGAACTAGCAAGGAAAGCACTGATCCTATTCGCAGACAGAACGGATCACTCCAGAGCGATACTGGACAGACTGCAACAGCTAGAGAACACCAAAAGCAACATCACCGAAATCAACGCTAGCCAAAACCACAAATGGAAGAGCAACAAGCGGAACCAAAAACTGCAAGGGAAAAATCTCTTTTTCCGAAGCAAATAAAAAAGGTTCACCCGAAGCAATAGCCATGATAGACAAGATCCGCAAATGGGACTTAACGTTTGCAGGAAAAAGTCAAGTGCTGGAGTTTATAAGCCGAATGGAGGAATTAGCAGAAACATACGGGATAGAACTGGATCACCTGGTGTTTGCAATGCCCATTATCTTGGAGGACAGCGCACTAGACTGGTGGATACGAAGCCAGCGCCGATCAACACATGGGAAGAAGCAAAGGACGGATTGAAGGAAAACTTCTTATCCCCGCGATACCAGGAGGAGGTAACAAAACAGGTCACAGACCGCAAGCAGGCCGAAACTGAAACGGTGAGGGACTACGTCCAAGACCTTCGGAAACTAATGAGGTTCGGGACATACTCAGAACAACAGAAACGAAATCACGTACAAAAACTGCAGACTGCCAATTAAACTATACGTAAAGAGACGCGAATTTGAAACACTAGCAGAGTTTATTGGTATAGCAGAGGAGTTCGAGAAGCTGGAAACAGAAGCAGGTCTCTCAAAAACGAACCAACAATGGAACAGTGAACCAATCCATCAAACAACATGGCAGCGAACGCATACCAGACTGAACAAATGCCACAGATGTGGGCAAACGGGGCGCGAAAGCCGAGCATGCAACATGGACCGGTACTGTACTGCTGGACATGCAACAAGCAAGGAGTGCGAACTATAGATTTCTGCAGGAAGCCGCAGGGAAATGCACAGGGTCCGGAACAAACCCGCGAAGCTTTCGAGACCCAGAACAACGCAAGCGGAACACAACCCAACCAAAATACGAGGACAATCAGCTCCTAGGGTGGGCCAGAGTCGGAAAAGAAATGGTGGAAGTAATCATCGACACAGGAGCCACGAGATGCATGGTCAACGAACACACGGCCAAGAGACTGCAACTAGAAGGGAGTAGAAAAACAGAATCAAGACTAATACGACTAGCAGATGGCAGCACACGGCGAACAACAAAAAGTTTCGAAACAAAAGTGAAGCTGGGAGGACGTGAAACCATGCAGTCATTCCTAGTCATGACCGGAATCCCAGATACCCCGATATTAGGGATGAGTTTCCTGAGAGAGGCGGGGACAAAAATAACATGTGGAGAAGCCACAGTAATGATCCGCGAGATGGCAACCCCGAATTTAAAATGGGAAAAAGCAGGAACAACACAGACAGAGCCGGTCGACGAGGACATAGAAGAATGGATCACGAAAAGAAATACAAAAATTCGACACAATACAAGGAGTAAGTAATATAACAACACATAGATTATACTTAAGGGATGATAGGCCAATTAAGCAACGATATTACCCAAGAAACCCAGCACAAATGGAAATAAATAACATAGAAATCGACGAACTAATCAGACAAGACCTAATAGAACCATCAAGAAGCCCATACAGCGCACCACCGGTAGTCTTAGTAAAAAGAAAACAGATCAATGGAGACTCTGCATAGACTATAGGCTGCTAAACGAGAAAACAGAGAAGGACGCATACCCGATGCCGCGAATGGATTTTTATACTGAACCAACTCAGGGAGGCAAAATATATAAGCACGCTAGACCTAAAATCCGGATACTGGCAAATCCCGATGGAAAAACAATGCAGGCAATATACCGCGTTTACTGCCCCGGGACGGGGATTATTTCAGTGGAAAATAATGCCATTCGGATTAACGACAGCGCCGGCAACATTTCAAAGAGCTTTGGACGCAGTAATCGGACCGGATATGGAACCGTTCGCCTTCGCGTACCTGGACGACATCGTCGTGATCGGGCGAACGAAGGAGGAACACCGACTTAAGCTCCAAGAGGTCTTAGCACGGTTACGGAAGGCAAAACTACGAATAAATCCAGAAAAATGTCATTTCTTTCAGAAGAAGCTGAAATACCCAGGACATATGGTAAGCGGGAGGGAATACATACAGACCCGGACAAAATAGCAGCGGTGAAAGAATTGGCGGCACCAACAACCCTGAAACAGCTACATAGCTTCCTGGGACTAGCATCGTGGTATCGAAGATTTGTACCAACCTTCACAGAACGTGTAAAAAGTATTACAGGACTTGCTGAAAAAGGGGCAAAAATTTGCATGGGATGAGACGCATCAACGCGCTTTCGACGACCTAAAACTATGCCTGACGGAAGCACCAGTCCTAGCATGCCCGGATTTCAGCAAACGATTCATCCTGCAGACCGACGCATGCGACTGCGGAATCGGAGCAGTATTAACGCAGGAAGATGCCGACGGGGAGCACGTAACAGCATACGTCAGCCGGAAACTAAAAAGCGAAGAAACAAGATACTCAGCAACCGAGAAGGAATGCCTCGCCATTTACTGGAGCATCCATAAAATGAAAATGTACCTAGAGGGGTACAAATTTATAGTAGTCACAGATCATCTGGCACTAAAATGGCTGAATTCCATCGAAAGCCCATCGGGAAGAGTAGCAAGGTGGGCGTTGGGACTACAGCCATTCACATTCGAAATAAGATACCGGAAAGGAAAATTGAACGCAGTGGTGGACGGGCTATCCCGCTTACCACGCGAAAAAATTGCAGTATTGAGAGTCGAGGATTGCGCATGGTACCAAGCCAAGTGGAAGCAGGTAACCACAACCCAAAAAAGAAACACCCGACTACGTGATAAAACAGGATCAGCTTTACAGGCATATCCCAAGCCAGACAGACGAAGATGACCAGCCATGGAAATTGTGTATGGCAAAACAAGACCGAGACAGGGTATTACAAGAAAATCACTGAACCCAACGGCTGGGCATCTAGGCATTAGACGGACAAAATATCGATTAGACAACGATATTTTGGCCAGGCTTAAGCAAGGATGTGACAAGATTCGTGCGATCATGCGAGAGTTGCCAGATGTTCCAAGTATCACAGCAGGCAGCGGCCGAAAAAATGTTAACAAGGATCGCAGACGCACCCTGGGGAACAAAATATGCGTAGATATCGTAGGGCCCCGACCGAGAACATCGCATGGCAACACGGTAATGATAGTATTCATCGATAAATTTTCCAAATGGGTAGAGGTTACACCAGCCCGACAGGCAACAGCTGACTCCCTCATAAAAAGGCGTTCCGGGAAAAATACTGGCAAGGGGAGGAGCACCCAAACAGCTGATCTCAGACAACGGAGTTCAATTTACCAGCAAAAAGACGCAACAGGTAATGAAAACATGGGGAGTAACGCATATATTCACGGCACCCTACACACCACAAGAAAACCCAACTGAAAGGGCAAACAGAACACTAAAAACAATGATCGCACAATTTGCTGCAGGAAAACACAACAAATGGGATGACCAGCTACCGGAACTCACTTTAGCGATCAACAGCAGCCGATCAGAGTCAACAGGGTACAGCCCAGCATACTAACTGTTCGGCAGAGAACTAAGACTACTAGGCAATTTGTTCGACGAAGTAACGCGAGGATCTGGCATCAATAGCACAAATCAAGAAAACGCAGATCAGAGAAAACAAGTAGCAGCAATAGCAAAACAAAACATGGGTGTCGCAGCAGCAACTCAAGCACGACACTACAACCTAAGAAGAAGAGAGTGGACCCCAAAAAGTGGGAGACGTAGTATGGGTTAGAACACACCCACTATCAAAAAAAAATAGACAAGACAACAGCAAAACTTGAACCAAAATACAGCGGCCCATGTACAGTACTCGAACTAATATCTCCAGTCATCGTATCCGTAAAACTAAACACTACTAACAAAAAGATGCGAGCCCACGTCTCACAAATAAAAATAGCAAACCCAGTAGAAAAACAAACAGAAACCATAACGGTTCCATCTCTCTCTTTTTACAGCAACATGAATAAATTTGACGAATCTGTGAAAAAGTTCAAACAGAGGTTGACGGCCAAACAGGCCGAAGGGAGAAGGACGAAGAAACTGGAGACAATCCAGGAGGACCCAAACAAGATGAAGGTCTCGAAAACAAAGGCAGTGGCCCCGCCAAGAAAACACCAAGACCACAAAGAGAAGCCGACAACATCACGCGACGCGGCGCTACGAGAGGAGACCTACCAGAGCGTACCATGCAAAAAACGCATCAGCTGGGCAAACCAACCAAAGTCGAAGCCAGCCGCACCGACGCCAAATCAGGCACCACGGGAAACGCCAGCACGACCAAAGCCAACACCAAAGTTAGTCGCTGGATGGGCAACATGCCAATGACGCCAACCAAGGAAAGGAGGGGAAGTGTGACGCCCAGCACCTGACGCCCAGCACCACCACACAAAACGCCGGCGCCACATTGATATCGCTTACATAAATAATCACCTACCTAGAACCTAAGATAAAAATGAAGTTCCATATTTTACATATATATATACAACTAGAACCTAAGATAAACAGACAAAACATGAAGTTCCTTATATTAATAAATACCAATACATACCGACAATATCGAGAACAGACGACATTCAAATTAAAACACAAACGCGCGCGCGCCAAAACCCAGGGGGACCCACGATCACCAACAAAGGGTCACACTAACAGCTGGACAACAAAACGCGTTATGGCAAATCCAGAACGCGTTAGGCCCATATCGGGCCACCAACAGCTGATCACCAGCAATAAAAAGGAGGAGCGGCAGATCGAATCGGGGCAGTCCAACTCCGGAAAGCCCTGGCGTAACAACCCAGCAATTTTTGACAGCGGAACTTGGGATCCAGATAACATTAACCTCTCCACTCGTTCTGCTGAATACTTTTCTTCCCTCCAGAGTGTGTTTAAACCTCTGAATCTTCTGAATTCTCCCCAGAGTGTGTTCAAACCTCTGAATCCTCTCCAGAGGTGTGTGTTTAAACCTCTGAATCCTCTCCAGAGTGTGTCCAAACCTCTGAATCCTCTTCAGAGTGTGTTTAAACCTCTGAATCCTCTCCAGAGTGTGTTTAAGCCTCTGAATGCTCTCCAGAGTGTGTCCAAACCTCTGAATCTTAACCAGAGTGTGTTTAAACCTCTGAATCCTCTCCAGAGTGTGTTTTAAACCTCTGAATCCTCTCCAGAGTGTGTCCAAACCTCTGAATCCTCCCCAGATTGTGTGTTTAAACCTTTGAATCCTCCCCAGAGTGTGTTTAAACCTCTGAATCCTCTCCAGAGTGTGTTTAAACCACTGAATCCTCCCCAGAGTGTGTTTAAACCTCTGAATCCTCTCCAGAGTGTGTTTAAACCTCTGAATCCTCTCCAGAGTGTGTCCAAACCTCTGAATCCTCTTCAGAGTGTGTTTAAACCTCTGAATCCTCTCCAGAAAGTGTCCAAACCTCTGAATCCTCCTCCCACGGAGTGTGTTTAAACCTCCGCACCAAACTTCGACTCGGAGTGTGTTCAAACCTCCGCACCAACCTTCTCTCCTCGGAGTGTGTTAACACCTCCGCACCGATCTTCTCTCTCTCGGAGTGTGTTCAAACTTCCGCACGAATCTTCGACTCGGAGTGTGTAAACCTCCGCACCGATCTTCTCTCTCTCGGAGTGTGTTCAAACCTCCGCACGAATCTTCGACTCGGAGTGTGTAAACCTCCGCAACGATCTTCTCTCTCTCGGAGTGTGTTCAAACCTCCGCACCAATCTTCGACTCGGAGTGTGTTTAAACCTCCGCAACGATCTTCTCCTCGGAGTGTGTTCAAACCTCCGCACCAACCTTCTCTCACGGAGTGTGTTTAAACCTCCGCACCCAACTTCTCCCCGGAGTGTGTTTAAACCTCCGCAACGATCGTCTCTCCTCGGAGTGTGTTTAAACCTCCGCACCGATCTTCTTCTCTTGGAGTGTGTTCAAACCTCCGCACCAATCTTCGACTCGGGTGTGTTTAAACCTCCGCAACGATCTTCTCCTCGGAGTGTGTTCAAACCTCCGCACCAACCTTCTCACGGAGTGTGTTTAAACCTCCGCGCCAAACTTCGACTCGGAGTGTGTTCAAACCTCCGCATCCCTGATCTCACCCGAACCACCAGGGTACACCCGCGACGACTACCTACCGCAGCACGTCACCAAACAGCCACGTGCGGCCGAGTAGCCAATTCTGAGGGAAGACCCCGAAGGAAGACGAGTGATCCCGATCCCACCTATAAACGGACTCTGTATTAATAAGAACAATAAAACAATCCCTTCTTACTGTAAACACGATAGTCGCCTCTTTTTCTTGAACAAGGAAATCTCTTTCCAGCTACCACAGCCAGAAATCCTACAAATTTCTGTGAACCCGGCACGGCGAGCATACCCCGGCCGAAACGACGTCACAAGGAATATTTCAAACGAAACTATAAGTAGACACGCAACAATACTAGTTGCATGTTTTGACCAAGCTCGTTCCCTGATACACGACAATAAAGAAAGGTTAAATACTCAACATTGGTCGTATGTTTCAAGATTTCTGCATAGATTAAAAACAAACTTAAATGTCATTAAATCAAAATATTCGCTAGAGACATAACTATACCTTCGATTTTGAATACTCCAGCATTAGTCGATGAAGAAACAAACACAGACTTAGAGACAGTAAGCGAATCTGAAATCGTAAGCGGTTCAGATAAACATATAAAAAAGAAGAAGATCTAGACAATCTTACGATACCAGCGGTAATCAGACTAGCCGAACTATATGAGTCAGAATCAGAGTCTATTACTGAAGTAAAAACTCTAAATATGGCCATGTCACAGGTAGAATAAGCTAGCCTCTTCACTCATACCTGAGTTTAGTGGAAAGTCTGAGAACCTACAGAGTTTCATTGATGCTCTTAATTTAGTGGATTCACTAAAAAGGAACACATTAAACTACAGCAGTCAGCCTAATAAAAACTAGACTCAAAGGCTATGTTCGAAACTTAATCAGTACTGAACAAACAATAGTGTCCATAATAGACAAACTAAAAAAGCGGTATAAAAGGCGAATCGGCTAAAAGCATTATCCGCTAAATTGTTCAATCTGCAGCAAAAGCAGAAGACAGCAAGTCAATATATTCAAGAAGTTGAACAGTTGACAAGGGCTTTGCAATCAGCACATATGATTAACGGTGTATCGCAAGAATATGCCGAAGAACTGAGCCTACAAGTTGCTGTAAAATCAATCATAGCGACCAGCACAATTAACGAAGTTAGATCTGTAATTAAATCACGAAATTTCAATACAATGAGTGAGATTACAACTGTGTTCGTCGATAGTTGCACAGACGCAGTAGGACATCCAAATACAGTCCTATATGCTGCGCAGCAACAAAGATATAGACCCAATCGATGGTATAACCGCGGAAACTACCGCGGAAATGACCAGAATAATGGTAATAGATATAATAATAATTATAATAATTATGGCAACAATAGAAATAGAGGCCAATATAGAGGAAACTCTAGAGGTCGTGGTAATTCAAACAGAGGCCACAATAATAATAATAGCTATAACAATAATGTGAGAACTGCCCAGAATGCTTCGGGAAACTCACAACAGCCCTTAGATACACAGCAATAGACAGTAAAAAGGTTCATTCGATTAATTTTTGTGTAAATATATTCGTAACATTCACAAATGTAGCTACAGGCAAGAAATTAATATTTTTGATAGATACTGGTGCAGATATATCCTTGTTAAAAGACAATTCTGAGACTTTTAATAATATAAACATTGACAAAAATAAATATTCAGGGAATAAATCAAGGATTAATTCAATCTAAAGGACTGACATCCTTGGAAATACAAACAACTAAATATATAATTCCACACAACTTCCATATTGTCGAATCAACTTTTTCTTTACCGTGTGATGGAATTTTAGGAATAGATTTTATTAAAAAATATAATTGTCAACTAGATTTCACACCTTCAAAAGATCTGCTCATAATAAGACCAGACAATCTAAACTATCCTATTTATGTTATCCGAAAATTGAGTTAACTTCGAATGAAGATAGCATTTTAATTCCGAACCACAGTCGTAACAACTGCAAATGCATTTGTCCGTTTACTAAATACAACTAGTACCGATCAAATGATTAATATAAACAAGTTGAATTATGAACCATTAGCAAATTATGATATATCCGAAATAAATAATGAAACTAGAATTAACGATGTTATGTCTAAGTTAACTAAAAATATTCCAAAACTATTTAATAAACAATTAAAAGTACTTTGTTGTAAATACACGAAGACATAACAACCAATAATTTTTATAAGCAGAATGTCGGTACACCATATAATAATAATAAATAAGTAGAAAACAATGGAGTTATGTATAGAATGTAATTTAGTTCGTAAGGTTACGACATGAAGACCCGCCACTGTAAATCCAAGCAACATAAGCAACATGTAATCACACGCCCGCAGCATAGCCGACAAAGCGATGCGTGGGAATAAAGCACTCGTAAATTGAACTTCGTTTCGCACGGTTTATTTGATCGCCCTTTATCGCCGCCCACAGCCTGGTCTGTACTGCTAATTCCGCGTCTCAAGCCTAAGTAAAGGCATTAAGCAAAACAAAAAATATTTTCGAATTTTCTACATGGCGCCCGAGCAGGGACCTTGGAATTAGTTTCGTTTTAAATAAATCGTTTCTCGACCAGAACGCTGTTCGCGAGTTAAAGCCGCGAAAAACCCGCCAAGCCAACAATCGACAATCCAGAAGGAAGATCACGGAATCCACGGAAGACCACATTGAAGACCGCCATCCATACCTACAAACGAAGCAGAACATGGACATTGAGTTGCCAACGCCCAGGGAAGTGGATTCATCCGACGACCAGGTAACAATGCCAAAGCAATAGCGGCTAAAATAATAGCGTTTAATACCTATTGGCTTGGCATTGAACAGTGTTGTACATACGTTCACCTACCGTTTAACTATTCGTGATACCCGGTGTAATCGGGAAGAGTATTAGAAGGCGCCATCGACATAGTTTACCGCTCATTTCGCATTTGGTAGCATTATTTCGCATTTCGTTTCGTTCGCCAAAAACATTGACCCTTGCAGCGGTAAACTAATGTTCGCGCTCTTTAATGTACAGCATACGGTTCTCTTAAGTTTACGTTCGTGCAGTACCCTCGTCGTAACTTTGCTCTCGCAGCTTCGTGGTTATCCAACTCTCTAACTGGTGTCGCCCAGCTTGTCGTTTGTGACGAGAGCTGATCATCCGCTCTTATATTGTGCCAATCAAGTGAAAACATCGTTCGCCACTTCGTTTTGGGTCGAACGCTGTTCTAATTTAGGTATTTGTGTGCGCTTTGACATCTAATTTTCTAGCTGTCGTATGCGCCAGAGAGCTGATCATCCGCTCTTATATTGCGCCACTCAATTAAACATCGTTCGCCACTTAGTTTTCGGGTCGAACGCTGTTTTAATTGGGAGTCGAGTGCGTTGCGCGCATTAGAATTGCGTTTGATTATTGGTTCGAACTTGGTTCAAGCTCAGTGTGTCGAGCCAAACTTGGTGTTGGTTGCGTACGCTTAGCTTAGCGTTGCGCGCATTGGAATTCAGACGTCCGTTTCGTAGGGGATCGAACGTGGTTCGAGTTTGGTTCGCCATGACAGAGCTCGGTTGCGTTTTTGTCTGTTCTAACTGTTGCAGTCGTTGTCGCATCGAACCTAATACGTTTATACGTGGGTATTTGAATACTTTTTTGCCGTACTGTCGAACATTGTTCTCATTGAACGCAGTGCATTTCCTCAGGTTATCGTCGCCTTCGCTTAGCAAGTTTGAAGTTTAGAAGTTAGGAACAGCCAACGTTGGTAATTTAATCAACATGTCTAAAGATCGTGATGAAGAGAAGGCAACTGGGAGCGGAATGTGTGGAAGCACGAAGCTCACAAAATTGTATGTGAGGTTGGAGAAGATAAGCGAAGATATAATTCGAATGAGGATAGCATTTGAGGAGGGTTCAATTTCCCGGATCCATTACAAATCCAATGTCGTTTGGAAATATTGAACTCCTATATTGAAAAAGCAACGGCCATGCAGTCCGAGATCGATGTACTAGACCCAGATAATTCAGATAGGGCGGCGTTGGAAGAAACGTGTGTTATCACAAAGGCTCTGTACATTTCGGCAGCGACCAACAGATCCCCTTAACCATACCTGAATTCAGCACCCACACACCATCACTCCAATTTGCCAAAGTTGAAGTTGCCGAAGTTCAGCGGCAAGCATGCGGATTACAAACAGTTTATTAGTCTGTTTGAAAGTTTGGTAGATTCCGACCCGTCGACCCAATATAGAGAAGTTCAACCATCTCATATCGTGCTTGTCCGATGAAGCCTTGGGGAACCGTAAAGGCGTTCCAAATGTCAGATGCCAACTATCCAAAGGCGTTAGAAAAGTTTGAAGAGGGTGTACGACAACAAGTGCTTAATATTCTTTGAGACACTTTGCCCAGTTGTTTGACATTCCTGCCGTAACCAAGCCGTCAGCGTCTGCATTGCGATCAACTTTAGATACAGTTTCAGCCATTCTGGAGTCGCTTTTATCGTTAGGAGACGAGCGAGAGGTTGCTAACGCCATGATAATAATTCTGGTGTTATCCAAGGTGGACCCATACACAAAAAGAAAGTATGAGGAGCAGCTAAACTACGATGAGCTCCCTTGCAGGTCGGATTGTGCAAAAATGTTGAACTGCCGGTACCAAAACCTTTCAGCAGAGGAGTCATCCAAAGCGAGAGGCAAACCAAAGTTTGACATGCCGTCGACCAGCAAGAAAAACCAGCAGATCGTCATTTTTTGCGCGAGGGCCGAAAAAGTCGATCGACCCCAAGTGCGTATATTGCGGCGCCAACCATTCGATCGGAAACTGCCAGGGATTTGGGGCAATACCCGTCTTGGAGCGTTTCGAGTTCGCAAAGGCAAGCAATTATGCATTAATTGCCTACAATCTGGACATAGGGTATCTCAGTGCACATCCTCTAAGTGCAGAGTTTGTTCACAGAGGCATCACACCCTCTTGCATAGATACGCAGCTCAGAGCGCAGAAAGTCAGGCAATAGGAGTACAAGCATCGTCCCATCCTGCGCAGGTGAAGCAGGCATCCAGTGAGCCTGAGCATGTCATCCTTGCCACAGCAGTGGTAGAGTTCGGGACAGATTTGGCCAAGTTCACCTAGCAAGAGTTGTTGTTGGATTCGGGTTCACAGGTCAATTTCATGACAGAAAGTCTAGCGCAATCGCTAAGGTTGGCAAGGGTCAACCGTTGCCTGACAGTGACATCTGTAGGCAAGTCAAGCTCGGTGTCGAGGGTGAAGTCTCGACGACAATATACTCCAGGTTTAATAACCATAGTTTCGTAGCAGATTTCTGGGTTCTTAGCAGCATTACCAATCAGCAGCCTGACAGAAGTCTGCCCATTAAGCAGTGGAAAATTCCTGCGAATGTGGAGTTGGCAGATCCAGCATTCCATCGACCTCAAAGGGTAGATATGCTGATTGGAGCAGACTCGTTCTTCGATCTGTTGTGCACAGGCCAAATAAAACTGGGTGAAAGGGCACCATTGTTGCAAAAGACCCTTTTAGGTTGGGTAGCTTCAGGTCGGTGTAGCAAGCTTCTGACTGGAGAAGCCGCTTGCTGCGTCGCAACCTACTCACCGGAAGAAGACTCTCTGTCTCAAATGGTCGAAAGACTGTGGGAGATAGATGCAACGCCAGAAGAAAAACATGCTCAAACAAATTCGGCAGAGCAGCTGGCATGCGAAGAATTTTTTCAAAGCCAATGTCTGCAATTTACCGACCGGAAGGTTTCAAATACCGTTGCCTTTTAAGACAGACCCAGTATCGTTGGGGTCGTCCTTCGAGGTCGCAAAACGTCGTTTCTTATCGTTAGAGCGACGAACGTTAAGAGAGAGTGAGCTGAGAGACATGTATCTCAGTTTCATGAAAGAATATATCGAGCTCGGCCATATGTCTCCGACAGACAACGCGATTCCGCCAGGACCACATTATTTTATACCACACCAGTGCGTCCTGAGGCCTGATAGCAGTTCCACCAAGCTTCGAGTCGTTTTTGACGCGTCGAGCAAGACCACAACTGGGTGGTCATTAAACGATTTACTTATGGTGGGACCTACTATTCAGAGGGAACTATTTTTATCACTCGTTCGATTTCGGGTGAATCGGTATGCTTTAACGGCAGACGTTTCGAAAATGTATAGGCAAGTGGATGTGGCCGTAAAGACCGGAATTTCCAACTCATCGTGTGGCGAGAACATCCCACCGATCAATTGCAAATTTTTCGCAGCACCTTTCCTTGCCATTCGTTGTTTGCACGAGCTCGGTGTACGCCACAGAGACACCCACAAGAAGGGTTCTGAGGTGATCTGCAGTGATTTTTATGTAGACGACATGCTGACAGGAGCCGATGACGTAGACACGCTGAAGTCGATTTGCGATCAGGTGTCTGAGATTCTGAGCTCCGGAGGGTTTCAGCTTTCGAAATGGTTTTCGAACCATCCAGAACTAATGGATGGAAACAATGAGGAGAAATCTCTATCATTCAATGATGCCGATTCGACCAAAAACATTGGGGATGAGGTGGAGTCCAAGAACAGATACGTTCCGGTATCACTTGGAAGATAGCTTCACAAACTTGAATCCGACTAAGCGCACCATTCTGTCAATTAGTGCTCCACTGTTTGATCCGCTTGGGCTACTTAGTCCAATCAGCATAACAGCAAAAATTTTCCTCCAGAAGCTGTGGCAGCTTCAGCTGGATTGGGATGAAGCCATCCCAATGGCACTGCATACAAGCTGGGAGAGGCTAAAAGCTAAACTTGTGTGGTCTTGACAAAATAGCCGTGCCTCGGTACGTTATGGCTAGTGGGTGCTCGTCGATTCAAGTGCATGGCTTCGCGGACGCGTCTAGTCAAGCGTATGGATGCTGCATTTATGTGCGAGCGCTTTTCGAAGGTCAAACGTACGTTCGATTGATCGCTGGGAAAGCAAGAGTAGCTCCCCTAAAACAAAGACCATCCTGAGGCTTGAATTGTGCGCCGCAGCGTTATTGGCGCAATTTTTGGGCCTACGTAAAGCAAGTTTTGGAAAAGTGTCGAATCGAGAGCGTATTTTTCTGGACGGATTCAGAAATAACGCTACATTGGATTAAAACCCAACCGTCGTCACTTGCAGTATTTGTCTCAAATAGAGTAGCCATGATTCAGGAGCTATGTCGGGGCATTACGTGGCGTCATGTCCCATCGCTGTCGAATCCAGCGGACTTGGCGTCTCGCGGATGCGAAGTGCCTGAGCTCCTGGAGTCCATATGGCTAGAAGGTCCGAAATTTGTATGTGAGCCTGAGCATTGTTGGCCAGAGAACCCGCATTTTAACATCCCAGATGATGTGAAGAACTCCGAGGCGAAACGGTCCGCCCAGGTTCTAATTGGCGTTGCGAACTCGTTTTCAAATGAAATATTTTCTCGTTTTTCGTCGTACCCCAAATTAGTCCGAGTTTTTGCGTATGTATACCGATTTGCTAATATCGGCAAGAACAAGGAACGTTACAGGGAGCTAACTGCAAAGGAGTTGCAGCAATCGTCTCTAAAATTGATGGAGCTGGTTCAGCGAAGCGTCTTCTCTGAAGAGTTTAAGAAGCTGAAGAAAGGGCATACGCTGCAACCGAGCCTGCAGATGATGGCCCTTTTATCCAAAAAGATCAGAGGAGGGGCGATCGTTTACACTTATTAGGGTCGGAGGAAGGCTGTTGCATGCTCCAGTGCCAATAGAGGCTAAGTTTCCGGTTATACTTCCCGCCAAGAGTCAATTCGTCGAACTCTATTTAAGGAACCTGCATTTTAAAATTGTCACGCCAATGCAAAGACATTAGTAAGTTTGCTGAGACAAGAGATTTGGCTAGTAAATGCACGTCGAGAATGCACTCGCATAGTAAGGAGATGCATCCACTGTTTTCGATATAAACCTAAATTGATGGGTCAGGATTATGGGGAATCTTCCAGCAGACAGGTTTAGGGAAGGTCGTCCGTTCCTGATTTGCGGGGTAGACTTTTGTGTTCCCATCAACGTCTCGCTTCGGATTCGAGGTCGTCAGCCGCTCAAAATGTACATCGCGGTATTTGTGTGTTTCGCTTCAAAGGCCGTCCATTTAGAGCTTGTCCCAGACCTGTCGACTAATTGTTTTCTTTTTGTCTCTAAAAAGCTTTATCGCAAGACGTGGAGTTCCGCTGAGGATGTATTCCGACAACGGGACAAATTTCGTCGGAGCCCGGAACGAGCTGCAGAGGCTTCAGGAAGCGTTCGGAGCAGCAGTCCAGCCTGAGGACGTTCGCGGCGGAGCAAGGGATGGAGTGGAGGTTCATCCCCCGCGAACACCGCACTTCGGCGGTTTATGGGAGGCGGCCGTCAAGTCGGCGAAGCTCCTGATCGTGCGTCAGGTCGCGGACGCCGCGCTCACGGAGAGCGAGGTGAGGACCGTGTTGGCCGAGGCCGAGGCCATCATGAACTCCAGGCCGCTCACTCCAGCCAGCACGGATCCAAACGACGGAGAGGTGCTCACGCCAGGCCACTTTTGATCGGCCAGCCCCTTCGTTCGCTGCCGCAAGGGTGCGAGACAGACGGACGGAGCAGCGGTACCACCTTTACCAAGAGGTGGCAACTACTCTCCGAGCTCAATCGACGGTTCTGGCAGGCTTGGTCGAAGGACTACGTCCACAACCTGCAGGGACGCAGCAAGTGGCAAACCCCAGAGGCCAACATCGAGGTCGGCGCCATGGTGGTGGTCCACAACGACCATACGCCGCCGCAGCAGTGGATCACTGGCAGGGTCACCAGCGTCGTCGTGGGAGCAGACGGCAAGGTCAGGGTGGCAGAGGTGCGAACAGGAGGGGCGTGATTAGACGCCCAATCCATAAGTTAGCACTTTTGCCGATACGTTGAAGCCCGACGTGCGGTCGTTCAAGGCGGCCGGAATGTCGGTACACCATATAATAATAATAAATAAGTAGAAAACAATGGAGTTATGTATAGAATGTAATTTAGTTCGTAAGGTTACGACATGAAGACCCGCCACTGTAAATCCAAGCAACATAAGCAACATGTAACTACACGCCCGCAGCATAGCCGACAAAGCGATGCGTGGGAATAAAAGCACTCGTAAATTGAACTTCGTTTCGCACGGTTTATTTGATCGCCCTTTTATCGCCGCCCACAGCTCTGGTCTGTACTGCTAATTCCGCGTCTCAAGCCTAAGTAAAAAGGCATTAAGCAAAACAAAAAATATTTTCGAATTTTCTACACAGAAACTAAGATTAAAAGATGATCAACCTGTATATATAAAAAATTATAGAAATCCTCATAGTCAAAAAGACGAAATAAAAGATAAAATAATAAAAGATAGAATAGTTGAACCTTCAGTCTCAGAATACAACAGTCCACTGTTACTAGTACCAAAGAAATCCATAAATAACGAAAAGAAAAAATGGCGGTTAGTAATTGACTATCGTCAAATTAATAAAAAATTACTATCCGACAAATTTCCACTCCCTAGGATCTATGATATCTTAGATCAACTAGGAAGAGCAACATATTTCTCTTGAATTGACTTAATTTCAGGATTCCATCAGATTGAGCTAGACGAAAACTCTAGAGATATAACATCCTTTTCAACGAGCAATAGCTCTTATCGCTTTACACGATTGCCATTTGGTTTGAAAATAGCTCCAAATTCATTCCAAAGAATGATGACTATTGCATTCTCTGGACTTGAACCATCAAAAGCTTTCCTTTATATGGATGATTTAATAGTAATCGGTTGTTCCGAAAACACATGCTTAACAATTTAATTAGTGTTTTTGACATGTGTAGGAAACACAACTCGAAGCTACATCCTGAAAAATGTTCATTTTCATGCATGAAGTCACATTTTTGGGACACAAATGCACAGATAAGGGAATCTTGCCAGATGACAAAAGTTTGATGTCATATTAAATTAACCAGTTCCACATGACTTTGACAGCGCTAGACGTTTTATTGCATTTTGTAATTACTACAGACGATTCATCAAAAATTTTGATTTTGATTATTCTAGGCATTTAACAAGATTAAATAAAAAGAACGTTCCATTTGAATGGACTGATGAATGTCAAAATGCATTTGAATATCTTAAATCTCAATTAATAAAGCCTACTCTGTTACAATATCCAGATTTTGTATAATCACAGATGCTAGTAAGCAAGCCTGTTGTGTAGTGCTTACACAAGCCCACAATGGAACTCAACTTCCAGTAGCTTACGCATCGAAAGCATTTACCAAAGGAGAAAGTAACAAGAGTACGACGGAACAAGAGTTAACAGCTATTCATTGGACAATCACCAAATTTAGACCCTATATCTACGGAACTCATTTCATAGTAAAAACAGACCATAGACCACTAACATTTTTGTTCTCAATGACAAACCCTAGTTCTAAATTAACGCGAATGAGACTTGAATTAGAGGAGTATAATTTTACAGTAGAGTATCTAAGAGGCAAAGATAATTTTGTAGCCGATGCATTGTCACGGATAACAATATCTGAACTAAAAAGACATACAAAATAAAGTCGTGAAAGTCACTACCAGGTATCAAAGTAGACAAAAATTCTGCGCAGAAAACAATAAAGTAGAGATGCCAATGCAATCTACCGAGACAGCTTCTCAGCCCAACGTATACGTAGTCATTAATAATGATGAATTACGTAAAGTAGTGACCTTGCATATAAAATATATGCTATGTTTCTTTTAAACATGGTAAGAAAATTATAGCAAGAATTGATATTGGAGATTTATATACTAATAATGGAAATATTGACTTAGGACAACTATTTCCAAGGCTCGAAAAAAAGCCGGTATATTAAAAATCAGCCAATTGAAAATGGCACCGTGGGAAAATATCTTTGAAAAAGTTTCAATAGATAATTTCAAAATTATGGGCAATAAAATATTGAACACATTGAGAGTAGCGCTACTCAACCCGGTGACCACGTTAACAAATGTTAAAGAGAAAGAAACTATATTGTCTACACTACATGATGATCCAGTACAAGGAGGTCATACAGGATGTAATATTCGACGCTTTTCGTGCATTGGACCTTTTGAATTATAAACGGTTATTGGGATATTACCGCCTAAAAACTAGGCCATGAACCAATTTTGGTTATTGATCATGGAAGCTTTTTATAAAAGCTTATAATCATATGGTTTGCGAGGATGTGGCAACGCTGTCCTAGTTGACCATTATCTTTTGCATTACAATTTATTGGCAATTGCTGTGGCTGCAATCTGTATAACAGGAGCAGCATCCGGGAGAGTACGAAAGAAAAGAAAAAAACGTGGGCTACTGTACCACGTAGTCCAGGCATCGACCTCTTTCTCCTCGTGGCCGTCAGCGTGAACGCAAGTGAATCAAGTTGTCAATCTGATCCAGTGCCCTTGTACCGCGCCAAGGTCAAGTGCATTCGTATTGCAAAGTGCAGCGCCACAAATATAAATCGTAACTAAGTGGTTAGTTATCGCCACAAAACCTCATCAGCCCAACCAAAACCGTCTGGAGAAAGACCTGTGCAATAATTTTATTCTTTGTGAAAGTAGTGGTGCAATTCCATTTGGGTAATTATCAACCGAGCTATGGCCGACCAGTTGAATAGCCTCCTCTCTTTCCGTGTTTAGGATTCGCACCACTAATCCCGGCCTGGGAGCCCCGATCTACGCCCGTGTGTGCATAACTCTGACCTAGGGTGCTACACGCATAACGAGGTTGAGCGGCCGCCACGCCACCCAGCTCGGCTGGACGGACAGCCCCGCTGATACTTTGAAAGCCCTCCCGTAGGGGTATACAGTACCCTGGTGAATGGAGGCTTTTCCTCGGTGATGCAACCATAAGGGTTTCTCAGTCCTCTTACTGGTGGTATGTTCGGACTTGTGGATGGACTTCCCTAAGAACCAAACGCGTCGAAGAGAATATAACCTCCAAGCCGGCGCCTCAGGTCATTTCCCTCGCGTCTCGACGCCTTTATAAAGCCTAATGTAAATCGGCAAACCTAACCTGAGACAGCTTTTCGTGATCAGGAGGATGTACCAAATCCCTTCATGGGTCCAGCAGTTGGTTTAGTTAAAATCGTAGTGATGTACTTTAGACGCTGTGTGAACCCCTTTTGCTTCAATGTGGATAAAAATAGAGTAATTGAGTAAAAGTGAAATGGATAATCTTGCCACGTTTAGAAAACGATAAATTGAATTTGCAAGAGAGAGTTCAGTCCCAGGTCTAAGATTTGTATTTGTATTATGTATTTGATTTATTTCGGGGAACCTCGTACTAAAAACATTATCATTCACAGAGACATACCAACACCTTAACCTTCATCTACACATTCATCTACTTATCATCTACTCATCAAATAACCTCACAGCGAACACAAGGAAAGATCTTTCTGCGTGGAGCAACATAAAAAAACATGATCGTAAGTGATTAATTAACATACGTATTGATATATAGGTGGCCCTAAGGATCATGGTAGGGTGGGCGTTCTCGCACTTTTGCGATAAGCAGCCAACAATGACTTGACTAGTGATATCGATGACCCTTCTTCTTCCCCTCCTTCCTCCTTTGCTACCCTTGGCTGACCTTGCCCCTAGGCTCCCCTATCCCTACTCCTGTTCCCGTTCCCTACTCGTACGCGAATTTTATAAATTCTTAAAATTGATTGAGCACTAGAGTGGTGGTGTCTTATCCGTTTACCAACACCCCGCCGACCAGAGACAAAAGCCGAAGCCAGCGCGTACCTAGCCTCCAGTCTAGATTTTCATCTGCTCACCTCCCCTGTACGTTGTATGCTACAGGTAAAGAGAAACAACAAATTTTTTTTTAAAGAATTTTTGGCGACCAAGAACAATTTATAGAAGTCATCAACACCTATGAGTGCTGCATGGAAATGCAGTGTCGTAAGACTTATTTCCTCATCCTTTTTCCTCCTCATAGATATACCTGTTCGTTCATTATCTGGGTGGTTAAAGTTGAGTTGCCGGATTGTGTTCTAGTTTCTAAAAGAACTAAAACCCCCGCGCTTGAATTTAACCAAAACCCTTGACATAGTAGGGGACAGGTATTGTCTGGCCGGATGGGCATCTCCGCTATATAGCACTGTTCAATGTTTTTGTTGGATATAGGTTTCAAAGTGGATTAGCTCTACTGTCTACCCGCTAAAGTGGGAACGTGCTGTATGGTGGATGTGCTTATCCGTACCGTTGCTGATCATTGTCGGAAGTTTTGGCCTGGATCAGGTTACTCAGTGGCGTAAAGCTACGGCCTGCCCGCGAACGGAAGCAATAGTATCAGGGATGGTATATTCCTTGGGTTAGCATAAATCTTTTCTTCCTTTTCGCTTATGCTAAGCTGTCTTGTTCTGTTATTTTTGTGCGACATACGTTAGATTGCAAGTTCCGATTGTAGTATACGATAGTTTTTTTGTATACAACTTTTCCTTGAGAGAATCTCAAGAGAGTGCTTGAATCTTGGTATAGGTTCCTGATGGGAATGGTTCTTATATACTGTGGTTCTGGATAATTTGCTGGTCCGTGATTCAGAACTGTTGAGGGCAGCAGCGCTGTTAGCGGAGGTAACAGCGCGCTGTTAGCTCGCGCGCTCTCTCGTGGTGTTCGCTCTCGCGCTCTTGAGCGCGGTCGACTCGGCTTTTCACCTTGGGCTCTAGCCGTAGGCCTGGCTTGAGCTGGCATTCGCTCTACATAGACGAACTCAGCCGCAACACCCAACACCAGCCCCATTTGTGCACCCCGTTTTACGTGAAATAAATATAAGCCATATTAAATTGACGCCCGATCGTTTTACTGGGAAGACTGCCGGGATATCCACCCTCCTACAAACATTGGTCCTTCGAGCCGGATCTTCGCCTTCCCTATAAGGAGGAGTCCAACCTGCAAGCATCGGTGGATTACATCGCTACTTCCCAAGATAAGTACGACTTCGTCTCCCGATTGGGTTTATTCCCCGCAAGTCCGCGTTCCGTTATATATGTATATATATTCTTATATACATATCTTCTTTTTTGAGTTCCATCCTCTTTCGCCAGCGCCATATTCTTGGCGATTCCGGCTGCTCTCAACTTTTTTATCTACCACTACCAGTGCTACGGTTTTTTTTTTTCCGATTCCGTTTTTGTTGTGTTTGTTTTGTGCGTGCAGTGTGTTTAATTAAATTAAATTAATTAAATAAAATAAAAGCACCTATATCCAGGTGCACCCCAGTGCAGTGCAGCATATGTGCATTCAAAGTCGCAAGAGCGGACCCGCAGCGACATAATTACATACATCGCTACATGCATTACACACATATATAAATACATCGGCACACTCTGAGTGCAAACATAATAAAATTAAAGTGTTTTATTTCATACATATACACACATCCACATTTATTTCCATACATATATACATTTATTTCCATAGTTGGCCGCAATATATTTTATATTGCCAACTATATATGTACCTAAAATAACCCTACGCACATACAAGAAAATACCACGCTCCGTATTTAAATACCATATTCCACACATACATTCCGCGCATATCCACATACATTTAACAATAAATTCTGCGATTCCGAACAGTTTACGCGTTTCCAGCAACACCTTTGTTCGCCACAAGATATAATATTATCTCCAATTCCGTAATAAATTATTCTCAACCCAGGCACAGCGCATTTCCATAGCTATTTCGCATTTTTTCGTGCCAATTTGTTGGAATTGTCTGTCTATGTATATGTTCCGAACTAGAGGTGACAACGTGTAAGGACAACTATCGGTATCACGAACACCGACAAACAAAACAAATAAATTCAAGCCGCCGAATAATCCAAAAATACAAAAGTGTAACGTTGGTTCCGCTTCAATTAAAAGCCGACTGTACAAGGAATAATTATTTTTTGTTATTTCATATCCAGTGGCAATTAGTTTTTTGGGCCCATTCCTCGTGCTTGTGATTCCTTTCGGCTCTACAGCCGCCGCAACTGAACAAGAAAGATAATAATTTCGTACGCAATCCTTCCGAGAGAAAATATTATTTGCCAACTGCATAAGTCCGTCAAAAGGTAAACGGAGAAGCGCCGCACTAACAATATTTTTTTAAATATTGTCACAACCAGTGTGAACGTTCCTCTCCTCGGCGTGTATCGATTGATCCACTCATTGTTTGGGAACCTCGATCCAGAGCGACCCCAAATAATCCGAGTCGGTTTTGAAAAATTGTTGTCCAACACAGAGCGAGGCCTTTTCGTTTCCATTCACCCAGCAGTGGGTTTCTCTTCTTTTGCGTATTTACGGAAGTTATTGCCTTCTGTTGTGGTGCCCTGCCCAGCCTAAGTTTTTTTTGTTTTCCTTCCGTCAATCCGACTTCAGCTTCAGACTTCGCAGCCACACTCTGCGCGTGGGCGTACGTAGTATGCCAACGGGTGACAAGGACAGCAAAGGGTTTCTGGCTGCGACCTCTCCACGTCGGCTACGCGCCTCTTCCGCCTCAGGAACTACCCCCACTCAGAGGATCAAGTCGCCAGTCACTCCCAGAGCAGCCAGTAGCAGCCCTGCTGCCAGGACCAAATCGGTTCTCTTCCCGTCTCCCGTCACTCTCAAGGTGCCAGCTCGGATCCAAGACGATCTCACCAGCTCTTCCGTTTTCAGTCCCATCAGCTCGAGACCCGTTATAAAATGGCTCAATCCGCCACCACTACGGCACGAGCAAGATTAGCCGCCGCCATTGGTCGTTTGGCTCATTTGGAAGCGCGCATCATTGCCGCTCCATCCGCATCTCTTGCCGAGGTTCGCCGAGGACAAATTCTGAGTATGTGGGCGGATGTCGAGGCGGAGTACAAAAGCGTGCTCCGCAGTGATGGTTGACGAGGATCCAAGGGTCCAAGAGGACATCCGAGATAAGTACGGCGAGTGTTATGGGGTATTTGAACAGTGCCTCGCTAATCTCAATACTCAGCTGGCACAAACATCAGTCCATCCGTCTGCACCGCAGACTTACCAGGGCGGCTGTCGACTGCCCCCTGCGACATCGAGGTCTTCACAGGAGATTACGTCCGTTGGCCTACTTTCCGAGATTTATTTACGGCAATTTATATCAACAATTCTAGGTTGTCTCCGGTAGAGAAGCTATATCATCTCACCGCTAAGACAAGTGGCGATCCGAAGGCCATAGTCGAAAAGTCCCCGCTGACAAACGATGGGTTCGAGTCGGCATGGTCGGCCCTCCGAAACCGATATGAAAACAATCGGCTCCTGGTGACCAACCAGATCAATATTCTGCTCTTTTTGCCTCGCGTCGAGTCTGAGACCAGCCGAGCTTTGAAAGAGCTTCAAAGCACGATGCAGGGGTCCTCACCGCTCTTGCTCACTCCAAAGTCTGCACGGACAACTGGGACAGCCTCCTTGTGACCATCTGTGCCTCCAAGTTGCCGAAGTTGACCCGGTCCCTGTGGGAAGCATCCGTCACCGACAAGAAAGAGGTTCCTCGATGGGCGGAAATCGACGCCTTCCTCACTCAGCGCTATTTGACGCTAGAGGCCATGGAGAGCGACCCGTCCACTTCCAAAGGCCATACGAACCCACCACTGTCCAAAGGTACCCTGAATTCGCAGCCCTCCGGAAGCAACTCCAACCCATTCCGGTCTCAGGGGAGTCCCGTGCCCAGGAAGTTTCACTCCTTCCAGACACAAGTGAGTCCAAAAGAGAAGAACGTGTGATCTCTGCTCTAAAGAGAACCATCCGATCCGACTCTGTCCGCACTTCCTACAGATGACCGTGGATGCGCGGGCCAGTTGCAATAAAAAGGCAGCTGTGCTTGAACTGTTTCGCGAGAGGGCACCAGCTCCGGGGAATGCCAAAGTGCCCACAGTTGCTTCACTTGTGGAGCCCGCCACCACACGCTTCTGCATCGGGGTACCTCAGCTCCCAGCGAATTGACTTCCGCGACCGCGGAGGAGTCCGGTTCCTCCGTCGCTCCAGCCAACGTTCAGAACTATTTTTCCTCGGGAACAAGAGCGGTGCTTCTCGGCACTGCAATGATCAACATTTGCCACCGAGGGACAAATTTCCGTGCCCGCGCTCTAATCGACTCGGGCTCCGAGGCAACGTTCATTACGGAACGTCTCTTTAATATCATTCAACTACCATTCCGCCTTATTCAAGCCCAAGTTTCAGGCCTTAATCATACTGTAGCAGCTCAGTCCAAGAAACTCTGTGATTTTTCCATTCGCTCCCTGGTTACGCCGAGCGTACAGTTAAACGCCACGGCCTACGTCCTGCCAGAGATCGCCGGCAATCTTCCGTCATATCCGATCCCGCAGAACGCGCTGCGAGACTTGCCGAACCTGCCATTAGCAGACCCTACGTTTTATGAGAGCTCACAGATAGACGTTCTGATCGGAGCCGATCTCCTTCCGTCCGTATGGTTAAGCGGCTCACAGACCGACATCTGTGGCTCCCTCCTCGGACAGGAAACTATCTTTGGGTGGGTGCTTACCGGTCCATTGCCAAGTGCTGTACCTGACCAGATTGCATCCTTCTCCACTCGAATTTCCCACGTCCGCGACGCTCCGTTAGACAAACTTCTCACAAAGTTTTGGGAGGTGGAGGATCTACCTATCAAGGTAGTAGGAGAGTCGGACTCCTTTTGCGAAAGCCATTTCGTTCGAACCACGTCAAGAACGTCAAGCGGGAAGTACGTGGTAACACTGCCGTTTCGTGACCCTGCTCATTGTGGGTCAGGCCTGGGGCATTCAAGGTCCATTGCTCTAGCTCAGTTTCTCCGAAATGAGAATCGGCTAAAGAGAAACGTTCCATTTCACGAGCAGTATAACTCGGTGATCCGTGAATATTTAGATCTCGACCATATGACAGAGGTTTCGTCCACTAATGATTCCGCCAATTATTATCTCCCGCACCATGCGGTAATCGCCGGAGAGCACTACTTCGAAAGTCCGCGTGGTATTCAACGCGTCCAGCCCTTCTGCGAACGGTACGAGCTTGAACGATCTGCTTCATGCTGGTCCGGTCCTCCAATCCGATTTAACCATCCAAATCCTAAAGTGGCGCTATTTCCGATACGTCTTCAACGCCGACATTACAAAGATGTATCGCCAGATTTGGGTACATCCGACGCACACCCCTTTCAGCGAATCTTATTCCGGAACCAGGCGGGTGAGATTCGGGATTACGAGCTGAAAACCGTGACTTTTGGAGTCAATTGCGCTCCGTTTTTAGCCATCCGGGTCCTGCAACAGCTTGCCGACGACATCCAGTCGCGATTTCCAAGGGCAAGTCACATTGTGCGGCAATTCATGTACGTCGACGACGTCCTAGCCGGAGCAGACTCCGTCAAGGAAGCTCAGCTGGCAATTCACGAATTGCAAGCCGCCCTCAGCTCCGCAGGTTTTCCACTGCGTAAATGGACGTCCAATAAAAAGGAGATTTTGGACGGTCTTCCAAATGACCACCTCCTGCACACCGATTTTCTGGAAATCGATGCCGAGAGCACGGCAAAGACCCTCGGAGTTAGCTGGAAGGCGACGTCAGACGAGTTCTTCTTTGTTCCTCCCGTGTTCACGCTCGAGTCATCCTTCACCAAGCGAGAAGTTCTTTCTCAGATTGCGAAGCTGTTTGACCCCGCGGGGTGGCTAGCCCCATTAATCGTCCGGTCCAAGATTTTCATGCAGGAAATCTGGTTGCAAGAATTGGGATGGGACGAACATCTGCCAAGTGCGTTGTACCAGCGCTGGCTGGACTTTCTGCAGAGTTACGCTGCACTCCCCGAAATCCGAATTCCAAGATGGATTTGTGCCCAGCCATCGGTAAAGGTCGAACATCACGGTTTCTGCGATGCCTCCGAGAAGGCATACGGTGCAGCGATCTACGTGCGCGTCGAGTGTGGCCATCATATCACGGTGCATCTGCTATCAGCAAAAACACGAGTTGCTCCCGTGAAAACCGTCTCACTTCCTCGGTTAGAGCTGTGCGGTGCAGTGCTCCTTTCCGAAATGGCGACGGCTATCCTGCCAAGCATGCCGACAAAAAGATCCTCAATGCTACTACTGGACCGATTCGACTATTGTGCTGGCCTGGTTGAGCAAACCAGCGTGCCACTGGACTACCTTTGTGGCCAATCGAGTAACCAAGATAGCTCAGACTATCTACATGAATTAGGCTCATGTTCGGTCCGAACATAACCCCGCTGACTTAGCGAGTCTGGGCGTATCGTTACCGGAACTGGTGGGTAACCACCTCTGGTGGCATGGACCAGCTTGTTTGCAATCCCCACGGGAACAGTGGCCACCTCAAGCCAACGAAGCTCCACCTATGACTCCAGAGCAGCGGGCCGTGATGGTCCATTTTGCTGCCGGCCCTCCCAAGATTTCCTGGAGCGTTTCTCCCAACTTGAGAAGGCTCTTCGAGTGCGGGCGTATGTGCTCCGTTTTATTCAGTGTTGCCGGAAGGTAACACCCGCACGCAGGCCACCTCACTAGTGGGGAAATTAACGACGCGGAGCAGACTCTTATCCTAGAGGCTCAGCGCCGGGACTTCCCCCAAGAATTTCACTGCTTGAGTGGTAAACGTCCCGTGCCAAGTTCGAGCTCTATCCTGAACCTGAACCCTTTCTAGACCGACATGGGATCATGAGATCCTGTGGCCGGATCACAGCGTCACAAGATTTGAAGTATGACGAGCGTCATCCAATCATCCTTTCCTACAGTTGCCGCCTGTCTCGCCTGCTGGCGCATTTCACGCACAAAATAACTCTCCATGGCGGTAGTCAATTGATGACTCGCCTCATCCGCGGCAAATATTGGATTCCGCGAATCCGGAACCTGATGAAGGGGGTGGTGAATTCCTGCAAAATATGCATCATCCACAAAAAGAAGCTACAGACCCAACTAATGGGTGATCTCCCAACAGACCGATCTTCTTTCTCCAGACCATTTACCCATACCGGTATTGACTACGCCGGTCCTTTCGATATAAGGAACTATACCGGGAGAGCGTGCCTAATCACCAAGGGTTATGTGTGCGTATTTGTCTGCTTTTCCACGAAGGCCATTCACTTGGAGGCCACTTCCGACCTGACCACCGAGAAGTTTCTGGCAGCTTTCGCCCGTTTCGTTGCTCGACGAGGCTGTCCGCAGCGTATTCATTCCGACAATGGCAAAACTTTCGTGGGAGCCGAAACTATACTTTCTCGAGACTTTCTAGCGGCCTTCCAGGATTCGGTCACTGAAGCATATAGCCACCAGCGAATTGCGTGGCGTTTCATCCCGCCAGGAGCTCCACACATGGGAGGCCTGTGGGAAGCCTGTGTAAAGAGTTTCAAAACACTCTTTTACAAATCCACGGCTACTCGAAAGTATACCTTTGAGGAGCTCTCGACGCTCCTCGCTAAGATTGAAGCGTGCCTCAATTCCAGGCCAATCTCACCGATGTCCGAAAGTCCGACGGAGTTGCTGGCCCTCACTCCCGGGCACTTCCTTATCGGAGGACCGTTAATGGCGACCGCAGAGCCCGAAATAAAGGGGAACCTCCAGTCGATGATTAATCGGTGGCAGCATTTAAAGGCCCTCAACCAGCAGTTCTGCCAGAGATGGAAGGATGAGTACCTCAAGGAACTCCACAAACGCAACAAGTGGCAGACGGATATGCCAAATCTCCAGATCGGCGATTTGGTTATCATAAAGGAAGATAACCTGCCTTCCAACGACTGGCGACTCGGGAGAGTACAGTCCGTGTATCCCGGCGCCGACAACAGGGTCCGTGTGGTAGACATCCTTACTGCCCGCGGGGGTGCTCAAACGCCCGGTCGCTAAAGTCGTTCTCCTTCCGGGGAGCCCCTCGTCCCGCACAACAGTAACGGAAGCGTCCTGTGCCTAGTCCGTTGAAAAGGGCCTGTCCTCGTCCACTGTTCCACTCCCGTTTCTGTTGTTGTTTTGTTTTCGTCTCCAGAACGCCCTCGTGCATTCTGCCAACTGTACGGCGAGAGTGCCTGTCACCTGTTCCTATCACGAACTAATGCGTCTCCGCTTCTTCTTTTCCATAACAGCTGTTTTTTTCCTCCAGATTAAGATGTCTCCACAACCCCGGGACACCCACACCTCAGGGAGCAGACGGGCACGAACGAAGGCTTCCTACAGCTGCCGTGTCTGTTCCGGAAGCCATCCGCTACGGGACTGCCGCAGCTTCCTCAAGCTGAGCGCGGCCAAGAGGCTCCGAGCTGTGTTGGCGAACAGGTATTGCCAGAACTGCCTGGCTCATCAGCACTCCGGCAAGGATTGCCGAAGTGGCGGCCGGTGCAAGGTGTGCCACAAAAGCCACCACACGTTACTCCACATGCGACCGTCCCAGCGTCCAGCTCGCTCGGAGTCCCCACGTCCGGTGCGAGTTCCGTCTCCAGCTCCTGTGTCCCGAGCCGCTCGCCGCCCCCGGATTCCCATCAGACGCGCAAAGGCGGGGTCCGCCAGCCGTCGAGCCCGCTCAGAGTCGTCAGCGGCGGCTCCGGGTCCGTCTACCGCTCCAGTGCCCCGAGCTGATCGCCGCCCCATCGTGGGAAATCTGGCGCCATCGGTCGACACGCTGCTCCAGCACCGGAGCATCAACTTTCTCCCGACGGCCCAGGTGGTCGTGCACATGGGACAAAAGACCCATGAGATGACGGCGCTCATCGACCCGTGCACGCCGGTGAGCTGCATTGACGCATCCTTGGCCACCGACCTGAAGTTGCCCAGCACACGCATCGGCGCTGAGAAGGTCGCCACCGCCATCATCCGCGCCAGGACAGGCGAGGTTCAATTGGACGTGGTCCTCAAGATGGAGCCCCGTTTGCGCGTCCGCACACCGCTGCGACCTTTGAGCGAGGCGACTCGGGCCAGGTTCGACGACATCCGCCTTGCCAATGAGCAATTTCATCGTCCGTCTACCATCTCTCTCGTGTTGGGAGCAGACGTCTACCCGAAAGTGATCCAACCCGGGTTCCTCGCGCGAGGAGACGGCCTTCCGGTGGCCCAAAGCACGGTCTTTGGATGGATAGTGTCCGGGGCCTGCACGCTCCCGTAGGATGGGATGTTGCAGTCCTGCAAGGAGGGGGAGGATGTTGAGGGCAGCAGCGCTGTTAGCGGAGGTAACAGCGCGCTGTTAGCTCGCGCGCTCTCGTGGTGTTCGCTCTCGCGCTCTTGAGCGCGGTCGACTCGGCTCTTCACCTTGGGCTCTAGCCGTAGGCCTGGCTTGAGCTGGCATTCGCTCTACATAGACGAACTCAGCCGCAACACCCAACACCAGCCCCATTTGTGCACCCCGTTTTACGTGAAATAAATATAAGCCATATTAAATTGACGCCCGATCGTTTTACTGGGAAGACTGCCGGGATATCCACCCTCCTACAAACAAGAACTTTCTTGTGTTTTTGTGACCTACAGTGTATGAAGAAAGCCATTGGTTTGTCAGGTTACTCGGATATCATACAGTGGTCCAGAACTACTGTACGGACCCATTTATGTATCCGAGGACACAGTGTAGTGATTGTTTATCGTAAAAAAAAAAAATATATCAAAAAGTTCCTGGGTGCAAACACATCTGGTAAACAGACGCTGCATGGTTTCCGAATTTTGTTGATAAAATATCTAGAATCTCGAACGTTTTAGTTACCAGTCGATGGTAGAAACGAACATTTTTAAATTTAGTCAATTAGAAGATAATGTCTTTAGATTGGAGTTTTGAAGAGATCGATCAAAACGACAATTCCGAGCTTATCTGTTGTATATGCGTACGACGGGTAGAATATCAAACACAGCTTCTAAGGACTAGTTGTAACCACGTATTTGACGTGACGTGCTTTAATACGAGAAGAGGTGCCAAGATAGTGTGTCCGGCGTGCACCAAGCCCCTGCTCCCATCCGACCCTAGCTTGGCTGAGGAATTAGCATTAGCACAGTCGACCGTCTCTAGCGACGATACTTCTCGGGGCTGATGAGAACCCGATCGCAGGGTTTGACCGCAGATCGTGCGTCGAGTGCTGAAAATTTGTCGTCCGTTGGTCCAACTGAAGGCCTTCCTCCAATCATGCCAACTACAAGCCATGAGGCAACGGAAGCAGCCAATCCAGGATTGACCCAAATGTCACAGGCGTTGACGGATGCCATGGCTCAAATCGGGTTGTTGTCTCAAGCTATGACCAAAATGACGCAGACAATGGAAGTAGGTTTCCAACGTATGTCAAGTCAAGCGGTACCACCGCCGATTAACCAAGCGGCTGGACCAGTCCAACCTAGAGGGGAAACCCAAACTTTTGAACAGTTGTTCCAAATACCCCCCTCGAGAGTCTATACATGTCCAAATGAGTCAGGCTAACGAGTCTACTGTCTCAGCAACCCCATGGGGATCGCAACAGATAGCGGGACTACGACCAGATAGGATTGGACAAATAATCGCAGGGTGGAAAGTCCATTTTTCCGGAAATTCGTCTATGACGGTTGAAGATTTTATATATCGGATAGAAGCCCTGACCAAGCAGACCTTAGAAGAAAACCTTGATCTTGTTGCCAGAAACGCCATTTATGTTCTTCAAGGCAGTGCGAGCGAGTGGTTTTGGAGATACCATAAAAGCGTACCCTCTGTGAACTGGCCTCAGTTAAGTTCAGCCCTCAAAATTCGTTTTAGAAATGGGCGGACCGATTTAGAAATTCGTACAGCAATAGTGCAAAGAAAGCAAAAGCACAACGAACCATTCGACGCTTTCTATGAAGCCATCGTCGTTTTGGCAGACAAACTAGTCAGCCCCATGTCCGAGATGGCATTGCTGGAAGTCCTGAAGTCGAATCCAACACGAAATCTTGTATATTCCGATTCTGTCGGTCGCGCAATTGCGAAACATAGTGCGTACTCGCGAACGATTTTTTGCAGTTTGTGGCTAAGTCCAGCGTCGGCGCTGAACTTAAGCGTATCCCCATTCGACGACAGGTGCATGAAATTGTCGTACAGAAAGACAATGAGGAGGAACCTGATGTCGATGTAATAGAACAGCACGATATAGCAGCAGTTACCCTTTCCTGTTGGAACTGTGGTGCTCTAGGGCATCGGTATCAAGATTGCGTAGGGGATCGAACCGTTTTTTGCTACGGCTGTGGCAGACGAGATACGTACAAACAGTCGTGTCCTAGGTGTAACGATCCAAAAAACTCAGTAAGCCGTGCACAGTCGACAGGTGCACGCAAACCAAACAGTTCGAAAGCAACGAACACCAATTGATGGAAGTTTCGACAGTTTTATTGCTCCCTGATTTACCTAAGCTCCCAGACGTTCCTTCACGAACTTGTAGGTTACCCCCAGATTTGAAAACCCCAATTTAGCCGACCCGATCTCGTAAGCGATTGCTCCAATATCGCCAGAACTTCAAAACGAGCGCGCAAATATATTGGCGTCAGTCGTTAATGTGTCAAAGGACTGGCGACCCTATGCGCAAGTAACCGTAATGGGAAGGACACTCAGTGGACTTATGGACACGGGTGCATCCATTAGCTGCATAAGTGGAACGTTTGCAACCGATCTAATTCGGGATCAGACACCGTTCAAGTCTGTGAGAACAGCAGTACGTTCGGCAGATGGCCAGAGTCATCCAATAACTGGCAAAATCACGACTGATGTATGCTTTCAAGGACAGATTAAATCATTCAAATTGTTCATAGTCCCATCCTTGTCACAAGACTTATATCTGGGCATAGATTTTTGGTCCAGCTTTAATTTGCTACCTGCGTTTCTAGCCAACCAAGCGTCAAGTTCCGCGATTGCAAGTGTGTCATTTGATAGTATGTTGCACGTGCGCTTGTCAGAGCAGCAGCAAGAGCAGTTGGCGAAAACGGTCAGCTTGTTTCCCTCCTTTGCGAACATGGTCTTGGGAAAACGAGCTGGTTGTCGCACGATATTGACGTGGGCTCTAAGGCAATCAAGCAGCGACATTATTCGGTGTCTCCAGCCGTGGAAAACCTGATGTACCTCGAGATAGACCGAATACTAGCTCTTGGGGTAATCGAAGAGTCAAATAGCGCATGGTCGTCACCCGTGGTTCTCGTTCGTAAACCTGCAAAGGTACGATTGTGCATTGACAGTAGGAAACTCAACGAAGTCACCATAAAGAACGCCTATCCTATGCCACTTATCGATGGTATACTTAGTCGTCTCCCTCGAGCGGAGTTCATCTCAAGTATTGACTTGAAAGATGCCTATTGGCAAATTCCGTAAGAAGTGAGCGCGCGTGAAAAACGGCGTTTACTATTCCTGGGCGACCGTTGTATCAGTACACGGTGATGCCCTTTTGATTGTGCAATGCACTTCAAACGATGTCCAAACTGATGGACAAAGTCATACCGCCATCGTTACGGAACGAGATATTCATTTACCTTGACGATTTGTTGGTAGTCTCAGAATCGTTTGAGCAACATATTCAAGTCCTCACTGGAGAAAGCTTGTCCGCCAGATTACGAGAAGCTGGTCTGACCATTAACGTGGAGAAATCCAAGTTTTTGCTTAAAGGAGGTCAAATACCTGGGTCATGTGATAGGCAACGGAACTATCCAGACAGATGCTGAGAAGGTCCAAGCGATTCGGCAGTTTCCGATTTGTTTTCATAAAAACTATCGCTGCACCTATCTCCGATACGCTCAAGACCCGGCGAAAATTTGAATGGACCGAAGAGGCACAGAACGCGTTCGAGTCCTTAAAAGAAAAAATTTGTGGCGCTCCCGTGTTGCATAGCCCCGACTTCACAATCCCGTTTTCAATCCATTGCGATGCGAGCCATACCGGTGTTGGCGGCGTCTTGATGCAAACGGATGAAAATGGCAACGAGGTACCCATTGCCTTTATGTCGCGCAAGTTAAACCAATGTCAACGCAATTATTCCGTGACAGAAAAAGAGTGTTTGGCAGCGGTAATGTGTGTCAAGAAGTTCAGAGCCTATGTGGAAGGGCATCATTTTTCCATTATTACCGATCATGCATCGCTAAAATGGCTGATGTCCCAAGCTGATTTAAGCTCGAGGCTTGCTCGATGGGCGCTAAAACTGCAGGGTTTCTCTTTTAAGATCTTTCATAGAAAAGGAAGTCATAATATTGTACCGGATGCATTGTCACGAGTGCATACCGAGGACCTATCGTGTATTGGCATTGATAGTCTCGTGGACCTTAAATCTGACGCATTTAACTCGGCCGAGTACCAAGAACTCATCTGGAAAATCCAGGCTAATTCAGGTCGGTTACCCGATATAAAGGTAGTGGATAATATTCTTTATCGTCGCGCGGAGCACGCCGTTGGCGATAAAATGAGCGACGACATGTGTTGGAAACTTTGGGTCCCCGCTCTCTGGTGACCGAGGTGCTTCAGCAAGGCCACGAACACCATTATCGGCACACAGTGGGATAAATAAGACGTTAGAGCGAATTCGACGTTTCTATAATTGGCCAAACTTAGTGGGCGATGTGAAGAACTTCGTCAATAGTTGCGAGATGTGCAAATGTTGTAAACATCCCAATCATCCTCTTCGTCCGCGAATGGGCAAAGCAGGAGAGACCCAACGATTGTTACAAAAGCTGTACGTGGATTTTTAGGCCCGTACCCACGAAGTCGATCGGGGAATATAGGCATATATGTAGTGCTAGATCACTTCTCGAAGTTTCCGTTTCTTAAGGTGGTAAAAAAATTAACGGCGGAAGCAGTGATTCCATTCATGGAGGAAGACCTTTTCCATTGCTTTGGAGTACCAGAAGTGATAGTGTCGGATAATGGTGTCCAATTCAAATCGCACAAGTTCAAGGACCTGTTAGAGAAATACCAAATTCGACACAAATGAATGCGTCCGAGCGTGTAAATCGTTCCGTACTCGCCGCTATCAAAAGCCTACATTAAGCCCGACCAATCCAATTGGGACGAACAGCTTAGCTTCATCGCTTGTGCGTTGCGATCCAGTGTACATGCCGCCGTCAAAAGTAGCCCCTACCGCGTTGCTTTCGGCCAAAATATGGTAACTAGTGGTTCCACGTATCAACTCTTAAGAAACTTAAACCTGTTGGAAGATCGATCTGTTGTGTTCGATCGGGATGACTCCCTTTGAGTTGATTAGGAAGACAGCGGCGGAAGCAATGCAAAAGCAACATGTGCGCAATGAAAATACCTATAACCTCCGAAGTCGAGAAGTCAACTTCCAAGTCGGTCAAGAGGTCTATAGACGAAACTTCGAACAGAGTAGTTTCACCAAGGGTTTTAATGCGAAACTGGCTCCTTCTTTTCGAAAAGCTCGAATTAAGAGAAGGCTAGGGAACAGCTTCTATGAATTAGAAGATTGTCAAGGTCGATTTATTGGTAAATATCACGCAAAAGATATAAAACAGTGACTGTAACGAAAGGTTCTACTGAGGATGGCCATAGCACTACACGCGTGGATCACGCTTTGGTTGGAAAATCCCCAAAGTTTGATTTTAGTGGGGGTGTAATATTCGACGCTTGTCGTGCATTGGACCTTTTGAATTATAAACGGTTATTGGGATATTACCGCCTAAAACTAGGCCATGAACCAATTTTGGTTATTGATCATGGAAGCTTTTATAAAGCTTATAATCATATGGTTTGCGAGGATGTGGCAACGCTGTCCTAGTTGACCATTATCTTTTGCATTACAATTTATTGGCAATTGCTGTGGCTGCAATCTGTATAACAGGAGCAGCATCCAGGAGAGTACGAAAGAAAAGAAAAAAACGTGGGCTACTGTACCACGTAGTACAGGCATCGACCTCTTTCTCCTCGTGGCCGTCAGCGTGAACGCAAGTGAATCAAGTTGTCAATCTGATCCAGTGCCCTTTGTACCGCGCCAAGGTCAAATGCATTCGTATTGCAAAGTGCAGCGCCACAAATATAAATCGTAACTAAGTGGTTAGTTATCGCCACAAAACCTCATCAGCCCAACCAAAACCGTCTGGAGAAAGACCTGTGCAATAATCTTATTCTTTGTGAAAGTAGTGGTGCAATTCCATTTGGGTAATTATCAACCGAGCTATGGCCGAACAGTTGAATAGCCTCCTCTCTTTCCGTGTTTAGGATTCGCACCACTAATCCCGGCCTGGGAGCCCCCGATCTACGCCCGTGTGTGCATAACTCTGACCTAGGGGTGCTACACGCATAACGAGGTTGAGCGGCCGCCACGCCACCCAGCTCGGCTGGACGGACAGCCCCGCTGATACTTTGAAAGCCCTCCCCGTAGGGGTATACAGTACCCTGGTGAATGGAGGCTTTTCCTCGGTGATGCAACCATAAGGGTTTCTCAGTCCTCTTACTGGTGGTATGTTCGGACTTGTGGATGGACTTCCCTAAGAACCAAACGCGTCGAAGAGAATATAACCTCCAAGCCGGCGCCTCAGGTCATTGCCCTCGCGTCTCGACGCCTTTATGAAGCCTAATGTAAATCGGCAAACCTAACCTGAGACAGCGTTTCGTGATCAGGAGGATGTACCAAATCCCTTCATGGGTCCAGCAGTTGGTTTAGTTAAAATCGTAGTGATGTACTTTAGACGCTGTGTGAACCCCTTTTGCTTCAATGTGGATAAAAATAGAGTAATTGAGTAAAAGTGAAATGGATAATCTTGCCACGTTTAGAAAAACGATAAATTGAATTTGCAAGAGAGAGTTCAGTCCCAGGTCTAAGTGTATTTGATTTATTTTCGGGAACCTCCTACTAAAAAACATTATCATTCACAGAGACATACCAACACCTTAACCTTCATCTACACATTCATCTAACCATTCATCTACTTATCATCTACTCATCAAATAACCTCACAGCGACCACAAGGAAAGATCTTTCTGCGTGGAGCAACATAAAAAAACATGATCGTAATTGATATCGAGCCATGAAAGACAAAAAAAAAGTGAAGGTGGTAGTTTGTCTGCCTTGTGTTGGTCTTCCACCATAACCGAGTTTTCCCAAATACCAAATATGCACCATGCGACTAGTTTTCATATGACCGTCTGTCAGAGAAATCATTGTTTTCTATTTCATAAATTGAAGTTCTTCGTTTTACTCGGACGTCAGCAAATGAACGTTACCCAATAATCTCTATTTCCAATCCGTAATATTAGTTATGCTTCACCTTAATCATTAATCCTCATACTCATACATACCTAGCATTTAACCTCATTGAAAATATTTACTCTTAGCCCTATATTTTTATACCACCCAAAAACAAAAACGAAACGAAAACTAAAAAACAAAACCATAATTATGTCCGCCCACTATTATACCATCTTCTATATATGATTTACCCTATTTCCACGCCATATGCGTTGTATGATATAAGTACCTAAGTATTAGTTGCCACTTCGCGAATGTCTGATTATGAATTTCCTAAATAAATTAAGTTGTATTATGAAACAAGGCTAAGTAATTTCGGAAGGAGCCATGCAGTGTCTGCTAATAGAGATGTGAGTCACCGTGGTCGTTTTTGGAGGGATCCTTGACCATAGGTGGCCCTAAGGATCATGGTAGGGTGGGCGTTCTCGCACTTATGCGATAAGCAGCCAACAATGACTTGACTAGTGATATCGATGACCCTTCTTCTTCCCCTCCTTCCTCCTTTGCTACCCTTGGCTGACCTTGCCCCTAGGCTCCCTATCCCGACTCCTGTTCCCGTTCCCTACTCGTACGCGAATTTTATAAATTCTTAAAATTGATTGAGCACTAGAGTGGTGGTGTCTTATCCGTTTACCAACACCCCGCCGACCAGAGACAAAAGCCGAAGCCAGCGCGTACCTAGCCTCCAGTCTAGATTTTCATCTGCTCACCTCCCCCTGTACGTTGTATGCTACAAGGAATTGCCAAAACCTTGGCCAAGGTCAAAAGACATTGTTACTGGAAAGGTATGACTCGTGATATAACAGAGTACATTCAGGAATGTCAGAACTGTCAAAAAAGCAAAAAAACAACAACAAATATTAAGACCCCTTTAACAATTACTGAAACCCCGATGAAGGCTTTTGACAGAGTGATAGTGGATACAATTGGTCCACTACCATAGTCAGAAAAAAGGCAATGAATATGCAGTCACGCTCATATGTGACTTAACTAAAAAAAATTTAGTTGCTATACAGTTGCAACAGCAATATTGAATCATTTATTCTCAAGTACGGTCCAATGAAGACGTTCATTTCGGACATGGGAACGGAATATAAAAATTCAATTATAAATGATTTGTGCAAATATTTAAAAATAAAAGAATATAACATCAACTGCATATCATCATCAAACTGTTGGAACAATAGAAAGAAGCCACAGAACATTTAACGAATATATACGATCCTATATATCAGTGAATAAAACTGATTGGGACGTATGGCTTCAATATTTTGTTTATACAACCCCCTCTATGGCACATAATTATTGTCCATATGAGTTAGTATTTGGTAAGACTGGTAATCTACCAAAGTACTTTAACAGCATAAGTAATATAGAACCTATCTATAACATAGAAGATTACGCTAAGGAAAGTAGGTATAGATTAGAAGTAGCATACAAAAAGAGAAAGAAATATGCTTGAATTAAATAAACAGAAAAATAAGGAATTATATCTAATATATAAAAATAAGTCGGGTTTCTTATTGACGTAATAACTCCAGAACGCACGAACCGATTTCCACGGTTTTGCATTCGTTGGAAAGGTCTCGGGTTCCGTGAGAATGATAGTAAAGAAAATTTACGAAAATTTTAATAGAAAAGCGGGAAAATGTATTTGTATTATCTACTATATACTAAATAGAGCGCCATCTATGATACATAGCATGTACTACAAACCAATATTTTAAGTAGGCGCCGGTGCGTAATACATTGCTTGACAGCTACTCATTATTCTCTGCTCAGTTAATTTCATGTGACAAACCGGGATTGTGTTCACTGTGAAAATAAATTTTAAAAAAAGTTATTCGTTTCCTCATATTTCTATTGGAAACCATCAAATCAATCACGTGTATTGTGAACAGGCATTTGTCTTTAAGGTGGTAAGTTGAACTGTGTAAATTATGTCGATCGTGCATTTGAGGTTGAATTCACCACTCTGTCCACAGTCCAAAATGCCTTTAAGACGACGTTCGAACATCGGTCTCCGCACAAGACATGCAAGCCAGCAACAAGTGTATTTACAGAACTTAATAGAAAGACAAAACATAATAAGAGAACAATAAGAGTAAAATTGTTGATGCAATGCAAGCTCATTGTTTGGGATGAGTGCACAATGGCACATAAGAAATCACTTGAAGCACTTAACTTCACACTGAAGGATCTTCGGCGAAATAATAATATATCTTTGGGGGCTTGATGATATTATTGGCAGGCGATTTCAGGCAGACGTTGCCAGTAATTCCCCGTGGAACGCCTGCAGATGAACTGAATGCTTGCCTGAAGGCATCACGAATATCAAGAATAATGATGTACAAGCACTAAATTTCACAATGCAATCAAAAATCGCTGGCGATTTGGTGACATACAAATCCGTTGATTCAATAACAAATCCCGATGATGTTGTAAATTATCCAACGGAGTTTTTGAACTCTCTGGAGCTACCAGGATTTCCACCACATAACTTGCAACTCAAAGTTGGTACAGTTATTATGACATTGCGTCATTTGAATCCACCGCGACTTTGCAACGGTACTCGACTTTCGGTAAAAAGACTAATGCCGAATTTGATTGAGGGAACCATTATTAACGGAAAGTACGCAGGTGAAAATGTATGTATTCCTCGAATACCAATGATTCCGACTAATCTTCCGCTTGAGTTCAAACGATTGCAATTTCCAGTTCGCCTTGCGTTCGCAATGACAATTAACAAGTCGCAAGGCAAATCGCTTAGTGTTTGCGGGATAAATTTAGAAAATCATTGTTTTTCACATGGGCAGTTATACGTTGCGTGTTCACGAGTTGGGAAACCATCCGCTTTGTTTGTGTTAACGTCAGACCAAAAAACTAAAAATGTGGTTTACCAAAGAGCACTTCAATGAAACGGATAATTTGCGAACACTCATAACGCTTCGATTCAGTATTTACTTTGGATTCACTTTCATTTACTTAGAGAAGTTCAACTAAATAACACTTCATTTTTGTAATCGAAATGAAATTTTTTCCTTTTCAAATATAAAACAAACAAAAATTGTTCTTCATCTTTTAATCCCCAAACGAAATTTTACATAAAACGAAGCCATCTGGTGGCGAAACGGAGTTCGCCGGGTTTGCTAGTGATTTAATAAAAACTAGGAACATAATTCTATCAATAGGAGATCAAGTTTTACTAAGAAATGAAGTAGGCCATAAGCTAGATTTTAAATACACAGGGCCCTATAGAGTTGAAAAAATAGAAGATAATGATAATATAGTTATTTCCGGAAATAAGAGTAAAAACAAACAGTTCATAAAGATACGTTAAAATTTTTAATTCATAATAGACACAGAAAAATAAATTTTTAAATTTATGTGCAAATATTTACGTAAGACTCTCTCTCTCCCAATTATGCTTATAAAACAAAATATGTATGAAGCCGCTCCGCTGCTGGCGTAACCGGCAGCGTAGCTATGCGGTCTTAGCCATAAGAATATATCGGATAAAACAATCAAAAACCAAAGTCAAACGGCAAAGACGTGCCAGTGTTTTTTATTACACGGTATATGTCTTTACAGATTACACCTAAACTTATATATTCATGCATGAATTTTATAAAATTTTCTTTCAATTTAATATTTTTACTTAGTTTTCTTTCTAAGCTGTAAAATCGCGCCATGGCTTGTGCCTTTGAATCACCAAGATCCTTTTCTTTTTTAAAAGGTACTAGCAAACCCGGCGAACTCCGTTTCGCCACCAGATGGCTTTGTTTTATGTAACATTTCGTTTGGTGATTAAAAGATGAAGAACAAATTTTTTGACACCAGATGGCTTTGTTTTATGTAACATTTCGTTTGGTGATTAAAAGATGAAGAACAATTTTTGTTTTGTTTTATATTTGAAAAGGAAGAATTTTATTTCATTTCACAACAGTAATGAATTCATTTCGATTACAAAAATGAAGTATTATTTAGTTGAACTTCTCTAAGTAAATGAAAGTGAATCCAAAGTAAATACTGAATCGAAGCGTTATGCGTGTTCGCAAATTATCCGTTTCATTGAAGTGCTCTTTTGGTAAACCACATTTTAGTTTTTGGTCTGACGTTAACACAAACAAAGTGGATGATTTCCCAACTCGTGAACACGCAACGTATAACTGCCCATGCCAAAAACAATGATTTTCTAAATTTATCCCGCAAAAACTAAGCGATTTGCCTTGCGACTTGTTAATTGTCATTGCGAACGCAAGGCGAACTGAAATTGCAATCGTTTGAAGTCAAACGGAAGATTAGTCGGAATCATTCGTATTCGAGGAATACATAAATTTTCACCTGCGTACTTTCCAATTATGGTTGCCTCAATCAAATTCGGCATAAGTCTTTTTACCGAAAGTCAAGTACCGTTGCAAAAGTCGCGGTGGATTCAAATTACGAAAATATCATAATAACTGTACCAACTTTGAGTTGCAACTGGTAACTGGTAACTCCAGAGAGTTCAAAAACTCCGTTGGATAATTTACTACATCATCGGGATTTGTTATGGATTATGGATTGAATTGTGAAATTCAGTGCGTGTACATCATTATTCTTTGCGGCAAGAATTGCTCGTTGACTTAACCAAGCATAATTTTGATAAGTCTCACTAATGTTTGGGAAAACATTTTCAATAAGAGCCAATTGAGAGTCTACAAATCGGCAAAAGTCGTTGGTAAGAGTAATTAATCCAGATGTCGCATCAACTGGGACTTTTCCATTTCGAACAGCTAACAATTGTTTGGAAAATTGTGCAGCACTTTGATCATTTTGAAGTTGAACTCTCATATTAGTGGTTAGCGATAATGTTTTTACGTTATTCCATAAAGGTGATGCCTTCAGGCAAGCATTCAATTCATCTGCAGGCATTCCACGGGGAATTACTGGCAACATCTGCCTGAAATCGCCTGCCAATAATATAATCAAGCCGCCAAAGATGTTGTTATTTCGCCGAAGATCCTTCAGTGTGAAGTTAAGTGCTTCAAGTGATTTCTTATGTGCCAGTGTGCACTCATTCCAAACAATGAGCTTGCATTGCATCAACAATTTTCCCATTGCACTGGATCGGGAAATATTGCATGTTGGAGTATCAATTTTTTGTTTAAATTGAGTGGCAACTTAAGCGCAGAATGTGCAGTACGACCGCCATCTAGAAGAGTCGCCGCAATTCCAGATGATGCTAACGCCAAAGCTATGTCACATCTTGATCGAATAGTGGCCAAAATCAATGAAATCACAAATGTTTTCCCAGTTCCTCCAGGTGCGTCCAGGAAGAATAGACCTCCAGTATTATTATTCACAGCATTATTAGCGTGAAAAAATGCTTCCAACTGTTCAATAATTGGTCTCTTTAACTGTTGTGTTCCTGTATATTGCACCGCACATTCAGCTGATCCACCATCGACGAAATGAAATATATTTGCAGAAATTGTTGCGGTTCATCTGGTGTTTGCACCATTGAACCATGCAATTGATATATTTGTCCTTGTATCTGTAATTGCAAACAATCAATTGTTGAAGAATACGGTGTAACTTCTAATCGTGTGATGGTGTAGTGTGTGGTGTATATGTTGTTGTTGCGTGTTGCAATTCATTGTGTTGGTTTTTTTTTTTTCATGGATACGCCATGGTGGGTGGAAATCTTCCTGAAGATACCAATGGCCCGTGCCATTGGCATGCACGATTCCTTGCTCAAGTCAAGGCCTACGTACTAAAACCACCCCCACACAACAAACACACCTCCACCCCCCTTGGGATCACTGTTAGGTATTGCTTCGCGGGGAGGGGGGCCTATTCTAGGCCGCTACGTTACGCTCTTTTTTTCGCATCGTCTCAGGTCATCCTGGATGCGCTTAATGAGACGGTACACATACATTTCTGTTTTCGTCCGATGCTGTTGTGAACTCTACAAGCGACTCCGGCGGAGGGACACTTCCCGTCCATGCTGCGTATCTGCTACAGCTGTAGAGGACATGCTCCGGATCTTCAACTGCGGTTGGGCACGTAGGGCAGTAGGGGCTCGTATCGTGCTTGTACTTGGAACAAGTACCCGCGATATCCACCGTGTCCTGTAAGAAACTGGGTAGTGTGGTAGTCCACCATGCTTCTGCTGCTGTCGGTCCCCTCCCTGACCTTGCCGATCAGCTTGTGCGTTCATCTCCCTTTGCTGCTCCGGTTCCACCTTTCCTGCCATATTTCTATGGAGCGTTGTCTTTTTCTCCGCTTTGGATGGCATCGGAGCCGTTTACGCCGTCCTCTTCCGAGTGCCTTCTATATATAGCCTGCATCTCCTGGCCAGTATGTCCACTGGTAACATTCCCGCCAATACGAGTGCTGCATCCTCGGACACGGTCCTAAATCCGGATATTACCCTCAGAGCGGCTAGCCTGTACGGTGCAGCCAGCTTCCTCCTCAGGCTCTTGTTGTGGACTACCGCTGCCGCCCACACTGGCGCTGCGTAGAGCAAGATGGACGACACTACGCTTGCCATAAGCCTTCGTCGTCCAGGCTTGGGGCCACCTACGTTCGGCAGTATGCGAGAGGGCTCCCTGCATCCTCGCTGCTTTTTGGCCGGCATACTCCACATGTGAGCGGAAGCTTAGACGGTTATCCAGCATCACGCCCAAGTATTTTAACGCGTCTTGAGACTTTATTAGGTCCGTTCCTACTCTCACTGTGGCATACCCAGGGTCTTCCTGCTCGTGATCAAGATCGCTTCTGTCTTGTGACTGGCCAGATCCAGACCAGCTTCTCGCATCCAATTGGCAATTGCTTCGATTGCTGTGTTGGCTGCGGACTCGATTCCCTTGATCTCCTTGGCTACAACGACTAGTGCCAGGTCGTCGGCGAAGCCGATTAGCTGGCATCCCACTGGTAGCTGCAGTCTAAGTACACTGTCATACATTAGATTCCACAGGAGTGGTCCAAGAACCGATCCTTGCGGGACTCCTGCCGTGACCTCGTACTCCGTCTCTCCTTGATCCGTCTCGTAGCCTAGCACCCTATCTGAGAGGTAGCTGGAGATAATTTTAAGCAGGTACCCTGGTACTCCGATCTGGCGCAGTGCAGACTCAATCTTGGCCCAGCTGGCCGAGTTGAAGGCATTTCTGATGTCCAGCGTCACTACTGCGCAGTACTCCTTGGTACCCCACCTCCATCTTTTTCCCCTTCTATGGCTTTCGTGGCTATGTTGACCACCGCCATAATGGCGTCCACTGTCGACCGAGCTTTCCGGAAGCCGTACTGTGCCTCGGGGAGAGCCTCTGTCTCATCTACGAACACTAGGAGCCTGTTGTAGAGAATTCTCTCCAGCAGCTTTCCTACTGTGTCCAGCAGGCAGATTGGCCGGTACCCAGACGGTTCGTCTGGTGGCTTGTTGCCTTTAGGCAGCAGGATGAGGCGTTGCCGCTTCCACCGCTTTGGGAAGCATCCCTCACTCAGACAGTTGTTGAACACGTCAACGAAAAGTTCAGGGCGAATGGCCACTGCGAGCTTTAGGGCCCTGTTGGGAATTCCATCTGGCCCTGGCGCTTTCCTGTCCCCGACTCTCCTCGTAGCTTCGGTTACCTCCCTGATGGACACTGGGTCGTAGGGAGCCTCCTCCTGGGCTTGGTATGATCCTTCCCCTCTGTGGATGCCTGGGGAACAGTGCCGTCACTATGGTTCTCATCAACTCGGGGCATGTGGGTGTTGGTGCGCTTACTCCTCTGATCCTCTTGGTGACCATTTTGTATGCAGTGCCCCACGGATCTACGTCCGCTTCATCGCAGATGCGGCGGAAGTTGTCCTTCTTGCTCCTTTTGATGGCCACTTTCAGATCCTGTTTTGCCATGCGGAATTCGGCTTGCCTATTTTCGAAGTCCTGGCGGCCTCTCGCTCGTTGGGCGCGTCTTCTCGCTCTGAGGCAGGCGCTCCTGCACTCGGCAATCTCCTGGGTCCACCAGCAGTAGGGTGTTCCCCGTAGGGACGGCTTCCTCTTTGGCATTGACACGTTGCATGCGTCGACGATCCGCTGCGTCAACTCCCTTGCTGCGTACTCCGCTGAGTTGCCAGTTGGACTCCACCTCGCATTGCCTTAGTGAATTTGGAGAAGGATGCGACATCCAGAAGGCTATCTTTCCATTTTGGCCCCGTTAGTTTCGGCTTCCTGAGTCCTCTGTCGGGTCGTCCAAGTTCGAAATGGATCGCCTCAGATCGCATGTTGGTCTCTCTACTGCCCCATTCTACGGCCCAGGCATTGAAATCTCCTGCTATCACGAAGGGTGCCTTCCCTCGAGAGTCTTCCGCAATGCTTTCCAGCAAGGCTTGAAACCGTGGCAGCTCCCAACTCGGCGGTGCGTAGCAGCTGTAGAAGGTTACGCCGCCGAGTCTGGCCCGCACGAAACCCTCTCTGGAAGCGTCGGTATCCAGGGGCGGGGTACGCACGCTCCAAATCGCGGCTTTCCCTACACCGGCTCTGCACCCATCCAATGCCTGGTACGGGTTTGTAGGGTTCACATACCAGGACTACGTCTGGTCTCCTCTCCTTGGTGTCCTGGCTCATGAGTGCATGGGCCGCTTCGCAATGGTTGAGGTTTATTTTGTGTGCACCTCATGCTAGTCGTTTAGCTAGTGCCTTCTTGAAGAGAGGACACCTGCCACTCCCCTGCGACATGCCTCCAGTCTCCGTTCTTGCCCTTGCAGAGCATGCACTGGGGGTCCTGTTCACAATCCTTTGCGAGGTGATCCTCCTTACCGCACCTACGGCACATCTTAGACCGATCTGTCTCGCTCCTGCACTGCCTGGCCATGTGTCCAAACTCCATGCATCTGAAGCATTTTGTGAGATTCACCCGTTCTCTAAGCCTGCCTCTAACCCAGCCAACCTTAAGCGCGCCTATTTTGAGAGCCCTGCGGGCGTCCTCTGTCGGAAGTCTAATAGTCGCTATCTGCGTCTGTCCGTACCCCTTCCTGAGGCTTATGTCGTCTAGAGCCACATTTGGCAGCTGGACTTGGGACAAGATGGCCGCCCGTATCTCCTCCTTGGTGGTTACCTCGTCCAAATCACTGCACTCTATGATGACTCGCTGTTGAATCGTGCGGACACCTGCTACCTCTCCAAGCGACTCGCCGACCAGATTCTGGAAGGACGAGGTTTCCTCTCCAGACTTGTTAAGCTGGAGGAGGAGTTGCCCCTTCTGGGTACGGCGAATTTTTGCCACCGCTTCGCCTAGTCCCTGGAGCTTCTCATCCAGCTTGAGCTTACGCAGAATCTCTGCGTAGCTACTCGGGTCTTTCGCCTCTATGATGATGGCATCAGGGCGTGCCCTCTCGGTCAGCACCCGAGTAGGCTTGGGCTTTCTTGTCCTCGTCCTTCTCGTCACTTTTTTCCACTCCGTGTTTGGTGGAGGTGCCGTTGGAGTCTCCATGGTGGCTGCTTCGGGTGTCTTCGTGTCGGCTCCGACTGAGCAGGTTCCTGTCTGGGTAACAGCCCCTTTACTCCTCTTGTTGCCTGGGTTTTACGATCAGCTGCTTCCTCTTCGTTTCCACCGCTGACCGGAACAACGGCGAGGTTTGAGATGACTGGTGTGTGCGTATGACCGCCTTCGCCTTGTCATCGTGGAGCTGGATAGCCACGAGCTCGTAGATCGCACGGATGCTCTCTATAGAGTCCCTCATTGGCTGGTGGATGGACCGCCTTTTTCCGTCCTCCAGCATTTCCACTAGGTTTGCGATCTCCTGGCCAAGTTCGCGTAGCGCTGTGCTGCTCTGCTCCTTGTGTACTCGCTCCGTTTGAGTCCTTTCTTGTACTCCTCCACCAGTTGTCCCAGCTGGTCTAACTTCCGCCGGTGATCTTACCAGTCTTGCACTCTTTGCGAATGCCTTTTCTGCCTCCGTTTCTGTGTGTGGTGTTAAAATTTGTCCATACTGTTGGGTCCCAACTCCCGGGTCGTTGTTCCACTTCGTTCGTGCAGTCGCGTTGTTGATCCCATGGTTATCTTTGCAAGCAGTGAGGCCATGCTAGGGTTGACTCTCGCCTTCACGGGGTCGAGAGTTCAGAGCCGGATCCGCGCTAGTCGGGAGCCTTGCTCAACCGAGCCTGCACCACCAACTTAATGGCGACGAAAAGGAAGCGTGTCCAGGAGAATTGCTCGTTTTAACGGGACGGGGGGCGGCCTCAGCATTAGCCCAGAAGCCATTTCGGCAGGATATCACTCCGCTTACTGAGGTTCCGGAATACTGACGCCGTCAGCCCAAAAACGTCGATCCATGTAGTTTTCCAGTGTCCAATCCCCAGGGTCTTACTGGTCTCGACCCTGGTCGCCTTCTCGTGTCCGCAGACGCGCCGCGGGTCGGTCGCGCCTGCCCGGGGATACCTGGCTCCATGCCAAAGGTCACGAGTTGCATTTGCATTTACTGCTTCAGAGAGGAATCGACCTGATCGCTGCCGGGTTAGCGGTAATCAGTATCTTTCCGCCTGCTAGAGGCACCTCTCGAGCTGTTTTAGTGCTCTCCCCGTGTCTTTTTAGTCGCCTCTTACGACAAGCTATGACATGCTGTGGTGGTATTCTAAGACCCGCTCACCACACGGGGTATTGTGTTGGTGTGAGTGATTGGTTATGTGTGTTGCATCTTTTACCTTGCAAGTCGGCATGAAGCCGCCTTCTCGAATAATATTAGCTCCAAAGGAAGTCATGCGAATGCAATTATTGTATTCAAGGATGTGTTGAAGAAAATGGCTGGAATCGGGATCACTTCCATCGAACAATGGTTTCAGTAGCTGTGGTGGTGTAAGTAATGGATCCAGTTTGACTTTTCCATTTGCGCAGCACAATCCAGCCGTTTCTCTTTTGAACTTTAACGCATTGCAATGTCGGCATATAGTCGTCATTGGTCCAATATCTAAAATTTCATCACCACTGTAGTTCGCAGTGGGATCATATTGGAATGCCAAGCGATTGTATGATGCCAATGATCTTCGTGTCCTCACGCGCTGTCCCAATCGGGAATTTTCTCTTATTATATTTTGTCTTTCTTCGCTTAAGTTCTGTGAATACACTTTGCTGGCTTGCATGTCTTCTGCGGCGGCCGATATTCGCACTTCGTCCTTTAGGCATTTTGGACTGTGGACAGAGTGGTGAATTTAACCTCAAATGCACGATCCACATAATTTACACAGTTCAACTTACCACCTTAAAGACAAATGCCTGCTGTTGAAATTGAATAAAAATTTTCACAATACACGTGATTGATTTGATGGTTTCCAATTGAAATGTGAGGAAACGAATAACTTTTTTTTTTTAATTTCGTTTTTACAGTGAACACAATACCGGTTTGTCACATGAAATTAACTGAGCAGAGAACAATGAGTAGCTGTCAAACAATGTATCACGCACCGGCGCCTACTTAAAATATTGGTGTGTAGTACATGCTATGTATCAGAGATGGCGCTGTATGTAGTATATAGTAGATAATACAAATACATTTTCCCGCTTTTCTGTTAAAATTTTTCGTGAATCGGTTCGTGCGTTCTGGAATTATAGCGTCAAAAGGAAAACCCGACTTATTTTTATGTAGTAGATTTTCACCACATACCTTCCATTCTCATCTCTCCTAGGGGTTTCTAAGAAATGCCTTTCACAAACATCTTCTTCCACGTCATTATCTTCGGTTTCCATTTCCCAAAAACGCTCTAAGTCGCCAACTTCAATTGTTGTCGCCACGATCAAATTGTCAGCTTTTGACTTGGTGCAACCGGATATGATCCAACCGAACTCATTAAATTTGAACAAGTAGTCCATCTATGTTAAACTCCGTCTTTTACAATATGGGTATAAAAACTCTACCCAGATTATTACATCTACCCTACTTGGTTTATTAAAGTCAGTGTCTGCTAACACATAATCTTTCCATTTAGATTTGTCAATATTGAAAGACTTTTATTGGTAAAGTTTTCATAAGTTTCGAGAGAATAATAGCTTCAAAATTAAGCGGTTTTCTATCAGCATTGCATTTTATCGAAAAGTAACTTTATACTTTGAAGTGCAAGAGTCTGTAGATGACACTCCATTTACTTCGATATTTACTCTTTTTCGCGCTAGGTTTAATTTTTTCGCTGCTTCATCGGAAATTATGGTACATTGCGACCCACAATCAATAAGAGCTCTAAGGTTTTCATAGCCACCATTCACCGCTCTTACTTTTTATAAGTGATGTGGGTAAAAAACGCTTGTCTTTTGGTCAAACAAGACTCATTTTCTTTTATCTCATAAGAAAGATGGAGCATCGTATGATGATAGGGTTTTTACAAATACTATATTTACTATATTCGAAGAAATCTTTTTGAATAAATTGGTTTCTTTTTAATTCAGTCATGGCCGTCAGCCACTCGGGTGATTCAGGGGGAATCACGGATGACGGTCCGACCCGCGATCACTGAACTCTCCTGGCGGGGGCAGGCCCCAACCCGATGCTGCCATGCCCCGGTTCTAAGACGCAGTGGGACCACGGGCGGTCCGTCACCCGCCGTAACTGTACACGCCAGTGGAAGTGCGACTATACTCTCCTCGTGAGGGCGGCTGGTAACAGGTCCTGGCACGGTCAAGTCTCTGCCATGGATGCTGGCTAATGGTAGTCGGGCAGAAAGAAGAAAACTCACAGTGTAATTAACCCAATCCTAGGCGGAACAACATGCGCTGATGGATGCGAGGGGGTGCTCGGTCGTTAGTATGCGAACTCTGGATACCTTCAGCTTAAATCAGGCTTCCCGGGGCACGCGAGCTATGCCTCGGGTGACTAACCCCTTCCCGTCTACTCGTGGGACCAACAATGCCAAAATCTTTAAATGTAAATAAACACACCGCAAAGGAGCTTACTTACGTTACTCCTCCTAAAGTACCGGAGGGACAAGACAAACCCTCAACATCAACGCCTGGGAAACCAGGTCCCAAGACGACAGGGAAGGAGACTAAGTCGGTCCACCGTCTTCTAGCAGAATCCGCTGCGAGGAGGGTTCCGATAAGCCAATCGGGCCCACCCACGTCGGGGGCACCGGGGTCAAACCGGTCATCGGGGTGGCTGCCAACAGAGCGTTATCACGGCTGGCGCTTCGCGACCAGGAAACCCCGTCAACTTCGGCAGGCGGCGGGTCTGCGGGACAAGGAAGTAAGCCGTCCTACCAGGACAGGAGGCGTGCTGCCTTCATCTTGGCTAATGAGGGTCCAGCGTTTTTGGCATCGGCGAAGGAGATGGAGCAGGGGCTTTGGGCCAGCTCAATCATCCCAGACTTTAAACCAGCCAAAGCCGGAAAAGGAGCAGCCACGGCAGAGCTCTAGGACCGCTTTCTGGAGGAGCTTGCCGAGAACGGTGGACCCCCGCCCAAATGTGAGGACGCCGGGTGGCATCAGGGCACGGTGAAAGCCATCGCCTGCCAAGATGCACGATCGGCGGCCCTCTACATGAAGGTGGTGGCGGCGCTCGAGGAAGTTTATCCGGGAGCAAAACTGGTGGCCGTACGTTGGGAAGACGTTCCAAGTAGACCGAGGGCCCGAGCGTGGGTGTCGGTCAAACCTGCAGAACCGGAGAAGATTCTCAAGGTTCTACAGGTCTGCAAACCCCCACCTTCCTACAGCCGATTGGAAGGTGGCCAATATCGAGGAGGCGCAGGACAAAGGCGACAGATTATCCTCGTCCTGAACGAAGAAACGCTGGAGCTCCTAGGAGAGTCGGCAGGAGTGGTGGACTATGGCTACCGTAAACTGACCATAGTCCCATACAAAAATGACTCCAAGGGAAGCTAGACCTCGAGCTTGACGTCCCGGAAGCGGGGAGCCAACCCGAGGCGTCGGACGTGGCGTCCATGGTATCGGACGATATCCTAGATCGCTACGAGTCCGACGCGAGCGACCTAGCCAGAGGTCTCGCGGACGCATCGACGTCGGGGAGGATGATGAATCCCGGAGAGCGATGTCGACACGACAGTGGTGGAGGCGAGTCTCAGGTACGCCGGACCAGCCGGACCCTTCCTCCACATGCGCCCTTGAGGGGCTCGTCGCAGACTCATTGCGGGGCCAAGGACATCGGCCTTTTAGTGGGATGCGACGCCAACGCTCACCACAGTCAGTGGGGAAGCACCGACACAAAACGAACGGGGTGAGTTCTTTTTAACTACTTATTGAGCACTCAGATGGTCAAATTAAACCGAGGGGATGATCCCACTTTCATTATTGAGAACCGCAAGGGAGGTCCTGGACCTCACGCTTGCCTCTCATACGCTACAGAATCACATAGTATCCTGGAGGGTCCTCGAAGAACACTCCTTCTCGGACCACAGGTACGTGGAAACTGTCTTTACGTTCTCCATACCGAGTCCAGCCCAGTTCCGTAAACCTCAGGCGGACTAACTGGACACGCTTTGTGGACCACTTTTTTGCCAAACTCTCCCTGAGACCCCACCTAGGGAGGATATCTCATGGGAGACCACGACTCGTCTGGTAAAGGTTTTACCGACGCCTGTAATGCAAAACCAGGGGTCGGAAGAAACCGGTATGGTGGACTCCGACGCTGGGACAGCCCGGAAATCCTCAACACAACAAAGCGAAAGCTCTTAACGTTGAGCAGAACGGACCGCATGCAAGGTCAGTCTGTCAACATACAACAAAGAACTCAGGAAATCAAAACGCGCGTCGTGGCGGCAGTTCTGCACCGAAATCGAGAGCAACTCCGAAGCCTCGCGCTCACGGAAAGTACTCTCGAAATCAACTCCAACCTTGGGGTATTTGAGGAAAGCCGACCAATCCTGGATGACATCCAGTTCCGAGTCGCTAAACCTCCTTCTCAGTACACATTTCCCAGGCTGCGCTGTAAACAGACCAATCTACAGAGCGCATCCTTCCAATGCCACGGGTTCCATTCTGAACCTGTTAAGTCAGGAGAATATATCTTGGGCAATAAAAAGCTTCAAGCCCTTTAAATCCGCGGGACCAGACGGCATCATCCCAGCCCAGCTGATCCAAGCCGGATAAAGAGCCATAAATTGGCTCAAACGGATTTACGAGGGGGTTTTCGTCCACGGACAAATCCCGAAGACATGGCTTCGGGCCAAAGTTGTCTTCATACTAAAGGCAGGCAATTCTCGCACACTGCCCCTGAATATTTCAAACCCATAAGCCTGTCGTCCCTCCTCCTGAAGGCGATGGAACGGCTTTTAAGTCTGCATCTCAGTGCGACCATATCGCCGAATCAAATCTCTGATTCTCAACATGCCTATCGGAGGGAAGATCCACCGAAACGGCCCTACACGCGATCACATCGATCATCGAATCGTCCCTCAGCTGCAAGGAGTATACCCTGGTAGCCTTCCTTGACATTGAAGGGGCTTTCAATAACATCATCCCGTCCGCCATCACGAGAGCACTGACTGACCTGGGGGTTGACTCCCGACGGTGAGTCTCATCGATCAGATGCTGCAATGCAGGACCGTTGAGGCATCACTGGGGACGTCAACGTCCACAAGGTTTGCCAGCAGAGGCACCCCACAGGGCGAAGTCCGCTCGCCTCTCCTATGGAACATAGCAGTAAATGAACTGCTGCGGGAGATAGAGGGTGGTGGTTGCCGCGTGGTGGCGTATGCGGATGACGTCGCTATAGCGTTTCTCTGGGAAGTTTCCACAGACTCTATGCGAGTGCATGACAAGCACTCTCACAAAGCTGTCACAATGGGCAGCCAAAAGTGGGCTAGGTGCTAACCCATCTAAGACGGAACTTGTACTATTCACCAGGAAATACAATATTCCGACACTTAACCGACCGAAACTATGTAGAGAGCCGCTAGTTTTTCGTAAACAAGCCAATTACCTTGGTCTTATTCTCGATAGGAAGCTCGACTGGAAGTTAAGAATAGAGGACAGGGTGAAGAAGGCCACAGTAGCTCTCTACACCTGCAGGAAAACCATCGGTCTAAAGTGGGGCATGACCCCGTGCATAGTCCGATGGCTATACACCGCCATCATACGACCAATCCTGATGTACGGAGTAGTGGTCTGGTGGCCAGCCCTGGACAAGAAAAACTTGTCTTAATAAACTCACAAGAGTCCAACGCATGGCAGAGCTATGCATAACGGGCGGACTTCGCACTACCCCAAGTGAAGCCCTCGATAGCATGTTGTACCTTCTACCTGTAGAACTTATGGGGAAAAAAGGTTGCAACACTCTCCGCACTTAGAATGAGGGAATCCAAACTGTGGAAAACCACCACGGGTGGCCATTCGGGAATACTAATAAACTCCCCGCAACTTCCAGAGAGGACAGACTACTGCATCCCAAGTGACTACCTCTCGACGCCTTTCCAGGTATACATCCCACACAGGGAGGACTGGGAGAGGGGCGAACCTGACCTGCGAACGCGATCCACTTCTACACTGATGGCTCAAAAATTAGACGGCCGCGTGGGAGGGGGCGTCTTCTGCGACGAGCCGAACATCAGAGCTTCAGACTTCCGGACCGCTATAGCGTGTTCCAGGCAGAGGTCTAAGCTATCAAGGAGGCTATTTCTATCGTCTCCAAACTCTCCTAAGACGGACACTCAGTGTGCATCTTCTCGGCCAGCCAAGCAGCCCTCAAGGCTCTTGGCTCTATTTCGTCGACCTCAGCGACCGTTAACGACTGCCACAGGTCTCTAAATGAGACCGCAGAGCAGCTGGATCTCTCCCTAATATGGGTCCCAGGACACAGGGATATTGTCGCGAAACGATGCCGCTGTACTGTACCTCTCCTGTCGGAGAGGGAGCAAGTAGCGATGCCTTTGGCTACGTGCAGGCTATTAACGCACGAGATATTCGAGCAAAGTGATGACAGGCGATGGCGGCTGGCCATCACATGTACAACTTCAAGAGCGATCTGGCCAAATCGTTCGAAAAAACGCTCGGAGGAGCTATATAGACTCAGCAGAGCAAATTGCTCCGCCGTCACCCGAGCCATCACGGGGCACTGGCAGATCGGCACACACGCTGCAAGACTGTCGGTCCCTCACAACGACGTCTGCAGAAATTGTAGGGACGACGAGGAGGAGGAGTCGGTTCACCACTTCTTCTGTCTCTGCCCGGCCCGGGGAAACTGAAGGCTACGGTTCCTCGGGGCCCCTTTCCTTACAGACATTTCGGACCTTTCCGAAACCAAAACGGGGATTCTGTCCAAATACATCCAGGCCACCGGATGGGACTGCCCTTAGCTCGGCACTAAGTTGCTCACCACGGTTGAGGCCAGGAGAAGGGGCTCGCGCCCATGCGGCATCACAATGGTCCATTAACTGCACCAAGTGAGCGGGGGGAGGTCTCTCCCCCACCGCTACCGCCTTAACCTAACCTAACCTAATTCAGTCATTCTCTTAAACTTATACAATATGGAGTGGCTTGTCGCTTTATAAAGCACACAATTTTCCTTTATGCTGTTATATCCTCCACTACATCGGTTAACGCTTGAATTTCTTTTTTGACTTTTTATATGAATTTAATATAATTGCAAAGGTATTTTTACTCAACTTCCTCAAAACCATGTGCGCGAAAAATTACTTCTACAGTCAAGTGTGACTTTTTATTTAAAAAAGATGTATTGACTCATTAATAGAATCAGAAAACATCTTAATTTGTTTCGAAGAATCGTTTTTCGTACCGCTTGTTCAATAATACCCAAGCGGCATTATAATTTTCAGCAGGACCAGTTAATAGGTGGGCCACCATTGTCCTTGCTTCACCGTTTTGCGCGATCTTTAAATAGTTGAATTTCAGAGATGTTTTCATATCATCTCTAGTATTGATTATGTCACAGTGCAATTGTGAAAATCCGTCCCACTCTTTTTTTTCTTCTCCCGAGAATGTGGGTACCTTTGCTTTAGGTAGAACTGGAAAATCTTCGTCTTCCTTTTTGCTTGCTAAACTACTACTGTTAAGTTTTCATTAGGTATGGTTTGCACCCTATCATCTAAGGTGTCTAACATACCCTGAATTTAAAATTCTAACTCGACAATCTGCTCGTCAAAGCTGGGACTAGTAGCATTAGTCTTATAGTAATCCTCAACCTCCTGATTAAGTCTGGTTGTGAGGAATTCTAATTTTTTTTCTACGCTGGCATTGATGCAAGCCAGCCTGATCTGCTGTCCTTGTAGCTTCTTCTATACAAACTCTCAGCTGATCTATATATTTGCAGAACTCATCAACTATTTTTAAATGACTATCGCTTTACATTATACTAAGTCTCTCTTCAAAGTTTCAGTCGCCTGTGGTTCTAACCATTTCTTTTCCATTTCTACTTTCCCTTTCGATAAGGCTCCAGTAGATTTTAATTGGTCATACATATTCTGTTTGTCCTGTATATTTTGTATGATTTTTTAAAATTGATTTTTCTTGAAGTAGTCATGATCGAATACATCATAGGTTTTTAAGGAAGCATGATTAGCTGTAATTTAATTTTGTAGCTCTCCTATCCTTTTGATTACGTCACTGGTTAAATTGCCAGCTGCAATCTTTTTTATCTCAGCTACTAGCACTGACTGTGCCTCTAACAACCGCATTTGTTTTTCCGACATCTTAAGTTAAGTTAATTAATTAATTATGTAGTTTTTTTTTTTGATAAGAGTAAATCTGATTTTTTAATTTGGAGACTGCCGTCTTTTGCTGATGATGCCGCTGCTGTTGTTGCTGTCGTCGCTGCTGACGTCGCTGTTGCCGATGCTAACGTCGCTGTTGACGCTGATCCTTTTTTGGTACCGCTCTGCTGGGGGTACATATGTTTTTTATCGCGGTTTCCTTTTTTATAACACACACAAATCTTAAGTCCCATGGACACTTTTTATACCCGTACTCGAAGAGTAAAAGGGTATATTGTATTTGTGGTAAAAGTGGATGTGTGTAACATAGAGAAGGAGTAATTTCCGACCATATAAAGTATATATATTCTTGATCAGCATCAATAGCCGAGTCGATATAGCCCTGTCTGTCCGTCCGTCTGTCCGTCCGTCCGTCTTGTTCGTCGCCCATTGCTCGAAGGCTAAAAGAGATAGAGCAACCAAATTTTTTTCCATACTGATGTTATATCTCACTCCTAGAAAAATGTTTCAAAATTTCGCCCCGCCCACTTCCGCCCCCACAAAGGGCGCACATTTGTGGCGTCCACAATTTTGAAGATAGCAGAAAACGAAAAAATGCAGAATCATAGAGAAAACCATATCTATCAGGGGCCCAAATCTGAATCGGATCGGATCATTAATATAGCCACAATAGACAAAAACATACGCAAAAGCTTCGCTCCATCCCTTTCGCACACACACAAAATCGAGTCGTTTTGGTTTTTTATATTTTGTGTAGCCTGATCTCAGAGACTATAAGAGCTAGAGCAACCAAACTTTTGGCCAAGACTCCTGTGATACCAAACCTGAACAAGTGTATTTCAAAATTTCGCCCAGCCCCCTTCCGCCCCCACAAAAGACGAAAATCCACAATTTTGAAGATAGGAAAAAACGAAAAAAATGCAGTATTGTAGAAAATTACCATATCTACCAGATAACAGTGTTTAGATCGGATCATTATTGTAGCCACAATGATCAAATTAATTTTCAGCAGTTCTCCCCACATGAACTTGCAGAGTAAGTCAATTATTGGGGTTGATTGTCGCAGCAGATTCTTCTCAACACACACACTCACGCTCAAACATGCTGCCTCGTGCAGTGTACGTGTGTTGTTGTGAGAACTGATGTAGATGATGTAGATGTAGATGTCGATGACAGATGTAGCAAAAATGTAAAATGTAAAACTGAAAAACATTTTAAAATTCCACATAAATCACTGTGTGAGTACGGGTATAAAAGTAGAGTCGCGTTCGAAGCGACTCCGTACGTTCTTTCTCGTTTTTATTATTAATTTTTTTTTAATTTTTAGGACGTTGATGTGCACTGCACCATCAAGTGGCCCATGCGATACGCAGCCCCTCCTCCCGCCCAACGGACCGAGGGGCGCTGCCGCATGACGCGCGACACGGTACCGAAACCGATCGCGAACATGCAGGAAAGATAGGTGTTGGTTTAATATTCGAGGAAAAATTAGGGCTAAACACAACGCTAAACATGCAAAGTTACAAAAGAATATTACTAATTACGGAAAGGTATGTTAGTATTAGTGATTTAAGTAGAGGAAGTGAATTAGTGGTGGATATTATATGGTAGAACGAATTATAATGCGAGCATAGGATCCGAAACGGTTCCTGCAAGGAATAATTCGATCAACACAGTGGAAGGTGTGGAAAAGGAATACAATTTCTAGTGGATCTAATAGAAATCGTAAAGTTTATGCGGCTCAACAAGACAGGGCTGTCAATGTCAGATTTGATCAAGTTGTGCATACAAATCACACACAGCCTTTTTCTACGATTTAGTAAGGATGGATGGTTTATTCAATGCAATCTATGAGAGTAAGTAGGCAGTCTCACACCTTCATCCCAGTTGAGGCCACGCAGAGCAAAAATTAAAAAGTACTCTAAAATCGGACGAACTAGCGAAATATAGAGAGTCTTCGTTATATAGGGTTCGTCAAATTCCTTTGACCACCTCTTTATAAACCCAAGCACTCCCATGGTTTTTATTTACCATGGTAGAAATTTGTTCAGAAAACTCTAACTTGGGTTCTAGTTTAACACCAAAATCATCAACCAATGTAATTCTAGCAAGAGAACCACCGCAGAGGGTATTGGAGACAACAAGGGCTGGAAATGAAATGTCCCCATTACTGGACACAGAGTTTAACGTCATCCGCACTCGAGAGTTTGTTAATACTGAAGGCAGGTCATTAATAAAGAGTGTGAAAAGTTGGGGGCCTAGATGGTGCCCAAATTTAACTCCAGAAGTAACCTGAACAGGTGAAGAAAAAATGAGTTTTTGAAGAGGACTCTTTGATACCTAGAGCAAAGGTAGCTGGAAATGCATTTCAAAGGATTGGGCGAAAAAAAGTTTTTGTGCTAAAATGGAATGGTTTACAGAGTCGAATGCTTTACCGAAATCGGTGTAAATGACATCCGTCTGCATGTTACCGTGGAAGTTTTTAATTATAAAAGAGGTAAACTTTAGTAAATTTGTAGTTGTTGATCGTCGCCTTATAAATCCGTGCTCTTCTGGAGATATAAATGATTTGCAGAGATGTTGCAAGTGCGGGGTTAAATTTTTCTCAAATATTTTAGGAATAGCGGATAACTTCGATATACCTTTATAGTACATTGCGTCAGACTTCCTACCTTTCTTATGGAGAGGAATAATAATCGATTCCTTCCAGATCGGAAGGACACATGAAAAGTTAATGGATAAGGTGAATAGTTTAAGCAGGGGTCCAAAGATCGTCGGCACAGTTTTCTGAGTACACATCCGAAGACTCCGTCAGGATCTGGTGAGAACACCGGCTTAACTAGTCGAAGATCATGAAGCAGTGAGCTTTCATTTAACAAGGGGCTTAAAAATGCCGTTCGATCTAGGTTTTGTATGGATACGGTTGACCAGAGTAGCTTTAATGGGAATAGGTTGTTTGGAAAAAATTGTAAAAAAGATCGGCAATGGCCAGATCATTATTTGCCGACGATTTAAAAAAATGATAGCGAGGATGGATAAGCGGACGTTTTACGCTTACTGTAAAACTGTTTATGGTCCTGAGAAAAGCGTATCCTGCATCGTGACTTTCATAAGGTCAGTGCAAAAAGTACAGACACGTTCAGAAATTTACCCGATCGATCCAATACAGAAGGTCCGATATCGACCGATACTTCGAATTTAGGATGGTAGGAGTCTTCAGGTATAGTGGCGGTATAGTTAACCTGAGCCCGGGTTAACAACGCTATGGTCGGATCCGAGACGACAACAGATCGAGCCAGGGAAAACATACGACAAGCCGTCAATAAAGTCATGTCGTGATATTGGCACGAGGTTATTCGTTTTTCGTTAACCGAAGACCAAACAGTGCCTGGAAAAATAGAAAAATCCCCAGAACTATCATGTGGTCTTTATCTGATAGCAAGGAAGAAACAGTTTTTTAAAGCGGACATTGCTGCTCGTATATAGATATATCCAAAGACGGTGGAATGTACGAGCAGGTAATGAAAATAGAAAAAGGCTGGAAGAATCAGTTTTAAGCACAGGAATTCCTGGTCTTGTTGAACCTAGAATGTGAAATGTTCCGACGTGTATTGGGTGTATTGTATTTTTGGTAAAAGTGGATGTGTGTAACAGAGAAGGAAGCGTTTCCCGACCCCATGGGTAGGTTAGGTTAGACGGTATATAGGGGAGAGAGACTAATATTCGAAAATTTTGGTCCAGTTAGTGGACCATTGTGATGCCGCATGGGCGCGATATTTCTCCTGGCCTCAACCGTGGTGAGCAACTTAGTGCCGAGCTAAGGGCAGTCCCATCCGGTGGCTTGGATGTATTTGGACAGAGTCCCCGGTTTGGTTTCGAAAGGTCCGAAATATCTGTAAGGAAAGGGGCCCCGAGGAACACAAGTCTTCGACTGCCCAGGGCTGGGCAGAGACAGAAGAAGTGGTGAACCGACTCCTCCTCCTCCTCGTCCCTACAACTTCTGCAGAAGTCGTTGTGAGGGATCGACAGTCGTGCAGCATGTGTGCCGATCTGCCAGTGCCCCGTGATGGCTCGGGTGACGGCGGAGCAATGTGCTCTGCTGAGTCTATAAAGCTCTTCCGAGCGCTTTTCGAACGATTTGAATCGTTCTTGAAGTTCTGCATGATGGTCAGGTGCCATCGCCTGTCAGCAATTTGCTCGAAAGCCTCGTGCGTTAATAGCCTGCACGTAGCTAAAGGCATCGCCACGTGCTCCCTCTCCGGAAGGAGAGGTACAGTAGTGCCCCGCCTAGCTAGTTCGTCGGCGGTATCGTACCCGACAATGTCCTATGTCCAGGGACCCATATTAGGGAGAGATCCAGCTGTTCTGCGGTCTCATTTAGAGACCTGCGACAGTCGTTTACGGTCGTTGAGTTCGACGAAATAGAGCCAAGAGCCTTTAGGGCCGCTTGGTTGTCCGAGAAGACGCACACTGAGTGTCCGTCTAAAGAAAGTTTGGAGACGATGGAAATGGCCTCCTTTATGGCTAAGACCTCTGCCTGGAACACGCTACAGTGGTCCGGAAGTCTGAAGCAGAGACTGATGTTGAGCTCGTCGCAGAAGACGCCCCTCCCACGCGGCCGTCTAATTTTTGAGCCATCAGTGTAGAAGTGGATCGCGTTCGCAGGTCCAGGTTCGTTTTTCTCCCAGTCCTCCCTGTGTGGGATGGATACCTGGAAAGGCGTCGAGAGGTAGTCACTTGGGATGCAGTAGTCTGTCCTCTCTGGAAGTTGCGGGAGTTTTATTAGTATTCCCTGAATGGCCACCCGTGGTGGTTTTCTACAGTTTGGATTCCCTCATTCTAAGTGCGGAGAGTGTTGCAACCTTTTTCCCCATAAGTTCTACAGGTAGAAGGTACAACATGGTATCGAGGGCTTCACTTGGGGTAGTGCGAAGTGTTGCCCGTTATGCTCTTGTAGCTCTGCCATGCGTTGGACTCTTGTGAGTTTGTCAAGACAAGTTTTTTGTTCAGGGCTGGCCACCAGACCACTACCCCGTATATCAGGGATTGGTCGTCGTGATGGCGGGTATAGCCATCCGGACTATGCACGGGGTCATGCCCCATTTTAGACCGATGGTTTTTCTGCAGGTGTAGAGGGCTACTGTGGCCTTCTTCACCCAATTCTATGCTCAGCTTCCAGTCGAGCTTCCTATCGAGGATAAGGCCAAGGTATTTGGCCTGGTTGCTGAAAACTAGCGGCTCTCCGCATAGTTTCGGTGGGAATAAATGTCGTAAATTTTTATTTCCTGGTGAATAGTACAAGTTCCGTCTTAGATGTTTTAGTACTTAGCCCACATTTGCCGCCCATTCTGACAGTTTTGTGAGAGTGCTTTGTCATGCACTCACATAGGGTCTGTGGAAACTTCCCAGAGAATGCTATAGCGACGTCATCCGCATACGCCACCCTCTATCTCCCGCAGCAGTACATTCACTGCTACGTTCCATAATAAGCGAGAGGACTCCGCCCTGCGGGGTGCCTCTGTTGACAAACCTGGTAGACGTTGACGTCCCCAGTGATGCCTCAACGGTCCTGCATTGCAGCATCTGATCGATGAGACTCACCGTCCGGGAGTCAACCCCAGGTCAGTCAGTACTCGTGATGGCGGACGGGATGATGTTATTGAAAGCCCCTTCAATGTCAAGGAAGGCTACCAGGGAATACTCCTTGCAGCTGAGGGACGATTCGATGATCGATGTGATCGCGTGTAGGGCCGTTTCGGTGGATCTTCCCTCCGATAGGCATGTTGAGAATCAGAGATTTGATTCGGCGATATGGTCGCCCTGAGATGCAGACTTAAAAGCCGTTCCATCGCCTTCAGGAGGAAGGACGACAGGCTTATTGGTCTGAAATCTTTGGGGCAGTGCCGAATCCGACCCCATAAAGTATGTTGAGGGCAGCAGCGCTGTTAGCTCGCGCGCTCTCGTGCCCGTTCGCTCTCGCGCTCTTGAGCGCGGTCGACTCGGCTCTTCACCATGGGCTCTAGCCGTAGGCCTAGCTTGACCTGTTCATTCGCTCTACACAGTCGAACACAGCCGCAACACCCAAACACCAGCCCCACTTTAGAACTTTTTTTTACCAGAAAATAAATACAAGCCGTATTAAATTGACGCCCCGATCGTTTTACTGGGAATAAAATAAAATAAAAATAGAATAAAAAAAAGAATCCACCCTCCCACAAACATTGGTCCTTCGAGCCGGATCTTCGCCTTCCCTATAAGGAGGAGTCCAACCTGCAAGCATCGGTGGATTACATCGCTACTTCCCAAGATAAGTACGACTTCGTCTCCCGATTGGTTTTATTCCCCGCAAGTCCGCGTTCCGTTATATATGTATATATATTCTTATATACATATCTTCTTTTTTTTAGGTTCCATCCTCTTTCGCCAACGCCATATTCTTGGCGATTCCGGCTGCTCTCAATTTCTTTATCTACCACTACCAGTGCTACGGTAGTTTTTTTCCGATTCCGTTTTTTTTGTGTTTGTTTGTGCGTGCAGTGTGTTTAATTAAATTAAATTATTTGAATGAAATAAAAGCACCTATATCCAGGTGCACCCCAGTGCAGTGCAGCATATGTGCATTCAAAGTCGCCAGAGCGGACCCGCAGCGACATAATTACAGACACATAATTACATACATCGCTACACGCATCACACATATATAAATACATCGGCACACTCCGAGTGCAAACATAATAAAATTAAAGTGTTTTATTTCGTACATATACACATATCCACATTTATTTCCATACATATATACATTTATTTCCATAGTTGGCCGCAATATATTTATATTGCCAACTATATATGTACCTAAAATAACCCTACACTCATACAAGAAAATACCACGTTCCGTATTTAAATACCGTATTCCACACATACATTCCGCGCATATCCACATACATTTAACAATAAATTCTGCGATTCCGAACAGTTTACGCGTTCAAGCAACACCTTTGGTCGCCACAAGATATAATATTATCTCCAATTCCGTAATAAATTATCCTCAATCCAGGCACAGCGCATTTCCATAGCTATTTCGCATTTTTTTGTGCCAATTTGTTGGAATTGTCTGTCTATGTATATGTTTCGAACTAGAGGTGACAACGTGTAAGGACAACTATCGGTATCACGAACACCGACAAATAAAACAAATAAATTCAAGCCGCCGAATTATCCGAAAATACAAAGTGTTACGTTGGTTCCGCTTCAATTAAAAGCCGACTGTACAAAGAATAATTATTTTTTTTGTTATTTCATATCCAGTGGCAATTAGTTTCTTGGGCCCATTCCTCGTGCTTGTGATTCCTTTCGGCTCTACAGCCGCCGCAACTGAACAAGAAAGATAATAATTTCGTACGCAATCCTTCCGAGAAAAAATATTATTTGCCCACTGCACAAGTCCGTCAAAAGGTAAACGGAGAAGCGCCGCACTAACAATATTTTTTATATAAATAATTGTAGGCTGTATCCGGTAGAGAAGCTATACCATCTCACCGCTAAGACAAGTGGCGATCCGAAGGCTATAGTCGAAAAGTCCCCGCTCACAAACGATGGCTTCGAGTCGGCATGGTCGGCCCTCCGAAACCGATATGAAAATAATCGGCTCCTGATGACCAACCAGATCAGTATTCTGCTCTTTCTGCCTCGCGTCGAGTCCGAGACCAGCCGAGCTTTGAAAGAGCTTCAAAGCACGATGCAAGGGGTCCTTACCGCCCTTGCTCACTCCAAGGTCTGCACGGACAACTGGGATAGCCTCCTTGTGACTATCTGTGCCTCCAAGTTGCCGAAGTTGACCCGGTCCCTGTGGGAAGCATCCGTCACCGACAAGAAAGAGGTTCCTCCATGGGCGGAAATCGACGCCTTCCTCACTCAGCGCTATTTGACGCTAGAGGCCATGGAGAGCGACCCGTCCACTTCCAAAGGCCATACGAACCCACCACTGTCCAAAGGTACCCTGAATTCGCAGCCCTCCGGAAGCAACTCCAACCCGTTCCGGTCTCAGGGAAGTCCCGTGCCCAGGAAGTTTCACTCCTTCCAAACACAAGTGAGTCCAAAGAGAAGAACGTGTGATCTCTGCTCTAAAGAGAACCATCCGATCCGACTCTGTCCGCACTTCCGCAGTTGCATTAAAAAAGGCAGCTGTGCTTGAACTGTTTCGCGAGAGGGCACCAGCTCCGGGAATGCCAAAGCGCCCACAGTTGCTTCACTTGTGGAGCCCGCCACCACACGCTTCTGCATCGGGGTACCTCAGCTCCCAGCGAATTGACTTCCGTGACCGCGGAGGAGTCCGGTTCCTTCGTCGCTCCAGCCAACGTTCAGAACTATTTTTCCTCGGGAACAAGAGCGGTGCTTCTCGGCACTGCAATGATCAACATTTGCCACCGAGGGACAAATTTCCGTGCCCGCGCTCTAATCGACTCGGGCTCCGAGGCAACGTTCATTACGGAACGTCTCTTTAATATCATTCAACTACCATTCCGCCTTATTCAAGCCCAAGTTTCAGGCCTTAATCATACTGTAGCAGCTCAGTCCAAGAAGCTCTGTGATTTTTCCAATCGTTCCCTGGTTACGCCGAGCGTACAGTTAATCGCCACGGCCTACGTCCCTGCCAGAGATCGCCGGCAATCTTCCTTCATATCCGATCCCGCAGAACGCGCTGCGAGACTTGCCGAACCTGCCATTAGCAGACCCTACGTTTTATGAGAGCTCACAGATAGACGTTCTGATCGGAGCCGATCTCGTTCCGTCCGTATTGTTAAGCGGCTCACAGACCGACATCTGTGGCTCACTCCTCGGACAGGAAACTATCTTTGGGTGGGTGCTTACCGGTCCATTGCCGAGTGCTGTTCCTGACCAGATTGCATCCTTCTCCACTCGAATTTCCCACGTCCGCGACGCTCCGTTAGACAAACTTCTCACAAAGTTTTGGGAGGTGGAGGATCTACCTATCAAGGTAGTAGGAGAGTCGGACTCCTTTTTGCGAAAGCCATTTTATTCGAACCACGTCAAGAACGTCAAGCGGGAAGTACGTGGTAACACTGCCGTTTCGTGACCCCGCTCATTGTGGGTCAGGCCTGGGGCATTCAAGGTCCATTGCTCTAGCTCAATTTCTCCGAAATGAGAATCGGCCAAAGAGAAACGTTCCATTTCAAGAGCAGTATAACTCTGTGATCCGTGAATATTTAGATCTCGAACATATGACAGAGGTTTCGTCCACTAATGATTCCGCCAATTATTATCTCCCGCACCATGTGGTAATCAAGCCGGAGAGCACTACTACGAATGTCCGCGTGGTATTCAAAGCGTCCAGCCCTTCTGCGAACGGTACGAGCTTGAACAATCTGCTTCATGCTGGTCGGGTCCTCCAATCCGATTTAACCATCCAAATCCTGAAGTGGCGCTATTTCCGATACGTCTTCAACGCCGACATTACAAAGATGTATCGCCAGATTTGGGTACATCCGACGCACACCCCCATTCAGCGAATCTTATTCCGAAACCAGGCGGGTGAGATTCGGGATTATGAGCTGAAAACCGTGACTTTTGGAGTCAATTGCGCTCCGTTTTTTAGCCATCCGGGTCCTGCAACAGCTTGCCGACGACATCCAGTCGCGATTTCCAAGGGCAAGTCACATTGTGCGGCAATTCATGTACGTCGACGACGTCTAGCCGGAGCAGACTCCGTCAAGGAAGCTCAGCTGGCCATTCACGAATTGCAAGCCGCCCTCAGCTCCGCAGGTTTTCCACTGCGTAAATGGACGTCCAATAAAAGGAGATTTTGGACGGTCTTCCAAATGACCACCTCCTGCACACCGATTTTCTGGAAATCGATGCCGAGAGCACGACAGACCCTCGGAGTTCGCTGGAAGGCGACGTCAGACGAGCTGTTTCTTCTTTGTTCCTCCCGTGTTCTCTTGGGACGAACATCTGCCAAGTGCGTTGTACCAGCGCTGGCTGGACTTTCTGCAGAGTTACGCTGCACTCCCCGAAATCCGAATTCCAAGATGGATTTGTGCCCAGCCATCGGTAAAGGTCGAACATCACGGTTTCTGCGATGCCTCCGAGAAGGCATACGGTGCAGCGATCTACGTGCGCGTCGAGTGTGGCCATCATATCACGGTGCATCTGCTATCAGCAAAAACACGAGTTGCTCCCGTGAAAACCGTCTCACTTCCTCGGTTAGAGCTGTGCGGTGCAGTGCTCCTTTCCGAAATGGCGACGGCTATCCTGCCAAGCATGCCGACAAAAGATCCTCAATGCTACTACTGGACCGATTCGACTATTGTGCTGGCCTGGTTGAGCAAGCCAGCGTGCCACTGGACTACCTTTGTGGCCAATCGAGTAACCAAGATAGCTCAGACTACCGACACCAAGAATTTTGCAGATGTTCGGTCCGAACATAACCCCGCTGGTGGGAAAGCACCTCTGGTGGCATGGACCAGCTTTGTTGCAATCCCCACGGGAACAGTGGCCACCTCAAGCCAACGAAGCTCCACCTATGACTCCAGAGCAGCGGGCCGTGAAGGTCCATTTTGCTGCCGGCCCTCCCCAAGATTTCCTGGAGCGTTTCTCCCAATTTGAGAAGGCTCTTCGAGTGCGGGCGTATGGGCTCCGTTTTATTCAGTGTTGCCGGAAGGTAACACCCGCACTCAGGGGCCACCTCACTAGAGGGTAAATTAACAACGAGCAGACTCTTATCCTAGAGGCTCAGCGCCGGGACTTCCCACAAGAATTTCACTGCCTGGGTGGCAAACGTCCCGTGCCAAGTTCAAGTTCTATCCTGAACCTGAACACCTTTCTAGACCGACATGTGATCATGAGATCCTGTGGCCGGATCACAGCGTCACAAGATTTGAAGTATGACGAGCGTCGTCCAATCATCCTTTCCTACAGTTGCCGCCTGTCTCTGCCTGCTGGCGCATTTCACGCACAAAATAACTCTCCATGGCGGTAGTCAATTGATGACTCGCCTCATCCGCGGCAAATATTGGATTCCGCGAATCCGGAACCTGATGAAGGTGTGGTGAATTCCTGCAAAATATGCATCATCCACAAAAAGAAGCTACAGACCCAACTAATTGGGGATCTCCCAACAGACCGAGCTTCTTTCTCCAGACCATTTACCCATACCGGTATTGACTACGCCGGTCCTTTCGACATAAGGAACTATACCGGGAGAGCGTGCCTGATCACCAAGGGTTATGTGTGCGTATTTGTCTGCTTTTCCACGAAGGCCATTCACTTGGAGGCCACTTCCGACCTACCACCGAGAAGTTTCTGGCAGCTTTCGCTCGTTTCGTTGCTCGACGAGGCTGTCCGCAGCGTATTCATTCCGACAATGGCAAAACTTTCGTGGGAGCCGAAACTATACTTTTCTCGAGACTTTCTAGCGGCCTTCCAGGATTCGGTCACTGAAGCATATAGCCACCAGCAAATTGCGTGGCGTTTCATCCCGCCAGGAGCTCCACACATGGGAGGCCTGTGGGAAGCCGGTGTAAAGAGTTTCAAAACACTCTTCTACAAATCCACGTCTACACGAAAGTATACCTTTGAGGAGCTCTCGACGCTCCTCGCTAAGATTGAAGCGTGCCTCAATTCCAGGCCAATCTCACCTATGTCCGAAAATCCGACGGAGTTGCTGGCCCTCACTCCCGGGCACTTCCTTATCGGAGGACCGTTAATGGCGACCGCAGAGCCCGAAATAAAGGGAACCTCCAGTCGATGATTAATCGGTGGCAGCATTTAAAGGCCCTCAACCAGCAGTTCTTCCAGAGATGGAAGGATGAGTACCTCAAGTAACTCCACAAACGCAACAAGTGGCAGACGGATATGCCAAATCTTCAGGTCGGCGATTTGGTTATCATAAAGGAAGATAACCTGCCTTCCAACGACTGGCGACTCGGGAGAGTACAGTCCGTGTATCCCGGCGCCGACAACAGGGTCCGTGTGGTAGACATCCTTACTGCCCGCGGGGTGCTCAAACGCCCGGTCGCTAAAGTCGTTCTCCTTCCGGGGAGCTCCCTCGTCCCGCACAACAGTAACGGAAGCGTTCCTGTGCCTAGTCCGTTGAAAAGGGCCTGTCCTCGTCCACTGTTCCACCCCCGTTCCTGTTGTTGTTTTTTCGTCTCCAGAACGCCCTCGTGCGTTCAGCCAACTGAACTGCGAGAGTGCCTGTCACCTGTTCCTATCACGAACTAATGCGTCTCCGCTTCTTCTTTTCCATAACAGCTGTTTTTTTTGCCTCCAGATCAAGATGGCTCCACAACCCCGGGACACCCACACCTCAGGGAGCAGACGAGCACGAACGAAGGCTTCCTACAGCTGCCGTGTCTGTTCCGGAAGCCATCCGCTACGGACTGCCGCAGCTTCCTCAAGCTGAGCGCGGCCAAGAGGCTCCGAGCTGTGTTGGCGAACAGGTATTGCCAGAACTGCCTGGCTCATCAGAACTCCGGCAAGGATTGCCGAAGTGGCGGCCGGTGCAAGGTGTGCCACAAAGCCACCACACTTTTTCTCCACATGCGACCGTCCCAGCGTCCAGCTCGCTCGGAGTCCCCAGGTCCGGTGCGAGTTCCGTCTTCAGCTCCTGTGTCCCGAGCCGCTCGCCGCCCCGGATTCCCATCAGACGCGCAAAGGCAGGGTCCGCCAGCCGTCGAGCCCGCTCAGAAACGTCAGCGGCGGCTCCGGGTCCGTCTACCGCTCCAGTGCCCCGAGCAGATCGCCGCCCCATCGTGGGAAATCCGGCGCCATCGGTCGACACGCTGCTCCATCACCGGAGCATCAACTTTCTCCCGACGGCCCAGGTGGTCTTGCACATGGGAAAAAAGACCCATGAGATGACGGCGCTCATCGACCCGTGCGCGCCGGTGAGCTGCATTGACGCTTCCTTGGCCACCGACCTGAAATTGCCCAGCACACGCATCGGCGCTGAGAAGGTCGCCATCATCCGCGCCAGGACAGGCGAGGTTCAATTGGTCGTGGTCCTTAAGATGGAACCCCGTTTGCGCGTCCGCACACCGCTGCGACCCTTGAGCGAGGCGACTCGGGCCAGGTTCGACGACATCCGCCTTGCCAATGAGCAATTCCATCGCCCGTCTACCATCTCTCTCGTGTTGGGAGCAGACGTCTACCCGAAGGTAATCCAACCCGGGTTCCTCGCGCGAGGAGACGGCCTTCCAGTGGCCCAAAGCACGGTCTTTGGATGGATTGTGTCCGGGGCCTGCACGTAGGATGGGATATTGCAGTCCTGCAAGTAGGGGGAGGATGTTGAGGGCAGCAGCGCTGTTACCTCGCGCGCTCTCTTGTGTTGTTCGCTCTCGCGCCGAAATATCCACCATCCTACAAACAAAGTATATATATTATTGATCAGCATCAATAGCCGAGTCGATATAGCCATGTCTGTCCATCCGTCCGTCTTGTTTGTCGTCCATTGCTCGGAGGCTATAAGAGCTAGAGAAAACACACTGATATGATATCCCTCTCTCCAAAAATGTATTCCAAAATTTTGCCCAACCCCCTTCCGATCGCTCTCACACACCAACGTGTCGACTTTGCACATTCGTATAGATGAACGCCTGGATCTCAGAGACTATAAGAGCTATAAAAACAACTTTCTGTCCAAACTCCTGTGATACCACTTCAGTACAAGTGTATTTCATAATTTCGCCATGCCCCTTTCCGACCCACTAAAGGATGAAAGTCCACAATTTTAAAGACAGAATAAAACGGAAAATGCAGTATCGTTGAGAATGCACATATCCACCAGATTCCCGAATTTGGTTCAGATCGAATCATTATTATAGCCAAAAAGACCAATTAATTTTCAGCAGTAAGCCCCCCCACCCCTCGCAACAAAATAGTCATTTAGGGATGATAGCCGCTACTCATTCTCTCTCTCGCTCACACACTCTGCTTCGTGCTGTGTACGTGTGTTGTGGTGAGAACTGATGTAGATGTAGATGACAGATACAGCAAACAAATGTAAAATTATGTAAAACTGTTCAAACATTTGAAAATTCCACATAAATCATACCGACTGAGTACGGGTACATAAGTAGTGTCGCGTTATCGGCAACACCACGCGTTCTTTCTCGTTTTGTAATTGTACTAAACTGAAAAATACCAGCAAGATGTAATAGGTGCCCAGTTTCACCGTTGAAAAAATCATGGAATATTAACGTGAGGTCATCTCACAATGGCGTAAATGTCAATCACAAGAGATACGAAATGAACGAAATAAGGAAAGACTGTTGGAACTGAGATGTGTGCGCCGCTACATAATTGACAATATCAAAGAAAAATAATCCAAAACGCCAACAGGACATATCTCAGGCTGAGGTAGGCTCAGTCCGTCCAGGATTCTGCTACAAGAAATTTGAAGAGCGCTGGGACTGCAAGCGAGGGGTTTTGCTGTGTGACTGAAAGTGGAGATATGGCAGAGTCGGTTTACAGGTTGACGAATTAAATATTCGCTGTAAAAGAAGTGATGACGCTGTTCGTTTTTTTGATCGAGAATATTGCTTTTTTACTTCTTAGGGTGTTTGTGATTCAATTTCTAACTTAGCGGCGGCTGATCGAATGCCCCGATTGACCGGTGACTTGCTGTTTTTGAAGCCGTCACATGGTGCTCGACATCATATGGGGAAGCTGAGTCCGTAACTCCGTCGACGATCGAACGGTTGGACTTCCACAAGGGCGCACGCTGAAGAAGGCAAACAAAGTGTGTGAGCGAGACAGATAATCAGAAGCGTCTGCACCGAAGAACGTCTAGAGGCTAGGAAATAAAAAAGATAATTTCCCCAATTTCGCTATAATAATGATCCGATCTGAACCAAATTCGGCAATCTGGTAAACATGGTCATGCTCTTCTCTTTTGTGTGATCGAAAGGGGCCGGGGGGAAATTTTGAAGTGATATCATAGGACAGGAAGTTTGCTTGCTCTAGCTCTTATTGTCTCTGAGATCGAGGTGCTCATCTGAACGAACAGGCAAAGCAGACGCGATGGTGTGAGAGAGAGCGAGAGAACGATGCCTCTCCTAATGGTTTTTATCATTGCTATACGCACTATAAAATGCGCCCACACAAAAGACTGTCTGTGGCGGAATTTTTTAAAACGGAAAGTGAAGGATCGTAGACTAGAGTATCGTATCTCTCTCTTGTTCACACACTGATTGCCTTGTTCAGCTCAAAATTTGTTGGAACGGCGAGTTGATTTATTCCAAAATTATCGAATTCCAATTTTAATTTTCATTCGCCCAAAAATATCGGAAAATATTTTCAAATTTGTTCGGGTATAGGGGATTATTTACGGAGGGTGTTACTGTGTTAGTTTTTCCGAACTATTTCATTCTCTTTATTGATTTCATGTATTATATTATACTAAAAACCTATAAATACAATTTTATCTGATTTCTATTTGCTAACATTGCCTTCCTCGTTTGCAGAAGTATTAAGATCACTGTTGCAAAAATTTCTCCAGACGATCCGCCAACATTTGCGACATATAATGCAGGGTCGATAACCTTTTGGTATGGGTTTTATTTCGGTACCAAGCTCCTTTTCAATCCGATGAAGATCAAAGCGATCCTCGTAAGTTATTAGATTGATAGCAATGCCTAAAAAAAAAATTAAAAAGTGAAGATTAAAATGAGTTTGTAAACATTAATAAATATGACATAACGCCATAATAATACAGTAGCCGCTGAAGAACCAGAAAATACTAAGCTGAACAAAACCACCGCCCCTGATCATTCTATACTCGTACCACAGACGTGATTAAAAAATATTAAAATATTGCTCGCAGCTAACAATTAATGTTATCATTGTGGCTATAAAAATGATCCGCTCAGGGCGGCAGGGGGCGTGGCGAAATTTAATTAAATTAATTTAAAATTTATTTAAAAATAAATTACTGTGTCCTGTGTAGCTCTTATAGTTTTTGAGATTCAGGCGCTCATCTGTACGGATGGGCAAAAGTCGACCCGTTTGTGTGTGAGAGCGAGCGAGAGGGAACGATGTTTCTCGAAATGGTTTTTGCTATTAAGGCTATACTAATGATACGATCCAATTCAAATTTGAGCCCCTGATAGATATGGTATAAAAAATATTTTTAGGTGTGAGATATCACATCAGTCTGGGAAAAAAATTTGGTTGCTCTAGCTCTTATAGTATCTGAGCAATGGGCTCCTGCTGATAATTATTTGTATAATTGTGGCTATATTAATGATCCGATCTGAACCTGATTTAGGCGACAAACAAGACGGACGGACAGACATATATAGACTCGGCGATTGATGCTGACGAAGAATATATATACTTTATGGGGTCGGAAACGATTCCTTCTTTGTGTTACACACATCCACTTTTACCACATTTTAAATAATACCCTTTACTCTTCTAGTACGAGTATACAAATTATATCCAGTGTACTTATTATACCCGTACTCGAAAAGTAAAAGGGTAGAAGGAATCGTTTCCAACCCCATAAAGTATATACATATATTCTTGATCAGCATCAGCGGAGACTGTAAGCGCTAGAGCAACCAAATAATTTTTTCAGACTCATGTAATATTATCTGACTGCTACAGGTGAATTTAAAAATTTCCGCCCCCCAAAGAGCGCACATCTGTGGCAACCACAACTTTCCTTAAAAAGTTCTGCCGTAGAAAAAAAAAATATTTTCGAACAATTTCTAAACCCCAAATCTTTTTAGAAAAAGTTGGTATGGTTCCGTGAGAAAAAGTTCTCAAGTTTTATAAACCCTGTAAAAGGAAGTGTATGGCAAAGGCTCTTCGCTGTATTCATATTGGAGAGTCACTGAAATACACGGTCGAAACAATACAGACACTGGTGAATTGACTGCGGAACCAAATTATTGCACAGCACAGGAAAACATTAAACTAATCTTGTCTGAATATTATTATCCTAACATGTTTCCACTCGGCAACAAATTCCTCAGAACACCTTAACACTCTCATAATCAGAAGAAAAAGTAGAAGCAGACCTAGGAACAATAAGATAAAGAGAGGGTGGTCAACAAGGACAACACGAGACAAAAATGGGAGTTTTGCCTAACCTTTGACGTGAAACTAATCTCACTCGACTGACAGACTTCCTTATTTTGGACGCGTAAAACAAAACGACCATCGATGTAACTTACCATGTAAGCAACTTGATAGAAGAGAAAAAAGCTACATTTGAGTACTTCGTGTAGTCCCCCCCATGCGTAAGCTTTCGAGAACTGACTCCATTTAGAAACGCTATTTTTCTACCTTAAACGTGGCCCAAATGCTACCGAGAAGCATAATCTTATATGTACTTTATGCATACTTTATACATGCATTTCCACGTATATAATATATAATAATATACTCTAACTTAAAAGTACTAGCTATACAAATTAAATAAACTGAACGTTTAACGAAAAAGAACGTGTTGTGTCGCCGTTACGCGAAACTACTTTTATACCAGTACTCAGTCGGTATGATTTATGTGGAATTTTCAAATGCTTTATCAGTTTTTACATTTTACATTTTTTTGCTGCATCTGTCATCTACATCAGTTCTCACAACAACACACGTACACTGCGTAGAGAGAATCTGTAGCGGCTATCAACCCTAAATGTCGTTTTTGTTTTTCGGGGGTGGGGCAGTTCGCTGCTGAAAATTCATTTCATCAGTGTGGCTATAATATTAATCCGATCTGAACCAAATTTGGGAATCTGGTAGATATGGTCATTCTCTTAGATACTGCATTTTTCGTTATTTTTCTATCTTCAAAATTGTGGATTTTTCGTCTTTTAGGGCGGCGGGGGGGGCATGTCAAAATTTTGAAAAAACTTGCACTGAAGGGATATTATAGAAGTCTGGACAAAAAGTTTGGTTGCTCTAGCTCTTAGTCTCTGAGATCGAAGCGCTCATTTGTACGAAAAACCAAAAGACTTTTTTTTGTGTGAGTGCGAGAGAGAAGGAACGATGTTTTTTCGAAATGGTTTTCTCTATTGTGGCTATATTAATGATTCGATCCGATTTAGATTTGGGCCCCTGATAGATATGGCCGTTCTCTATGATTCTGCATTTTTCGTTTTCTCTTATCTTCAAGATTGTGGACGCCACAAATGTGCGCCCTTTGTGGGGGCGGAAGTGGGCGGAGCGAAATTTTTAAACACAAGCAACGATGTCTTTAATTTGTCTGATGTTGAAATATCAGATATTTTTTTAAATTGGTTAATATAAACTCATGTGTTAAAATATTTACTTACCCAAGTGACCGAACCGACCAGAGCGCCCAATACGATGTAAATATGTTTCAGCCATTCGAGGAAAATCAAAATTAATCACAACATTTACGGCCTGTACATCAATTCCTCTAGTGAACAAATCAGAGCAAACTAAATTCCTACAAAGACCTTGACGAAAGTCATGAAATACTCTGTTTCTATGTGCTTGCGCCATTTTTGCATGTATATAGTAGCAGCAATACCCAAGCTCTGTAATTTTTTTTTTTAGCTAATAATTCAACACGTTGAGTAGAATTGCAAAATATTATAGACTGGTTAATTTGCAACTTTGAGAATAATGTGTTTTAAACAGTGTACTTTTTGTCGTTCTTGTACAAATGCATAGTACTGAGTGACACCTTTTAGCGTCAGTTCCTCCATAAGGTTTATTTCGTATGGCTCCCGTAAATGCTTCTCCATAAAATTTTTCACAGTCAGTGGAAATGTTGCAGAAAAATAGTAGTATCTGTGGATCCTTTGGCAATTTTAATATAACATGATCCAGCATGCCTTGAAAATCAAGAGATAGTAGTTTATCTGCTTCATCCAAAACTAATATCCTGCAATGAGACATATCAGCAACTTTTCTTATCCATCAAATCCAATATTCGTCCAGGAGTCGCAATAATTAATTGTACTGTAAATAAAAAACCGATTTAAAACTATATAACCGACATATTGAAACGAGAACGAACATATTAAGTCGCCGTTAACGCGCCACTACGTTTATACCCGTACTCAGTCTGTACACATGTGACTTATGTGGAATTTTTAAAATATTTTATCACTTTTTACAATTGACTTTTTTTTCACAGGAGTTTGTACACAAAGTTTGTTTGCTCTAGCTCTTATAGTCTCTGATATCCAGGAGCTCATCTGGACGAATGTTCAAAGTCGATCCTTTGGTGAGTGAGAGAGAGCGAGAGGGAATGATGCTTCTCGAAATAGTTTTCTCTATTGTGGCTATACTAATGATCCGATCCGATTAAGTCGTGGGCCTCTCATAGATGATATGGACTTTCTCTATGATTCTGCATTTTTTTTTTGTTATCTTCAAAATTGTGCTCGCCACGGATTTGCGACCTTTGTGGTGGCGGAGCGAAATTTTGAAAAAACCATTTCTAGGAGTGAGATATCATATCAGCCTGGACAAAAAATTTGGTTTCTCTAGCTTTTATAGCTTCCGAGCAATGGGCGACAAACAAGACGGACGGACAGACGGGGCTATATCGACTCGGCTATTGATGCTGATCAAGAATATATATACTTTATATGGTCGGAAATTATTCCTTCTCTATGTTACACACATCCACTTTTACCACACACTATATACCCTTTTACTCTTCGAGTACGGGTATAATTAAATTAAAATATATAAAAGTGTTTTTCCCAATGGTGTTTTTTGTTTCCTATAAAGTAGTAATGACAAAGATTGTATTTAAAAAATTTATTTTTAAATTAATAACTAATTAATATTTGGTGGGACTACCCTTGGCGTTTATGACACATTTGATCCTATTGCGCATCGAAGCGTATAAAACCTTCAGATTTTCCTTCCTTATATCATCAAAACATACTTTTTATATAGTTTGGCGTAGCTCAACCATAGTTTTCTGCTTCCTTTTTCCTATTTTTGACCTGACCAAACTCAGGACTTAATACCCAATTTCGTCATTAAAATGTTAACCTATCGTTAAAGAAAAGTCAAAATTAGTATAATGCATTTTTTAAAATAGCAAACGACGAAGAATAGCTCGATGACAAGGTGCAGAATCGTCCTGAAAGATGGAATAATCTTCTCTCTCAGTAACAGATTCTATACTGGGCACAACGCCGATGAAAATAATTTCTTTATACACTTTTACATTGACCATACCTTTTACCATTATTAGCGAATCAGTTTTTTTATTTGGATATGCACAGCCCTACCATAATATATGGCTTTACGGTGCTAATAAAGCTATCATCGGAATATCGTTACCCTTTTTCTGCGGCGAACTGTGCGCGCATCACCGCGTCCAATGAGGTTGAATTTTGACTCAGGTGCCCTTGCCACTAGACCCATCTCCTTTAGCCGACGCTGTATAGTTCGAGCCGAAATATATTTTGAAAATCGTTGCTGCACTTAGGAAGCTATCTTAACAGCATTTTGAAATCTATTATGTAGGGTCGTTCTCATAATAATACGATCTTCCCTTATATTTGTTTGATTTTTTTCCCCGATACTTTCTTTTCTCTCCACTTCTCCAGTCTCTCGATTTTTTATAAAATCGTCTCAAGGAGCTTTCGTTGAACTTAGTTTTAAGCGCTATTTTACGAATTGAAACATTTTGTTCAGCCAATTCAATCATTTTTGACTTTTCAGTCACCGTCATCTGCTTTCCCGTAGGCATCGTTTTTTGAAGACTTCAAAAGTTAAACGGTCTTTAAAAAGGTGTTTCCAGCAACTAAGATGTCGAAAACCACACAAAATCAGAAGGTAACATTCACGGGGACTCACAAAAAAAAATAGCCGAATCGAATAAAATTTGGGGAAACACCAGTCTTCCAAAGTCAGAAATTCATGAAAAGCGCGCTAGCTTAACACTAAGATAAATTTTGTGCTATATGGGGCGTTTTTTTTTAATGGCGTTTTTAAAAAATAAAATATGGAGTTATGTTTTTATGACTCCTTGCATATTTAAGGACAAGTAAGATGAACAAAATGTATTATTTTTAGAATTTGGTCAGGATTTTTGAAAAAAAAGGATTGTTGGTTTTTTATGACTCCTTGCATATTTAAGGACAAGTAAGATGAACAAACTGTATTATATTGGAAAAAAAGCATATTTGAGGAGCTCACAAAAGTAAGTTGCAGGTTTGAATAACGTAATCGTCAAATAGAATTCCATACAAAATCCATTGATGCAAACAATCTAACGCCTTGAAAAAATGTTATGGGCTGCGGTTGGACCCTATCTGCATTTTGAAAATAACGTTTCAGCTTTACAATGAATCCACTAAAGGTTCTTGTCTGGAATGCTAAATGCATTGCACGAAAAGCTAATGAGTTGAGCTCTTCGCCAAAAACAACAGCGTCGACGAAAAAGAGTTTATTTAGACGGAGACGAAGATGACACGAGGGGATACATTAAAAAGTACATATATATCAAATCAACGCGTTAGAGGAGCGGGTTTATTGGGTCATTTAAACATACAGCCTATAAATGTCATCATTAAAAGTAGCCACAGGACTGTGTGAGTTTAGCGCATTTACTGCCCTCCAGAAATCAGAATGACGCCTCGAAGCCTTCTGATCTCCAGGCCAGAGAGCTTTTGACACGGAAAAAGGAGACTCCAAAGACGAGCAATCCGATCTCAAGACCCCAGGCACATAGTTTTCCGCACCATTTGGAGCTCAGGTTTGGCAGAGAGACCCATGATTGCCTAAAGACACATCTTTAAATGGCCTTACCCATCAACCCAGCCAAGGTTGAGGAGATTAATGAAGTCATCAAGTCACTACCGAGGAAGAAGGCTTCTTGCATTGATATGGTCTGCAATACCACACTAAAAAGCTTTTGCCTATTTGGGCGTTAATCTTTAACGCCATGTTAAGGCTGCAGCTCTTCTCTAAGCAGTGGAAGTTGGCAGCAATCCTGATGATCCATAAGCCTAGAAAAGCTGAAGAGGATCCTGAGTCGTATAGTCCTGTCTTTCGTATCTAGGGTGTGGGAGATTCCTTCCTTCCTCGGCCAATCGACTTGGCGAAATTATCAAAACAAACCATATTTTGGCGGATTACCAATTTTGTTTTCGGGAGGCATTGAGAGCACAGATAGACAAAGCACTGTAGTATGCAGCACCTTTGATCACCTAGAATACTAAAATGCTGTCTTCATTAAAATGCTGCAAGTCGGTCTACTATGCTAAATAAAAAAGATCTTAACAGCCCCGTGCTACAATGTTCTACGATCCTAATTGGAATGTCGTCAGTTTATGATCAGGGTCAGGAAAACCTGACTGCTTAAAATAGGGACCAAATGGACCAACAGAAACAGGCAAGGTATTATCGACTTCACGCTAGAAAAACGTCTAACTATTGGCCCCCATTTAAAAGCTAAGACCAAAAGGTGTGGGCAAATGATGCAGGAAAGGCAGTCTACGTTCATTGTTTAACCCGCTCTGGCTCTACGGTGTGCATATTTGGGGAACAACAGCACACAAGTAGATACAGTGACAGACTGACAAAACATCGCAGTATGTTCGCTAGACAATTTCTTCTCGCCTTTTAAGACTACTTTATCTTTTTAAAAAATTAAATAATAATTATATTACAAAAATACCTTTTTTTTTGATATATACGCAAAATGTCGTCTTTCAGAATGGTACCTCCAGTGGTGACCATTACTCGTATATCAAGATGCTTTGCTAATTCAATGCATATTTGTGAAGTTTGTAAGGCCAGTTCACGGGTAGGAACCATCACTAATGCTTGTATATAGTCTTTCGTTGGGTCTATTTGCTCTAAAACTGGAATACAATAAGCTCCAGTTTTACCAGTTCCATTTTTGGCACGAGCTAGTACATCTTTTCCACTCAAAGCAATAGGTATAGCAGCCTCTTGAATAGGAGAGGGACGCTCCCATCCTTTTTCGAAAATACCCATAAGTAATTCTCTTTTAAGGCAAAATTCTTCAAATTCGTTCCCACGTGTATCGGTCACGTCCTAAAAACATAAAGGTAAAACATATAAATAAACTTAACACTCATTTGTTGACAACAGTTAATAATAACTCCTTAAAAGTACGATGGTCGTCTGAAAATAGGTTTCCGAAACCTACACGATTATAAGTAAATCAAGAACACAATTTTAACGAGATAGGACGTACTGTGTCGCTGTTGCCGCGACACTACTTGTATACCCGTACTCAGTCTGTACACATGTTAATTATGTGGAATTTTTCAATGTTGTATCAGTTTTTACATTTTACATTTGTTTGCTGCATCTGTCATCAACATCTACATCAGTTCTCACAACAACACATATACACTGCACGAGGCAGAGTGTGTGAGCAGTGTGTGAGTGTGAGAGAATTAGTAGCGGCTATCAACCCTAAACAAAAATGTATATTTTGTTGCAGGGGTTGCGGGGGCTCGCTGCTGACAATTCATTTCATTATTGTGGCTATAATAATGATCCGATCTCGACCAGATTCGGGAATCTGGTAGATATGATCATTCCTACGGTACTGCATTCGTTTATCTCTATCTTCAAAATTGTGGACTTTCATCTTTTGGAGGAGCGGAAGGGGGCGTGGCGAAATTTACTGAAGTGGTATCACAGAATTGATACAGGAGTGATAATAGCTAGAGCAACCAAACTTTCTGTCCAAACTCCTGTGTGATATCACTTCAATACAAGTTTATTTTAAAATTTCGCCCCGCCCCCTTCCGCCACAACAAAATACGAAAGTCCACACTATCTTCACAGAAGTCTAGACAGAAAGTTTGGTTGCTCTAGCTCTTATAGTCTCCGAGATCGAGACGAAAAACCAAATCGTGAGTGCGAGCGAGAGGGAACCATGTTTTTCGAAACAGTTCTCTCTATTGTGACTATAATAATGATCCGATCCGGTTCAGATTCGGGCCCCTGATAGATATGGTATTTCTCTATGATTCTTTTCGTTTTCTGCTATCTTCAAAATTGTGGACGACACAGATGTGCGCCTTTTTTGTGGTTGCGGAAGTGAGCGGCGCAAAAATTTTGAAACACTTTTCTAGGGTGAGATATCACATCAGACTGAAAATAAAATTGGGTTGCTCTAGCTTTTATAGCCTCCGAGCATGGAGGACGGACATGGCTATAACGACTCGTCTATTGATGCTGATCAAGAATATATACAGCTGTGTTCAAAATAATAGTAGTGCTCCTCAACATATTTTTCAAAACCATTTTTTTTTAACACTTCCAGTCATACAAATGAAACAAATGATACCTTTTTAAATAGATTGGAATGTAGACATTAGAAAACCGAAGAAGTTTCATTACATTTGCGTTCCAATTTCTTCTGATTTTGGACGTATACCCATGAAATCTGCTGTTCAATAAAATAGTAGTATTTTTTATAAAATCGAAAAAATCAACGAAACTCAATTTAAAACCTACGATTTATATTCCTCATGTTTCTTGAGCTTTAATATATAGCTTTTAATCAATTTTGTTGACATTACGGCCATACACCGGTCTGGCATGGGGCCAATAGGATTTCAGCCAATAATGCTTAACCCACTTGCCAAAACTTTTAGCCTGGTTGAAAGATTTGCAGTTGTAACAATGTATTTGACATTCCCCATAAGTTTTCGATGATATTGGGATCAAGGGACTGATTTGAACATGGCAAAACGCCGATATTTTCGGAGGAGACCCAATTCCTAGCGGGCTTTTTGTGATGTTTTCAGGTCATTATCATGTTGAAAGATCCTTTATAAAAGCATTTTTCAATTTTAATATGAACGTTAGGTATATTAAAGTATATCTGCATACTCAGTTTTTGTTAAATACTCCAACGCCAGACTATACCGTATTAGTTCACATGAGCTGAGCCCCATAGTGCTCAGCCACGCATATCAATGCTATTTTTTTTCCAGTTTTTGGGGAAATCGGATTTTTTGAATGCCAAACATATTCTTTGGCGTCTATCTTACCATATAATAAAACTTTACCCTCATCTGTCAAAAGTATTTTCCGTGACTGTGACTCAGACCAGCCCACAAGCGTTTCTGCTAACTTGAGTCGTGGGCCTATGTGCTTTATGACCAAAACGTGTAAGTTTCAGGACTTTTTGGACTTAAATAATGTGTAATCAGTTGTCTACGAACTGTCACATCACTTTCAAAGCGATATACAATTTTTTTTCATAATTTTTGAGGATACTAAAGGTTGGGTCTTGCCAACAACCTTCGTCGACCTGATGTCTCCCCTTCTGCACCGAGCAATGATTTCTTTTACGCTCCTAAACCGAAAGTACCGCTATTTCCAAAAATGGTTTTCATCATAAAATATAACAACTAAATTGAGCTTACGGATTGTGACTCTTTTAAATTAATTTCTATCTTTTTTTTCATTTTTTTTAAATAAATCTATCCCAGCACTACTATTTTATTGAACAGCAGATTTTATGGGTATTCGCCTAAAGTCAAGTAAAACAAGAAAGTGGAAAGCAATTGTAACAAAACTCTTTTGGTTTTCTAATTCCTACATTCCAGTCTATTCAAAAAGGTATCATTTGTTTCATTTGGATGACTGGAAGTGTTAAAAATAGGTTTTGAAAATATGTTGAGGGGCACTACTATTATTTTTGAACACAACTGTATATTTCATGGAATCGGAAATGATATCTTCTCTATGTTACACACATCCACTTTTACCACAAATACAATATACCCTTTTACTCTTCGAGTACGGGTATAAAAATAAAGATCACTTTAGGGGCTGTCCATATATTACGTAAGCACGTTTTCGATTATTTTTGACCGCTCCCCCCATGATATTTAAAAGTAATCATTCAAGGAACACCACCACTCTGATTACGGACACGTAAACATTAAGTCAGTTACCCCTTTAATTGAAGACTCACACTTTATTATATATTTACTTACTGTTGTTTTAAATCGATTATCCTTTGGAGGTAGTTTAAGCTTCGATTTCCAGCCCATATCGTCACTAATGTTGCCAAAAATTTTTATGGTCATTTATTATGCTAATAAGACAAAAGGTATAGATTTATTACGTGAAACAGATATTATATTAAAGTCCATCTAAGATGATATTGTATTTGCATTTTTTTACATTTTGAAACGAAGTTATTTGCACTTCTGTTGTAGAAACCAATCTTCGACCAAATGGAAAATAAAGGCAAGGTATTCCAAATATGTATATCAACAAAATAACAACATCAGCTGTTCGCATGAACATCTTCAAAATTGTGGACGCCACCAATTTTGGTCTTTTGTGGGGGCGGAAGACGGTGCGAAATTCTTAAATACACTTGTAGCAGTGAGATATCACATGAGTCTGGAAAAGAATATTGGTTGCTCTAGCTCTTATAGTCTCTGAACACTAGGCGCTCAACAAGACGGACGGACAGAAAGACATAGGGCTATATCGACACGGCTATTGATACAGATCAATTATCTATGTATGTACATATATACTTTATGGGGTCTGAAAAGTTTCCTTCTCTGCGTTACACAAATTCCCTTTAATACAAATACAATACACCCCTTAACTCTTCGAGTACAACGTACAACGTACAATAGCGACATTTAATATTTGACGATTGATTTTATGAAAAATTTGAAAGTAGATAAAGATTAATCAGACTAATCAGGCTTCCGTTTTCACTTTTGCAAAAAATTTGCGATTTACTTTTTAAAACGGAAAGTTAGGTGCTACCGGATTCGGAAAACGTAAAACGCAAAAGTAAGTGAAAACCGTAGCCTTCCTGAATGTAATAGTATTATTTTAATACCTATAACTTCAAGTATTAAAATTCGTTTATATTCAAATACCAGATAAAGTTAATAAATAAGCTCCTCAACGATGTGTCTTGACATGGGCGATATAGGCGGGCGTGGTCGGATTGCCTTGATAGTTTTTTGTATTGTACTAATATGGAAGTAGTACTGCCGCAAGTCTGCTTTTGAGAGACTTCCAGTATTACGAATTGAACAAGTGATACCTTTTTTTACCCTGAAGAAATCTCATTGCATTTGAATTCCATTTTCTTTTACAAGGCCTAACACAAATACCAATCAAATCTGCTATTTATAGAAATATTTTTTTACGAAAATCGAAAAATGAATTAAAACTTAACTGCAAATGCAATGAGATTTCATTCGAGTGTGCCGCAACTCACAACTTTCAGGACTGTTTTTGAGAAAGTTTTAATGCGGTTTAACCCTGATGAAATCCCATTGCATTTGCATCTATTTCCATGACCACAGCTGTACATACAGCCAAATAATATTAGGGCCACTCACAACATTTTCAAAACCACTTTTTTAACACTTCCCTAGTCATCCAAATGAAGCAAATGACACCTTTTTGAATAGACTGGAATTAAGGCATTAGAAAACCAAAAGAAATTTCGTTACATTTGCTTTCCACTTTCTTGTTTTACGTGACTAGACGAATTCCCATTAAATCTGCTGTTGAATAAAATAGTATTACTAGGATAAATATATTTAAAAACGAGAAAGAACGTACGGAGTCGCTGTAAACGCGACTCTACTTTTATACCCGTACTCAGTCAGTACACATGTGATTTATGTGGAATTTTAAAATGTTTCATCATTTTTTACATTTTACATTTTTTTGCTACATCTGTCATCGACATCTACATCTACATCATCTACATCAGTTCTCACAACAACACACGTACACTGCACGAGGCAGCATGTTTGAGCGTGAGTGTGTGTGTGAGAGAATCTGCAACCACAATCAACCCCAATAAATGACTTATTTGCAGGAGTGGGGGGAATTGCTTCTGAAAATTCATTTGATCATTGTGGCTACAATAATGATCCGATCTGAACCAAATTCGGGAATCTGGTAGATATGGTCATTCTCTACAAAACTGCATTTTTATTTTTTCTATCTTCAAAATTGTGGATTTTTCGTCTTTTGGGGGCGGAAGGGGGTCGTGGCGAAATTTTGAAATACACTTGTTCAGGTTTGGTATCACAGGAGTCTTGGCCAAAAGTTTGGTTGCTCTAGCTCTTATAGTCTCTGAGATCCAGGCGACACAAAATACAAAAATCCAAATCGATTCGTTTTTGTGTGAGTGCGAAAGGGATGGAGCGAAGTTTTTGCGTATGTTTTTGTCTATTGTGGCTATATTAATGATCCGATCCGATTCAGATTTGGGCCCCTGATAGATATGGGCTGTCTCTATGATTCTGCATTTTTCGTATTCTGCTATCTTCAAAATTGTGGACGCCACAGATGTGCGCCCTTTGTGGAGGCTGAAGTGGGCGGGGCGAAATTTTGAAACACTTTTCTAGGAGTGAGATATCACATCAGTCTGGAAAAAAAATTTGATTGGTCTAGCTCTAATAGCCTTCGAGCAATGAGTGAAAAACAAGACGGACGGACAGACGGACAGACGGATGGACAGACATGGCTATATCGACTCGTCTATTGATGCTGATCAAGAATATATATACTTTATGGGGTCGGAAACGCCTCCTTCTGTGTGTTACACACATCCACTTTTACCACAAATACAATATACCCGTTTACTCTTCGAGTACGGGTATAAAAAATGAAAAAAAATTAAAAGCTTACTTTAGTTGTTATATATTATGATGAAAAATTTTTTGTGAAATATCGGTACTTGACAGAAAGATACGGAAGCCAAAAATTTCGTCGGAAGTAATCCTTAAAAATTGCACTACGTGTTTAGTGCGTCAAAACCAGTACGAATAACTTGGGTGAAGGGGTGTGCCGAGTTCGTTAAGACAAATCGACTGTACGATTAATTTATTTGTGTAAGAAAGGGACTTATTTGCATTAATTAATTTTCATAAGGATACCATAATAGATAATTAAAATGTTTGTTTTGAACAGATAGTTGAAATATTAATCTTTGATAAATAATTGATTTGCTCTGTTGTGTGTACGAATAATATGTAAGCCCCACGCAATAGCAAATCACAAGTTTTAATTTTGTATAAAGATTCGTCAGAGAAGTACTTTCACATGATCAACATATTTAAAGCATTTCCGCGTGCAAAGCAATGTAAAAGTGCTACCATTAAGGGTTCAAAATCAAAAATATAAATAATTTTATATTACATATTTATGTATAAACCTTACAATCAAATTTATGACACATATAAATCATGTAATTCATTGCAATTTTTTTTGAAAGGGTACAAAAAGTGCAATGGAATGAGATTATAAACATTTGTTTTCCGCATGAAGTTAATAAATTAAATATACAGCTTAAATCCTTTTAATAAGTAAAAATAAAAAAAAAACACGAATCAAAAATAATACATATGTTCCTTAAAAGTAAATTAATTAAGTAAAAATACAGTATCTACAGATACTAATATTTTAGTAGTTATTTTGGCATTAAGCTTGTTTAGATATATACTATACAAACCCTTTGTTAGATAAATTAGTGTGGCCAGAAGATACATTTTCCGTCATCATAATTCACAGATTAGCCCAATGTAATTAGCTGGAATTTCACAAAAAAAGAGGTTTCGCTAGTAACAGCATATACAAATTTATTTATATTGATTCGGATTTATATGCAACGAAGGCCCAAAACATTAAAAGATTTTTTAGTCGCCTTACAACATGCTGTCAATAGTACCAATAACAAATAACTCTGAAATTGTTTTCTAACATATATATAGGCATAAGTCTTACGTTTGGAATATAAAAATGAAACAAATGCAATGACAGCGGCTCTTGGCCTTCACACTGGAAACCATTCATCTACCAGTTATTCCACCGAACTTTTGGGTTGACCTGAATTGGCACGTTCCTATGCACGAATATGCGAGGAAACTTTATTAGTCAATTCCCTCAACCTGCCCACGGAAGCGTCAGCCTTTTCCAACCCAAATATTCCTCTGATGTGTGCCTGCAACAAAAACGTTTATTGTATATTGATATAATTAGCTTCATGTATCTGCAAGGAGCTGAAAGTATTCACGGCCGCGTCATTTAATCAGGAACATAGATGTTGTAGCTTCTCGATGGGGGTTAGCTCGTACTCCTTGTCAATAGCCGTGGCGAACATTGAGAAATTGGCCCACTCCGTAAGGATTCCTCTGAATTTGGGCAGCTCTAGATGAGGTTCCCCTGAGATATGCTTTGTTTCATTACAGTGCTCAGAACTTTTAAAACTCAAGCAAAGTTTTTTTTCCCTGAATCGTGAAATATCAACAAGGGAAACTAATATAATTATATATTGCGGAGTCTAGTAGTAGTCTAGAATATAGGTTATTGAACAGGTCTACATTATGGCCTTTAATTGGCCATATTCTAGATTACTGCTTAGTTTTTTTGAAAATGGCTTAGCATTGGCTGCTCGAGGCCGCAGAAAAAAGAGCTTCTAATGGATCTCTTCTGGTAAACTTTAATTTTTGCGGGATTGCGGGACTTTGAGACTTTAAGAATAGACCTTACGATCCTCACCAATAATGTATTCTCTGTACACAGAGCGAAACTTTTAATGTATTTCGTTCTCAAACAGTGTAACGAAAATCATTGTGGTGCGCTGGGCGTACTCAGCTTGTGGGTTCGTCACAACCATATTTATTATATTGTCTGTCCAACAAAATGAAGAGAACGTACGTGTTGAGGCGCCGTTAAAGAGACACATCTTGTATATCCGTACTTAGTCAGTACACATGTAATTTATTTGGAAATTTAAAAAAAATAAATCAGTTTTTTAGATTTTTAAAATTTTTTAGTTCACAATTACAAACACGAACACAGTCATTAATTCTACTAATAGGACGACTATTAAGCGTTTGAGTAATAAGGAATCCATCTAGGCTGGGGTACAACTCTAAGTAAAGCCAGGGTCGAAAATACAGTAATATATATTGTTCGGAGCAGCAGCCTTTAATACCTCTTAAGACATTTTTATATTCTATTCCATGTTCCATCTTCTCCTAATAGCCTTTTCACACTGACGACCATCCACCATCCACCATCCATTTTGGGGATGGTCCGTAAGGTTTTGCCGTTCCGAAAATTTCCCAGTTATTCCACCATCCATCTTGGATGTTCCTAATTCGCACGTTTCTGTGCGGTATTTTTCGATAATTGTCAAATGCAACCATAAATATTTGACATTCACAACAAAAATCGGAATTCTCCACGAAAATGTAAACAATGACAGACAGGAATATATTAAAAACAACAAAAAAAACCCATCAGATCTCACAAAACAGAAGGAGCATCATAAAAAGCAGGAGGATCACCACAAGAGGCAGGAGGATCTCCTCGAGGAGCTGATCCGCACCCAGACGACGTTTCAAACGGATTTTTATGCAATTTTAAGAGAAAACAAACAGTAATAAATTTCTTGTCAGTTTAAATTTAAGTAATTTTAATAAATGATTAAAACTAACTATTTAAATTTATTCTATTTACACAATATGTTGCAATTGCAGATCGTATATGTTCTGCTGAATGATTATAATCAGCAGAAATATTGCTGCGATGGGGCTGTTCTCTCTGCTGACTTAAAATAAGTTCCCAACTTTCATTAATTGAGCTGTTGTGCATGTTTAACATATTTTTGCAAAATACAACAGCACAATATAATGGCACTATTGTAGTAGTTAGTAGTAGTAGTTATAATAAATTTCTTGTCAGTTTAAATTTAAGTAATTTTAATAAATGATTAAAACTAACTATTTAAATTTATTCTATTTACACAATATGTTGCAATTGCAGATCGTATATGTTCTGCTGAATGATTATAATCAGCAGAAATATTGCTGCGATGGGGCTGTTCTCTCTGCTGACTTAAAATAAGTTCCCAACTTTCATTAATTGAGCTGTTGTGCATGTTTAACATATTGTGCAAAATACAACAGCACAATATAATGGCACTATTGTTTTATGATGGCTATCCTTTGGTGTCATTTAGTAGTAGTGAGTGCTTACAAATGACCACAACCTTCCTGGCTTCAGTGTTTTCAAAACAGATATCCATTCTATTATCTCCTCCTCGTCAAAGTTGTCCTCATCATCATCATCCATGTCCAGCAACATGATTAGCTTGTGCAAGAATATGTTTTGCTGCTGAATCACATTTACAACCATTGCAATGTCATTTAAATTCATTTTAATTACAAACGTAAACAAATTTTCACCGCATGCAATTGTGAGCATCAGCTGTTTCTCATGGATGGTGGATGGTGGATGGTGCCAATGTGAATCGGTGTTTCACATCTTTCAAAAAAATTCAACCATTCCCCGGGATGGGCTCAGTGTACAGAGGGCATAAAGCTTTCTTAAATTATGAATTGTCAGGCTCATCTAAATTGCTCTCTTAGTGCGTACATGTACACACCTATGTACCCGCCCTACTGCTTATATTGACGTTCATCGCCCTTGTTGCGAGACACATTTGTACAGCTTACTCACCGAATCGTAGATCGAACAATCAAAATCTTATTAAATTTACCAGCGGAGACTATTTTTCGTAAATGTGGGTATGAGTTGCCCGACGTGATCGCCGTTGACTTATAGTGCGTTAAAAATATTTAAGCAATTCAGTTGAATCATCTTTGAAGGTTTAAAGTGACATATGTGTAAAAAGGTAGCGAACCAAAAGTCGTTGTGACCAACCGTAGCAGTTCTAGCGGCCCACTATTCGTATTCGTTTTCTCTTTCACCGTCTGCTTCAGCCTGCACAATGCACTGTCGAGACCGGCTGCATAGAGTTCTAAACGTGGCCCGTTATTTTTTACTGTTAACGGAGTCACCAACGGATCTGAAGGCTAATTTGTTGTAGCACACATCTTTTTGGAGGAAGTCGATTTTGAGTCGATGTCAAGTGACCTTTCTTCAGCGCGAGCTTGGCAGTCGTTCGAGCAGCAAACATTGTTTAGTCGTTAGTTAGTCGTCGTAATGTCAATTCGATCTCGATTACCTCATCTAGAGCTGCCCAAATTCAGTGAAATCCTTTCGGAATGGGCAAACTTCTTCTCAGTGTTCACCAGTGTTCAGTGTTATTGGCAAGGATTCCGAGCTGACACCTATCGAGAAGCTCCAAAATTTACGTTATATTCTCGTGCAGACTATTCTTCAGAAGCTGGATAAATCCACTTAGAATAGATGGGAGGAGACTTCGTCGAATCAAAGGCTGGCATCTTGGGAGAAATTATCTGGATTTTTGGAAAGAAGATGTCGAACGCTTGAAAATGCGGATCAATCCATGCAAGGACAAGATAGTCAGGTTTGCAAGTCGGGAAAAACCATGAGTACGCATTATAGAAAGTCGTTTGTAGCATCGTGCGCTCCAGTTATCTGTGCATTGTGCGAAGGCACTAACCAGATGATTGCCAATTGTCAACGGTTTACAATTTTATCGCCGAATGATCGTCGAATTAATGCCACGATGCTCTTGTTATGCCTACCAAAGAGCCATCAGCTGAGAGATTCTAAATCTGGTCCCTGCCGTACTTGCAGATCGAAGTACCATACTCTATTGAATTTCATTCGTCCAGCAGCGGCAGTCCAATCTGTTTTCCAATTGAAGCCTCACAGGGACAACCAAATCGTACTGCCATGGTAGCATTGTCGCCCTCCATTCCGCAAGCCCTTATATCCCACAGTCCTCCTTATGCTATGAAATGGGGAACCGTCGTCGTTCTTGTCAGAAACAGCTTTGGAACGTTCGTGCCATGTCGCGCACTTTTCGACTCGGGATATCAATGACACTTCGTAACTACTCGTTTAGGTAATCAGCTAAATCTTCGAAAGACCAAATCGCTTGCCGCAGTTTCTATCATAGGAGCTTTCAACCGAATGTATCTCGGTGGATTTCGTTCTGAAATCGTGGATTTTAGAGTTCACCACTTGCATCACTGCCGCATCGTGGATTTTAGAGTTCACGACTTGCATCACTGTCGTCGTTGCCAGAAAGTACCTGTACCTGTACCTTCGAATATCCAGCTTGCTGACCCTTCCTTCGTTATAAACCGCAGCGGATTGACCTGCTCATCGAAGCCGGATTTTTCTTTGAGTTGCTGTGTGTGGGACAAATTCAGCTGGCACCTGGACTACCGTTGCTGCAGAAGACTCGTCTCGGATGGATTCTCTTTCGTGGTGGGCACTCGGCCCCCAATATCTCTTTGTTTGCCACAGCCCAATCTTCGGATGACGGGCACTCTGGCGGGCACTCGGCTCCCAATTTCTCGATGTTTATCGCAACCCCATTTTCGGATGACACCAATAACAGCACTCGGCTCTAAGAGTTGGTACGTCAATTTCGGGAACTGGAGCACATCTTTGAGCCGATAGCTAGGGCAACAAAGGAGGAGCTGCACTGCGGAGCACTTCGTCAACCATAACACTCGTTTACCCTCAGGGGAATATACGCTTGCCCATTAAGCGAAGTTTAGAGTCCTTGGGCGATTCTTATTTGCAAGCAAAGCGACGGTTGGAAAATTTGGAGCGGAAGTTCGTGCTTAATCCAGGTCTGTATGCAAAATAGTACTCATTTATAAAACATGTCTCCGGTGCCAAATGAAGAAAGGCACAAGTGCAGATATTTCTTACCGCTTTATTGCGTCATTTAAGAGGACAGCTCCACGACAAAGCTGAGAGTCGTCTTCGATGGCTTTGCAGTTACCACATCTGGTCTCTCGTTAAATAATCTGCTCAAGTCAAGTCCCACCATTTTAGACAAGCTGTTTCTCACTCTCATTCGTTTTCGTACATTTTCCATTGCTCTTTACAGATGATATCGGTAAAATGTATGGCTGCGTGCGTATTTCAATTGCGCACACCATGCTCCAACTCTCCTGATGTACTTCGTGAAGTCCCAGCGGACGAAAAAGAAAATGTTCTGACCAAGGCGCTTTGACTCATTTTCCCTCAAATCGGTGTTGGCAAGCGCAATAAACGTTCGGTGCTGTCAATCATTGCAAGGTGCTATGATCCTATGGGATTGATTGGGCCTACATTGACAATGCGAAAATCATCATGCAGCACATGTGGAGAGACAAGCTGCTTTGGGACGAAAGTCTTCCACAGCCTATGGAATCGACTTGGACTGAGTTTTTGCAAGGACTTCACCACCGTTGGTCACGCAACATTTCCTCGCTACATACCGCAACTTAAGGTAGGGTTTGAATTGCATGCTTTTGTTATGCCGGCCTGCAGGCCTATGGGGCTTGTATCTATGCTCGTTTGTTTAAGGATACCACCGCTGAGGTACATTTGCTAATAGCCAATCTACTTCGCGAAATCAGGAAAATGGATGCCTTTGACTGCCCGATCAATTATTCAGTATTGGTCGGATTCAGCTGTCGGTCTGTCTTGGTTGCGAGAGGAAGCATCCAAATTCAACGTTTTTTGTAGCTAACAAGATCTCTGCAATACAGCAACTTACTAGGTCCAACTTTATGTGCCAACTGGGATGAACCCGGCTGATATTCTTTCAAAGGGAGCAGCACCTCAGGAGCTCTTGCAGTCTAGGTTGTGGATGAGTGGACCATCCTTCTCGCAAGGCGAAAGAAGTTTCTGTCCAAAAAATTGCTCGCTCGAAGTTAATCATCCGGAAATTAGGCATCGAGTATTGCTGTCGTCTGAGCGTGTCGATATCTCGCTATCGTTCAAGTACATCAACTCATTCGGAGTCATGAAACGTGTGTCTGAACTACGTTCAGAAGTTCATAATTAAAAAATAATCGTCTTATCTCTCGTCTGAAGACCAAAGGATCACATATGCTATGTCGCATCGTTCAGCGGGCCCACTGGTATCCTGAGTATCTTTCTCTGCGAAAGGTAACTGTGTGGAGCCTTCCAGCAGCATTGGTTTGATTCGTGTTGGTGGTCGCTTGCGGCACTCAACTTTAGTCTTCGATGCATGCCACCCAATCGTTTTGCCGGGGACCAGCCATTGACGTTCGCCATCATTACACACTTTCATCGGAAGCATCACCACGCTGGTCCGCAGTCTCTACTGGGATAAATTCGTTTGCAGTTCTGGACCATCGGCGGCATGAAAACCGTTGCTCGAACGTTGCGAAAATGCATAATTTGCTGCAGATGCAGACCTCGTCTGGTGGAACACGTCATGGTTGATTTACCGTATTATAGAGTGCAAGATTATCCTGCTTTCAGCATCACTGGAGTTGACTACTGTGGTCCCTTCTATGACAAGCCAAATTGGCGTAGTCGAATGCCTACAAAAAATACTACATTAGCGTATTCATCTATTTTTGCAACAAAGGCCGTCTGGTTGAAATTGGTGAAAGACCTCACAACTGCTGCATTCTTGAGTACTTGCAAATGCGCAAGGAACGACTTAGAGGACCTTCGCGGCTGCTTATGAGCGAGAAGCATCGTGATGAAGTTCACAAGCATTGCATCAACAATCGTTTCGATTGGCTATTTATACCACCTCGCTCGACACTTTGAGAAATTATGGGAGGCAGGAGGCACTTCTATCGCTCCATGGGATGCGGACATTGGTCTGCCAAATCCAGGCTATACAAAATTCTCACACTATAGGCTATACGCACTTTCAGAAAACCCTTAGGAAATTGTCGTCCCAAGACCAGGAAATTGTATATTTGGTCGTCCGCTGATGGAGTTTCCTGAGCCGGACGTTACGGCTTCAAGCTTCAACAGACTAGATCGTTGGCAACGTGTCGCCTGTGCCCAGCAGATCTTTTGGAAGCGTTGGAGTGATAAGTGAGGACACCATCTGGAAACACTCGTCGAGCTGTCAACAAGCTGTGCGTCCTACACGTTAAGGATCCTGATAAAAGCCCTGGTCTTTCAATGGGGAGTATGCTCGGAGCAGCAGCCTTTAAAACCTCTTAAGACATTTTCACATAATCCTCCATACATCTTCTCCATACATCTTCTCCTACAACTCTCTTAAATTATACATTGTCATTTAAATTTCGCTCTCAGTGCGTACACGCACACTCCTTTGTACCAGCCCTACTGCTTACATTGTAGTGCATCGTCCTTGTTGCGAGACAGTCAAATGCAACCGGTAGAATTGTCTTTGCCTTTAACACATTTTTACAGCTTACAAAAGATCCTGCGCAATCGACGGGCCCTTAGAAGACTACTGGGCTACGGGGGCACCTTTGATCAGCTACAGGTATACGAGGGTTGTGGGTACGGGCAAAAGATCTAACAAAAGTAACTATACATTCGCCGGGCGGCACCGTTTGAAGGTTACTTAGCTACTGGTCAACGATCCCCAAAAATGTCTGGGCAGTCCGGATGGCACGTTTGGTATCCTTCGTAGTTGCTCTCGGCTTTCTGCTCGGCGTGGGTGTTGGTTGTTGCTGCTGTTTCCATGTTTTCCATTGCTCTATCCCTCTCGACTCGGCTTGTCGATGACGTCGGCCGCCGCTGCTCTCTTGCTTCGGCGATATTGTCTGTGGCTGAGCTTTGCTCTCTCCGTCGGCGGAGCTTATTTTTTTTGTGTCTGCGCAATGAAGCTTTTCCCTGACGACCGAGTGATCACCGTCCGCTGCTTCACAAGCTCTCCTTGCTTCGGTGGGTCCGTATTGCGACGGCGACTGCGCGGCGTCGGTCTATTTTTATCCTGAAGCAGAGTTCGTCATGTATTTCCTGCCGTCGATAGTTAGATAGACCGTGATGTTGCTGATAAGGTCCACGGGCAACTGTTGGTCTGTTCTCCACGGCGGCTCGTCTCCATGGGATACGGGTGGGGGAGTGGTACCGGTTGGATGTCGGAGTGCTGCTTCCACCTCGCCTCGGTGTCTGTCGGGACGGCAGGGGTCCTGGTTCAGCCATCCTGCCACGGCTACCAACCGCGGGTTCAGTGGGTTTCGGTGCTAAACTGTGAAAGCCTCCTATAGAACAAGGAAATAATACGGCCGCTGGTAGCTCGACGGACCGTCTGGGTCGAAGTTTTTGCTGTTTTCCTGGGCGGTGTTTCGAGCTATGGTCGGTGACCTGCCTTGCGGCTGCTCCTCGTCGCTAGAGCGCTTCGTCGGACCTTCGTTCGCTTCTATGGGTTTGAACGATCCTTCCGTTGTTTAGCCGTTTCATGTCGGTCCAGTCTAGGGAGGACACGCTGTAAGGTTAGTGCCTGCCTGACTTATCAGTAATGGAAATGGCTGATCCCCCTATTTTACTTGATCGGTGCTTGTGAGAATGTTGATAAATTGGTACCTAACTAATCTCGTAAGGGTATTTAGACGTATAATAGCTTATACCTTTGAGCTTTCTGGGTTTACCCCTTTCGAAACGAGGACGTTACGATAGCGCACTACCGTAAATGGCCCGGCGCATGACCAAGTTTGGGCATGAGATCACGCTACCAGTCTGATCCGTTAAGAACAAGGTGGAAGCACGAGGAGACGCCGATGGATTCACCGTTGTTGCTAAGCAGCAGCGCGGATTCCCGCGTCATGGGAAGGGTACAAATGGAGCCGAGCGACTGCAAGGGACAGTCACTCGAGGACCAGTATTCCAGCTAGTGCGCGAATCAGAGCGAGCGTGATCAAACGCTGTGCCTTCGTTAACCTACGTTTCAGAGGAGGAATCAAGTGAATAAGGACAAAGGAAGAGTGAGTACTAGCGAAGGGTCAGAACGCCCAGTCATAGCCTACGGGAGCCACGCCTAGCTAGAGCGGCGGAGTTCGCGGGACCCCCGAGTCGCCCTAAAAAGGCCAGAGGAGGCCCTGGAGGGTATAAGTACGCCGCAAGGGGCGCACCAAGGGGAATCGGTGTTTTTTTTGTATTCATTTATTTTATTTACTCTAAAGTACTCATACCTTATAACAAAAAAGTATAATATAGACAGTTTAGGAAGGAGTCTGCTCCTTCCGCCTTCTCTCAATGGACCTGAGTGTTTTCATAACACTCGCGGCGAACACCGCTGCTGCTTCTCAAATCCTCTGGTCTGCCAGCATCAGCAGCACCAGATTTTCCACGCTTACAGAGCAATGGCTTCCTGCTCTTGCCGCTCGTATCCGAACTTGTGGCACACGAAGAGGACGTGCTGAGCGTCCTCCACAATTTCTGGCTGGCTTCCTGGCGGGTTTCCGGCGGGGGGCGGAGCCTGCTCCACTACCGATCTTCCGCCACTGCTGGCTGGCTTATCCTTCGTCACGGCTCTGTTTTCTCGGCAGCCTCCTTTGTCCAGACTTTCATCGTCTTCTTCTACTTGTCAACAATCTGAGGTGCTCAGGGAGGCATTTCAAGCATATGATATAAGCGTTATGTCTTTTCTGTCTGACGTCTTCTGTCCTGCTGCTGGAGTGGACGTGGGAGCTGGTGAACGGCTGAGCTTGCTGCCCTTTCCGAACGCCTATGTCTCACCTATGTCACCTTTGTCTTCAGGCGCCTCTTCCGTCGGTTGGCATGGCGATCTTGCCAGAGCCGATCTGCCCACGAAAGGGTTCCTGGTTTCCATCTCTTCCTATAGACCTGCACTAGGCGGCTTCCGCGCTAGCCGCAGATTTCCTCTTGGCTGAACGATGAGGGATGACTAGGACACCGCATGAGCGGGGGATCAGAGGATGGTCGGAACCGTGACAATTACCCACGTGTCGCGTGGCTGCCTCGAAGTATGGACTTCTTTCTTTACCTCGCGCTCACCCTGGGGTTTTTGCAGAGCTTTACGAGATCGTGCATATTATTTGCTCCACTCTGACAACTGCTGCTTGCTACGTCGGAGTAGTAGCCGATATGTGCCAGCTGGGAGTTTTTTCCGCTATCCAGCACTGTCCGTCGTTGGTAGTTCTTTGGTGAGTCGCGACAAAAAGAAAATTCAAAATTGCGTGTGGAAAAAATGTTTGTTATTGTTCTCCAGCTAGGAGAACTCAGAAGAGAGTGAGAGAACTGTGTATAAGTGTCCCCTTTGCCCCTCCTCACAGGATGGAGCACCGATTACCGCCTGTTAAAAAGCGCTCGGAGATTTTCACCTGTCGCGTAGGCCTGGTTCGGTACATACCCCTTCCCTTTGAGTTCCTCTTTTCTCACACTTTTCCTGTTATTAGGGGGTGAATCTTCGCCTGCAACTTGGCACACTCACTGGAGGATTTACTCGTTTCTCATTTACTACACTCATGCCAAGGGGAATCGGTGTGTGCGGAGCTGTGCGCGACCAGGTGAGCTTAGTCGAGCCCATAGCCACAGCACCAGCGAGGCCACGGTCAAGCCTTCGGCGTAAAGGCAACCTAGGCGACCTAGAAGAATCTTATCAGAGATAAGATACCAATAAAAGAATCCTGTAGCCAGTTATTCAACCTAACCCGTTCGTTCCAGTTTCTTATTGTTTGCGAGGCAAGAAAAACATTTGTTTAAACGAGACTGACGTGCGCTGAGCCAGCCTCGCTGATTCAGACGGGCAGAAATTGTTCGTTAAAACAGGCGCCCAATATGGGACCTCGCGACAAATAAGGAAAAGTGGGCATTTGAGAAAGTCGGTACTGAGCAGGGATTTTGAGTATGTAAAATGGGGAGCTGGCAATGAATCCACTCTCTGAGGAAAGAGGAGTTGACCATGTAATGAACCATGGGAACAATAGACCGCTACATATTTTAGTGAATAAGATACCCTACTCCTCTAAATATAAAAAAAGCGGTACACCTAGAATAAGCTAGAAAAATCACAAGAACTTTCGCAATGGTCAACACACTGACCCACCGTCAGATCGTCGCCACAGCACAAAATTCAACCCACATACTCAAATCGATTTCCGCAAAATCGACAAACCCATACATACTGATCGCTTTCCAAGATGCCAAACAGGCAAAATTGCCACACCACAATCCTTCTGACCCAAAACATACTAACAAACGAGAAATTACGTATTGTGTCGCTGTTAACGCGACACAAATTTGATACCCCATACTCAGTCAGTGCACATGTGATATATGTGGAATTTTTAAATATTTTATAATTTTTTACATTTTACACTTTTTCCTGCATCTGTCATCTACATCTACATCACTTCTAACAACAACATTGCACGGCTGAAAGGTTGTTTGCTAGCTTCTGAAATTTAATTTCATCATTGTGTCTATAATAATGATCCGATCTGAACCAAATTCGGCAATCTGGTATATATGATCAGTCTCTACGACATTGCATTTTTCGTTTTTTTCTATATTCAAAATTGTGGACTTTTCGTTTTTTGTGTGGTCGGAAGGGGCTGGGCAAAATTTGGAAATACAGTTGTCTTGATATGGTATCACAGGAGGACAGCAAGTTTGGTTGCTCTAGCTCTTATAGTCTCTGAGATCCAGGCTACACAAAATACGAAAAACCGAATCGACTCGTTTTTTTGTGAGTGCGAGCGAGAGGGAGCCAGACATGGCTATATCGGCTGTGAAGGAGCGGACGCTCCCCCACATTTTTAGTTTCCCCCGAAGGGATCTTCCCCCTTAAGTTTCCCCTACCCCGCTCCCACGAAGGGATTTGTTTTCACCCCCCTGCCCTTGTTATTTATTTTTATTTCATTGTATTTATTTATTATTTTTAGTGTTAAGTTCATTATCTTTTTTAGGTTAAGGATTAGTTCGTAATTAAAACCACTATTTATCACAATTACACGGCCGAGGCCAATAATCAGCAAAGGGAATCTCGTGATTTCGAGGGGAAAAGGGGGAAAAAACGGTGACCCACGGCCAACACTGGCAACGACGCAGAGCGCGTTAGAGCGAAAGCTCAGCTGAAAAGCTCCAACAACGGTGAGCGTAAAGCTCCGACGCCATGAATATCAACGACGACGAGAGAGATGGAGTAACTATCGACTGCAGAAACGGCAGAATTTACAGTTTTTGGGCAAAACCTCACGTGCAGGGCCCAACTATCATGTACAGCCGAGGCTGGCTTCCTAACCTCCCTAGTAACAGAGGCGCAGCAGCAGCAGTGCCGACAGAGGCGCAGCAGCAGCATCGACGCCAGCCGAACCGCAGCTAGCGGCAGAGGCGCAGCAGCGACACTGCCGACAGAGGCGCGAGATCAGCGGCAGCGCCGACAGAGGCGGCAGTGGATCCGGAGTAGGGAGGAGAGACGCCGCCAGCGCCAGCGGGAGTGAGCGTGGCGCACCCGGGCTATATAATCGGGACCGAGACCCGCAACCGGGACAGTTCACCGCTGACCAGCCGCCAGGACAGATAACCGTAGACCAGCAAGCTGGACAGTTCATCGTAGACCAGCATCCGAGGCAGTTCACCGTAGACCGGCCACCGGGACAGTAGTCAAAGACCAACGACAAGGATCAACCACTACAAGGACCAACGACAAGGATCAACCACGACAAGGACACATGATCACAAGGACAACCAGGAACAACCACGGCAAGGATCAGGACGACAACCAGCGGCGGGGATCAAGACAACCAGGAACAACCACGGCAAGGATCAGGACGACAACCAACGGCGGGGATCAAGACGATCAGGAACCACAATAGCAAGGACCCAGTATCGACCACGGCAAGGACCCAGACGACCAGGTACCACAACTGCTTAAGGTAACCCGTTGACCCGGACCTAGGGGAGCCTAGCCACCAGGAAGCCTCCCCGAACGACCACCCGGCGACTTTGACTTCGAGCGACCCTCAGCCGAAGGATGCCGAACCACACGTCAGGAAGGGATGAAATCTCGTACGCCAGCCTCGCCGACAAATTGCGCAGCTGGGGATTGAAGTTTGACGGACACTCGGACGCGTTGACATTCATAGAACGGCTAGAAGAGCGTGTGGAATCCTATGGATGTTCCTATGCCGAACAGTTGCCCCGAGCCATTTCCGGCTTACTCACCCACAAGGCGGAGGGATGGTTTTGGACCTTCCAGATGCAAGGGAAGCCCTGGACTGAGTTTCGAAAGGAGTTCTTGGACTTCTTTTTGCCCCCAAGGTATTTTCAGCGACTGGAAGACACGATCCGGAGCCGGTACCAACGACCCAATGAGGCCTTTCAGGACTATTTGATCGACTTGCGACTCATGATGCAGCAAGCGCAATACACGCAGGAGCGGGAATTGGAGAGGATTAATGAGAACCTGAGGCCTGAGTACAACTTTTCACGAGGAGACACGAGTTCGAGACCTTGAGGGAGCTCACGCAGCTGATAGTGGCATACGAGACGGCGCGAGACCGCGAACAAAGCCACCCGGCTATCAACCGGCTGGATATCAAACCTGGAATGCCATCGTACCAAGGAAGCGGATCATCGACACCACAGCGCCCCCGCGTTTGACGAGACGCGCCATGCTGAGGCAGCGAACCGCCTGACAACTCAGGCTGGAGATTGTGGGAGACCTATCCCAGGCTGAGGTAGGCTCAGTCTGTCCAAGGTTCTTTCTACAAGAAATTTGTAGAGGTGTTTGCACTTTAGGGCAATGGGGTGGCCGTGAGACCGAAAGTGGAGCGGGCGGAGCGTCGGGTTATCGTGCAGGTAATTCTGTATTCGCACTTGGCGATGGAGGGAAGCGCTGACACCTAAGTTTCGGTGTGCGGTAATATCTTTTGTGCTATCTTACCCGCGTTCGCGCTCGGCGAAGAAATGATGACGCTTCGTTTTGTTGAGTTTCTTTATTGTTTTAATTGTCGGAGGTTGTGTGACTGTGTTGTGGGAGGTTGTGTGACTGTCTATGGTCGACTGATGGACTACCCTCATTGATCCACTGCGCGCGCTATTTAAAGCCGGCACCTGGGGTGTGAGGCTGCTGAGTCCGCGTTTTAGTGGGGTTTATGGAGAGTGGGGGCACCGTTTCGCTGTGATCGCGGAACTTGAGTGCAGTGTCAGATTTCGTGTATTGTGGGTGACCTAGTCGGCGTGTTTTGCTAACATAGCAACGCGGAACTGGGTGCAGTGTATTGGTAGGGTCAGGTGTAGTGTTGTTTTTAATAATAGTCTTATATTATTTAGCTTTTGGTTATATTGTGTGTATATCTTACATTATATATATATTCATTGTGGCGGACCGTTGTGGTCCGTTACACTACTTTCTTCTGGGCGGGTGAAGGTGGTGGGTGTGGTTGGTGTTGGGTTCTTCTGTTATACCTGCCGGCGCCTCTTGGGGTTTGGGACAACCCGCGTCTCCCGGGTTATCGCCCGGATCACCGTGGTGCGGCTGCCCCACGGTGTGTTTTTCTTGTTGGATCAGCTCGTACCGGGTGGTTCGAGCCTCCGTCTCGGGCTCCTCGTTGTCCGAGTGGGGAGGGAGCACCCCGGTGCGGTGTAGTTGTCTTCCTCCTTGTAGTCCCTGAATTGGCCCAGCTCTGGTGAGAGGGGTGGTTGGGGCGAGAACGGCGGCGTCCTTGGTTCTGGGAATTCATCGTCCTCGTAGTCTCTGAATTGGCCCAGCTCTGGTGAGAGGGGTGGTCGAGGCGAGAAGGACGGCGTCCTTGGTTCGGGTAGTCCATCGTCACTAGCGGTGGACCACCGCCTGGTGTATGCCGCGGTTGTGGCGGCAGGTGGTGGGGACCAGAGGTTCTCCCGGGTGAAGCGGGAGGTGCGCCGGCTGTATAGTTGGGTCCAGTCTGTCTCCTCGTCGCTTGTGTCCTCGGTTGATGTCGGCGGTGGCGATGACCCTCTTGACTCCTCCTGAATTGGCCACGTGGCGGCGTCGTGCCCCGACCCGTAGCTCGAGTGGCTTGCCTCGGGGTCTAGAGTCTCGGCGTCCGTCGTGGGCTGGCGCCAGATGTCCTGGGTGTCCTCGGTGGTGATTCCGGGGGTGGTGCTTCGGCTGTAGCCTGACTCGTCGTCGTCCGTGTCGCTCCCGTCTGTCGAGCGGGGGGAGGAGTTCCGGGTCCAAGTAGTGGAGTCCCTGGACTCCTCGTTGTCCGTGTTGCTCCTGTCTGTGGAGCGGGGGGAGGAGTTCCGGGTCCAAGTGGTGGAGTCCCTGGACTCCTCGTCCGATGAACTCAGAATTATTATGGTGTGCTTCATGGTTATGCTGGTTTGGTTGGCGAAGTTGGTTTGCTATTGCTGCCGTCGGTATCTTGCCATGATACCTCGGTCGAGAGTGGTGATGGTTGGCTGTGCTGCCAACCGGGACCGTGGTCAGCACTTTCCGGGTGTCCAGATGTCCGGGCAGCGTCCGCAGTGTGCGACTGCTCCTGCCGCCAATTGCTGGGCGCAGGTGGGGTTTTCTGCTCCTTGCAGAATGTGGCTCCGATGGTTGTCTCGCAGTCGATATCCTCGATATCTGCGCCGTCCAGGAGGTTTGGGCTGATGATGTTGATTTTTGCCAGTGTCAGTCCTAGGATTAGGTTCTGCAAGTCGTCGATGACGATTCTGTTTTTGACCAGCACCCGCTCCGTTCCTCCTGACCTGACGAGGTTATTCATATACCCCGTCAGCTCGTTCAGCCGGGTCTGCATTCTGGAGTTTATTCCAATGTGCTTAGCCTCGGACTCGATGAGCTGCCCCTGCCTGACTCCTGGTGCCCCTATGGTGGATTTCCAATGTTGCCACCAAGGTCCGGATGTGCTCGAGGTCTGTTGTGAGCACGGGGGCTACGCGATCCGTGGAGAATAACTTGGTGGCCTGTTCCACCTGGTCTGCGTATGCTCCCACAGGACCGCGTCGCCGTCAGTGATGGGAATATGGTTGGCGTTCGAATAGTCGCTGATCTTCATTGTCGAGGTTATTGTGGCGGCTGTCCTGGATTAACCAGGATTAACAGGAGTAGCAGCGGCGTCAGTCCCTCTTGGCTTCCACGCTGGCTGGATGATCGCTTGGTGATGTGCATCTTGGGTTGATGTTGATAGTGATTGGTGATGGTTGATGGTCACGGTGGTATTTTTGCCGTTGTGTCTGTTGTCTTCTGGTGGCTTGTTGCTCTGAGGTCCAGATTTATATACCGGCCCGGGGTGATCTTCTTCCTATTAGAAACTTGGTGTTTCGCGACTTGTTTGCCATTTCCGCTGTCGTCGGCGTTTCTACGGGTCGGCGTATCGTGGTGTTCTGGTTGGGGTTGGTGGTGAGGGTTGCTTACGTCTGCTCCGTCAGCGGAATTTGGCGTATTTTGGCCGGGGTTAGCAGTACTGTCGCCCGCGTGTTGCTCCATCAGCGGAATTTGCGGTTGGCATACCCGGGAGTGGGTCAGTAGTACTGTTGCCTACGTTTGCTCCATCAGCGGAAACGTCGGTTGGCATACCCATGAGTGGGTCAATAGTACTGTTGCCTACGTTTGCTCCATCAGCGGAATTGTCGGTTGGCATACCCGGGGTGGGTCAGTAGTACTGTTGCCTACGTTTGCTCCATCAGCGGAATTGGCGGTTGGCATACCCGGGAGTGGGTCAGTAGTACTGGTTCCATCAGCGGAATTGGCGGTTGGCATACCCGGGAGTGGGTCAGTAGTACTGTTGCCTACGTTTGCTCCATCAGCGGAACCGTCGGTTGGCACACCCGGGAGTGGGTCAGTAGTGCTGTGGGTGTCGTTTGCTTCATCAGCGGACCCGCGGTCCACTGCGTCGTGGAATTCTTTTAGGTCGTTGATGTTCGCCACCTTTTGTTTTCGGCTTCCGGGGTTCTGTAATTTCACGATATTTGCCGACGTAAAGCCTTTGACTTTGTAGGGCCGTCATACTTTTGGGGCCAATTTCGCCGCAAAACCGTTGACTGCATTAGATAGGTGATGTTGGCGAATTAGGACTAGTGAGCCCACCGTGGGACGCCATTGTCGGCGGCGGAGATTGTAGTGCCGGGATTGTTCTTGACTTGCCCGCTGGATGTTGTTTCGTACTATTGCAAATACTTCTTTAAGTCGCGTTGCCTTCGCGTGTGCTGTGTCCGGTGGGCTTCCCGTCCCTGGTGTGACTTCATCGTACAGCGAGGTTCTCTCCCTTGTAGCAGGAATGAGGGGCTGAAACCAGTGGTTTCGGAGACGCTGGAGTTGATTGCCATTGAAATCTCGGGTATCATTTCATCCCATGTGTTTTGGTGGTCCTCCACGAATTGTGCGATCATGGTCTTCACCGTCCGATTGGCCCGTTCCGTAGGGTTTTCCTGGGGGCAGTATGGTGCGGTGTGTTGCAAATTCACGCCGGCTGTTTGAAAAAACGTACGAAACTAGCGGCTGGTGAACTGCGTTCCGTTGTCGCAGACAAATCGTTTTGGCACGCAGAAGTGGCTTAGAATGCGTTCCCGAAAAGCTAGCTCTAGGGTAGCTGGGGTAGCTTTCTTAAGTGGCACTAGTTCGGTCCATTTCGAGAAGGTGTCGAAGAATACCAGTAGCATGGTGTTTCCTCGTTTGGATCGGGGCAGTGGCCCGACGAAGTCGGCGCATAGTGTGGCGAAAGGTTCCTCTGCCCTGCGGGTGAGCATCTTACCCACGGGCTTGCGCTGCAGTGCCGTGAACTTTTGACAGCTCAAGCAGCTGCGTACGTACTTCCTCACATCGCAGTATAGGCCGGGCCAGTAATATCGTTGTGCGATTCGTGTGATGGTTTTCCGAACGCCGAGGTGGCCTGCCGTGGGCTGGTCATGGCTTTCCTTGAGGACTCTTTGGCGTCGGTCCTTTGGGACGCAGAGTTTCCATGACACGTAGTCGTGATCGTCAGCTCCGTGGCCTAGATACCTGTAGAGTTCTCCATTCTCGAAGACGTAGTCTTTGTATTTATCGGGTTCCTCTTTGGTTTGTTGAATCCTTCGTGTGAGCCAGGGGCAGGTTGTTGCGTCCTCTTTGATCCTGGCTAGCGTTTCCAAGGGTTGTCGAGACAGGGCGTCGGCGACTACGTTTTGTTTCCCTGCTCTATAGTGGACGTCGTACTGATACTGTTGGAGTTCGAGCGCCCATCTCGCTACTCTTCCGTAGGGGCTCTCCAGAGTGTTCAACCATTTTAGCGCGAGATGGTCTGTTATAACGTCGAACTAGGTAGCAGCGTAGTTTTCGGATTGCCCAAATGACGGCGAGGCATTCCTTGTCGGTGGCGGAGTAGTTTCCTTCGGCCTGGTTCAAGCGCCGGCTGACATAGGCGATGACGCGTTCCTTTCCTTCGATCTCTTGCGTGAGTACGGCGCCTATGCCGAGGTTGCTCGCATCGGTTTGTAGTGAGAACTTGACGTTGAAATCGGGGCAAGCAAGTACAGGAGCGGTCGTGAGTAGTTCCTTTAGTTAGTCGAAGGTCGCTTGTTGATCTGCTGTCCATGTCCATGTTTGTCCTTTCTTGAGTAGCTGAGACATTGGTTGGACTGTAGCCAAGTTTGGAACGAATAGTTCTTTTAGGTTGGTGGCTTGAGTTCTTTGACGGCAGCGATCTTGTCGGGGTCTGTGTGGATACCTTCTTCGCTGATGACGTGACCAAGATATTTGATCCGGCTTTGGAAAAAGGTGCACTTTTTCCGCGTTTATCCGCAGGTTCGCTTTTCGAAGGCGAGAGGACTTTTGCCAGGTTGTGTAGATGGTCCTGAAATCTCGTCCGACGACGACAATGTCGTCTAAATATGCGAATGCGTAGGGTTCCATGTCGGCACCGATCACAGTATCAAGGGCCCGTTGGAATGTTGCTGGTGCAGAGTGTAATCCGAAGGGCATCACTTTCCATTGATAGAGACCTCTGCCGGGGACTGTGAAGGCGGTGGCTTCTCTACTTCCGTTGGCCATGGGTATTTGCCAGTATCCGTTCTTCAGATCGAGGGTGGTTATGAAGCGTGCGTTCTGTAGGCGCTCCAAGATGTAGTTGATTCTGGGCAGTGGATATGCGTCAGGGATAGAGTGAGTGTTGAGTTGTCGATAGTCCACGCACATGCGCCATTTGCCGTTCTTTTTACGTACGAGTACGATGGGGGCGCTGTGCCGGCTTCGTGAGGGTTCGATGAGACCTTCTTGGATCAATTGGTCGACTTGCTCGTCGATAATCCGCATCATGGCTGGGTTCTTTGGGTAGTACCGCTGCTTGATGGGTCGATTATCCCTCATGACGATGGTGTGCTCGGCGATGTCCGAGGTTCCGTGGAGATTATTGAATTTTGGAAGTTCTGCGTCCAGAAATTCTTGGATCTGTGGTGCCAGGTACGGCGGCCATGGCTCGGAGACCGGTTCTGGATCGTGTTCTGAGGGATCGGTGATCTCGGGGCCCGTGGGCTGGCTTGGGTCTTCTGGGAGGATGGTGGTGTCGAACGCATTGGGGGGTTCGATCCTACGTGGGTAGTCGCTTATGTGGGCGACGATCGGGGTAGCGTTGGCCGTGAGTGGCGTAGCTTCGTGGGTCTGGCGGTATATCTGGGTTGCAATTTCTCCAGATCGACGTATGGCCAGGCGGGTCTCAGTGACGACTCTGTTTTCGCAGCGACGACTTGTTTGGGCGACGAAGATTTCGGACGTGGAGTTAGGCATGGCGTGGTGCATGGCGCTAGTGGGCACGTCAGTACGTGGAAGGTACTCCAGTGGGTTGGCGAAGATCGGGGTGACGTCGGCCGTGGGTGCGACAGGGCTGCGGTCGGTGTTTCGGGGAGTCATCGGGCTAGATTCCGGTTCCGGGTGGAGGGTTCTGTGGAAATTAGTTCGATGATTGGACCCGACCAGGGATTTGCGTGGCTGTTTCCCTCGTGGTTTGGTTGTTGCATTGCTGCTGCCGTTGTCTGTGTCGTTGGTCGGGGCTGGTTGTCGGCTCTGAGGTTGTCCGTGGGTTCACCTTCTCCGTTGAGGGTAGGGTGCAGGGGTGTGCGGTGGCTGAACTTGGTCCTGGGCTTCCTGTGTCGAGCGGCTTCAAGTTCGTTGCGTTTTGTCTCGTGGGTGAGATCCTTGTGGTGGGTTCGAGGTGCGTGTGCCCCGTAGGTTGCTTTGTTCCTGGGCTTCCTGTGTCGAGCGCCAGGTGCGTTTGTGCTTGTCTCATGGGTGAGATCCTTGTAGTTTGGTTGTGATGGGTGTTCCCTGTGGTTGGCTTAGGACGCGGGTGCTCCGTAGCGGCCGTGGGATTCATTTTCCCGTTTGCTTGGTTGCAGTTTACCGGTTCTTGTTTCGGATTCGTGTTTTCCGTTGTGGGCCGGTGTTTCGCTTGCGCTGCGGTTGGTTTCGGTGTCGTATTCTTCGTTGCGGTATTGGGTGCCGTTTTCTTTGTGGTAGGTCGGGGACGTGTGTTTGCTGCGGTTGGCTTAGGTTTCTGGTTGCTTGTTTCGGCGTCTTGGACGTGGTTGGTCAGAACTGACGGTGGCGTTGGCGTAGGGCGGTGATCTCGTAGTTTTAGCAGCGTGGTGCCGCATTGGATCGTTGTTTCGATGGCACATAGGAAGTCCATGCCGACAATAGCTTGCTCCAACATGTTTGGTAGGACCAGGAGTGGGATTTGAACCTCTCGATGATCCAGCTTGATGGGCGCCAGTAGAATTTGTGTGAACTCTCTGACTGAGCCGTCAGCCAGGCGTATGCGGACGCATGCATCTTGCAGGTGGGAGTTGTTGTTTAGTTGTCGGGCCAGGTTGGCACTGACGAAACTTCTTTGTCCTCCTATCGTCACTATCGCCACTATCCGGCCGTCGTTCTTGTGGAGCGGGCGGCTTAGGCGCGGGTCTGGGGAGGCGTAGTTTTCTGCTGATCCCGTGTCAGTCGAAGACGCGTGTCGTTTCCCGACGTGGCCTGGCGACAACAGTCGATAGCCGCGTTTTCCACATTCCCAGCAGAATAGGATCGAGGGGGTGGGTGCAGTCGTAGGCGGCGTGCCCAGCTTGACCACACCGGCGACAAGCTGTGCGTGGATTGGAAATGGGCGTGGTGATCATGCGATGGGCCACGTCGGGCCCGTCGCATCTGTTGGATTTGCTGACTGTCTCCGAGATGTGTCCGCTGAGAACCAATGGGGTCTCCGAGCTGGCGTCCGGTAAGAGTCATCTTCTCTGCGATCTGGGCGCCTTGCCGGCCTGGTGTCTCTTGGTGCGCTTCGGATGGGTGCGGGGTGATCTCATGTTCCCTCTCGTGGATGATTTCGTACTCAGAGGCCAGCCGTGTCAGCTGTGACAAGCTTTCCAATTGGTCTCGTCGCACGTATAGCTGGATTCCTGGCAAGGCGTTGTCATAGATTCTGTGCAGCTGTTTAACTGGATCGTACCCGGCATGGTGCATGAGTAGCCGTATCTCGATAAGGTAATCTTTGAACGGTTCTCTCACCGCTTGCTTGCGGCCCCGGATCTGGTCGTCAATTGTTCGAAATACCTTGGCGGCAGAAAATACAACAGAAATTCCTGACGGAAGTATCCCCAGGAGCTACGCTGTAGTTGGCTGGTACGGTACCAACGGCTAGCCCGGTCGGTGAGTAGCTCGGCCATGGCCCGAGGCAGCTGGTTGGTGTCCACTCCATACGAGCTTGCGCGTTCCTCGAGTAGTTCCAGAAATGATATTGGGTCATTTTCTCCGCTGAACTGGATGCCCCATCCGCGGATGCGTTCCGCGGTTTGTGCGATGCAGTTGTAGTCGGGCCCGTCTATGTGTGGGTCGATCGCTGGAACAATTCTCTGCGTGGGTGAGCGGCAAGTTTTCGTAGTTGGTGGCCTGGGGAGATCATCGACCATTAAGGCTGGTGGTCGGGGCTCGTTCTCAGCGATTGTGGGGATTTGTAAGCAGGGTTTTGGGTCCTGCCTCTGGGTGCCTGATGGACCCGGAGTGGTGGGCATCGGGGACTTGGAGCGTCCGGCTAGTCGGGCGTATTTCCGCTCAAGTTCTGCCAGGCGAACCCAACTACTCGGCGGGAGTGGTCCGGCGACTAGTATGGCAAAGTTCCTACGCATCTCGTCGACAGTTCCTTCCCCGCTGAATCCAAATTCCTTGGCGAAAGCCTCCAGATCCTCTCGACGACGCTTGTAAATCCAGCCGATGCTGACGCCTGGGTTAGTGGTTTTCTCTACGGCGTGGAGTTCGCTGCCTGATTCCTCTTCGTGGGATTCCATGGTGTTTTGTGTTGCTTCTGGGTTGTGTTTGGGCACTTGATCACTGTTTTTCGGTATTCGCGCACTGCGTATACTTTCTCGGTGGCACTCGCGACTGGATTTGTGTGTTTAGTTCCTAGCTCTGTTTTTCTCGGTGGCCGTGGGTCTTTAGTCCACGTATCCCCGTGTTAAGGTTTTCTCTTTAAGTTTCCTTAAAGTTGCCAGAAAGTCGGCTTTGAAATCTCCTTAAAGTTGCCAGTAAAGTCCCTGCTCGGGCGCCACTTGTAGAAGACCTATCCCAGGCTGAGGTAGGCTCAGTCTGTCCAAGGTTCTTTCTACAAGAAATTTGTAGAGGTGTTGGCACTTTAGGGCAAGGGGATGGCAGTGAGACCGAAAGTGTAGCGGGCGGAGCGTCGGGTTACCGTGCAGGTAATTCTGTATTCGCACTTGGCGATGGAGGAAGCGCTGACACCTAAGTTTCGGTGTGCGGTAATATCTTTTGTGCTATCTTACCCGCGTTCGCGCTCGGCGTAGAAATGATGACGCTTCGTTTTGTTGAGTTTCTTTATTGTTCTTTATTGTTTTAACTGTCGGAGGTTGTGTGACTGTGTTGTCGGAGGTTGTGTGACTGCCTATGGTCGGCTGATGGACTGTGATCGCTGTGATCGCGGAACTTGAGTGCGTGTTTTGCTAACATAGCAACGCGGAACTGGGTGCAGTGTATTGGTAGGGTCAGGTGTAGTGTTGTTTTTAATAATAATAGTCTTATATTATTTAGCTTTTGGATATATTGTGTGTATATCTTACATTATATATATATTCATATATATATTCAGACCGGTGAACGTACGGCGGGCCTGCCGTAACTGCGGCGAGGAAGGCCATTTCAGTAGCACGTGCAGGAATCGACGGGTGCTATTCTGCTTGGAGTGCGGACGTCGGCGTATCCGGACGATCGACTGCTGCCAAGAAAACGGGATTGGAAACGGACTGAGTCTCCGTCCAGCAGGGAACCGAACGGAGACACACACCCCGGACCATCAAGAGTAATGCACCCCCTGAGCTTGGAGGGTGGAAGGATCGCTGCACTAGTAACTATCGCCGGAATACCCCTGACCGCAACCCTGGACACCGGATCAACACGCTCGGTTGTCAGCCAGCGAACAGGAAAGGAGCTAATCACGGGAGGAACTGTGCGCAACGTGAGGACACGGGTCCGCCTGGCGGATGGAACTACAAGGGAAATGACGCAAGCCTTGACCGTCAAAGTACGACTGGACCAACTGGAAACACAGGTAACCTTGCTGATACTGCCCATAGTGGTTGATGACGTCATCCTCGGACTCGACTTCCTATGCGGCATCAAAGCAGTTCTCCAGTGCGGACGTGCCTACATCCAGTTGACCCGGGAAATAAATCCCTCGCCACCAGCAACACCTTGCACAGTGCCCCTCCACGACGACCTTTCCCCGACCAAGCAATCGAAGACCAATCCCAGGACTAATCACACGGAAATCAACAGGACAACGTTTCGACACCACCAGACCAGGAGAGACCCTGCCTCGGCCACGTCACCACGCCTTCGAACCTCAACCAAGACAGACCGCACAGTGCAAATACCACGGAAATGAGACCAGGATCAGACCAAGCCGGACCACGAAGCACCAGGATATCAGGATTACCCACAGACAGGACCTTGACGGAGACGACTGCGACACCGCTGGAGACAACCAGGGCCAGTCCGTCTGCCGCCAACTCAACGATAGCCACGCATAGGAACCACAGGACTTCGACGGAGACGACTGCGACACCGCTGGAGAAAACCAGGGCCAGTCCGTCTGCCGCCAAGTCAACGATCGCCATGCACAGGAATAACCGGACCTCGACGGAGACGACTGCGACACCGCTAGAGACTACCAGGGCCAGTCGACCCACGCCGACGACAACGCAAAACAACAGCACTCGGACAACGAATACCCGCCCCGACCATCAAAGACTGTACGGAAAGACCCAATGAACAATTCTACCCCGCCCCGACGAAGAAACACCAAGCCACTCTACCAGGACCACGCCAACGCCACCCCTCGACCCAGAAACAACCAGCAGTCTCACCAAGAAAACGCCAGCAACAGACATCAGCCCCGAATGGACTACCATCTGAACCACTGGACGACGCCGCAATCGGCCGACGGCGGAATCCATTTCGTAGGCCCGACCAAGTTACCCGAGGACCGTGAATCTTGCCAGCATCACTACGACGCAGCTTGAGGAACCCCCACTCCAGGCGGACCGAATCAACGAGACACTACCTCCTCCGTGGGTAGCCGAGTTCCTGGAGGAGGAGTTGGCCAAATTTGAGGGACTGGCGGGTATCTCGCATATAGCCCAGCATACGATCTACATGAAGGGATGACAAGCCCGTAAAGCAACGGTATTATTCCAAAACCCAGCCATGCAGAAGATCATCAACGACCAAGTCGACGAGTTACTACGGGATGGACGGATCGAGGTTTCAAAGAGCCCCCACAGCGCGCCAATTGTGCTCGTAGGGACAAAGACCGGGGAGATGCGCATGTGTGTCGACTACAGGCAACTCAACGCAAGATCAATACCGGACGCCTACCCGCTTCCCAGGATTAACCACATCCTCAAGAGACTGCGCGACGCCCGCTTCATCTCAACCTTGGATTTGAAGAATGGGTACTGGCAGATCCCTATGGCGGAAGGAAGCTGGGAGGGCACGGCCTTCACCGTTCCCGGCAGAGGACTTTTCCATTGGAAAGTTCGGTCTGCACTCAGCCCCAGCGACATTTCAGCGAGCCCTGGACAGCGTTATTGGACCAAAGATGGAACCACACGCCTTCGCTTAACTCGATGACATCATCGTCATCGGGAAAGACTTGGACGACCACGTAGGTATTCCGGGAGGTATTCCGAAGGCTACGCGACGCAAATCTGAGGCTGAACCGGAAGAAATGCAGTTTCTTCCAGAAGAGCATCGTCTACCTCGGACATGTCGTCAGTGAGCAGGGGATCCATACCGACCCGGAGAAGATAGTCGCGGTTTGGAAACTAACACCTCCCACTACCATCAGGAGCTGAGACGTTGCCTGGGAATGGCTTCATGGTACCGGAGATTCGTCCCAAACTTCGCTACCACCGTTCAACCCATGACCAGCCTCCTGAAGAAGGACAGACCGTGGGCCTGGGGAGAGGTTCATCAGAAGTCATTTGAGGATCTGTAGGAGAAACTGACACAGGCACCAGCCCTAGCATGCCCAGACTTTAGGGAGAAGTTTACCCTCCAAACCGACGCCAGTGCCTACGGCGTAGGAGCAGTGCTAACACAGCAGATCACCGGGGAGAGTCATCGCCTATGCCAGCCGACGCCTACTAAAAAGCCGAGGAGAACTACTCGGCCACCGAGAAGGAGTGGTTAGCGATCGTCTGGGCCATCAGGAAGTTACGCTGTTACCTGGAAGGTTACCACTTCGACGTCATTACGGACCACCTTGCTCTGAAATGGCTCAACTCCATCGACAATCCTACAGGCCGCATCGCCCGATGGGCTTTGGAACTCTAACAATACCGGTTCGACATCTACTACCGCCGCGGGAGCCAGAATGTGGTAGCAGACGCGCTCTCCCGCCAACCCATCGAAGCTCTACAGCGAGTCGTCGAGGAGACACCCACGTGCCCCTGGATCAGAAGTCTGCTCAAAAGGATCCAGGAACAACCGGAGAAGTGCGACGATTTCCTCATCGAGAACGGGCAGATCTACAAGCGGACAGGTTGCAGGCCAGACGAGGAAGACTCCCCAACCGTTGAAGCTGTGCGTCGCCAGCGAGCATCGTCGGCGAGTGCTGGAAGAGTGCCATGACCAGCCCACTGCAGGACATCAAGGGATCCGGAAGACTGCCGACCGAGTGACCCGACGATACTACTGGCTCACTGGCTCTACCGTAATGTTGGCCAGTACGTTAAACGGTGCGAGAATTGCCAGAAATTCAAGGTAAGCCAACGGAAACCAGTCGGAAAGATGTATACCCGACAGGCCAAGGACCATTCGACATCGTCTGCGCTGATTTCGTGAGCCCCCTGCCTCGTTCCAAGCACGGCAACCCACGGTACCCATTCGACAGGCCACCACTGCCCACTTGGACAAAGCATTCTGGGAAAGGATACTCAGCAGATTCGGCGTCCCACGGAAGTTTGTGTGTGACAACGGCACACAATTTACGAGCCGCTCCTTCCGAAAATTCTGCGAACAAGCGGGGATGGTATTGGAGCACACCGCGCCGTACACTCCACAACAAAACCCGACCGAGAGGGCGAACAGAACTAACAAGACAATGATCGCGCAATACCTGGGCGACGACCAACGGACATGGGATGACTTACTCCCGGAGCTGACTTTGGCCATTAACAGCAGTACGTCCGACACCACCGGCTTCAGCCCGGCATTTCTCGTACTGGGTCGCGAGCCACGACTACCAGGGTCGCTTTATGACGAGGTCACCTCAGGCCTGGGAGAAGATGCAGAACCGGCACCGGACAAGGCAACGCGTTTGCAGGGGATCTTCAAGATCGTCCAGGAGAACACTCAGCGGGCATCGCAGGAGCAATGGAAGCTGTATGACTTACGGAGGCGAGAGTGGCGACCCGCAATCGGGACGCTGGTCCTCCTACGCCAACACCACCTGTCCAAAGCATCGGATGGCTTCGCAGCGAAACTGGCACCCAAGTACGACGGCCCGTACAAGGTTGTCAAATTTATAACGCCTAATATAGTCCGCCTTCAAACGCACCAGGGACGCCAAAGGAAGACCGCGCGCTTGGAGGACCTAAAGGAATTCCACGAGATGAAATGCGACGGAGACGCTGAGACGACCCCGAGGACTCCCGAACGAGCATTGATTCACGAGGGCCACTTACGGTAGCGCACTATCGCAACGTCCTCGCCCCGAAAGGGGCAAAACTCAAAAGCCGTAAGCCCTCTACGTATATATCCCCCTATGGGATTAGTTAAGATCGAATGTATTAATCTAGGGAGGGTAGCATGGTCAGGTATATTCAGGGTGGTTACTAACCATAAGGAGTTTTCTCCATAGACGTTCGACATGAAACGCCTGAGGAATGGAAGATTCGCCCGACTCCAACCTCGGAATGGAGGTCCCACGCCCCGCAGCCCTGACGCCGAACGGCCCAGCTGCAGCGCCTCAACCATGGCCCGACGCGCCGCCAACGAGAACCACGCCTTCACGCCCGGGCCTCTTCCGAATCCAGCCGGAGCTACACGGGGAACCCCGGCGCATCCCTCTGTTCCAGCGGATGGCTGCCGTGACGGGCTGGCTTCACCAGAACCCCAAGTCCGAGTCCGAGTCCGAGTCTGAGCGGGAGTTTCAGCCCGACGGCCGCTTTGCAACCGGAGGAGTGCGGGTTCCACCGCGCCACAGCCTCACCATATTGAACCGCCGACTGTACGGGCAGAACAGGGAACCCTCGATGATGACAACATCGGCACCGACAACGATGAGCAGGACACCATTGTCCCTGGCCCAAGAAGCCCATGCTCGACCCGCGAGGACACCCAGTCGGACGACCCGACAGGTGCCGAGAACTGCGGCCTGAGCACGGTGACTCGCCCAGATAATTGGGAAGATTGCTTGTGGGCGGACTACGGGCTGATGGGCCATGGCCGAAACGAACCCGGCGTGGAGCCAAAGACGGATGAGCCGGAGCAGGAGGGCCTGGCGGAGGGAGAGGAGTCACCCCGGCAAGGTGACTCCGAGTCCGGCCGCTGGTCCCCCATGAGCCTCAATAGGGAGCCGCAGGGCGATGACCCATGGGCTGCAGGCATCCCTGCCCGAGACTACACTCCACCACCGCTCCCACGAAGGGATTTGTTTTCCCCCCCCTGCCCTTGTTATTTATTTTTATTTCATTGTATTTATTTATTATTTTTAGTGTTAAGTTCATTATCTTTTTTAGGTTAAGGATAAGTTCGTAAGTAAAACCACTATTTATCACAATTACACGGCCGAGGCCAATAATCAGCAAGGGAATCTCGTGATTTCGAGGGGGAAAAGGGGGGAAAACGGTGACCCACGGCCAACACTGGCAACGACGCAGAGCGCGTTAGAGCGAAAGCTCCAACAACGGAGAGCGTAAAGCTCCGACGCCATGAATATCAACGACGACGAGAGAGAGGGAGTAACTAGCGACGAAAACCCAAAGCAGAGAGAGAGCGCTGGGAACCATGGCAACGGCGGCAAAGAATATCACCGAAGGCGAGAGAGCACCCAACGACCGAAAAGCCAAGCGAGGAGAGCGCTGGGAACCATGGCGAAAACGACGGCAAAGAATATCACCGACGGGGGGGAGAGAGCTAGCGACGAAAACCCAAAGCAGAGAGAGAGCGCTGGGAACCATGGCAACGGCGGCAAAGAATATCACCGAAGACGAGAGAGCACCCAACGACCGAAAACCAAAGCGAGGAGAGCGCTGGGAACCATGGCAACGACGGCAAAGAATATCACCGAAGGCGAGAGAGAGCAATTAACGACCAAAACCAAAGCGAGGAGAGCGCTGGGAACCATGGCAACGGCGGCAAAAGAATATACCGAAGACGAGAGAGCAGCTAGCGACTCAAGCCAAGGCGAAGAGAGCGTTGGAAGCCGGCAACAGGTCCTCACGATCGCGCGCCAGAAAGAATTGAGGCAGTCGTTCGGGAACCAAAGCTTGAGCCGGTCGTGCCAAGAGAAGTGTGTGACGAGAAGTGAGCGACGCCCACGCTGTCTTAACATAACGGGACCAAACTACGCCGCAACGAAGGAGACATTGGGGTAAGCGAGTCTCTTGAGTCTCTCAAGAAGGGTGCTTAGCGGTGCGGTTAGGTAGGGAAAATTACATAGTGCAGAATAAAGATTGGATCAAAGAAAATAACTCCGCGTCTGAATTTGTTGATCTCGGTTACCTACTCCCCACCCCCGTAGTAGTGGTCTGAAGGTGGCGTCCGGTGATCGCCTAGTCGCCTTCCGAAAACCTTTCCCACTGCCCACCCCTATCGTAGTTGCCTGAAGGTGGCGTCCGCCCTTTCGCCTAGTCACCTTTGTCGATCTTGACTACCCACTTCCAACCCCCGTAGTCGTTGCCCGAAGGTGTCGCCCGGCGATAGCCGCCACCCCTTTGCAGACACTGCCTCGCTTCCCCGTGGCTCGTACTCTCTCCAGAGGGACCGTCCGGGCCATTTCGACATCCGCCGGTAGATCCCTGCCACTCGCTGACCCTCCCCTAGACGAGCCTCCGCCCCGAAAGGCGCCATTCACGACTCGGAGTCCTGGCAAATTACAAATTTTCTGCAGTTTCGACCCTGGCCGGACTGAGAGATGTACCCCAGCGAAATCGCTTCTTCAAGAATATCTATACTTTATGGGTCGGAAACGCCTCCTTTCTGTATGTTACGCACATCCATTTTAAACAAACACAATATACCCTTTTACTCTTCGAGTACGGGTATAAAAATCCGACTAGTCAAAAACTGCACACCAAGCACTTCGTAGTTATAAAACGGAATTTGCGGTTCCGCCACCGCGAACATTTAAATGCCGCCGACAACGGTAACCCATTTGCCGCCTTAGCACTTCTTTCGGTCACACGGGAGTTCAAAGCACTAGTCGCAGGCATGCCAAGTGCGTCTTCTAACATTTTGCTGGTGGTGTGGAAGGGTGGAAGGGTGGTGTGGAAGGGTCTTGCCAGGAGTCATAGATGCGCTGTTCCTGAGCTGGGACTTCATCGCCGCAGTCGGAGCAGAGCTTGACCTGTGCGGGGGCTCAGGGTCGTGATTCCTGCGAAAGGCCGGCGGAATGGGCAGTTGGATGAAAAGCTGTGAGTGGCAATACTGGGGAGCACAAAGGGACCGGGACCGTTCCGAGGAAAGCAGCCGTAGCGAGTGCACCGAGGAAGGATAGGTCGAAAGATTTTTCGCTGAGGAATTGGAAGACTTCAAAGACTTGAAGGGAGTGCAGAATGTGGCGGTGCATCACGAGGAGTGATGCGATGTTAATCAGCGATACTACCCGAATAACCTGAGATCAACCAGAATATGGACGAATTGCTGAAGACGGAGTGTATCTTGCCGTTTCATCAGCCGCCTAGATTTCAAGGACGGTATTTTCATTACCATTGAAGAAAAGAGGCCGCGAGGCGAGAGGAGGAAGCTCAGTTGACGAGAAAAAGGCGTAGGAGGGGAGCGAGGAGGAGTCTCTACCGGCACTAAAGCTCTTGCGAGTGCGCGCGAAACTATTCGCCAGCGAGCCGAAACGGCAGGCGCGGGAATCCGAGCGGCAGAGCTCGCAGCAGCCCTCGTCTCCGCAGTCACCACCGGTGCAGAGGTCGGAGCCGCCGCAGCAAGAGCAGCAGCCGCAGTGGATGGGATCCGAGAGGGCGGTGTGCGGTCCATTCGGATCGCAGAGCGTGCAGAAAGCCGTCAGGATGGAATAGTGTGTTAGTGATGTTTGGGATGAGCAGACACCAAGGCAAGCAACACTCGCAAAGGCGAGCGGACTGCCGTCAAAGCAGTAGCAGCCCCGGTGGCAGAGGGGCAGCAACCGGTCCCACTGGAGGAGCGGACAGCAGGAGGGCCAGGATCGGCACGTCAAGCGCCTTGTCCGGGTGCACGGTGTGCGATACCGGGTCTCGGAGTCCGCCAATAACGTGGTGGTGTCCGTGGAGGCCTAAGTGTGGGAAGAAGATCAAAAATGATAGAGAAAATAATAAAGAATGTAAATGGAGAAATTACAAATATAATGTACCTGAATAGTGGCATCCAGGGGCAGGCAGCGGAACGAGGAGAACACGCGAGGGGAAGGAGAGAGAATGAACGGTTGTAGAATGCGACTGGCGTGATTTGCGGAGTTGGTACTACAGGTACCGCAAATAAATAAACAAACCGGAAGCAACATGGGAAAACGGTGGGAGCTCTGGTAGCACGATAGGAGGGCGTGAGCATATTTTGCGCATAATTAGCACTTACCGTGCACACATAGCGCACATCGATCGGGAGAACCAGCTCCGGAGTGGGTTCCGGAACAATTTCGGCAGAGATATATCGATAGGGGTGAACCGATCGAAAGGTTGGGCGAACCGGTTCAGAACACCTGAGCGGGGTGAACCGATCGGCTGGTGAGCGAACCAATTCGTAGCACCGGAATGGCAAGCGCAACATTTGAATGTGAATGGGGTCAAACCGGCAGGTGGCTGGGAGGAAACTGAGCGAGTTGTCCTCTAGTGAAGAAAGGGGAAAGTGTAAGGAACCGAGTTTCCCTTGGTCACTTTTGAGCCTTTGGCAGTTTACGGTGGACGTACTGGGCGACGAGCTTGTAGGGTCCAGGCCAGTAGTATCGTCGGGTCACACGTGGATTGCTGCAAGGTTTAAATGGGTTGACGGGAAACTGTAACGGCCCTCTTATTTCATCTGGAGCGTTAGGCGTCAGATTGTAGCGTAAATCTCTTCGTAATGGCTGGGTATGCTAAGACGGGTGCTTATTTTAACTACTCTTTCAAATCCTCAAATGATCTCTGCTGCTCCAGATCCACGTTTTATCTTTATTTAGATAAAGATTTATTTATTTTATTATTAGATTATTTATTTGTGCGATCGTAGCGAAATTTGGAATTTGTCTTCTGTACAACAAAGCCATTCCCCAGACAGCATCCATCTCCTTAATTGTACTGAGGCGGTGTTAACTTCCGGACTGCCACAATCTTCTCTGGGTCGGTATGGATCCCTTAGTCGCTAACGACAAGTCCCAGGAAAACAATGCTCCCTTGGAAGAAAGTATCCAAGGTCTTTCCGATGATGTCATGATGTCATCGGGTTAAGCGAATACATGTGGTTTCATCTTCGGTCTGATAACGCTGTCTAGCGCTCGCAGGAGAGTTGTAAGGGCCGAGTGTAGGCTTAACGGTTTGACAGTCCAATGGAAAAGTCCTCTTTGACGCTCGTCGACTTAGTCTTCTATGATCTTCTGCATGGCCTATTTTTTAGAGTAATACCGTTGCTTCACAGACTTGTCGTCCTTCATATAGATCATATGCTGACCTATGTGAGAGAGGCCCTCGAATTTTACCAACCCTTTCTTTAGAAGGCGGCTACCCACAGAATAGTGGTTAGTTGGTCCGGATGGTTTATAGCGGGAGTTATTCGAGCTGTGTGTGTCTCTATGATTCAGCTTTTTCGTTTTCTTATCTTCAAGATTTGGACGCCACAAATGTGCACCCTTTGTGGGGGCGAAAGTGGCGGGGCGAAATTTTGAAACTTTTTTCTAGGAGAGAGATATAACATCAGAACGGAAAACAATTTGGTTGCTCTAGCTCTTATAGGCTCCGAGCAATGGGCTACAAACAACAAGACGAACGGACAGACAGACGGACATTTACCACAAATACAATATACCGTTTTACTCTTCGAGTACGGGTATAAAAACGATTTCATGTACGTGGAAAAAATAACACCAACGATTAAGCAACGATGTCTTTAATTTGTCTGATGTTGAAATATCAGATATTTTTTTTTTGAAAAATTGGTTAATATAAACTCATGTGTTAAAATATTTACTTACCCAAGTGACCGAACCGACCAGAGCGCCCAATACGATGTAAATATGTTTCAGCCATTCGAGGAAAATCAAAATTATTTACAACATTTACGGCCTGTACATTAATTCCTCTAGTGAACAAATTCGAGCAAACTAAATTCCTACAAAGACCTTGACGAAAGTCATGAAATACTATGTTTCTATGTGCTTGCGCCATTTTTGCATGTATATAGTAACATCAATACCCAAGCTCTGTAACTTTTTAGCCAGTGTCTTCTGTGCATTCGTTGCTCTCAGACGTGTCGCGCTTGCACTAATTTCTATTAATAGATCGTCGCGTTTGTTATCAGCAGTCAGCTGTGTGCGAAACCGAGCAACAAAACCTTATCAGCGTAGTATGTATTGTAAATATTGGGCAATTGCAATATTTTATAAGCAAATATTGTTTTTTTCCCAAGAATGGATTAGACTGATACTTCCACTCACTCACAGCTTTATAATACGCTGTCTGAGTATGAGAAAACTAAGAAATTAGCTGGTTCACCTGGAGAACTACGTGCCACCTTGGCCAGTGACTTGGTGAAATCAATTAGGATGTCCAATTACAATAATAATCGCTTCACAGTCCTTGCAGAAGAGGCCGACACTTTAATGGAATATGATGAGCAAGTTCAGCAACATGAAGTCGAGCCCAGCCAAAACAAGTGAAGCTGGAAATGAGCAACAAAGGAACGCAGTATCAAAGCCTCCAGCTATCTGCGTGCCCCAAGTTAACAAAATTGACAAACTAGAGCAGGCGCTCAATTCTGTCGTCTCAGCTGATGATTACGATTTTCGCACGTCGAAATCTGGGATCTCGCGTATTTATACGAAAAATCCAATGCGTTTCGTGCAGTAGTAAAACTATTGTCGAAACAAAACTGTGAATTCTGGCACCATCAGTTGAGGGAGAACAAACCCCTGCAGATTAGTGCTCAGAGATATTCATCCCAATGTTCCCAGGCAATTGATAGAGCGCACCTTTTCTGACAAGGGCTTTTAAAGTTTTGAATATATATTGCCCCAGAAAATCCGGACTGGCGTAGCATGGAAATTAATGAGGAAGATGGCTAGGACGTAAATAACGTCAAAACAAGACAAAATATGTTTTATGTTAACATCGAGTACACTCCCAATATTGCTGAGGCACTAAAAATAACCCAAATTGGTAGACACAGTGTTACAATATCAAAGGCCAAACAGAGTAAAGAGCTGGTACAATGCTTCAGGTGCCGAGATTTCGGGCACACGAGGAACTATTGCCTTAAAAAGCCAGTTTGCGGTAAATGTTCAGGCGATCATGATACTGGCTCGTGTAAACTGAATGATAGTGGAACATGTATGTGCGCTAATTGCGGCGAAGACCACATGTCGAGCTACAGAGGCTACAAAGTAAGGATTGAGCTAAGCAAAAACTTAAGCCAGCTGTGAGGTTGCCGAGATGGACTAGTCATCGATAGCAATAGGAATTACTCAAATTATCAAAGCACTAAACAACAGTTTATCTCAAACTCTGCTGTTAAGAGGGCTTTTCTTACGCTGATGCAGCAAGGACAGTTAAAGAAAAACGTACCAATGTGCCAACAACCAAGACTGGCCCCGGTCACACATTTCCGCCGAAGATCGACATCTAAACAACAAATTTAGTATGCTGGAGAAGGCGATTCATGAACTAAACCTAAGAATGGATCAAAATGTATAAGCTCATACAGGAAAATATGTATTCCAATAGAGCCTTCTGTGAATTGGTTCAAAAACTTATTTCAAAATGTTAAGTCCGCATTGAATAATTGGATTATGAAACGCACGAGGCCTGGTCAAAAACAATAATGAACTTAGGCTTTTCCTAAGCTCCAACTCAATTGATAAATTGCTAATATTGCGTCCTGGCTTGAACGCATATTTGCCAGGATATGACCAGTACTACGCTAATTATCCCAGTGGCACCGCTAAAAGTGGCTCTGCTGTCCTTATTAGATCAAGTATCGCTTATTCACAGAATGAGCCAATTCAAAAGACAAACATCCAGGCGGCCAGTGTAACTATACTGACAAATGGTGGAAGCATCAAAGTCTCCTCCCTATATCTTCCTCCCAATGAAACTTGGTGCTAGGCCGATTTTGAGCAATTGCTTGTAGCCTTAGGAGATAAATTCATTGCAGGCGGTGATTTTAATGCCAAACACCAATGGTGGGGGTAATTCCAGATCATGCAGACGAGGAAGGTGCTTTGCAGGAGGCCTTATCGACGTCTACTTGCCAAATTCTTGCTACTGGAGAGCCAACGTTCTTCTCATACAACACACGGCTTACCCCCTCTGCACTGGACTTTTTATTGTCAACAGGATTGCCTTAAAAACAGACTCACCGTCGAAACAAAATATGAGCTCACATCAGATCACCTGCCAGTTGTCGCGACGCTACACCATGAACCGCAATATAATCCCAAGAGGGAATATATTCTACCACCTGGCTGCCGTATTGAAGATTTTAAAGCCGATCTGAGAGAAGAATAAACTTGAATATTGAAATTGACAGCCCAGAGGATATCGAAGACGCGATATCAATCCTCATGAACAATATTGTACTGGCTGCGTATTATGCTGCGCCGAAAAACTTTACGCTTGCCAAACCAACATCGTGAAGCTAGTCTACCACCAACTGCTGCTGCACTCTTAAGTCTGAAAAGAAGAGTCAGGAAAGAATATGCAAGAACGGGGGATATTCGTATTCATCAAATCTACAAAAGATTGTCAAATCGACTGCAAAAAGAGCTTGCTAAAATCAGACAAGGCAGAATTGATGAAATTTTGAAAAAGAGCTGGTCCAGATGCATCATTTAATTACTCGCTCTGGAAGCTCACGAGACGATTTAAGAGGCTGGTCATCCCCAAGACTCCAATTAAGGATCCTGCAGGTGGCTGGAGCTATTCCAGTCAACAGAAAGCTGAAATCTTTGCAAAACAGCCTAGAGGAAAGATGTAAGCCTTTTGACTTTACAACAGCAGATAGGCGAAGGGTAGTCGAACTTAGGCTGGAGATGCCATTCCAAATGGCCTTGACTGCAAGCCCAGTTACACTGCAAGAAGTAGTACACCTCATAAAAAATCTAAAGGTTAAAAAAGCACCTGAGAAGACCTTTTTAGACAACAGGACGCTGAAACTACTTCATACACAAGGGCTCTGCTGTATATAGTTCTGCTTATGAACAGCGTACTCAGGCTGAGGCACTTTCCAAACATCTGGAAGACGGCGCTAATTACAATGATTCCAAAGCCAGAGAAACAGCATACAGAAGTAGAAGGATACAGGCCGATTAGTCTCCTGCCTGCCCTCGGTAAGATGATGGAACGCGTGATTCTGAACCGGATTCTACAGCTCGAAGCCGTGACGTGCAGAATTCCAAAATGGCAATTTGGATTTCGAAGAAATCACAAAATGGCAATTTGGATTTCGAAGAAGTCACGGAACTCCCGAACAGCTCCACCGTGTGGTCAACTTCGCCCTGGAAGCTAGGGAGCAAAAGATGTACGCAGTGGCTGTGTTTATGGATATTAAACAAGCTTTTGACAGAGTGTGGCATGATGGACTCCTCTGCAAGTTGAAATGCATTCTAACTCCTCAACTGGATTAACTCATCGAAAGCTTTCTAAGAGAGAGAATCTTTAGAGTTGCTGTTGATGGAGTGAAATCGACGAGGCGCTCAATTTGTGCAGGTGTGCCCCAAGGCAGTGTTCTCGGCCCTACACTGTATACATTATTTACTGCTAATATGCCTAGACCGCAAGAAATCACTGGACTAGACGCAGATAACTTACTAATAGCTACTTACGCAGACGATACCGCTGTGCTTACCAGAAGCAGCGACATTGATGTAGCTTCGGAAGCCCTACAACAGTATGTAAATAGTTTCGAGAATTGGGCGCTGAATTGGAACATTGGTATCAACGCCAGCAAGTGTGCGAATGTCACATTTTCAACAAGGCCGTTGTCCTGCGGAGATATTACAATGTTGGGGTCCACGCTCAGTCATACAAAATCGCACAAGTATCTTGGTGTCATACTGGACAGAGGACTAACCTTCAGAAAACACACAACAAAGGTCCAGAAATCGGTCATGGCAAAAGCCGGAAAGATGGCTTGGCTGCTTGCACCTAGAAACAAGCTGTCACTGCACAGTAAGGTGACAATTTACAAATCCATCTTAAGTCCAATATGGAAGTATGCGCTACCAATTTATGGCATTGCCGCTACAGCGAACATCAACAAAATAAGAGTTGCGCAAGCTAAAATCTTGAGAAAAATATGCAACGCTCCCTGCTATATGCGCACTAGGGACATCGAAAGGGACTTATGTATTGCCAAGGTTGGCAATGTCATCCGAGTGCATGCAAGCAATTATGAGAAAACGCCTCGGCAATCACCCCAACGCACTTGCGAGGCGGCTCCTGTCCAAACCCAAAAAGAGAAGACTGAAGAAGTGCCATCCAGAGGATCTCCCCACAAGATCCCTTGTATAAAATAAAATTAAATTAATTATAAAACATTATAAAACATTTTAAATATTGTATATATTTGTACATAGATGTAAATGCGTCCTATAGATGCATACTATAGGCAACTTTGTGCTCCCGAACTTTCAACTAGCTTAAGCTGCCATATTGGTAGTAGCAAACTAGTTTAATAATAATAATATTAATATAATATATATATTAATATACTTTTTACAAAAAAAACTTTTTAGCTAATTAACACGTTGCGTAGAATTGCAAAAATATTATAGACTGGTTAATTTGCAACTTTGAGAATAATGTGTTTTAAACACTGTATTTTTTTTTGTCGTTCTTCTATTCTATTCTACAATTGCATAGTACTGAGTGACACCTTTTAGCGTCAGTTCCTCCATAAGGTTTATTTCGTATGGCTCCCGTAAATGCTTCTCCATAAAATTTTTCACAGTCAGTGGAAATGTTGCAGAAAATAGTAGTATCTGTGGATCCTTTGGCAATTTTAATATAACATGATCCAGCATGCCTGGAAAATCAAGAGATGGTAGTTTATCTGCTTCATCCAAAACTAATATCCTGCAATGCGATCTATCAGCAACTTTCTTATCCATCAAATCCAATATTCGTCCAGGAACAAAGTATGCTTGCCCACGGGCGAGACTTCTCTCCTCGCCCGCCCTTCCCGCAGATGCGTAGAAGGGTAACAAAACCTTATCAGCGTAGTATGTATTGTAAATATTGGGGCAATTGCAATATTTTATAGCAAATATTGTTTTTGCCCAAGAATGGATGAGACTGATACTTCCACTCACTCACAGCTTTATAATAAGCTGTCTGAGTATGAGAAAATTGAAATTAGCTGGTTCACCTGGAGAACTACGTGCCACCTGGCCCAGTGACTTGGCGAAATCAATTAGGATGTCCACTACAATAGTGCCTTGATAGCAAAGGACTACAAGCACAACCACTACCAGCACCTTAAAATTTTCTAATGGAAACTGCCAATCCAACTACACAGTTGCAACTACTACAACTGGCAGCATATGCTCCACACCAAACACCGCGAGTATAGCAACCGCTCAAACTGCGCAAAAAAATGACTGCACATTTCAATTTGCCGATGAATTCTCTCTTCGTAAAAAAAAGAGCGGACAAAGAATTAAAAACAGTCAAAACAATTCCAAAAATTAAGACAGCTGAAACTTACCCAATAAAAAGGACTTCAGAACAATACCTCTGCCAGCACCAGTTCGGCAGCACTGCGAAATAATCGCTTCGCAGTCCTTGCAGAAGAGCCGACACTTTAATGGAATATGATGAGCAAGTTCAGCAACATGTAGAAGTCGAGCCCAGCCAACCAAGTGAAGCTGGAAATGAGCAACAAAGGAACGCAGTATCAAAGCCTCCAGCTATCTGACAAACTAGAGCAGGAGCTCAATTCTGTCGTCTCAGCTGATGATTACGATATTCGCACGTCGAAATCTGGGATCTCGCGTATTTATACGAAAATTCCAATGCGTTTTCGTGCAGTAGTAAAACTATTGTCGAAAACTGTGAATTCTGGCACCATCAGTTGAGGGAGAACAAACCCGGCAGATTAGTGCTCATTAGAGATATTCATCCAAATGTTCCCAGGCAATTGATAGAGCACACCTTTTTCTGACAAGGGCTTTAAAGTTTTGAATATATATTGCCCCAGAAAACCGGACTGGCGTAGCATGGAAATTAATGAGGAAGATGGCGAGGACATAAATAACGTCAAAACAAGGCAAAATATGTTTTATGTTAACATCAGTACACTCCCAATGTTGCTGAGGGGCACTAAAAATAACCCAAATTGGTAGACACAGGTTACAATATCAAAGGCCAAACAGAGTAAAGAGCTGGTACAATGCTTCAGGTGCCAAGATTTCCGGGCACACGGGGAACTATTTCCTTAAAAGCCAGTTTGCGGTAAATGTTCAGGCGATCATGATACTGGCTCGTGTAAACTGAATGATAGTGGAACATGTGCGCTAACTGCGGCGAAGACCCATGTCGAGCTTCAGAGGCTTAAGCCAGATGTGAGGGTTGCCGAGAGATGGACTAGTCATCGATAGCAATAGAATTACTCAAATTATCAAAGCACTAAACCACAGTTTATCTCAAACTCTGCTGTTAAGAGAGGGGCTTTTTCTTACGCTGATGCAGCAAGGCCAGTTGAAGAAAAACGTACCAATGTGCCAACAAACCAAGACTGGCCCCGGTCACACATTTTCCGCCGAAGATCGACATCTAAACAACAAATTTAGTATGCTGGAGAAGGCGATTCATGAACTAAACCTAAGAATGAACAAAGCTCATACAGGGAAAATATGGATTCAATAGAGCCTTCCGTGAATTGGTTCAAAAACTTATTTCAAAATGTTAAGTCCGCATTGAATAATTGGATTATGGAACGCACGAGGCCTGGTCAAAAACAATGATGAACTTAGGCTTTTCATAAGCTCAACTCAATTGATATAATGCTAATAACCGAAACGCACATGCATCCTGGCTTGAACGCATATTTGCCATGATATGACCAGTACTACGCTAATCATCCCAGTGGCACCGCTAAAAGTGACTCTGCTGTCTTTATTAGATCCATCGCTTATTCACAGAATGAGCCAATTCAAAAAGACATACATCCAGGCGGCCAGTGTAACTATACTGACAAATGGTGGAAGCATCAAAGTCTCCTCCCTATATCTTCCTCCCAATGAAAGTTGGTGCAATGCCGATTTTGAGCAATTGCTTGTAGCCTTAGGAGATAAATTCATTGCAGGCGGTGATTTTAATGCCAAAACACCAATGGTGGGGTAATTCGGATCATGCAGACGAGGAAGGTGCTTTGCAGGAGGCCTTATCGACGTCTACTTGCCAAATTCTTTGCTACTGGAGAGCCAACGTTCTTCTCATACAACACACGGCTTACCCCTCTGCACTGGACTTTTTAGTGTCAACGGGATTGCTTTAAACAGACTCACCGTCGAAACAAATGCTAATAATGCTCACATCAGATCACCTGCCAGTTGTCGCGACGCTACACCATGAACCGCAATATAATCCCAAGAGGGAATATAGTCTACCACCTGGCTGCCGTAATGAAGATTTTAAAGCCGATCTGAGAGAAGAATAAACTTGAATATTGAAATTGACAGCCCAGAGGATATCGAAGACGCGATATCAATCCTCATGAACAATATTGTACTGGCTGCGTATTATGCTGCGCCGAAAACTTTACGCTTGCCAAACCAACATCGTGAAGCTAGTCTACCACCAACTGCTGCTGCACTCTTAAGTCTGAAAAAGAAGAGTCAGGAAAGAATATGCAAGAACAGGGGATATTCGTATTCATCAAATCTACAAAAGATTGTCAAATCGACTGCAAAAGAGCTTGCTAAAATCAGACAAGGCAGAATTGATGAAATTTTGGAAAAGAGCTGGTCCAGATGCATCATTTAATTACTCGCTCTGGAAGCTAACGAGACGATTTAAGAGGCTGGTCATCCCCAAGACTCAATTTAGGATCCTGCAGGTGGCTGCAGCTATTTCAGTCAACAGAAAAGCTGAAATCTTTGCAAAACAGCCTAGAGGAAAGATGTAAGCCTTTTTGACTTACAACAGCAGATAGGCGAAGGGTAGTCGAACTTAGGCTGGAGATGCCATTCCAAATGGCCTTTCCTGCAAGCCCAGTTACACTGCAAGAAGTAGTACACCTCATAAAAAATCTAAAGGTTAAAAAAGCACCTGGAGAAGACCTTTTAGACAACAGGACGCTGAAACTACTTCCTACAAGGGCTCTGCTGTATATAGTTCTGCTTATGAACAGCGTACTCAGGCTGAGGCACTTTCAAACATCTGGAAGACGGCGCTAATTACAATGATTCCAAAGCCAGAGAAACAGCATACAGAAGTAGAAGGATACAGGCCGATTAGTCTCCTGCCTGCCCTCGGAAAGATGATGGAACGCGTTATTCTGAACCGGATTCTACAGCTCGAAGCCGTGACGTGCAGAATTCCAAAATGGCAATTTGGATTTCGAAGAAGTCACGGAACTCCCGAACAGCTCCACCGTGTGGTCAACTTCGCCCTGGAAGCTATGGAGCAAAAGATGTACGCAGTGGCTGTGTTTATGGATTAAACAAGCTTTTGACGGAGTGTGGCATGATGGACTCCTCTGCAAGTTGAAATGCATTCCTAACTCCTCAACTGTATGAACTCATCGAAAAGCTTTCTAAGAGAGATCTTTAGAGTTGCTGTTGATGGAGTGAAATCGACGAGGCGCTCAATTTGTGCAGGTGTGCCCCAAGGCAGTGTTCTCGGCCCTGTATACATTATTTACTGCTGATATGCCTACACCGCAAGAAATCACTGGACTAGACGCAGATAACTTACTAATAGCTACTTACGCAGACGATACCGCTGTGCTTACCAGAAGCAGCGACATTGATGTAGCTTCGGAAGCCCTACAACAGTGTTGAGGGCAACAGCGCTGTTAGCGGAGGTAACAGCGCGCTGTTAGCTCGCGCGCTCTCTCGTGGTGTTCGCTCTCGCGCTTTTGAGCGCAGTCGACTCGGCTCTTCACCATGGGCTCTAGCCGTAGGCCTAGCTTGACCTGTCATTCGCTCTACACAGACGAACACAGCCGCAAACCCAACACCAGCCCCACTTGTGAACTTTTTACCCGAAATAAAGACAAGCCGCATTCAATTGACGCCCCCGATCGTTTTTACTGGGAATATTGACGGGATATCCACCCTCCTACAAACATTGGTCCATCGAGCCGGATCTTCGCCTTCCCTATAAGGAGGAGTCCAACCTGCAAGCATCGGTGGATTACATCGCTACTTCCCAAGATAAGTACGACTTCGACTCCCGATTGGTTTTATTCCCCGCAAGTCCGCGTTCCGTTATATATGTATATATATTCTTATATACATATCTTCTTTTTTTTTAGTTCCATCCTCTTTCGCCAACGCCATATTCTCGGCGATTCCGGCTGCTCTCAATTTCTTTATCTACCACTACCAGTGCTACGGTAGTTTTTTCCGAATCCGTTTTTTGTGTTTGTTTGTGCGTGCAGTGTGTTTAATTAAATTAAATTAATTAAATTAAATAAAAGCCCCTATATCCAGGTGCACCCCAGTGCAGTGCAGCAAATGTGCATTCAAAGTCGCAAGAGCGGACCCGCAGCGACATAATTACAGACACATAATTACATACATCGCTACATGCATTACACACATATATAAATACATCGGTACACTCCGAGTGCAAACATAATAAAATTAAAGTGTTTTATTTCGTACATATACACATATCCACATTTATTTCCATACATACATATATACATTTATTTCCATAGTTGGCCGCAATATATTTATATTGCCAACTATATATGTACCTAAAATAACCCTACGCACATACAAGAAAATACCACGTTCCGTATTTAAATACCGTATTCCCACATACATTCCGTATATACCGTATATATATATATATATACCGTATATTCCGTAAATACCGTATTCCACACATCCCGCGTATATCCACATACATTTAACAATAAATTCTGCGATTCCGAACAGTTTACGCGTTCCAGCAACACCTTTGGTCGCCACAAGATATTATATTATCTCAATTCCGTAATAAATTATCCTCAACCCAGGCACAGCGCATTTCCATAGCTATTTCGCATTTTTTTTCGTGCCAATTTGTTGGAATTGTCTGTCTATGTATATGTTCCGAACTAGAGGTGACAACGTGTAAGGACAACTATCGGTATCCCGAACACCGACAAATAAAACAAATAAATTCAAGCCGCCGAATTATCCAAAAATACAAAGTGTTACGTTGGTTCCGCTTCAATTAAAAGCCGACTGTACAAGGAATAATTATTTTTTTGTTATTTCATATCCAGTGGCAATTAGTTTTTGGGCCCATTCCTCGTGCTTGTGATTTTTTCGGCTCTACAGCCGCCGCAACTGAACAAGAAAGATAATAATTTCGTACGCAATCCTTCCGAGAAAAAATATTATTTGCCCACTGCACAAGTCCGTCAAAAGGTAAACGGAGAAGCGCCGCACTAACAATATTTTTTTTAAATATTGTCACAACCAGTGTGAACGTTCCTCTCCTCGGCGTGTATCAATTGATCCACTCATTGTTTGGAAACCTCGATCCAGAGCGACCCCCAAATAATCCGAGTCGGTATTGAAAATTGTTTTCCAACACAGAGCGAGGCCTTTTCGTTTCCATTCACACAGCAGTGGGTTTCTCTTTTTCGGGAAGTTATTGCCTTCTGTTGTGGTGCCCTGCCCAGCCTAAGTTTTTTTGTTTTCCTTCCGTCAATCCGACTCCAGCTTCAGACTTCGCAGCCACACTCTGCGCATGGGCGTACGTAGTATGCCAACGGGTGACAAGGACAACAAAAAGGGTTTCTGGCTGCGACCTCTCCACGTCGGCTACGCGCCTCTTCCGCCTCAGGAACTACCCCCACTCAGAGGATCAAGTCGCCAGTCACTCCCAGAGCAGCCAGTAGCAGCCCTGCTGCCAGGACCAAATCGGTTCTCTTCCCGTCTCCCGTCACTCTCAAGGTGCCAGCTCGGATCCAAGACGATCTCACCAGCTCTTCCGTTTTCAGTCCCGTCAGCTCGAGACCCGTTATTAAAATGGCTCAATCCGCCACCACTACGGCACGAGCAAGATTAGCCGCCGCCATCGGCCGTTTGGCTCATTTGGAAGCGCGCATCACTGCCGCTCCATCCGCATCTCTTTCCGAGGTTCGCCGAGGACAAATTCTGAGTATGTGGGCGGATGTCGAGGCGGAGTACAATACGTGCTCCGCAGTGATGGTTGACGAGGATCCAAGGGTCCAAGAGGACATCCGAGATAAGTACGGCGAGTGTTATGGGTTATTTGAGCAGTGCCTCGCTAATCTCAATACTCAGCTGGCCCAAACATCAGTCCATCCGTCTGCTCCGCCGACTTACCAGGGCGGCTGTCGGATGCCCCCTGCGACATCGAGGTCTTCACAGGAGATTACGTCAGTTGGCCTACTTTCCGAGATTTATTTACGGCAATTTATATCAACAATTCTAGGCTGTCTCCGGTAGAGAAGCTATATCATCTCACCGCTAAGACAATTGGCGATCCGAAGGCCATAGTCGAAAAGTCCCCGCTCACAAACGATGGGTTCGAGTCGGCATGGTCGGCCCTCCGAAACCGATATGAAAATAATCGGCTCCTGGTGACCAACCAGATCAATATTCTGCTCTTTCTGCCTCGCGTCGAGTCGAGACCAGCCGAGCTTTGAAAGAGTTTCAAAAGCACGATGCAAAGGGGTCCTCACCGATCTTGCTCACTCCAAGGTCTGCACGGACATCTGGGATAGCCTCCCTTGTGACTATCTGTGCCTCCAAGTTGCCGAAGTTGACCCGGTCCCTGTGGGAAACATCCGTCACCGACAAGAAAGAGGTTCCTCCATGGGCGGAAATCGACGCCTTCCTCACTCAGCGCTATTTGACGCTAGAGGCCATGGAGAGCGACCCGTCCACTTCAAAGACCATACGAACCCACCACTGTCCAAAGGTACCCTGAATTCGCAGCCCTCCGGAAGCAACTCCAACCCGTTCCGGTCTCAGGGGAGTCCCGTGCCCAGGAAGTTTCACTCCTTCCAGACACAAGTGAGTCAAAGAGAAGAACGTGTGATCTCTGCTCTAAAGAGAACCATCCGATCCGTCTCTGTCCGCACCTCCTACAGATGACCGTGGATGCGCGGGCCAGTTGCATAAAAAAAAGGCAGCTGTGCTTGAACTGTTTCGCGAGAGGGCACCAGCTCCGGGAATGCCAAGGCGCCCACAGTTGCTTCACTTGTGGAGCCCGCCACCACACGCTTCTGCATCGGGGTACCTCAGCTCCCAGCGAATTGACTTCCGTGACCGCGGAGGAGTCCGGTTCCTTCGTCGCTCCAGCCAACGTTCAGAACTATTTTTCCTCGGGAACAAGAGCGGTGCTTCTCGGCACTGCAATGATCAACATTTGCCACCTAGGGACAAATTTCCGTGCCCGCGCTCTAATCGACTCGGGCTCCGAGGCAACGTTCATTACGGAACGTCTCTTTAATATCATTCAACTAACATTCCGCCTTATTCAAGCCCAAGTTTCAGGCCTTAATCATACTGTAGCAGCTCAGTCCAAGAGCTCTGTGATTTTTCCATTCGCTCCCCTGGTTACGCCGAGCGTACAGTTAAACGCCACGGCCTACGTCCTGCCAGAGATCGCCGGCAATCTTCCTTCATATCCGATCCCGCAGAACGCGCTGCGAGACTTGCCGAACCTGCCATTAGCAGACCCTACGTTTTATGAGAGCTCACAGATAGACGTTCTGATCGGAGCCGATCTCCTTCCGTCCGTATTGTTAAGCGGCTCACATACCGACATCTGCGGCTCCTCCTCGGACAGGAAACTATCTTTGGGTGGGTGCTTACCGGTCCATTGCCAAGTGCTGTTCTGACCAGATTGCATCCTTCTCCACTCGAATTTCCCACGTCCGCGACGCTCCGTTAGACAAACTTCTCACAAAAGTTTTGGGAGGTGGAGGATCTACCTATCAAGGTAGTAGGAGAGTCGGACTCCTTTTGCGAAAGCCATTTTATTCGAACCACGTCAAGAACGTCAAGCGGGAAGTACGTGGTAACACTGCCGTTTCGTGACCCCGCTCATTGTGGGTCAAGCCTGGGGCATTCAAGGTCCATTGCTCTAGCTCAGTTTCTCCGAAATGAGAATCGGCTTAAGAGAGACGTTCCATTTCAAGAGCAGTATAACTCTGTGATCCGTGAATATTTAGATCTCGACCATATGACAGAGGTTTCGTCCACTAATGATTCCGCCAATTATTATCTCCCGCACCATGCAGTAATCAAGCCGGAGAGCACTACTACGAAAGTCCGCGTGGTATTCAACGCGTCCATCCCTTCTGCGAACGGTACGAGCTTGAACGATCTGCTTCATGCTGGTCCGGTCCTCCAATCCGATTTAACCATCCAAATCCTGAAGTGGCGCTATTTCCGATACGTTGAAGCCGACATTACAAAGATGTATCGCCAGATTTGGGAACATCCGACGCACACCCCCTTTCAGCGAATCTTATTCCGAAACCAGGCGGGTGAGATTCGGGATTATGAGCTGAAAACCGTAACTTTTGGAGTCAATTGCGCTCCGTTTTTAGCCATCCGGGTCAGGCAACAGCTTGCCGACGACATCCAGTCGCGATTTCCAAGGGGCAAGTCACATTGTGCGGCAATTCATGTGTCGACGTCCTAGCCGGAGCAGACTCCGTCAAGGAAGCTCAGCTGGCCATTCACGAATTGCAAGCCGCCCTCAGCTCCGCAGGTTTTTCCACTGCGTAAATGGACGTCCAATAAAAATGAGATTTTGGACGGTCTTCCAAATGACCACCTCCTGCACACCGATTTTCTGGAAATCGATGCCGAGAGCACGGCAAAGACCCTCGGAGTTCGCTGGAAGGCGACGTCAGACGAGTTCTTCTTTGTTCCTCCCGTGTTCACGCTCGAGTCATCCTTCACCAAGCGAGAAGTTCTTTCGCAGAATGCGAAGCTGTTTGACCCGCGGGGTGGCTAGCCCCATTCATCGTCCGGTCCAAGATGTAACGGACCACAACGGTCCGTCACAAGAAATACAAATAGATAATGTAAGATATACACAATACAAGCCTAAACTAAATTATATATATAGACTATTATTAAAAACACCTGACACTACCAAACACACTACACCTAATTCCGCGTTGCTATGTTAGCAAAACGCGCGGACTAGGCCACCTGACACTACCAAACACACTACACCTAATTCCGCGTTACTATGTTAGCGGACTAGGTCACCTGACACTGCACTCAAGTTCCGCGATCACAGCGAAACGGTGCCCCAACATACACCCACGAAAAACGCGGACTCAGCGACCCCACACACCAGGTGCCGGCTTTTAAATAGCGCGCGCGCGCCATGGATGAATGGGGCAGTGCATTGTAGGATACCTATCCCAGGCTGAGGTAGGCTCAGTCTGTCAAGGTTCTTTCCACAAGAAATTTGTAGAAGTGCTGGCACTTTAGGGCGAGGGGATGGCCGTGAGACCGAAAATGGAGCGGGCGGAGCGTCGGGTTACCGTGCAGGCAGTTCTTTATTCGCGCTTTGGCGATGGAAGGGAAACGCTGACACCTTGAGTTTCGGTGTGTGCGGTAATAATATGTTACTGGGTTACCTGGGTGGCGTTTCGCGGTCGGCGAAGAAAATGATGACACTGTGTTGAGGTTGAGGCTTGTGATTTCCTTTTGTCTTTATTTTTGGATTAATTGGGTTTTTATACTACTAGTGTGTTCTGGCGTGTAATTGTGGCGCGGTGTTGACTGTTGATGCACTGCCCCATTCATCCATGGCGCGCGCTATTTAAAGCCGGCACCTGGTGTGTGGGGTCGCTGAGTCCGCGTTTTTTTCGTGGGTGTATGTTGGGGCACCGTTTCGCTGTGATCGCGGAACTTGAGTGCAGTGTCAGGTGACCTAGTCCGCTAACATAGTAACGCGGAATTAGGTGTAGTGTGTTTGGTAGTGTCAGGTGTTTTTAGTCCGCGCGTTTTGCTAACATAGCAACGCGGACCCCCTCTTCCGGGCGGATGAAAGGTGTAGTGTGTTTGGTGTGTCAGGTGTTTTTAATAATAGTCTATATATATAATTTAGTTTAGGCTTGTATTGTGTATATCTTACATTATCTATTTGTATTTCTTGTGACGGACCGTTGTGGTCCGTTATGCCCGCCCCTTCTTCCGGGCGGATGAACTCTTGGTTGGGTGTGGTTGGCGGTTGGTTGGCGGTTGGCATACCCGGCGTTTGCTCCATGTGTTGGTTAGTTCCTATTGGAGTGTGTAGTACTGTGGGTGTCGTTTTGCTTCATCAGCGGACCCGCTGTCCACTGCGTCGTGGAATTCTTTTAGGTCGTTGATGTTCGCCACCTTTTGTTTTCGGCTTCCAGGATGCTGTAATTTCACGATATTTGCCGACGTAAAGCCTTTGACTTTGTAGGGCCCGTCGTACTTTGGGGCCAATTTCGCCGCAAAACCGTCGACTGCATTAGACAGGTGATGTTGGCGGATTAGTACTAGCGAGCCCACCGTGGGGCGCCATTGTCGGCGGCGGAGATTGTAGTGCCGGGATTGTTCTTGACTTGCCCGCTGGGTGTTGTTTCGTACTATTGCAAATACTTCTTTAAGTCGCGTTGCCTTCGCGTGTGCGGTGTCCGGTGGGCTTCCTGTCCCGGGTGTGACTTCATCGTACAGTGCTCCAGGTAAGCGCGGTTCTCTCCCGTGTAGCAGGAATGAGGGGCTGAAACCAGTGGTTTCGGAGACGCTGGAGTTGATTGCCAGTGAAATCTCGGGTGTCAGCTCATCCCATGTGTTTTGGTGGTCCTCCACGAATTGTGCGATCATGGTCTTCACCGTCCGATTGGCCCGTTCCGTAGGGTTTTCCTGGGGACAATACGGTGCGGTGTGCTGCAGATCCACGCCGGCTGTTTGCATAAACAGGCGGAATGAGCGGCTGGTGAACTGTGTTCCATTGTCACAGACGAATCGTTTTGGTACGCCGAAGTGACTCAGAATGCGTTCCCGAAAAGCTAGCTCTAGGGTAGCTGTGGTAGCTTTCTTAAGTGGCACTAGTTCGGTCCATTTCGAGAAGGTGTCGAAGAATACCAGTAGCATGGTGTTTCCTCGTTTGGATCGGGGCAGTGGCCCGACGAAGTCGGCGCATAGTGTGGCGAAAGGTTCCTCTGCCCTGCGGGTGAGCATCTTACCCACGGGCTTGCGCTGCAGTGCCTTGAACTTTGACAGCTCAAGCAGCTGCGTACGTACTTCCTCACATCGCGGTGTAGGCCGGGCCAGTAATATCGTTGTGTGATTCGTGTGATGGTTTTCCGAACGCCGAGGTGGCCTGCCGTGGGCTGGTCATGGCATTCCTTGAGGACTCTTTGGCGTCGGTCCTTTGGGACGCAGAGTTTCCATGACACGTAGTCGTGATCGTCAGCTCCGTGGCCTAGATGCCTGTAGAGTTCTCCATTCTCGAAGACGTAGTCTGGGTATTTATCGGGTTCGTCTTTGGTTTGTTGAATCCTTCGTGTGAGCCAGGGGCAGGTTGTTGCGTCCTCTTTGATCCTGGCTAGCGTTTCCAAGGGTTGTCGAGACAGGGCGTCGGCGACTACGTTTTGTTTTCCTGCTCTATAGTGGACGTCGTACTGATACTGTTGGACTCGAGCGCCCATCTCGCTACTCTTCCGTAGGGGCTCTCCAGAGTGTTCAGCCATTTTAGCGCGAGATGGTCTGTTATAACGTCGAACCGGTATCCCTCTAGGTAGCAGCGTAGTTTTCGGATTGCCCAAATGACGGCGAGGCATTCCTTGTCGGTTGCGGAGTAGTTTCCTTCGGCCTGGTTCAAGCGTCGGCTGACATAGGCGATGACGCGTTCCTTTCCTTCGATCTCCTGCGTGAGTACGGCGCCTATGCCGAGGTTGCTCGCATCGGTTTGTAGTGAGAACTTGACGTTGAAATCGGGGCAAGCAAAGTACAGGAGCGGTCGTGAGTAGTTCCTTTAGTTGGTCGAAGGCCGCTTGTTGATCTGCTGTCCATGTCCATTTTTGTCCTTTCTTGAGTAGCTGAGACATTGGTTGGACTACTGTAGCAAAGTTTGGAACGAATCTTCGGTACCATGATGCCATTCCGATGCACTGGCGTAGTTCCTTTAGGTTCGTGGGTGGCTTGAGTTCTTTGACGGCAGCAATCTTGTCGGGGTCCGTGTGGATACCTTCTTCGCTGATGACGTGACCAAGATATTTGATCCGGCTTTGGACAAAGGTGCATTTTTTCCGCGTTTATCCGCAGGTTCGCTTTTCGAAGGCGAGAGAGGACTATTGCCAGGTTGTGTAGGTGGTCCTTGAAGTCTCGTCCGACGATGACAATGTCGTCTAAATATGCGAATGCGTAGGGTTCCATGTCGGCACCGATCACAGTATCAAGGGCCCGTTGGAATGTTGCTGGTGCAGAGTGTAATCCGAAGGGCATCACTTTCCATTGATAGAGACCTCGGCCGGGAACCGTGAAGGCGGTGGCTTCTCTACTCCCGTTGGCCATGGGTATTTGCCAGTATCCGTTCTTCAGATCGAGGGTGGTTATGAAGCGTGCGTTCTGTAGGCGCTCCAAGATGTAGTTGATTCTGGGCGGTGGGTATGCGTCAGGAATGGAGTGAGTGTTGAGTTGTCGGTAGTCCACGCACATGCGCCATTTGCCGTTCTTTTACGTACGAGTACGATGGGAGCGCTGTGCGGGCTTCGTGAGGGTTCGATGAGACCTTCTTGGATCAATTGGTCGACTTGCTCGTCGATAATCCGCATCATGGCTGGGTTCTTTGGGTAGTACCGCTGCTTGATGGGTCGATTATCCCTCATGACGATGGTGTGCTCGGCGATGTCCGAGGTTCCGTGGAGATTATTGAATTTTGGAAGTTCTGCGTCCAGAAATTCTTGGATCTGTGGTGCCAGGTCCGGCGGCCAGGGATCGGAGACCGGTTCTGGATCGTGTTCTGAGGGATCGGTGATCTCGGGGTCCGTGGGCTGGTTTGGGTCTTCTGGGAGGATGGTGGTGTCGAACGCACTGGGGGGTTCGATCCTACGTGGGTAGTCGCTTATGTGGGCGACGATCGGGGTAGCGTTGGCCGTGAGTGGCGTAGCTTCGTGGGTCTGGCGGTATACCTGGGTTGTAATGTCTCCAGATCGACGTATGGCCAGGCGGGTCTCAGTGACGACTCTGTTTTCGCAGCGACGACTTGTTTGGGCGACGAAGATTTCGGACGTGGTGTTAGGCATGGCGTGGTGCATGGCGCTAGTGGGCACGTCAGTACGCGGAAGGTACTCCAGTGGGTTGGCGAAGATCGGGGTGACGTCGGCCGTGGGTGCGACAGGGCTGCGGTCGGTGATTCGGGGAGTCATCGGGCTAGATTCCGGTTCCGTGTGGAGGGTTCTGTGGATATTAGTTCGATGATTGGACCCGACCAGGGATTTGCGTGGCTGTTTCCCTCGTGGTTTGGTTGTCGCATTGCTGCTGCCGTTGTCTGTGTCGTTGTTCGGGGCTGGTTGTCGTCTCTGAGGTTGTCCGTGGGTTCACCTTCTCCGTTGACGGAATGGTGCATGGGTGCGCTGTGGCTGAACTTGGACCTGGGCTTCCTGTGTCGAGCGGATTCAGTTCGTTTGGGTTTTGTCTCGTGTGTGAGATCCTCGTGGTGTGTTTGGGATGTGTTTGTTTTCCCTGGGTTTGGTCGAGGCCTGGCGGGTGCTCCGTGTGTGGCCGTGGGATTCGTTTTCCGTTTGCTTGGTTGCAGTTTACCGGTGCTTGCTTCGGATTCGTGTTTTCCGTTGTGGGCCGGTGTTTCGCTTGCGCTGCGGTTGGTTTCGGTGTCGTATTCTTCGTTGCGGTATTGGGTGCCGTTTTCTTTGTGGTAGGTCGGGGACGTGTGTTCTCTGCGGTTGGCTTAGGTTTCTGGTTGCTGGTTTCGGCGTCTTGGACGTGGTTGGTCAGAACTGACGGTGGCGTTGGCGTGGGGCGGTGATCTCGTAGTTTTAGCAGCGTGGTGCCGCATTGGATCGTCGTTTCGATGGCACATAGGAAGTCCATGCCGACAATAACTTGCTCCAACATGTTTGGTAGGACCAGGAGTGGGATTTGAACCTCTCGATGATCCAGCTTGATGGGCGCCAGTAGAACTTGTGTGATCTCTCTGACTGAGCCGTCAGCCAGGCGTATGCGGACGCATGCATCTTGCAGGTTGGAGTTATTGTCTAGTTGTCGGGCCAGGTTGGCACTGACGAAACTTCGGGATGCCCCGGTGTCGATAGTGGCCTCTGTTCTTTGTCCTCCTATCGTCACTATCGCCACTATCCGGCCGTCGTTCATGTGGAGCGGGCGGCTTTGCGAGGTTATTGTTGCGTCGTTTTCGGCTGATCCCGTGTCAGTCGAGGACGCGCGTCGTTTCCGACGTGGCCTGGCGGCAACAGTCGATCGTGCGAGTGCCGCGTTTTCCACATTCCCAGCAGAATAGGATCGAGGGTGGGTGCAGTCGTAGGCGGCGTGCCCAGCTTGACCACACCGGCGACAGGCGGTGCGTGGATTGAAATGGGCGTGGTGATCATGCGATGGGCCACGTCCGGCCCCGTCGCATCTGTTGGATTTGCTGACTGTCTCCGAGATGTGTCCGCTGAGACCCAATGGGGTCTCGAGCTGGCATCCGGTAGGAGTCATCTTCTCTGCGATCTGGGCGCCTTGCCGGCCTGGTGTCTCTCGGTGCGCTTCGGATGGGTGCGGGGGTGATCTCATGTTCCCTCTCGTGGATGATTTCGTACTCAGAGGCGAGCCGTGTCAGCTGCGACAAGCTTTCTAATTGGTCTCGTCGCACGTATGGCTGGATTCCTGGCAAGGCGTTGTCGTAGATTCTGTGCAGCTGTTTAACTGGATCGTACCCGGCATGGTGCATGAGTAGCCGTATCTCGATGAGGTAATCTTTTGAACGGTTCCCTCACCGCTTGCTTGCGGCCCCGGATCTGGTCGTCCAATTGTTCGAAATACCTTGGCGGCAGAAAAAATACGACAGAAATTCCTGGCGGAAGTATCCCCAGGAGCTACACTGCAGTTGGCTGGTACGGTACCAACGGCTAGCCCGGTCGGTGAGTAGTTCGGCCATGGCCCGAGGCAACTGGTTGGTGTCCACTCCATACGAGCTTGCGCGTTCCTCGAGTAGTTCAGAAATGATATCGGGTCATTTTCTCCGCTGAACTGGATGCCCCATCCGCGGATGCGTTCCGCGGTTCGTGCGATGCGGTTGTAGTCGGGCCCGTCTATGTGTGGGTCGATCGCTGGCACAATTCTCTGCGTGGGTGAGCGGCAAGTTTCCGTGGTTGGTGGCCTGGGGAGATCATCGACCATTAAGGTTGGTGGTCGGGGCTCGTTCTCAGCGATTGTGGGGATTTGTATGCTGGGTTTTGGGTCCTGCCTCTGGGTGCCTGATGGACCCGGGGGTAGTGGGCATCGGGGACTTGGAGCGTCCGGCTAGTCGGGCGTATTTCCGCTCAAGTTCTGCCAGACGAACCCAATTATTCGGCGGGAGTGGTCCGGCGACTAGTATGGCGAAGTTCCTACGCATCTCGTCGACAGTTCCTTCACCGCTGAATCCAAATTCCTTGGCGAAAGCCTCCAGATCCTCTCGACGACGCTTATAAATCCAGCCGATGCTGACGCCTGGGTTAGTGGTTTTCTCTACGGTGTGGAATTCGCTGCCTGAGTCCTCTTCGTGGGATTCCATGGTGTTTTTGTGTTGCTTCTGGGGTGTTTTGGGCACTTGATCACTGTTTTTCGTTACTCGCGCACTGCGTAGACTTTCTCGGTGGCACTCGCGACTGGATTTGTGTGTTTAGTTCTAGCTCTGTTTTCTTTCTCGGTGGCCGTGGGTCTTTTAGTCCACGTATCCCCGTGTTAAGGTTTTTCTCCTTAAATCTCCTTAACGTTGCCAGTAAAGTCCCTGCTCGGGCGCCACTTGTAGGATACCTATCCCAGGCTGAGGTAGGCTCAGTCTGTCAAGGTTCTTTCCACAAGAAATTTGTAGAAATGCTGGCACTTTAGGGCGAGGGATGGCCGTGAGACCGAAAATTGAGCGGGCGGAGCGTCGGGTTACCGTGCAGGCAGTTCTTTATTCGCACTTTTGGCGATGGAAGGGAAAACGCTGACACCTGAGTTTTCGGTGTGTGCGGTAATAATATGTTACTGGGTTACCTGGGTGGCGTTTCGCGGTCGGCGAAAAAATGATGACACTGTGTTGAGGTTTTGAGGTTTGTAAATTTTTTTCTTTATTTTTGATTAATTGCGGTTTTATACTACTAGTCGTGTGTTCTGGCGTGTAATTGGTGGCGCGGTGTTGACTGTTGATGCTGTAACGGACCACAACGGTCCGTCACAAGAAAGCCAAATAGATAATGTAAGATATACTGAATACAAGCCTAAACTAAATTATATATATAGACTATTATTAAAACACCTGACACTACCAAACACACTACACCTAATTCCGCGTTGCTATGTTAGCAAAACGCGCGGACTAGTGCCACCTGACACTACCAAACACACTACACCTAATTAGCGTTGAAGGTTTATTTATGTTAGCGGACTAGGTCTTACACTGCACTCAAGTTCCGCGATCACAGCGAAACGGTGCCCCAACATACACCCACGAAAAAACGCGGACTCAGCGACCCCACCACACCAGGTGCCGGCTTTGAAATGGCGCGCCATGGATGAAGTGGGGCAGTGCATCAACAGTCAACACCGCGTACCACAATTACACGCCAGAACACACTAGTAGTATAAAAACCGCAATTAATCCAAAAATAAAGAAAAAAATTTACAAACCTCAAAACCTCAACACAGTGTCATCATTTTCTTCGCCGACCGCGAAACACCACCCAGGTAACCCAGTAACATATTATTACCGCACACACCGAAAACTCAAGGTGTCAGCGTTTCCTTCCATCGCCAAAGCGCGAATACCGAACTGCCTGCACGGTAACCCGACGCTCCGCCCGCTCCAATTTTCGGTCTCACGGCCATCCCTCGCCTTAAAAGTGCCAGCACTTCTACAAATTTCTTGTGGAAAGAACCTTGGACAGACTGAGCCTACCTCAGCCTGGGATAGGTATCCTACAAGTGGCGCCCGAGCAGGGGACTTTACTGGCAACGTTAAGGAGATTTAAGGAAATCTACAACACGGGGAGACGTGGACTAAAGACCCACGGCCACCGAGAAAAAAAAACAGAGCTAGGAACTAAACACACAAATCCAGTCGCGAGTGCCACCGAGAAGAGTCTACGCAGTGCGCGGTAACGAAAAACAGTGATCAAGTGCCCAAAAAACACCCCAGAAGCAACACAAAACACCATGGAATCTCACGAAGAGGACTCAGGCAGCGAATTCCACACCGTAGAAAACCACTAACCCAGGCGTCAGCATCGGCTGGATTTACAAGCGTCGTCGATACAGGATCTGGAGGCTTTCGCCAAGGAATTTGGATTCAGCGGTGAAGGAACTGTCGACGAGATGCGTAGTTCGCCATACTAGTCGCCGGACCACTCCCGCCGAATAATTGGGTTCGTCTGGCAGGAAATTGAGTCCGGAAATACGCCCGAGAGAGCCGGACGCTCCAAGTCCCCGATGCCCACTACCCCGGGTCCATCAGGCACCCAGAGGCAGGAGACAAAACCCAGCATACAAATCCCCACAATCGCTGAGAACGAGCCCCGACCACCAACCTTAATGGTCGATGATCTCCCCAGGCCACCAACCACGGAAACTTGCCGCTCACCCACGCAGAGAATTGTGCCAGCAATCGACCCACACATAGACGGGCCCGACTACAACCGCATCGCACGAACCGCGGAACGCATCCGCGGATGGGGCATCCAGTTCAGCGGAGAAAATGACCCGATATCATTTCTGGAACTACTCGAGGAACGCGCAAGCTCGTATGGAGTGGACACCAACCAGTTGCCTCGGGCCATGGCCGAACTACTCACCGACCGGGCTAGCCGTTGGTACCGTACCAGCCAACTACAGTGTAGCTCCTGGGGATACTTCCGCCAGGAATTTCTGTCGTATTTTCTGCCGCCAAGGTATTTCGAACAATTGGACGACCAGATCCGGGGCCGCAAGCAAGCGGTGAGGAACCGTTCAAAGATTACCTCATCGAGATACGGCTACTCATGCACCATGCCGGGTACGATCCAGTTAAACAGCTGCACAGGATCTACGACAACGCCTTGCCAGGAATCCAGCTATACGTGCGACGAGACCAATTAGGAAAGCTTGTCGCAGCTGACACGGCTCGCCTCTGAGTACGAAATCATCCACGAGGAGGGAACATGAGATCACCCCGCACCCATCCGAAGCGCACCAAGAGACACCAGGCCGGCAAGGCGCCCAGATCGCAGAGAAGATGACTCCTACCGGATGCCAGCTCGGAGACCCCATTGGGTCTCAGCGGACACATCTCGGAGACAGTCAGCAAATCCAACAGATGCGACGGGCCGGACGTGGCCCATCGCATGATCACCACGCCCATTTCAATCCACGCACCGCCTGTCGCCGGTGTGGTCAAGCTGGGCACGCCGCCTACGACTGCACCCACCCCTCGATCCTATTCTGCTGGGAATGTGGAAAACGCGGCACTCGCACGATCGACTGTTGCCGCCAGGCCACGTCGGGGAAACGACGCGCGTCCTCGACTGACACGGGATCAGCCGAAAACGACGCAACAATAACCTCGCAAAAGCCGCCCGCTCCACATGAACGACGGCCGGATAGTGGCGATAGTGACGATAGGAGGACAAAGAACAGAGGCCACTATCGACACCGGGGCATCGAAGTTTCGTCAGTGCCAACCTGGCCCGACAACTAGAACAATAACTCCAACCTGCAAGATGCATGCGTCCGCATACGCCTGGCTGACGGCTCAGTCAGAGATCACACAAGTTCTACTGGCGCCCATCAAGCTGGATCATCGAGAGGTTCAAATCCCACTCCTGGTCCTACCAAACATGTTGGAGCAAGTTATTGTCGGTATGGACTTGTAATGTGCCATCGAAACGACGATCCAATGCGGCACCACGCTGCTAAAACTACGAGATCACCGCCCCACGCCAACGCCACCGTCAGTTCTGACCAACCACGTCCAAGACGCCGAAACCAGCAACCAGAAACCTAAGCCAACCGCAGCGAACACACGTCCCCGACCTACCACAAAGAAAACGGCACCCAATACCGCAACAAAGAATACGACACCGAAAACCAACCGCAGCGCAAGCGAAACACCGGCCCACAACGGAAAACACGAATCCGAAGCAAGCACCGGTAAACTGCAACCAAGCAAACGGAAAACGAATCCCACGGCCACTACGGAGCACCCGCGTCCTAAGCCAAACCCAGGGAACACACATCCCAAACACACCACGAGGATCTCACACACGAGACAAACCCAAACGAACTGGAATCCGCTCGACACAGGAAGCCCAGGTCCAAGTTCAGCCACAGCGCACCCATGCACCATTCCGTCAACGGAGAAGGTGAACCCACGGACAACCTCAGGGACGACAACCAGCCCCGAACAACGACACAGACAACGGCAGCAGCAATACGACAACCAAACCACAGGGAAACAGCCACGCAAATCCCCTGGTCGGGTCCAATCATCGAACTAATATCCACAGAACCCCTCCACACGGAACCGGAATCTAGCCCGATGACTCCCCGAATCACCGACCGCAGCCCTGTCGCACCCACGGCCGACGTCACCCCGATCTTCGCCAACCCACTGGAGTACCTTCCGCGTACTGACGTGCCCACTAGCGCCATGCACCACGCCATGCCTAACACCACGTCCGAAATCTTCGTCGCCCAAACAAGTCGTCGCTGCGAAAACAGAGTCGTCACTGAGACCCGCCTGGCCATACGTAGATCTAGAGACATTACAACCCAGGTATACCGCCAGACCCACGAAGCTACGCCACTCACGGCCAACGCTACCCCGATCGTCGCCCACATAAGCGACTACCCACGTAGGATCGAACCCCCCAGTGCGTTCGACACCACCATCCTCCCAGAAGACCCAAGCCAGCCCACGGACCCCGAGATCACCGATCCCTCAGAACACGATCCAGAACCGGTCTCCGATCCCCTGGCCGCCGGACCTGGCACCACAGATCCAAGAATTTCTGGACGCAGAACTTCCAAAATTCAATAATCTCCACGGAACCTCGGACATCGCCGAGCACACCATCGTCATGAGGGATAATCGACCCATCAAGCAGCGGTACTACCCAAAGAACCCAGCCATGATGCGGATTATCGACGAGCAAGTCGACCAATTGATCCAAGAAGGTCTCATCGAACCCTCACGAAGCCCGCACAGCGCTCCCATCGTACTCGTACGTAAAAGAACGGCAAATGGCGCATGTGCGTGGACTACCGACAACTCAACACTCACTCCATTCCTGACGCATACCCACTGCCCAGAATCAACTACATCTTGGGCGCCTACAGAACGCACGCTTCATAACCACCCTCGATCTGAAGAACGGATACTGGCAAATACCCATGGCCAACGGGGTAGAGAAGCCACCGCCTTCACGGTTCCCGGCCGAGGTCTCTATCAATGGAAAGTGATGCCCTTCGGATTACACTCTGCACCAGCAACATTCCAACGGGCCCTTGATACTGTGATCGGTGCCGACATGGAACCCTACGCATTCGCATATTTAGACGACATTGTCATCGTCGGACGAGACTTCAAGGACCACCTACACAACCTGGCAATAGTCCTCTCTCGCCTTCGAAAAGCGAACCTGCGGATAAACGCGGAAAAATGCACCTTTGTCCAAAGCCGGATCAAATATCTTGGTCACGTCATCAGCGAAGAAGGTATCCACACGGACCCCGACAAGATTGCTGCCGTCAAAGAACTCAAGCCACCCACGAACCTAAAGGAACTGCGCCAGTGCATCGGAATGGCATCATGGTACCGAAGATTCGTGCCAAACTTTGCTACAGTAGTCCAACCAATGTCTCAGCTACTCAGAAAGGACAAAAATGGACATGGACAGCAGATCAACAAGCGGCCTTCGACCAACTAAAGGAACTACTCACGACCGCTCCTGTACTTGCTTGCCCCGATTTCAACGTCAAGTTCTCACTACAAAACCGATGCGAGCAACCTCGGCATAGGCGCCGTACTCACGCAGGAGATCGAAGGAAAGGAACGCGTCATCGCCTATGTCAGCCGACGCTTGAACCAGGCCGAAGGAAACTACTCCGCAACCGACAAGGAATGCCTCGCCGTCATTTGGGCAATCCGAAAACTACGCTGCTACCTAGAGGGATACCGGTTCGACGTTATAACAGACCATCTCGCGCTAAAATGGCTGAACACTCTGGAGAGCCCCTACGGAAGAGTAGCGAGATGGGCGCTCGAGCTCCAACAGTATCAGTACGACGTCCACTATAGAGCAGGAAAACAAAACGTAGTCGCCGACGCCCTGTCTCGACAACCCTTGGAAACGCTAGCCAGGATCAAAGAGGACGCAACAACCTGCCCCTGGCTCACACGAAGGATTCAACAAACCAAAGACGAACCCGATAAATACCCAGACTACGTCTTCGAGAATGGAGAACTCTACAGGCATCTAGGCCACGGAGCTGACGATCACGACCACGTGTCATGGAAACTCTGCGTCCCAAAGGACCGACGCCAAAGAGTCCTCAAGGAATGCCATGACCAGCCCACGGCAGGCCACCTCGGCGTTCGGAAAACCATCACACGAATCACACAACGATATTACTGGCCCGGCCTACACCGCGATGTGAGGAAGTACGTACGCAGCTGCTTGAGCTGTCAAAGTTCAAGGCACTGCAGCGCAAGCCCGTGGGTAAGATGCTCACCCGCAGGGCAGAGGAACCTTTCGCTACACTATGCGCCGACTTCGTCGGGCCACTGCCCCGATCCAAACGAGGAAACACCATGCTACTGGTATTCTTCGACACCTTCTCGAAATGGACCGAACTAGTGCCACTTAAGTAAGCTACCACAGCTACCCTAGAGCTAGCTTTTCGGGAACGCATTCTGAAGTCACTTCGGCGTACCAAAACGATTCGTCTGTGACAATGGAACACAGTTCACCAGCCGCTCATTCCGCCTGTTTATGCAAACAGCCGGCGTGGATCTGCAACACCGCACCGTATTGTCCCCAGGAAAACCCTACGGAACGGGCCAATCGGACGGTGAAGACCATGATCGCACAATTCGTGGAGGACCACCAAAACACATGGGATGAGCTGATACCCGAGATTTCACTGGCAATCAACTCCAGCGTCTCGAAACCACTGGTTTCAGCCCCTCATTCCTGCTACACGGGGAGAGAACCGCGCTTACCTGGAGCACTGTACGATGAAGTCACACCGGGACAGGAAGCCCACCGGACACCGCACACGCGAAGGAAACGCGACTTAAAGAAGTATTTGCAATAGTACGAAACAACACCCAGCGGGCAAGTCAAGAACAATCCCGGCACTACAATCTCCGCCGCCGACAATGGCGCCCCACGGTGGGCTCGCTAGTACTAATCCGCCAACATCACCTGTCTAATGCAGTCGACGGTTTTCGGCGAAATTGGCCCCAAAGTACGACGGGCCCTACAAAGTCAAAAGGTTTTTTACGTCGGCAAATATCGTGAAATTACAGCATCCTGGAAGCCGAAAACAAAAGGTGGCGAACATCAACGACCTAAAAGAATTCCACGACGCAGTGGACAGCGGGTCCGCTGATGAAGCAAACGACACCCACAGTACTACTAACCCACTCCCGGGTATGCCAACCGCCAACCACCAACCCACCCCACCACCTTTTCATCCGCCCGGAAGAAGGGGTGTAACGGACCACAACGGTCCGTCAAAAGAAATACAAATAGATAATGTAAGATATACACAATACAAGCCTAAACTAAATTATATATATAGACTATTATTAAAAACACCTGACACTACCAAACACACTACACCTAATTCCGCGTTGCTATGTTAGCAAAACGCGCGGACTAGGCCACCTGACACTACCAAACACACTACACCTAATTCCGCGTTACTATGTTGCGGACCAGGTCACCCTGACACTGCACTCAAGTTCCGCGACCACAGCGAAACGGTGCCCCAACATACACCCACGAAAAACGCGGACTCGGCGACCCAGCACACCATCAGGTGCCGGCTTTTAAAGTCCAGCGCGCGCCATGGATGAATGGGGCAGTGCATCAACAGTCAACACCGCGCCACAATTACACGCCAGAACACACTAGTAGTATAAAAACCGCAATTAATCCAAAAATAAAGAAAAAAATTTACAAACCTCAACCTCAACACAGTGTCATCATTTTCTTCGCCGACCGCGAAACGCCACCCAGGTAACCCAGTAACATATTATTACCGCACACACCGAAAAAACAAGGTGTCAGCGTTTCCCTTCCATCGCCAAAGCGCGAATAAAGAACTGCCTGCACGGTAACCCGACGCTCCGCCCGCTCAATTTTCGGTCTCACGGCCATCCCCTCGCCCTAAAGTGCCAGCACTTCTACAAATTTCTTGTGGAAAGAACCTTGGACAGACTGAGCCTACCTCAGCCTGGGATAGGTATCCTACAAGTGCCTGGTCGGTCAAGATTTTCATGCAGGAAATCTGGTTGCAAGAGTTGGGATGGGGGACGAACATCTGCCAAGTGCGTTGTACCAGCGCTGGCTGGACTTTCTGCAAAGTTACGCTGCACTCTCCGAAATCCGAATTCAAGATGGATTTGTGCCCAGCCATCGGTAAAGGTCGAACATCACGGTTTCTGCGATGCCTCCGAGAAGGCGTACGGTGCAGCGATCTACGTGCGCGTCGAGTGTGGCCATCATATCACGGTGCATCTGCTATCAGCAAAACACGAGTTGCTCCCGTGAAAACCGTCTCACTTCCTCGGTTAGAGTTGTGCGGTGCAGTGGTCCTTTCCGAAATGGCGACGGCTATCCTACCAAGCATGCCGACAAAAGATCCTCAATGCTACTACTGGACCGATTCGACTATTGTGCTGGCCTGGTTGAGCAAGACAGCGTGCCACTGGACTACCTTTGTGGCCAATCGAGTAACCAAGATAGCTCAGACTACCGACACCACGGGTGGGCTCATGTTCGGTCCGAACATAACACCGCTGACTTAGCGAGTCGTGGCGTATCGTTACCAGAACTGGTGGGTAACCACCTCTGGTGGCATGGACCAGCTTGGTTTGCAATCCCCACGGGAACGGTGGCCACCTCAAGCCAACGAAGCTCCACCTATGACTCCAGAGCAGCGGGCCGTGAAGGTCCATTTTGCTGCCGGCCCTCCCCAAGATTTTCCTGGGCGTTTCTCCCAATTTGAGAAGGCTCTTCGAGTGCGGGCGTATGTGCTCCGTTTTATTCAGTGTTGCCGGAAGGTAACACCCGCACTCAGGGGCCACCTCACTAGTGGGGAAATTAACAACGCGGAGCAGACTCTTATCCTAGAGGCTCAGCGCCGGGACTTCCCAAAATTTCACTGCCTAAGTGGCAAACGTCCCATGCCAAGTTCAAGCTCTATCCTGAACCTGAAACCCTTTCTAGACCGATATGGGATCATGAGATCCTGTGGCCGGATCACAGCGTCACAAGATTTGAAGTATGACGAGCGTCATCCAATCATCCTTTCCTACAGTTGCCGCCTGTCTCGCCTGCTGGCGCATTTCACGCACAAAATAACTCTCCATGGCGGTAGTCAACTGATGACTCGCCTCATCCGCGGCAAATATTGGATTCCGCGAATCCGGAACCTGATGAAGGGTGTGGTGAATTCCTTCAAAATATGCATCATCCACAAAAGAAGCTACAGACCCAACTAATGGGGGATCTCCCAACAGACCGAGCTTCTTTCTCCAGACCATTTACCCATACCAGTATTGACTACGCCGGTCCTTTCGACATAAGGAACTATTCCGGGAGAGCGTGCCTGATCACCACGGGTTATGTGTGCGTATTTGTCTGCTTTTCCACGAAGGCCATTCACTTGGAGGCCACTTCCGACCTGACCACCGAAGTTTCTGGCAGCTTTCGCTCGTTTCGTTGCTCGACGAGGCTGTCCGCAGCGTATTCATTCCGACAATGGCAAAACTTTCGTGGGAGCCGAAACTATACTTTCTCGAGACTTTCTAGCGGCCTTCCAGGATTCGGTCACTGAAGCATATAGCCACCAGCGAATTGCTTGGCGTTTCATCACGCCAGGAGCTCCCACACATGGGAGGCCTCTGGGAAGCCGGTGTAAAGAGTTTCAAAACACTCTTTTACAAATCCACAAATCATCGAACCTCCAGTCGATGATTAATCGGTGGCAGCATTTAAAGGCCCTCAACCAGCAGTTCTGCCAGAGATGGAAGGATGAGTACCTCAAGGAACTCCACAAACGCAACAAGTGGCAGACGGATATGCCAAATCTTCAGATCGGCTATTTGGTTATCATAAAGGAAGATAACCTGCCTTCCAACGACTGGCGACTCGGGAGAGTACAGTCCGTGTATCCCGGCGCCGACAACAGGGTCCGTGTGGTAGACATCCTTACTGCCCGCGGGGTGCTCAAACGCCCGGTCGCTAAAGTCGTTCTCCTTCCGGGGAGCTCCCTCGTCCCGCACAACAGTAACGGAAGCGTTCCTGTGCCTAGTCCTGTTGTTGTTTTTTTTTTTTCGTCTCCAGAACGCCCTCGTGCGTTCAGCCAACTGTACTACTACGAGTGCCTGTCACCTGTTCTATCACGAACTAATGCGTCTCCGCTTCTTTTTTCCATAACAGCTGTTTTTGCCTCCAGATTAAGATGGCTCCACAACCCCGGGACACCCACACCTCAGGGAGCAGACGGGCACGAACGAAGGCTTCCTACAGCTGCCGAGTCTGTTCGGGAAGCCATCCGCTACAGGACTGCCGCAGCTTCCTCAAGCTGAGCGCGGCCAAGAGGCTCCGAGCTGTGTTGGCGAACAGGTATTGCCAGAATTGCCTGGCTCATCAGCAGTCCGGCAAGGATTGCCGAAGTGGCGGCCGGTGCAAGGTGTGCCAGAAAAGCCACCACACTTTGCTCCACATGCGACCGTCCCAGCGTCCAGCTCGCTCGGAGTCCCCACGTCCGGTGCATGTTCCGTCTCCAGCTCCTGTGTCCCGAGCCGCTCGCCGCCCCCGGATTCCCATCAGACGCGCAAAGGCAGGGTCCGCCAGCCGTCGAGCCCGCTCAGAGTCGTCAGCGGCGGCTCCGGGTCCGTCTACCGCTCCAGTGCCCCGAACTGATCGCCGCCCCATCGTGGGAAATCCGGCGCCATCGGTCGACACGCTGCTCCAGCACCGGGCATCAACTTTTCTCCCGACGGCCCAGGTGGTCTTGCACATGGGAAAAAAAGACCCATGAGGTGACGGCGCTCATCGACCCGTGCACGCCGGTGAGCTGCATTGACGCTTCCTTGGCCACCAACCTGAAATTGCCCAGCACACGCATCGGCGCTGAGAAGGTCGCCACCGCCATCATCCGCGCCAGGACAGGCGAGGTTCAATTGGACGTGGTCCTTAAGATGGAGCCCCGTTTGCGCGTCCGCACACCGCTGCGACCTTTGAGCGAGGCGACTCGGGCCAGGTTCGACGACATCCGCCTTGCCAATGAGCAATTCCATCGCCCGTCTACCATCTCTCTCGTGTTGGGAGCAGACGTCTACCCGAAGGTGATCCAACCCGGGTTCCTCGCGCGAGGAGACGGCCTTCCAGTGGCCCAAAGCACGGTCTTTGGATGGATCGTGTCCGGGGCCTGCACGCTCCCGTAGGATGGGATGTTGCAGTCCTGCAAGGAGGGGGAGGATGTTGAGGGCAGCAGCGCTGTTAGCTCGCGCGCTCTCTCGTGGTGTTCGCTCTCGCGCTCTTGAGCGCGGTCGACTCGGCTCTTCACCATGGTCTCTAGCCGTAGGCCTAGCTTGACCTGTCATTCGCTCTACACAGACGAACACAGCCGCAACACCCAACACCAGCCCCACTTGTGAACTTTTTTACCCGAAATAAAGACAAGCCGCATTAAATTGACGCCCCCGATCGTTGCGCAAGCTAAAATCTTGAGAAAAATATGCAACGCTCCCTGGTATATGCGCACTAGGGACATCGAAAGGGACTTATGTATTGCCAAGGTTGGCGATGTCATCCGAGTGCATGCAAGCAATTTTGAGAAACGCCTCGGCAATCACCCCAACGCACTTGCGAGGCGGCTCCTGTCCAAACCCAAAAAAGAGAAGACTGAAGAAGTGCCATCCAGAGGATCTCCCCACAAGATCCCATGTATAAAATAAAATAAAATTAAATATAAAACATTATAAAACATTTTAAATATTGTATATATTTGTACATAGATGTAAGTGCGTCCTATAGATGCATACTATAGGCAACTTTTGTACTCCCGAACTTTCAACTAGCTTAAGCTGCCATATTGGTAGTAGCAAACTAGTTTAATAATAAAATATATATACTTTTTTAGCTAATTTACACGTTGCGTAGAATTGCAAAATATTATAGACTGGTTAATTTGCAACTTTGAGAATAATGTGTTTTAAACACTGTACTTTTTGTCGTTCTTCTATTCTATTCTACAATTTCATAGTACTGAGTGACACCTTTAAGCGTCAGTTCCTCCATAAAGTTTATTTCGTATGGCTCCCGTTAATGCTTCTCCATAAAATTTTTCACAGTCAGTGAAAAGTTGCAGAAAAATAGTAGTATCTGTGGATCATTTGGCAATTTTAATATAACATGATCCAGCATGCCTGGAAAATCAAGAGATGGTAGTTTATCTGCTTCATCCAAAACTAATATCCTGCAATGCGATATATCAGCAACTTTCTTGTCCATCAAATCCAATATTCGTCCAGGAGTCGCAATAATTAATTGTACTGTAAATAAAAAAAAAATCGATTTAAAACTATATAACCGACATATTGAAATGGTTTGTGACGCCCAGCTGGACAAAACGCGTTATGGCAAACCCAGAACGCGTTAGGCACATATCGGGCCACCAACAGCTGATCACCAGCAATAAAAGGAGGAGCGGCAGATCGAATCGGGGCAGTCCAACTCGGAAAGCCCTGGCGTAACAACCCAGCAATTTTTGACAGCGGAACTGTGGATCCAGGTAATATTCGCCTCTCCACTCGTTCTGCTGAATACTTGAATCCTCCCAGAGTGTGTTTAAACCTCTGAATCCTCTCCAGAGTGTGTTTAAACATCTGAAACCTCTCAGAGTGTGTCTAAACCTCTGAATCCTCGCCAGAGTGTGTTCAAACCTCTGAATCCTCTACAGAGTGTAATTCAACCTCTGAATCCTCGCCAGAGTGTGTTCAAACCTCTGAATCCTCTCCAGAGTGTGTTTTAGACCACTGAACCCTCGCCAGAGTGTGTTCAAACATCTGAATCCTCTCCAGAGTGTGTTTAGACCACTGAACCCTCGCCAGAGTGTGTTCAAACCTCAGAATCCTCTCCAGAGTGTGTTTAAGCCTCAGAATCCTCTCCAAAGTGTGTTTAAACCTCTGAATCCTCTCCAGGTGTGTTCAAACCTCTGAATCCTCTCCAGAGTGTGTTTAGACCACTGAACCCTCGCCAGAGTGTGTTCAAACCTCTGAATCCTCTCCAGAGTGTGTTTAGACCACTGAACCCTCGCCAGAGTGTGTTCAAACCTCTGAATCCTCTCAGAGTGTGTTTAGACCACTGAACCCTCGCCAGAGTGTGTTCAAACCTCAGAATCCTCTCCAGAGTGTGTTTAAGCCTCAGAATCCTCCCCAAAGTGTGTTTAAACCTCTGAATCCTCTCCAGAGTGTGTCCAAACCTCTGAATCCTCCTCCCACGGGGTGTGTTTAAACCTCCGCACCAAACTTCGACTCGGAGGTGTGTTCAAACTTCCGCAACGATCTTCTCTCCTCGGAGTGTGTTCAAACCTCCGCACCAACCTTCTCTCCTCGGGTGTGTTTACACCTCCGCACCGATCTTTCTCTCGGGTGTGTTCAAACCTCCGCACCAATCTTCGACTCGGGTGTGTTTAAACCTCCGCAACGATCTTCTCTCTCTCGGGTGTGTTCAAACCTCCGCACCCAACTCTCCCGTAGTGTGTTTAAACCTCCGCAACGATCTTCTCCTCGGGTGTGTTTAAACCTCCGCACCGATCTTCTCTCTCTCAGGTGTGTTTAAAACTCCGCACCGAAGTTCTCCTCAGGTGTGTTTACACCTCCGCACCGAACTTCTCCTCGGAGTGTGTTTAAACCTCCGCACCAAATCTCTCTCTGGGAGTGTGTTTTAAACCTGCACACCAAACTTCTACTCGGAGTGTGTTCAAACCTCCGCAACGATCTTCTTTCTCTCGGAGTGTGTTAAAACCTCCGCACCAAACTTCGACTCAGAGTGTGTTCAAACCTCCGAATCCCTGGTTTCACCCGAGCCACCAGGGTACCACCCGCGACGACTACCTACCGCAGCACGCCACCAAACAGCCACGTGCGGCCAAGTAGCCAATTCTGAGGGAAGACCCCGAAGGAAGACGAGTGATCCCGATCACACCTATAAACCGATTCTGTACTAATAAGAACAATAAAACAATCCCTTGTTATTGTAAATCCGCTAGTAGCCTCTTTTTTTTCTTGAACAAGAAAAACAACAACAACAATCTTTAAACACGGCAGTGGATTATACAAGCAACAAAGGCGGAACTGAACAGCTACTGTGAAGAGTTTGGAATAGAAAAATCGGAAGGCACCGAAGTAGCAAGGAAAGCACTGATCCTATTCGCACACAGAACGGATCACTCCAGAGCAATACTGGACAGACTGAAACAGCTAGAGAACAACAAAGCAACATCACCGAAATCAATGCTAGCCAAACCACAAATGGAAGATCAACAAGCGGAACCTAAAACTGCAAGGAAAAAGTCACTTTTTCCGAAGCAAACAAAGAAAGGATCACCCGAAGCAGTAACCACAATATCCGCAAATGGGACCTAACATTTGCAGGAAAAAGTCAAGTGTTTGAGTTTATAAGCCGAATAGAGGAATTAGCAGAACCATACGGGATATAACTGGATCACCTCGTATTTGCGATGCCGATCATCTTGGAGGAAAGCGCACTAGACTGGTGGCATACGAAGCCAGCGCCGATCAACACATGGGAAGAAGCAAAGGACGGATTGAGGGAAAACTTCTTATCCCCGCGGTACCGGGAGGAGGAGGCAAGCAGGCCGAAAAGAAAACGGTGAGGGACTACTTTCAAGACCTCCGGAAACTAATGAGGTTCGGGACATACTCAGAACAACAGAAACTGGAAATCACGTATAAAAACTGCAGACTGCCAATTAAACTATACGTAAAGAGACGATAATTTGAAACACTAGCAAAGTTTATTTTCACAGCAGAGGAGTTCGAGAAGCTGGAAACAGAAGCAGGTCTCTCAAAGACGAACCAACAATGGAACAACCAACCAATCCATCAAACAACATGGCAGCGAACGCCAAACAGACAGAACAAATGCCAAAGATGTGGACAAACGAGGCACGAAAGCCGAGCATGCAACATGGAACCGATACTGTACTGCTGGACAAGCAACAAGCAAGGAGTGCGAACTATAGACTGCTGCAGAAAGCCGCAGGGAAATGCACAGGGTCCGGAACAAACCCGCGAAGCTTTCGAGACCCAGAACAACACAAGCGGAACACAACCCAACTAAAATACGAGGACAATCAACTCCTAGGGTGGGCCAGAGTCGGAAAACAATTGGTGGACGTAATGATCGACACAGGAGCCACGAGATGCATGGTCAACGAACACACGGCCAGAGACTGCAACTAGAAGGAGTAGAAAAAAACAGAATCAAGACTTATACGACTAGCAGATGGCAGCACACGGCGAACAACAAAAAATTTCGAAACAAAAGTGGAGCTGGGCGGACGTGAAACCAAGCAATCATTCCTAGTCATGACTGGAATCCCAGACACGCCGATATTAGGGATGGATTTTCTGGAGAAGCCACAGTAATGATCAGCGAGATGGCAAACCCGAACTTAATAGGGGAAAAGGCAGGAACAACACAGCCAGAGCCGATCGACGAGGAAATAGAAGAATGGATCGCAAAAGAAATACAGAAATTCGAGACAATACAAGGAGTAAGTAATATAACAACACATAGATTACACTTAAGGGATGATAGGCCAATAAAGCAGCGATATTACCCAAGAAACCCAGCACAAATGGAAATAATTAACAAAGAAATCGACGAGCTAATCAGACAAGACCTAATAGAACCATCAAGAAGCCCATACAGCGCACCGGTAGTCTTAGTAAAAAAAGAAAAACAGATCAATGGAGACTCTGCATAGACTATAGGCTGCTAAGCGAGAAAACAGAGAAGGACGCATACCCGATGCCGCGAATGGATTTTATCCTGAACCAACTCAGGGAGGCAACATATATAAGCACGCTTGACCTAAAATCCGGATACTGGCAAATCCCTATGGAAAAACAAAGCAGGCAATATACCGCGCTTACAGCCCCGGGGCGGGGATTATTATTTTAGTGGAAAGTAATGCCATTCGGATTAATGACAGCGCCGGCAACATTTCAGAGAGCTTTGGACGCAGTAATCGGACCGGATATGGAACCGTTCGCTTTCGCGTACCTGGACGACATCGTCGTGATCGGGCGGACGAAGAAGGAACACCGACTTAAGCTCCAAGAGGTCTTAGCACGGTTAAGGAAGGCAAAACTACGAATAAATCCAGAAAAATGTCATTTCTTTCAGAAGAAACTGAAATACCTAGGGCATATGGTAAGCGAGGAGGGGTAAATCCGCGTACCTGGACGACATCGTCGTGATCGGGCGGACGAAGAAGAAGAACACCGACTTAAGCTCCAAGAGGTCTTAGCACGGTTAAGGAAGGCAAAACTACGAATAAATCCAGAAAAATGTCATTTCTTTCAGAAGAAACTGAAATACCTAGGGCATATGGTAAGCGAGGAGGGAATACATACAGACCCGGACAAAATAGCAGCGGTGAAAGAATTGGCGGCACCAACAACCCTGAAACAGTTACATAGCTTCCTGGGACCAGCATCGTGGTATCGAAGATTTGTACCAACCTTCACAGAACGTGCAAAAGTATTACAGGACTTGCTGAAAAAGGGTCAAAAATTTGCATGGGATGAGACGCATCAACGCGCTTTCGACGATCTAAAACTATGCCTGACGGAAGCGACAGTCCTAGCATGCCTGGATTTCAGCAAACAGTTCATCCTGCAGACCGACGCAAGCGACTGCGGAATCGAAGCAGTATTAAACCAGGAAGATGCCGACGGGGAGCACGTAATAGCATACGCCAGCCGAAAACTAAAAAGCGAGGAAACAAGATACTCAGCAACCGAGAAGGAATGCCTCGCAATTTACTGGAGCATCCATAAAACGAAAAATGTACCTAGAGGGGTACAAATTAATAGTATTCACAGATCATCTGGCACTAAAATGGCTAAATTCCATCGAAAGCCCATCGGGAAGAGCAGCAAGCTGGGCGTTGGGACTACAGCCGTTTACATTCGAAATAAGATAACGGAAAGGAAAATTGAACGCAGTGGCGGACGGGCTATCCCGCTTACCACGCGCAAAAATTGCAGTATCAAGATTCGAGGATTGCGCATGGTATCAAGCAAAGTGGGAAGCAGGTAACCACAACACCAAAAGAAACACCCGACTACGTGATCAAAGCAGGATCGGCTTTACAGGCATATACCAAGCCAAACAGACGAAGATGACCAGCCATGGAAGTTGTGTGTGACAAAACAAGACCGAGACAGGGTATTACAAGAGAATCACTCGAACCCAACGGCTGGGCATCTAGACATCACACGAACGAATCGATAAATTTTTCCAAATGGGTAGAGGTGACACCAGCACGACAGGCAACAACTGACTCCCTCATAAAAGCGTTCCGGGAAAAAATACTGGCAAGGGGAGGGGCACCCAAACAACTGATCTCGGACAACGGAGTTCAATTTACAAGCCAAAAGACGCAACAGGTAATGAAAACATGGTGAATAACGCATATATTCACAGCGCCCTACACACCGCAAAGAAAACCCAACCGAAAGGGCAAACAGAACACTAAAAACAATGATCGCACAATTTGCGGCAGGAAAACACAACAAATGGGATGACCAGCTACCGGAACGCACTTTAGCGATCAACAGCAGCCGATCAGAGTCAACAGGGTACAGCCCAGCATACTTACTGTTCGGCAGAGAGCTAAGACTACCAGGCAATTTGTTCGACGAAGTAACGCGAGGATCTGGCATCAATAACACAAATCAAGAAAACGCAGATCAGAGAAAACAAGTAGCAGCAATAGCAAAACAAAACATGGGTGTCGCAGCAGCAACTCAAGCACGACACTACAACCTAAGAAGAAGAGAGTGGACACCAAAAGTGGGAGACGTAGTATGGGTTAGAACACACCCACTATCAAAAAAATAGACAAGACAACAGCAAAACTTGAACCAAAATACAGCGGCCCATGTGCAGTACGCGAACTAATATCTCCAGTCATCGTATCCGTAAAACTAAACACTACTAACAAAAAGATGCGAGCCCACGTCTCACAAATAAAAATAGCAAACCCAGTAGAAAAACAAACAGAATCGGTTCCATCTCTCTCTTTTTACAGCAACATGAATAAATTTGACGAATCTGTGAAAAGTTCAAACAGAGGTTGACGGCCAAACAGGCCGAAGGGAGAAGGACGAAGAAACTGGAGACAATCCAAGAGGACCCAAACAAGATGAAGGTCTCGAAAACAAAGGTAGTGGCCCCGCCAAGAAACACCAAGACCACAAAAGAGAAGCGGACAACATCACGCGACGCGGCGCTACGAGAGGAGACCTACCAGACCGTACCATGCAAAAACGCATCAGCTGGGCAAACCAACCAAAGCCGAAGCCAGCCGCACCGACGCCAAATCAGGCACCACGGGAAACGCCAGCACGACCAAAGCCAACACCAAAGCTAGTCGCTGGATGGGCAAAATGGTAGAGGATGAGGAGCGGGACGCCGAAATTTTAGAGCTGGAACACGAGCGGCTGCCTGCGTCCGAAGGACGGCAAACGCCAGAACCGAAGGCATGCCACCACGGTGGGAAATAGCAAAAGGGCACCAAACTGGAGGCCAATCACGTGGAGCTCATAAAGAAGAGGGTGTCGAGCGGCCGGCACACGAGCAGCGGCGTTTCAAGATAAGGAACAAGGAAGGAGCGAAATGCTGGATAAAGATCGGGGAGAGCAGGGGACGTGCACGTCGGCAAATGGTACACCACCCAACAACATCCCAATGACGCCAACCAAGGAAAGGAGGTGGGAGTGTGACGCCCAGCACCACCACACAAAACGCCGGCGCCACATTGATATCGCCTACATAAATAATCACCTACCTAGAACCTAAGATAAAAATGAAGTTCCATATTTTACATATATATATACAAGTAGAACCTAAGATAAACAGACAAAACATGAAGTTCCTTATAAATACCAATACATACCGACAATATCGAGAACAGACGACGTTCAAATTAAAACAGAAACGCGCGCGTTTTAAACCCAGTGTGACCCACGATCACCAACAAAGGGTCACACTAACAGTTTTGGAACAACAAAACGCGTTATGGCAAATCCAGAACGCGTTAGGCCCATATCGGGCCACCAATTGCTGATCACCAGCAATAAAAGGAGGAGCGGCAGATCGAATCGGGGCAGTCCAACTCGGAAAGCCCTGGCGTAACAACCGAGGTTTTTTTGACAACGGAACTTGGGATCCAGGTAACATTAACCTCTCCACTCGTTCTGCTGAATACTTTTCTTCCCTCCAGAGTGTGTTTAAGCCTTTGATTCTTCCGAATCCTCCCAGAGTGTGTTCAAACCTCTGAATCCTCTCCAGAGTGTGTTTAAACCTCTGAATCCTCTCCAGAGTGTGTTCAAACCTCTGAATCCTCCCAGAGTGTGTTTAAACCTCTGAATCCTCTCAGAGTGTGTTTAAACCTCTTAATCCTCTCCAGAGTATGTGCAAACCTCTGAATCCTCCCAGAGTGTGTTTAAACCTCTGAATCCTCTCCAGAGTGTGTCCAAACCTCTGAATCCTCCCAGAGTGTGTTTAAACCTCTGAATCCTCTCTCCAGAGTGTGGTCAAACCTCTGAATCCTCCCCAGAGTGTGTTTAAACCTTTGAATCCTCCCAGAGTGTGTTTAAACCTCTGAATCCTCTCAGAGTGTGTTTAAACCTCTGAATCCTCCCAGAGTGTGTTTAAACCTCTGAATCCTCTCCAGAGTGTGTCCAAACCTCTGAATCCTCCTCCCACGGAGTGTGTTTAAACCTCCGCACCAAACTTCGACTCAGGTGTGTTCAAACTTCCGCAACGATCTTCTCTCCTCGGGTGTGTTCAAACCTCCGCACCAACCTTCTCTCCTCGGGTGTGTTTACACCTCCGCACCGATCTTCTCTCTCTCCGGTGTGTTCAAACCTCCGCACCAATCTTCGACTCGGGTGTGTTTAAACCTCCGCAACGATCTTCTCTCTCTCGGAGTGTGTTCAAACCTCCGCACCCAACTTCTCCCCGTAGTGTGTTTAAACCTCCGCAACGATCTTCTCCTCAGGTGTGTTTTAAACCTCCGCACCGATCTTCTCTCTCTCAGGTGTGTTTTAAAACTCCGCACCGAAGTTCTCCTCGGGTGTGTTTACACCTCCGCACCGAACTTCTCCTCGGAGTGTGTTTAAACCTCCGCACCAAATCTCTCTCTGGGAGTGTGTTTAAACCTGCGCACCAAACTTCTACTCGGGTGTGTTCAAACTTCCGCAACGATCTTCTTTCTCTCGGGTGTGTTAAAACCTCCGCACCAAACTTCGACTCAGAGTGTGTTCAAACCTCCGAATCCCTGGTTTCACCCGAGCCACCAGGGTACCACCCGCGACGACTACCTACCGCAGCACGCCACCAAACAGCCACGTGCGGCCGAGTAGCCAATTCTGAGGGAAGACCCCGAAGGAAGACGAGTGATCCCGATCCCACCTATAAACCGACTCTGTACTAATAAGAACAATAAAACAATCCCTTGTTATTGTAAATCCGCTAGTAGCCTCTTTTTTCTTGAACAAGGGAATCTCTTTCCAGCTACCACAGCCAGAAATCCTACAAATTTCTGTGAACCCGGCACGGCGAGCATACCCCGGCTGAAGCCTCGTCACACGGAGCTTTTTGAATGGAAGAAATCTTAAAAAATGTTTCCTTTTATTCCAATATTTGTTCGAAACGAAAACACTTGCTGCGACAATCCACTACGTAGCTTGAACAGTGATAAAAACGAGAACGAACATGTTGAGTCGCCGATAACACGCCACTTTTTTTATACCCGTACTCAGTCAGTACACATGTGACTAATGTGGAATTTTAAAATATTTTATCAGTTTTACAATTGACTTTTCTTCACAGGAGTTTGTACACAAAGTTTGTTTGCTCTAGCTCTTATAGTCTCTAATATCCAGGAGCTGATCTGGACGAATGGGCAAAAGTCGATCCTTTGGTGAGCGAAGGAATGATGCTTCTCGAAATGGTTTTCTCTATTGTGGCTATACAAATGATCCGATCCGATTAAGACGTGGGCCTCTCATAGATGATATGGGCTTTCTCTATGATTCTTTTTTTTTTTTTCTGTTATCTTCAAAATTATGCACGCCACGGAGTTGCAAGCTTTGTGGTGGCGGGGAAAAAAAATTGTGAAATACTCTGTCGTTACACCATAGAATAATAGTCAATAAGAAGAAAGCAATGAAGTTATACGAAATGTAATGTAGTTCGTAAGGTTACGGCATGAAGTCCCGCCACTGTAAATCCAAGCAACATGTAACTACACGCCCGCAGCATAGCCGACAAAGCGATGCGTGGGAATAAAGCAGTCGTAAATTGAATTTCGTTTCGCACGGTTTATTTTTTGATCGCCCTTTATCGCCGCCCACAGCTCTGGTCTGTACCGCTAATTCCCGCGTCTCAAGCCTAAGTAAAGGCATCCTACAAACAAACTAAAATTGTTTCGGAATTTCTACATGGCGCCCGAGCAGTGACCTTTGGATTAGTTTTTCGATTTTAAACCAATCGCTGCTAACAATGCAAAAGCAATAGCGGCTAAAATAATAGCAGTTAATACCCATTGGCTTGGCATTGAACAGTCTTGTACATACATTCACCTACCGTTCAACTATTCGTGACAGCTTGGTAAATCGGGAAGAGTATTAGAAAGCGCCAACGACATAGTTTACCGCTTATTTCGCATTTGGTAGCATTATTTCGCATTTCGTTTCGTTCGCTGAAAAACAAACCCTTGCAGCGGTAAACTAATTTTCGCACTCTTTAATGTACAGCATACGTTTCTCTTAAGTTTACAGTACCCTCGTCGTAACTTTGCTCCCACAGCTTCGTGGTCATCCAACTGTCTAACTGGTGTCGCCCAGCTTGTCGTTTGTGACGAGCTGATCATCCCTCTTATATTGTGCCAATCAATTGAAACATCGTTCGCCACTTCGTTTTTGGGTCGAACGCTGTTCTAATTTAGGTGTTTGTGTGCGCTTTGACATCTAATTTTCTAGCTGGTGTCGCCGAGCTTGTCGTATGCGCTAGAGAGCTGATCATCCACTCTAATATTGCGCCACTCAATTAAACATCGTTCGCCACTTAGTTTTCGGGTCGAACGCTGTTCTAATTTGGGAGTCGAGTGCGTTGCGCGCATTAGAATTGCGTTTGCTTATTGGTTCGAACTTGGTTCGAGCTCAGTGTGTCGAGCCAAACTTGGTGTTGGTTGCGTACGCTTAGCTTAGCGTTGCGCGCATTGGAACTCAGACGTCCGTTTCGTAGTGGATCGAACGTGGTTCCAGTTTGGTTCGCCGTGACAGAGCTCGGTTGCGTTTGTTGCGTTTTTGTCTGTTCTAACTGTTGCAGTGGTTTGTCGCATTGAACCTAATACGTTTATACGTGGGTATTTGAATACTTTTGCCGTACTGTCGAACATTGTTCTCATTGAACGCAGTGCATTTCCTCAGGTTATCGTCGCCTTCGCTTAGCAAGTTTGAAGTTTAGAAGTTAGGAACAGCCAACGTTGGTAATTTAATCAACATGTCTAAAGATCATGATGAAGAGAAGGCAACTGGGAGCGGAATGTGTGGAAGCACGAAGCTCACAAAATTGTATGTGAGGTTGGAGAAGATAAGCGAAGATATAAATCGAATGAGGATAGCATTTGAGGAGGGTTCAAATTCGCTGGATCCATTACAAATCCAATGTCGTTTGGAAATATTGAACTCCTATATTAAAAATGCAATGGCCCTGCAGTCGAGATCGATGTACTAGACCCAGATAATTCAGATAGGGCGGCGTTGGAAGAAACGTGTGTGATCACAAAGGCTCTGTACATGTCGGCAGCAACCACAGATCCCCTCAACCATACATGAATTCAGCACCCACACACCATCACTCCAATTTGCCAAAGTTCAGCGGCAAGCATGCGGATTACAAACAGTTTATTAGTCTGTTTGAAAGTAGATAGATTCCGACCCGTCGTTGTCAATATAGAGAAGTTCAACCATCTCATATCGTGCTTGTCCGATGAAGCCTTGGGAACCGTAAAGGCGTTCCAAATGTCAGATGCCAACTATCCAAAGGCGTTAGAAAGTTTGAAGAGGGTGTACGACAACAAGTGCTTAATATTCTTTTGAGACACTTGCCCAGTTGTTTGACATTCCTGCCGTAACCAAGCCGTCAGCGTCTGCATTGCGATCAACTATAGATACAGTGTCAGCCATTCTGGAGTCGCTTTTATCGTTAGGAGACAAGCGAGAGGTTGATAACGCCATGATAATACATCTGGTGTTATCCAAGGTGGACCCATACACAAAAAGAAAGTATGAGGAGCAGCTAAACTACGATGAGCTCCCTTGCTGGTCGGATTGTGCAAAAATGTTGAACCGCCGGTACCAACACCTTTCAGCAGAGGAGTCATCAAAGCGAGAGGCAAACCAAAGTTTGACATGCCGTCGACCAGCAAGAAAACCAGCAGATCGTCATTTTTCTTGCGCGAGGGCCGAAAAGTCGATCGACCCCCAAGTGCGAATATTGCGGCGCCAACCATTCGATCGGAAACTGCCAGGGATTTGGGGCAATACCCGTCTTGGAGCGTTTCGAGTTCGCAAAAGGCAAGCAATTATGCATTAATTGCCTCCAATCTGGACATAGGGTATCTCAGTGCACATCCTCTAAGTGCAGAGTTTGTTCACAGAGGCATCATACCCTCTTGCATAGATGCGCAGCTCAGAGCGCAGATTCAGAAAGTCAGGCAATAGGAGTACAAGCATCGTCCCATCCTGCGCAGGTGAAGCAGGCATCCAGTGAGCCCGAGCATGTCATCCTTGCCACAGCAGTGGTAAGAGTTCGGGACAGATTTGGCCAAGTTCACTTAGCAAGAGTGTTGTTGGATTCGGGTTCACAGGTCAATTTCATGACAGAAAGTCTAGCGCAATCGCTAAGGTTGGCAAGGGTCAACCGTTGCCTGACAGTGACATCTGTCGGCAAGTCAAGCTCGGTGTCGAGGGTGAAATCTCGACGACAATATACTCCAGGTTAAATAACCATAGTTTCGTAGCAGATTTCTGGGTTCTTAGCAGCATTACCAATCAGCAGCCTGACAGAAGTCTGCCATTAAGCAGTGGAAAATTCCTGCGAATGTAGAGTTGGCAGATCCAGCATTCCATCGACCTCAAAATGTAGATATGCTGATTGGAGCAGACTCGTTCTTCGATCTGTTGTGCACAGGCCAAATAAAACTGGGTGAAGGGGCACCATTGTTGCAAAAGACTCTTTTAGGTTGGGTAGCTTCAGGTCGGTGTAGCAAGCTTCTGACTGGAGAAGCCGCTTGCTGCGTCGCAACCTACTCACCGGAAGAAGACTCTCTGTCTCAAATGGTCGAAAGACTGTGGGAGATAGATGCAACGCCAGAAGAAAAAACATGCTCAAACAAATTCGGCAGAGCAGCTGACATGCGAAAGAGTTTTTCAAAGCCAATGTCTGCAATTTACCGACCGGAAGGTTTCAAATACCGTTGCCTTTTAAGACAGACCCAGTATCGTTGGGGTCGTCCATCGAGGTCGCAAAACGTCGTTTCCTATCGTTAGAGCGACGAACGTTAAGAGAGAGTGAGCTGAGAGACATGTATCTCAGTTTCATGAAAGAATATATCGAGCTCGGCCATATGTCTCTGACAGACAACGCGATTCCGCCAGGACCACATTATTTTATACCACACCAGTGCGTCCTGAGGCCTGATAGCAGTTCCACCAAGCTTCGAGTCGTTTTTGACGCGTCGAGCAAGACCACGACTGGGTGGTCATTAAACGATTTACTTATGGTGGGACCTACTATTCTGAGGGAACTATATTTATCACTCGTTCGATTTCGGGTGAATCGGTATGCTTTAACGGCAGACGTTTCGAAAATGAAAAGGCAAGTGGATGTGGCCGTAAAGACCGGAATTTCCAACTCATCGTGTGGCGAGAACATCCCACCGATCAATTGCAAATTTTTCGGTTGAACACAGTTACCTATGGTACTTCCGCAGCACCTTTCCTTGCCATTCGTTGTTTGCACGAGCTCGGTGTAAGCCACAGAGACACCCACAAGAAGGGTTCTGAGGTTATCTGCAGTGATTTTTTATGTAGACGACATGCTGACAGGAGCCGATGACGTAGACACGCTGAAGTCGATTTGCGATCAGGTGTCTGAGATTCTTGGCTCCGGAGGGTTTCAGCAGTCGAATAGGTTTTCGAACCATCTAGAACTAATGGATGGAAACAAAGATGTGAAATCCCCATCATTCAATGATGCCGATTCGACCAAAACAGTGGGGATGAGGTGGAGTCCAAGAACAGATACGTTCCGGTATCACTTGGAAGATAGCTTCACAAACTTGAATCCGACTAAGCGCACCATTCTGTCAATTAGTGCTCGACTGTTTGATCCGCTTGGGCTACTTAGTCCAATCATCATAACAGCGAAAATTTTCCTCCAGAAGCTGTGGCAGCTTCAGCTGGATTGGATCCCAATGTCACTGCATACAAGCTGGGAGAGGCTAAAGCTAAACTTGTGTGGTCTTGACAAAATAGCCGTGCCTCGGTACGTTATGGCTAGTGGGTGCTCGTCGATTCAAGTGCATGGCTTCGCGGACGCGTCTAGTCAAGCGTATGGGTGCTGCATTTATGTGCGAGCGCTTTTCGAAGGTCAAACGTACGTTCGATTGATCGCTGGGAAAGCAAGAGTAGCTCCCCTAAAAACAAAAAGACCATCCCGAGGCTCGAATTGTGCGCCGCAGCGTTATTGGCGCAGTTTTGGGCCTACGTAAAGCAAGTTTTGGAAAAGTGTCGAATCGAGAGCGTATTTTTCTGGACGGATTCAGAAATAACGCTACATTGGATTAAAACCCAACCGTCGTCACTTGCAGTATTTGTCTCAAATAGAGTAGCCATGATTCAGGAGCTATGTCAAGGCATTACGTAGCGTCATGTCCAATCGCTGTCGAATCCAGCGGATTTGGCGTCTCGCGGATGCGAAGTGCCTGAGCTCCTGGAGTCCATATGGCTAGAAGGTCCGAAATTTTTATGTGAGCCTGAGCATTGTTGGCCAGAGAACCCGCATTTTAACATCCCAGATGATGTGAAGAACTCCGAGGCGAAACAGTCCGCCCAGGTTTTAATTGGCGTTGCGAACTCGTTTTCAAATGAAATATTTTCTCGTTTTTCGTCGTACCCTAAATTAGTTCGAGTTTTTGCGTATGTATACCGATTTGCTAATATCGGCAAGAACAAGGAACGTTCAGGGAGCTAACTGCAAAGGAGTTGCAGCAATCGTCCCTAAAATTGATGGAGCTGGTTCAGCGAAGCGTCTTCTCTGAAGAGTTTAAGAAGCTGAAGAAAGGGCATACGCTGCAGCCGAGCCTGCAGATGATGGCCCTTTTATCCAAAAAAAAAGATCAGAGGAGGGGCGATCGTTTTACACTTATCAGGGTCGGAGGAAGGCTGTTGCATGCTCCAGTGCCAATAGAGGCTAAGTTTCCGGTTCTACTTCCCGCCAAGAGTCAATTCGTTGAACTCTATTTAAGGAACCTGCATTTTAAAAAATTGTCACTCCAATGCAAAAGACATTAGTAATTTTGCTGAGACAAGAGATTTGGCTAGTAAATGCACGTCGAGAATGCACTCGCATAGTGAGGAGATGCATCCTCTGTTTTCGATATAAACCTAAATTGCTGGGTCAGATTATGGGGAATCTTCCAGCAGACAGGTTTTAGGAAGGTCGTCCGTTCCTGATTTGCGGGGTAGACTTTTTTTGTGGTCCCATCAACGTCTCGCTTCGGATTCGAGGTCGTCAGCCGCTCAAAATGTACATCGCGGTATTTGTGTGTTTCGCTTCGAAGGCCATCCATTAAGAGCTTGTCCCAGACCTGTCGACTAATTGTTAGGTTAGGTTAGGTTTATAGGGCTGCTCCACCTAAGTCGAGGTCACTCCGGAGGCAAGAATTGCCCATTGTGATGCCCACACTCGTCATGGGATTACGTCCGGCGCCTAGGGAGGTTTCGTGAACCATCCGAAGGCCTCAACAAAGAGCATCAGCCTCTCCAAAGGCATGTTTGCCAGGCTATCAAGTCCTCGTGAAAGGCGCTGCCGAGTATTCGGTGACGCCTTTCCATGAGTGCAGGACAGCCACAGAGAAGATGCTGGATGCTCTCTATTTCCTCCTCGTCCCTGCAGCTGCGGCAGAAGTCATGATGGGGCAATCTGTACCTAGTGGCAATGTGGCCGATGACACAGTGCCCGTTATAACTCCCCGTCAGTGTTCGCACCTGACTCTTCCTGAAACCTAGGAGAGTCTTAGTGCGTTTAGGGTCATAGTGGGGCCAGAGCGAGCGAGAGATCTCACAGTTGGGTGTTGCGTTCCACCGTCTGTCTGATCTCGTTCTAGCTCGACCCATCATCTGCGAGATGATGTCTCGCAGCGGCCTCTGTATATCGCTGACTGCGTCCGCCAGTGGTTTGGCCGATCCATTTCTGGCACACTCGTCCGCACTCTCGTTGCCCGCGATGTCGGTGTGACCCGGGACCCACGTGAGTGTGATTGAGTGCGGTCCGATCTGGTTTAGCGCGTCCACTGTGTCACGTACGAGTCTGCTCGTGATTTTACAGGAAACCAGGGCTTTGATAGCAGCTTGGCTGTCAACACAGATTGCTATGTTCCTCTGAGGTATCTCCAAGGTGTATATCAACTTTACCGCTTGCCATACTGCGTATATCTCCGCCTGAAATACACTGCACCAGTCTGGTAGTCTTAGGGATATGTTGGTTGCTAGTTCTTCAAAGAAGAACGTTCTGCCCAAGAGCAGCGTTACGCGTCCATTCCTCTCTTTCCGGTATGTGTCCTTTAAAATTCCTCTTCCATGAAAACTCCGAGACACAGTAGTCGCTCCGTTCGCCCGTTCCACTTTCCTCCTTACGAAGTATTGTGGCGTGGCCATAAGGCGATGGTTTGAAGAACCGAGCGGCTGAAAGCCTCGCGGCACTTGTCTCAGCCTTGCACTTAAGGTGGAGGTCTATGGGCTCCAGGTTTAGCATGGTGTCCAGAGCAGCCTGTGGGGTGGATCTGAGGGATCCAGTGACTCCAAGGCATGCCGTCCGCTGAACTTTCCGGAGGTTCTCGAGGTGGGATTTGGTGTTGGCCGCTTCCCACCACACCAAGCTTCCGTATGTCAGAACGGGTCTTATTACCGCTGTGTACATCCAATGGATGATGTGCGGTTGTAAGCCCCATGTCCGTCCAAAGGTCTTCCTACAGATGTAGAAAGCAGCCATTGCCTTTTTCTTCCTTTCCTCCGTGTTTCTCTTCCAAGAGAGTTTGGAGTCTAGGATGACACCAAGATACCTGGCTTCTTTCCATAACTCAAGCGTCGTTCCACCCATTGCTGGTAGTTTGAAGTTTGGTATCTTGTACTTTTCGTGAGAACAACACCAGTTCTGTCTTTTGGGGGTTAACCCCCAGACCGTTTTGGTGTGCCCAGCTCGCGGTCGTTCCCAGTGCAGATTCCAGAAGATCACTGATTGTAGGTAGGAACTTACCCGTTACCAGTATCACTAGATCATCCGCATAGGCCACAACCTTGTATCCGCTCCTCCCCAACTGAAGAAGAAGGTCGTTGAGGACTAAGTTCCACAGGGAGGGGGGATATAAACCCCCTGCGGAGTACCTCGTGTGACCGTCTTCCTTGAAGAGGAGGTGCCGAGACCAGCGCTGATCGTTCTGCTCCTGAGAACGCTGTCCAGCCATAAGGTTACTGTCGGGTGTGTGCCAATCTTGGTCAGTGCGGCCGTTATTGACTCGATCCTGACGTTGTTGAAGGCTCCCTCTATGTCTAGGAAGGCCGGCAAAGCATATTCCTTATGGCTGAGAGTCTTTTCGATACTCCGACAACCTCGTGTAGTGCGGTCTCAACTGATCTACCTTTGAGGTAGGCGTGCTGAGCTCCGCTGAACACTTGTCTGTCGAGTTTGGTCCTTATGTGTAAATCGATCAGCCTTTCCATCGTTTTCAACAAAAATGAGGATAGACTGATTGGTCTATAGTCCTTGGGGAGATGTGGTTTATCTTCCCGGCTTTGGGGATGAAGACCACTCTCACCTCTCTCCACGCTTGGGGAACGTACCCAATTCGGAGACATCCTTCGAAGATTTTCTTTAGCCATGGTAGCAGGGGCAGGCAGGCTGCCTGCAAAATGGCTGGTCGTACATCATCCGGCCCCGGTGACTTGTAGGGGCCGAAGGATTTAATGGCCCAGATAATCTTGTCTGGTGCCATAATGTCACGTATGAGATCCTCTGTGTCCCTCTCCCCGGTATGGCTCAGTGTCGTTGATGTCGTTGGATTCGTCACCGGTGACATCTGAGCATCCCGGAAGTGGGTGCTCATGAGGAGCTCTAGGGATTCCTGACTGTTTTCTGCAAAGACACCATCCTGGTTGCGGAGCAGTCCAGGTGTGGTTGGCGCCTTTGATAGCACCCGTCGAAGCCTTGAAGACTCGGTGGTACCATCTATGGCATCTATGGCCTTCCGACAGGTGTTCCTGTAGGTGTTAAAGCTGCGACGATATTCGTCCCAGCTTTCCTGTGTGTTTGCCACTTTTGCCCTGTTGAAGAGCCTCCTTGACTCCCTCCTGACTTCAGCTCCCGCGTCCACCACGGGTTGCGGTTGGACTTTGGAGGTCGGCTGATCGGGCAAGATTCAAGGAAGGCCTTGTACGGCTTTAGTGACATTCTGAGCCGCTTCCTCTAGTGCTTCCTGTCGTGTTTCCCAGCCTGATGTTTAGTTAGTGGAGCAGCCTAAAGTAAATCTACCTACAAATGTTTGCTTATTCGATTGAACACTGTATTGTAAAGATTGTAATTGTTTATGCTTATGGTTACGCTTATGCTCATTTTCGCTACTACAGCTGCAGCGTCTATGCTGTTCTCCCGCGCGCTCTCTCCATCTCTTTATCTATCGCTCGCACTCGGCTCAGCAGCAGCCCGAGCTTATTTTTTCTCTCTACCTCTTGCAGTGGGGCACGGGCAATTCGGTCCGCCTGTTCTCTGGCAGTCTGGATGTAACTATCATAACTTTCGGTGCATTTTTATACGCCAGCTACACACGCGTATTGCCGCTACATCATATGATTAATAAAATTGTATTTTTGCAATAGCTATTAAAAACGCTTAATAGCTCAACATTTGGTGACAGCGACGTGATTGTGCAATAATTAATTGATCAGTACAATCACAAACTGCATTTATAAACAATAATTTTCGTTCGTTCGTCTGTTTTCGCACTTCTGTACATAGCCAGTGCCATCGACCACATAGCTGCTATACAATCATATACACCAGCCGCTCTTACATACACGAATTGCGCTTGAGGTTCCCGTTTGTTACACGCGTTTCGTTTTGCGTTCCTCTTCCCGCTACGAACGTTTCTAGAGCGGCTGCTGCTATGGACGCTGCCAACGACACTATAGTGACAGTAACAAGGGAGCAAAACAGGGTGTCTTTTTGAGGATGAAGTCAACGGAACTCTGCGAGAAGGTTAAGAGATTGACTACCGCTTGGGAAGATGAGGCCGCTGTCTCCGATTATTACACACAAGTGGGAAAGTTGGAGCAGATTGAGAAACTGATCGGGCAATTTGAGACATTTCACAACGAGCTCGAAGAATTGGACTGCAGCGAAATTCACAGTGGACTGTGCGACAGTTTTGAAACGCTTGCCAGTGCTCTCAAGGCTTCGATTCGGCGTGAAATTTATCGGATTAGCGGCTACATGCCTCTGCATTCAACGGTTGCTGGACCGAATGTAACTTCTGGTTTTGTTGGTTCTCAGCCGCCACCTCGTCGCAGGCAAGCATCATCCCTGCCTCCCATACAATTGCCAAGTTTTAGTGGAGGATATGCGGATTGGACGGACTTTTATTCGATGTTCACCACCATTATCGACAACCATCCAGACCTCTCCAATATTGAGAAGTTCCAGCATTTGCGATCTTGCCTGCGTGATTCGGCGTTGGAGACAGAGCGCGCCCTGGAAATTTCTGACAGCAATTATAATATAGCCTTAGAGTTGTTGGAAAAAGGTTTAATAATCGTCGTTTAATCTTTCAGGCGCACATTACTGAGATCCTGGGGCTGCAGTCTGCGTAGAATGGGTCAGTGTCGATGCTTCGGGGAGATCTCGGACAAGTTTAACGCTCATATTCGGGCGCTCCAGGCTTTGGGCACTCCTGAGCAGATCGCAGGATGCATCATTGTGCAGGTGCTGCTTAGTAAACTGGATCCAGCGCCTCAAGCCAAGTGGGAGGAGCGATTAGAGGAATAAGCCTTCGTTAACTTGATTCCGTCATGGGGAGTCCATGGCCTCGTTTTTGGAGCAGCGATGCAGGACGTTGGAAACAGTGGATTTCGTTATGACAACTTATGCGCCGAGCGGTCAGGTGGGCAGGAGCAGTAAAGCTAGCCATTCAAATCCATACTGGCTGCCTTTAAGCAAAAAAAACACATCAGGTTGCGTTCTGTGCAATGACAGTGCTCACGGAATCCATCATTGTCCCAAGTTTATAGCACTGTCTGCATCAGATCGCTATAAAGAAGCCAAGAGGTGTTCCTGTGTGTAAATTGCCTCAAGGCAGGCCATCGGTTGAGCAAATGCAGCTCCAGCAAATGCCGTACCTGTGGGCGTAGGCACCACACTCTCCTGCATTTTGGATGTCCTGAAGCTACTGCAGCCCAAGGTGGATCTGTGCTACTTGACACGTCGTCGCATCTCATCACTGAGTCCTCTGCTTCAGCCTCTGCATATTCTGCACTTATTGCCCAGGATAATTTGCCCCTAGTCAAAAATAGTTCTGGGGCCTTTGTTTCTTGCCGAGCGCTGCTAGATTCCGGCTCTCAACTGCATTTAATAACCTCCCGCTTAGCTAATCAGCTTCAGCTTCGGAAGATAAAATCGTCGACTACTGTTTCTGGAATAGGCGACTCCAGCCTCGTCACCGATGGAATGTCAGTGAAAATAAGCCTTCACTCTCGTTTGTCGACATACTCGGCTCCCATCACTGCTGTAATCGTCCCTAATATCACTGATCGGCAGCCAAGCCGCAGCGTGAACACTTGCAGCTGGATGATCCCTGGAAACCTGCCACTCGCCGATCCAGGATATCATATACCTCAGGGCATCGATCTGCTGATTGGTGCAAGACTGTTTTGGAGCTCTTATGTGCTGGGCAATTTCAAGCTTTCGCCAGGATTACCAATACTTCAGGAAACTCTCTTGGGATGGGTCGTGTCTGGAGGTTGTGATCGAGTCAAAAAAACGTGTCGTTGATGAGCTTAACAAGACCCCAACATCCGATTTATATGCGAAACCCTGCAGATTCTGTTGAAAGACAGGTTTCAACGGGGGAGGATGTCGGGTTTCCCAGCCTGATGTTTAGTTAGTGGAGCAGCCTAAAGTAAATCTACCTACAAATGTTTGCTTATTCGATTGAACACTGTATTGTAAAGATTGTAATTGTTTATGCTTATGGTTACGCTTATGCTCATTTCGCTACTACAGCTGCAGCGTCTATGCTGTTCTCCCGCGCGCTCTTTCCATCTCTCTATCTATCGCTCGCACTCGGCTCAGCAGCAGCCCGAGCTTATTTTGTTCTCTCTACCTCTTGCAGTGGGGCACGGGCAATTCCGTCCGCCTGCCCTCTGGCAGTCTGGATGTAACTATCATAACTTTCGGTGCATTTTTATACGCCAGCTACACACGCGTATTGCCGCTACATCATATGATTAATAAAATTGTATTTCCAATTGAAATCCTCGGCTCTTTATTTAAACATACCTTTTTGCAATAGCTATAAAAACGCTTAATAGCTCAACACTTCCGTTTGAAGGATGTTCCCTTCCGGTGGGGGGAGGGTAGTGCCTTCTTTACGGTTGCAGAGAAGCGGTTGCAGAGAAGCCAGTCTGTCCGCTTGGGATTACGGTAGGCCTTGGGCCTTTCTCTGTTCCATTTGATGCTGAACACACTATCCTGTAGTGGTCCCAGAAAGAGCACTCACCGGACACATGCCAATCATCAATGGTTAGGGAGTCACTGTCCGAGGCAAGTGTTATATCAATAACCTCTGCACGGTTCTTTTTGCGGAAGGTGGGGTGGTCTCCCCGGTTGCACACAACAAGATTTGTGGACAGAATGTACTCGAACAGCGACTCTCCTCTGGAATTTGTGCCCGTGCTTCCCCAAAGGGAGTGGTGGGCATTCGCATCGCAACCTAAGACGATGTCGAGACCCTCTTTCCGCGCTTGGTGGATTAGGGCCCTGACATCCCCCGAGGGTGGGTCCTCTTCCTCGTACGGCAGGTATGCCGAGGCTAGGTATAGGTTTTTCCCGTCCTTCCTCTCACATAGTGCCACCGTTAGGTCGGAGTGCTGTACCTGCAAGAAAACAGAACATTAAGCTCGCTTCTTACCACTATACAGGTTCTTGGCTTACCCACGGGGTGTGGCGTGAAGGCGGTATCCGCGACCGTTCAGTCCCCGAACCCCTCCCTTAACGGTCCAGGGCTCTTGGATGAGGGCCACGTCTACCGCCTTCTCGTCCATAAACCGCAGCAGATCCGCCGATGGTACACTTGAGTGATGCAGATTAATCTGCACCACCTTCATGCTGTTCAGCGGACCTGGGGTGTAGCGGTACTACTACCGCCAGTGTGCCCATACCAAAAGATATGCGGCAGTCCTTTTCAAGGAGTTTGGCAAGGCTTTCTTGACCAATACTGATCCAGAGTTCTTTGCCGTTCCCCTTGTCTCGCGCTATCGCCCGTGTGATGGTCCAGTCCGACGTTCCCAGGATCCGGTTCTGTGCCTTGATCAGGACAAGTGTGTCCTCATCCGCCTTGAATGGGGGGAATAATCCACACTTTCATAATCGTTCTCCTGGGAATCTCATCGATGGGGACCACGCAGAGAGCCGCTCCTGGCCAAAGTTCACCAAAACCTTGGACCGTGGTTTTGAGAAACTCAAGAGTTTCTGCGTTACCACAGGCCACTGTTTTGGCTCCCTTATACAACTTGATGCCCTTGAACTCGCAGACAAACGGGTTGTCTGCGCGAACAATGGCATCCTTCATGGCGGTCAGGATCTCCGATTCCGCCTTCGATTATGCCCGTCTGTAGCTCAGGCGGTGCTCTAGGCTTGCCAGGATGTCCTCTGGTTTCGCCTTCTTCGGCTCGGAGGCTCTTACGGAGTCATCCGTTCTCTGCCGCTTGAACCTTGGCTCTCGACCAGTCGGTTCCACCGTTGCCTTCTGTACAGAGGGCGTTGGTGGTACCTTGGCGCTTACCGTGTTCTGCGGTTGAGGTGTGGTCTTCCCCCTCTGCTTCCCGGATACCTTCTTCCCCTTTCTCCCTCGCAAGTTCGCAGACGATGACGTTGAGGGTTGGTCAACATCGTCTTCGTGCCAGCTGCTGCTGACGGTGAAGACGATGGCTTGGGGTCCTCTGCCACCGTCGCGTGTACGCTTGGGGGGACTGGTCTCCGTTGGCAGGAGCGACTCCGTTCAGCCGCTCGTACCTCCGCACTTTCTGCTCGTGCTTATTCCTAAGGCTCTTTTCCCTCGCGGTCAGCGTTTTCTAAAATGGGGGCCTTTGGCTCATACCACGAAGGTATTTCACCGATGCCCTGTATCCCGAAAGCCGTTTGCGTCGGGTTTGAGCCTCATCCTCCGTCCCAGGTAGTGGACTCGAGTCGACCTTCTTTTGTCTCTAAAAGCTTCATCGCAAGACGTGGCGTTCCGCTGAGGGTGTATTCCGACAACGGGACAAAATTTCGTCGGAGCCCGGAACGAACTCAGGCCGCTCACTTCAGCCAGTACGGATCCAAACGACGGAGAGGTGCTTACGCCAGGCCACTTTTTGATCGGCCAGCCCCTTCGTTCGCTGCCGCAAGGGTGCGAGCCAGACGGACGGAACAGCGATACCACCTTTACCAAGAGGTGGCAACTACTCTCCGAGCTCAAACGACGGTTCTGGCAGGCTTGGTCGAAGGACTACGTCCACAACCTGCGGGGACGCAGCAAATGGCAAACCCCAGAGGCCAACATCGAGGTCGGCGCCATGGTGGTGGTCCACAACGACCATACGCCGCCGCAGCAGTGGATCACCGGCAGGGTCTCCAGCGTCGTCGTGGGAGCAGACGGCAAGGTCAGGGTGGCAGAGGTGCGAACAGGAGGGGCGTGATTAGACGCCCAATCCATAAGCTGGCACTTTTGCCGATACGTTGAAGCATGACGTGCGGTCGTTCAAGGCGGCCGGAATGTCGTTACACCATAGAATAATAGTCAATAAGTAGAAAGCAATGAAGTTATACGAAATGTAATGTAGTTCATAAGGTTACGGCATGAAGTCCCGCCACTGTAAATCCAAGCAACATGTAACTACACGCCCGCAGCATAGCCGACAAAGCGATGCGTGGGAATACAGCACACAGCTCTGGGCTGTACCGCTAATTCCCGCGTCTCAAGCCTAAGTAAAGGCATCCTACAAACAAACTAAAATCGTTTCGGAATTTCTACATACACTTTAGGAGTGGGATATCATATCAATCTGGAAAAAAATTTGGTTTCTCTAGCTCTTATAGCCTCCGAGCACTAGGCGCTCAACAAGACGGACGGACAGACAGACATGGGGCTATATCGACACGGCCATTGATGCTGATCAATAATATATATACTTTATGGAGTCGTAAACGATTCCTTCTCTATGTTACACACATCCACTTTTACCACAAATACAATATACCATTTTACTATTCGATTACGGGTATAAAAATCATGTAAGTGACTTTTCTTAAAAAATAGTAGCTTTTAAAATAAATAAAACCAAAATAAAAATAAAAAATAAAAAGTTTGTGCGATTGATATCTTGCCGTGTAGTTGGGTTTTTCTCAATAATTGCCCATGAGTTTGAATTATAGTTAACAAAAAGTAAAAATACGATAGTGAAGAAAGCTTAGACCTATCGCCCCCCAGAGCCGATACAAAATCGGTCAGAAATGGATGCAGGAATGATAAAACCATTCATAGACGGCGCGATCGTCAGCGCTCTCGCTGAACAAGAACGGTGCTTGACACAGGAATTTAGCAGTGAAATCCAAATATGAGGGATCAAGTGAGCGCCAAAGAGGGACCATCGACCCTAACAAAAGTGCGAAGTTATGTTAGACATTGTGAAATCGGTGCCAACCTTTAGCGGAAACCCTGAGGAGTACGTGTCGTGGAGACAATCTGCCATAGATGCATACGAAGTCTTCAAAATTTATGTAGGTAGCCAGACACACTACGAGGCTGTGGCCATTTTAAAAAACAGAACTTGTAGAACAGCAAGAGCGTTGCTCACGTCATACAACACAGTACTCATCTTCGACGCAATCATAGCTAGACTTGATTGCACATATGCAGACAAGACATCCTTACGAGTGTTACATCAGTAGTTAGAAATTGTGAGGCAAGGCGACACCGACCTCATGGAATATTACAACGAGGTCGAGAGGAAACTTACGCTCGTCACTAACAATGTAGTCATGACGTGTAACGAACAGGCAGAAATTATTTTCAACGAGGAAGTTAGGAGTGACGCCTTACACGCGTTCATAGCGGGTCTCAGGAGACCGCTAAAGTCGTTAGTCCTCCCGGCACAGCCAAAAGATTTGCCATCCGCTTTAGCGCTAGCTCGCGAGGCCGAGAATAGCATCGAAAGAAAGCGCATCTGCCACGTCTTATGCGAAACCGATTGAGGACAAAGGCCAGTTAGGTGACGGCAACAGACAGGGGTGGCAAGAAAGAGGTCAGGAGGAAAACCCACATTTCGTGGGAAAAATTATCAGAACAAGCCACAACGAGGTGACTCCTGGCCAAAGCCAAACGATAAAGAGGCCTCAACGCAAAACCAAGTGCCACCCATGTGATCAGAGTGGGGACGGCACTGGCCACCGCTCTGTGGGCATTCCAGCCACACTTCGCAACTTCTATTCTATACCCTTCTACACCCTAAGCAAAACGGTGCCTTCGCACGCGACCCTACGTACCTACATACATTTTACATACATTCATTCGCGAATAAACTGATTTATATATATCGACGACACTTGGCTTTCATTCGGACTTGGAACTGGATTTCTTCTTACGACTCTGTGGGTTTCTGGATTGTGGGAAAAAGTACGACGCCCTTGGCTTATTCATTGGTCCTTCGAGCCCGATACTTCTGCCTTCCCCTACAAGGAGAAATCTTCAGCATCCAAGCACTGCATCGCCTTCACCACAGGAGAAATCCAAAGATAAGTACGACTTCTTTTTACCACAAATCGCCTCCGTTCGCGGTTTTGTGATCCGAAATTCCTCAAGTCCGAGTTCCGCGACATAGGTACATACATATATATGTATTTTCTTATATATGTACTTATTTGTTTCTACTGTGCAATTCCGTTTTCCGTGTCACTTCGTATTTCGACACCGTCATATTATCGGCGATTCCGGCCGTCCTCCGTTCGTTCACCTCCAATTCTTCAATTCGTTGTGTCCGTCCATAACTCGCGGACAAATTAATAAAATACATTTTAATTAAAAGTGCATTCCGCGCATATGTATGTACGCACATTCCAGCCCATGAGAGTGGCTTGCGTACATGCACACACACCTACATTCATATATCTCCAAGTGCATTCCATCCACGACCTACCCCAGTAAAATATACAGTGGCAGAATCCGAGTGCAAGAACAACAAACATACATACATACATATATCTACATTGGCACACTCCAGGTGCAAACACAATAAAGATTAACGTGTTTTATTTCCATCCCTATAGTTGGCTCCCAACTATACATGTAAGATAATTTTATATTATCAGTGTTTTATTGAGTATTGTACACAAGTAGGATATATGAATGTATAATGTTTAAAGGTTTTATTATATGTAATGTAATTAACAGAACTGCTGATTTTGACGACTTTAGAAACAACTTATTCAACTTTACTTTCTGACATCTGCCGATCAACTCAACTACTGACATACTAACGACGATAACTTCGAGATGGACCAATCCTTGGTGGTGGGCGATCAGAGTGAGGACTATCGACTCACGCCAATACTACCACTTTACATTCGGCCATCCTGCAAAAACATCTGTCCCAGATGTCTCCTCCTCTTCACTCTGCTCTTCATTTTCTTCCCTCGCAGTAAGCATAGCGCCACAGCTTCATAAAGTCAGCGCTTGTAGAGGTCTGTAGTACACCCTCAAATTCAGCTGCCTTCTTAACATCATATCTGCCGTTCCGTTTCACTCGAATGACTTCATACGGGCCGATATATTTGTTGGATAACTTCCTTCCAGTTATAAACTGCGTCACCTTAATGGCTACTAGGTCGCCTAGCTGATAACCATGATGCCCCTTTCTCTTCTTGTCGTGACTCTCCTTGTAAGCAGCTTTGGGCTTTTCGATTTGGCGCCTGGTTTCTTGCCAAATCTCCTTACGTTCTTCTTGCAGGTTCGACAGCATCTCCTCTTGAAGGATCCTCAGAAGCTCAGCACTGGAGTTGTTTCTCATACGTACACCAAACATGACTTCGAACGGCGTGTATCTAGTTGATGCATGTATGTGAGAGTTTATGGCCTGTTGCACCTGCGATGTGTATTTATACCATTTTGCTGGTTCCGCTGCTGACATTTTTGAGAGTACTGAAATGATAACCCTGTTAACCCGTTCAATCTGTCCGTTACCCCTTGGTACGCCAGCTGTTGTTTCGACGTGATCAATATTGTTCGTTGCGCAAAATTCCTTGAATGAATGCGATGTGAACGCCGCCCCTTATCGCTGATAATTCTCTGCGGGCTGCCAAATATTGAAACCCATGATTCCAGGTGTTTGATAGCTTCTTCCGCATTTGTCGACTTTGTAGGAAATAGCCAAGTATATTTTGAAAAACCATCTACGACAGCAAATATATACTTGTAGTTCTTCGATGTATTGTCCAATGAACCCAAATGATCCACATGCAACGTTGAGAGGGGTGTGTCGCCTTTGTCGATAACGTGCAAATAATCCTCTTGTTTCCCCAATTTCTGATTATGGGTGATACACTCGATACAATTGGAAATTACCTGCTTAGTTTTTCTTCTCCAAGTGTGGTATATGAAAGTCCTGCTGAATTGCGTGAATTGTTTTCTGCGCTCCCATGTGGCCAAAATTGTGTGAGTTTGTTATTATCTCCTTTTCCATACATTTTGGTACTGCCAACAGATCTTGGCCCTTTACCTGCTTAAAGATAAGGTTATTTCTGAGAACATAATCTGCATAGGGTCTCTGCTTTAGAATTTCGCTAACTGCCATTAAGTGTTCATCACTCTGTTGTGCTCTTTTGATCCGTGCATTAACTTCGGAAGTCACGATCATCACCGGAAAACGACTCAGGCTGTCAACATGCTGCATTCTGCTTCCAGCACGATGCTCTGCTTTAAAGGTGAAATCTTGCAAGTACATCAACCACGGCGTTACTTCTCGGGGAATATCTCTTTTTGGAGATCGTTTGTTTAAAAAGCCGCACAATCTGTTACCAAGTCGAACTCTATTCCTAACAGGTAATGGCGGAGTCTCTTTGTTGCTAGGTATGCTGCCTTTACCTCAAGTACATAGCTGGTAAGTTTTTCCTCTTGTGGTGTTGTTTTCTTACTCCAGTAGAAAACGGGGTGCCATTTACCATCGTGCTGCTGCAGCAATGTTCCACCAAAGCCATGTTTTGATGCATCCACATGCAACTGTGTTTTGGCGCTTTGACTCCAAATCTTCAACACTGGCTCTTCTATTAGTGCTGCTTTTAGTTGTTCTACTGCTTGTTTTTGTGCTCCTTCTATCTTAAAAACGGCATCTTTCTTCAGCAGTTCCGTTAATGGTTTGGCAATAAAAGCGTAGTTTTTACGAATTTGCGAAAATAGCCAGTAAGTCCAAGAAACGCCTGAATACCTCTGATATTAATTGGCATCGGAAATTTTTTTACAGCTTTTTACCTTTTCTTTCCCAGGCCATATCTTCCCATTTTCTATCTCGTAACCAAGGAAAGTGATACGCTCCTAAAAAAGTGACATTTTGACCATTTTATGTCGAGTCCATACTGCTGCGCCTGTTTCAATACGCGCTGGATGTTGCTTAGACACTCTTCGGCTGTTCGCCCTAAAACAACTATGTCGTCGATATACATTTCCATAATACCTTCATTTATCAGCTGTTGGAAAATATATGTGACAAACCTTACGAATACTGCAGGCGAATTACAATAGCCAAATGGAGCTCTATTAAATTCGAACAGTCCCTCTTTTGTCACGAAAGCTGTATATTTGCGGCTGGGCTCATCGATTTCGACATGAAAAAATCCATTCCTCAAGTCGAAGACAGAAAAATATTTCGCGCTTTGCATCTTATCGAGAACTTCGTCTATAAGCGGGACCGGAAATCGATCTTTCAGTACCATCGTATTTAAGACACGGTAGTCTATGCATAGCCTCAACGTTTTATCTTTCTTTTTGGTTAAAACAACTTTACTCGCCACGTCAGAGTAGGATTCTCGTATAATGCCCTGTTCCAACCATTCCTCTACTTGGTTGCGAATTATCTCTCTCTCTGCTGCTGCATATCGACTTGGTTGCTCTCTGAATGCCATATTCTTACAATTAGGGATAATTGTCATCTTTATAGGACAGGTTAGCTCAACTTTAGACGGCTTGTAATTATCAATTAACTGCTTGACTGCTGCTTGGTATTTTTGAGGAACGTCTAATTCCATGTCCTGACTTACCACATTGAAAACATTATGATCAGCCTCTGCCTCAACGATGCTATCTCCTTCTGTAAAAGCATACTTTCCATTTTCCAAAACAACAATAAATTTTTTGAGAAAGTCGTAGCCAATAATTATGTTGACATTGAGTTTTGTATCGGGAACGATGAGAAATTTATGTTCCGTACGAATTCCATCAACCAGCACTTGCACATCTAACGCACCCAGCACAGATGTGACAATGTTTCTAGGCCGTACAATTTAGCAAAAACTTTTCTGCAGTGGATATTCAGCAAATTTCTCCTTGTATATTTTCATTCGCATAAGAGACACGTCAGCTACTGTATCGACTAGACATGACACAGTTTTATTATTGATAAACAGCACCTTTTCCCTTGTCTCGCTGATTATATTGACGCTTGGTTTTAAGCCCAGACAATCACGGGATGTATGTCCACTGCCGTTGCATTTAAAGCACTTAGTATCTTCCTTGCATTCGGCTCTCATATGTTGCGTTGATCCACAGTTGAAACAATGCCTTTGATTCTGGTCAAATCGTTTTCCCAGAGTTCCTGCTTTACCGACGTCATACTTTTTTCGGTGCTTGTTTGCGGTCCACTGCTGATTTTGTCATAATTTCGATTGTTTCGAATCGGCTTCGTAGTTCCTTGAATGTTGAAGCACTGTATAAAGGGATATTTTAGATCGTCACGAAGCTTTACTCCCTCGGCTATATAACGGATCACAGACTCATCATCTACACATCCAAGAGCAGCTATCTTTCTCATATTTAAGACGTATTCGTGAAAATTCTCGTTTTCGTGTTTCTTTCGTTCGCTTAGCTGTTTATGTATGTACCTCAGCGCTGGTCAGGGTCTTGTCAAATTCATCCAACAGCAATCCAATCAACGTATGATAATCCGACACAGTGGTGGTCTCCAGGAATAACTTTGCTGTTCCCTTTAATTTTTATACGAGCGTTCACATATTTCTGCTTCTCAGTCAATTCGTAGGCGTCGGCATTTTCATCAAAACATTTTATCCACTGCTTATTTGGAATTGACACTCCATCAAACTCAGGAACAACCTGAGAAAAGCTCTCGATTGGGATATTATTTTTTACTGGAATCGTTTTGTGTAATTTTTGTTGCCAGCAGTTTGAGCACCTCACTCAATTCGTTGTTGTTGCTCATCTCCGCGCTGATATTTGTGTATTTTGCGTCGTGGTGGATCGTGACTTCTGTTGGTGCGCCACGAAGCCCAACATGTTGTTCGCTCTCTGTTTTTCATCTGGTTCTTCTATTTCGTCAAATGGGACAAAAAGTTTTGTTTATGTCCATTTTAACAGCTTCTCCTGTTTTCGCTTCTGGTGTCTTCTCTTCGTCCGTTTTTACTCTTCCTTCATCAGCCTTTATTCTTTCTTTATTCTGCTGTCCTCTTTGTTGCTTATCATTTGGTCCGCTTTGCTTTTTGTTCTTTTTAGCTGAACGCATCATCATTATCGTTGTGTGCGTAATCACATGTATACTTTCGTAGGTTGAGCCCCCATGTAAGATAATTTTATATTATCAGTGTTTTATTGAGTATTGTACACAAGTAGGATATATGAATGTATAATGTTTGAAGGTTTTATTATATGTAATGTAATTACAGAACTGCTGATTTTGACGACTTTAGAAACAACTTATTCAACTTTACTTTCTGACATCTGCCGATCAACTCAACTACTGACATACTAACGACGATAACTTCGAGATGGACCAATCCTTGGTGGTGGGCGATCAGAGTGAGGACTATCGACTCACGCCAATACTACCACTTTACATACATGTACATATATACCAAAAATATATATATATATATATATATATATATATATATATATATATATAGCAAAATACCAAATCCCGGAATTAAATACCGCATTCCACCACTCCGCGCAAGTGCCCTATTAAATATAAAATCCACGATTAAGTGCTATTTATGCCCTCTAGCTACTTTTTCTCGATCGCTACACTTCCTCAAACATTCTCCAGATTCTAAATAAATTACTCGCGACCAAGGCACGGCGCATTCCCAGGAATTTATTTGGCAATTTAAATCGCCAATTGGCAAATTGTGTTTCGTTTTTGTTGTAGTTGTTTTTGTTCCGTGCATTAGAGGTGGCTCAATCTAAAAACTATGGGCATCCGAATAGGACCATTAAATAAATAAATTTATTGATCAAGTAGATCAATAATTAAACTAATCCACTCACGTCCGAAAAAAATTTCCAAGTTTTTCCGCAAACAGGAAAAAATATTTTTTTTGATAACAAATCATTTTTTTTGTGTGGTGTCCGTGTCACTTCTTCCTTCCTTCCGCCAATATCCCAGTTCTGTTCACGATTGCGTCAAAGGGGTAAACGGAGGAGCACCGCAATAACAATATTTCCAAAATATTGCCAACACCAGTGTGACCGTTCCTCTCCTCAGCTCGGCTCAATATAAGGTCACTTATTGTTTGAGATTATTCACCTACAGGTGATCTCAAACAATCCGAGTCGATCCGATTATTGCCATCCAGCTAGCTCGAGGCCTTTTTGTCTGCCAGTCCGTATTTGGGTTATAGTTCCGATAGAAGATTTGTTTCCTGACGGTTTTCCAAGTAAATTTTACTCAGACCAGTCTTCAGTCCCTCACAGACTTCCAAAAACGATTTTTTTCTTGCGTGGGTAATTTCGAATTATGCCAACAGGCCACAAGGACGGAAAGCAACTTTTGCCTGTGACCTCTTCCAACCGGCTGCGCACCTCGCCCCCCCTCGGAACTACTCCGACACAGCCAATCAAGGCATCCTCCTCCTGAGAGCAGCCAGTAGCATAGGACATCCGTGACGCATATGGCGAATGCCATGGGGCGTTTGAGCATTGTCTCAGTGACCTCAATGCCCAGCTGGCCACATCCACAGTCCTTCCTCCTGCACAACCAGTCCAACAGGGTGGCTGTCGACTGCCTGGTTCTGGGATCTGTTCACTGCGGTCGTGATAAACAATCCAAAACTATCTCCGGCAGAGAAATTATACTACCTCACCGAGAAGACCAAAGGTCATTGTCGAAAAATGCCCCCTCACAAATGACGGTTTCGAGTCCGCATGGTTGGCTCTCCGCAGACGATATAAAATAATCGGCTTCTGGGGACCAACCAAATTAACATCCTCCTCTTCTTGCCCCGCGTAACTTCCGAGTGCAGTCGTGCTTTGAAGGATCTTCAAAGTACGATGCAGGGAGTACTTATCGCGCTGGCGGTCTCCAATGTCTGCCCGGAGAATTGGGACAGTCTCCTCGTGCCTATTTTTGCTTCCAAATTGCCAAAGCTAAGCCGGGCTTCATGGGAAGCGTCCGTAACGGTCAAAAAGGAGGTGCCGCCCTGGAAGGAAATCGACTCCTTCCTCACTCAGGGGTATTTGACGTTTGCGGCTATTGAGAGCGACCCTTCCACCTCACGAGACGCTACGACTCCACCTCCCGCCAAAAACAGTCAGAATCCGCCATCCTCCCGAATCCAGTCCACTCCGTTCCGTTCCCAGAGCAGTCCTAGCAAGTGTGATCTCTGTTCCAAAGAGAATCACCCAATCCTGTCCTTATTTCCTGCAAATGAGCGTTGACGCCCGCTCCAACTGCAAAAGCAAAGGCAGCTCTGCTTAAATTGCTTCGCAAAGGGCCATATGCTTCGAGAATGCCAAAGCTCCCACAATTGCAACACTTGTGGAGGACGACATCACACGCTTCTGCATCGTGGCAGTCCAGCTTCCAGCGAGTCACATTCCACATCCGTGCCCGATTCCGCAGCCTGGCCAGACGTCGACCGACTAGTATATTCCGCAGAAAATTCTAGTTCTTCCGAACTTCCGAACGTTCAGACGTATTTCGCCTCCGGCACAAGCTCTGTCCTTCTAGGCACGGCAATCATTTATATTTGCCACCTGGGGAAAAACTTCCGCGCCCGCGCTCTGATCGACTCTGGCTCCGAGGCAACATTCATTTCGGAACGCCTTTTCGACACGATTCAATTGCCATTCGAACGTATTCAGACACAGGTCTCCAGTCTGAATCAGACAGTATCCGTTCAGTCCGAGAAGCTCTGTCATCTTTCCATTCGCTCTCCAACGAGGCCGTGTTTAAAATTAAACGCCTCGGCCTATGTTATCCCGGAACTGGCAAGGAATCTTCCGTCGCATCCGATCTCGCAAAGTTTCTTGAAAGAAACTCTTGCCGAGTCTTCCATTTGCGGATCCTACATTCTTCGAGAGCTCACCAATCGAAGTCCTGATTGGAGACGATGTCCTACCATCCTTAGGATGGCTTACAGCCCAACATATGTGGTTCTTTTCTCGGACAGGAAACCATTTTCGGTTGGGTGCTCACGGGTCAAGTCAAGTTTCCAGAGTAAGGGCCTGAAGAACTGAATTCCGACTCCGAAGTCAATCGGCTTCGAGACCCGTCCGTCACAATTGTCAAACGGGTCCCCGTGGTGAACCACAGGAAAGGTTCCCAAAATACTCCCACCACCGGGGACGAATTCAAGTCCGAGCTTGAGTTTAAATTCGACCACACATGGCTTTATAAGAGCTTGTGACCAGAAAGCTTCATTCAGTTGCCTAAGTGCTCCTTTAATCCGCTCCAATTTCACTACTAATGCTTCATCAACGTTTTTATTTCGTCCTAGCTAACTACATCCAGACAAGGCTCCTCACGCTCCCGCACGTTCCCGTTCAACCTGCAGACCGGATCGCACGTGTTCTCGAGGTAACAGTTCGTACCAATGCCGAGTGTGCCTAGGAATCCATCCCTTACGGAATTGCCGCCAATTTATCCGCTTGAGCGTCGAGCAGAGGCTCCGAGCCGTCCTAGTACACAAGTACTGCTCGAACTGCCTGGCTCACGAACACTCGGGCAAGGACCAGCCATTATACAAGCGGTTGCCCTCGCTCTCGCCCTTATACTTAAGAGCATTTTGCCCCCCGGCGACGCTCTCTCGCGCTTGATCTCACCACGGGCACGCTCCCAACTTCTATTCTATACGCTTTACACCCTTAGCGAAACGGTCCCTTCGCACGCGACCCTACGTACCTACATACATTGTACATACATTCATTCGCGAATAAACTGAATTATATATATATTGACGACACTTGGCTTTCATTCGGACTTGGAACTGGATTTCTTCTTACGACTCTGTGGGTTTCTGGATTTTTTGGAAAAGTACGACGCCCTTGGCTTATTCACCATGGAAGTCGATCCATCGACATCCAGATTTAGGCAACAGACCAATTGGGGAAGTCGCAGAACGACAAGGCGAAGCTCAGAAAAGGCGAAATACTTCAGACCGTGTATCTGGGCAGAGACGACAACGGGTAAATAGCATAGTGCAACAGGCCTCTAACCAAGAGGACCAAGAGTACTCGAATACAGTCGAGGGCGCAGTCGCCGAAATTGACGAGGAAAGTGACTCGACCGGTGGTAACGACCTGCTGAATTTTTCAGAGAGCGCTCCCAATTGCCGTTCGTCGAGCGAAAATTGGCGGGCAGAAAAATTAAAATTTTGAATCGACACCGGAGCGGCACAAAAATTACTTTAAGCCCATAAAGGAGCTAAAGGACGTAACTGCTCCATATATGGCTCCAGTGAAGTAAAAAATAAATGCATAATGTGCATTTTCGGGGTGAGAGTCCCATTTTTTTTTTTTTTTTGTTAAACACGCTAAATACGTTTGATGCCATTATAGGTTCCGATTCACAAACGCGAGCGGGAGCGGCATCAAACCTGCGCTATAAAACAATCAAGTAAGGAAACGTAACGGAACAGCTTCAGTTCCACGAATGCGACAGGGTAAATTTCACCCAAGTCGACGACCTAGCGGTCCCAAATGCGGTATAAGCCGAATTTAAGAAAATACTGAGTTTTTCAACCTCTAACGAGGCGCTTCCCTTTAACACCTCAGTTATCGCCAGTCTACTCGAAATTATATCCCTACCCCATGGAATCAGCGGACTTCATAAACAAAGAAGTCAAAGAACTACTACCGATTTGGGTCGTAGACATGAAAAAGTCCGACGCCAACGGCAACGGCTGGTAATCGCGGTAAATGCGAGGCTAACATGAGAGTGGCCCCGGAAAAGATCAAGCTCTTCAAAGAAAGTGTAGAATTCTTAGGCTTCATAGTGACCAGGGACGAGCCAAGACAGACCCAGAGAAAGTGTGGGCGATAAAGGAATACGCTGAACCAAAAACGCTGTTCAGCCTTAGGTCATTCCTCGGGCTAGCAAGCTATTATAGAAGCTTTGTCAAAGACTTCGCTGCAATAGAAAGACCCATAACCGCCATACTCAAAGGAGAAAATGGCACTGACAGCAAGCACATGTCAAAGAAAGTTTCGGTTCAGTTCGATGAAACGCAACGGGAAGTTTTCGACCGCCTGCGAAACATCTTGGCGTCAGAGGATGTCATACTAACGTGCCCAGACTTTAAACTGCCTTTCGACTTAACCACCGATGCCTCAGCAAGCGGCATTGGAGCGGTGCTTTCCCAAAATGGCAGACCAAGAACAATGGTGTCGGGAACACTTAAAGATTGCGAGCTAAACTACGCCACAAACGAGAGGGAGTTACTAGCCATCGTTTGGGCCATAGGGAAACTACAGAACTACTTATACGGTACTAAGGAGATAAGAATCTTCACCGATCATCAGCCCCTGACCTTCGTCGTATCCGAGAAAAACACAAACGCTTAAATAAAACAGTGGAAAGCCTTTATAGAGGAACAAAACGCTAAGATATTCTATAAACCAGTGAAGGAAAACTATGTCGCCGTGGCCTTATTCCGACAAAACATTAATAACTTACAGGACGAGCCACAGTCAGACGCGGTCACTATATGCACAGCGAACTCTCACTGTCCTACGCAGTGGATACCACTGATAAGCCTCTAAATTGTTTTAGAAACAAGATAATTCTGGAAGAAGCAAGCTAGCCGCTACGGCCGAACTTCATTATCTTCGGCGGAAAAACCCGCCATATAATCCATTTTAATAACAAAGACTCCTGATCGAATCAGTAAAAGAGGTGGTCAATACAAACGTCGTGAATGCAATTCACTGCGACCTTCTGACTTTAGCCACCCTCCAACATGACCTAGTGCTGAGGTTTCCGGCATCCAAATTCTGGCATTGCAAAAATTTCGTGAACGACATCACAGATGCAAGCGAGCAAGTGGAAATAATCACATCAGAACCGAAAATGACGAAACTTGCCAAAGCGGTGGTAATAAACTGTAAAAGTATGCACCAAAGCAAAAAGTATAACTGACACCCAAAAATCAGAAGCTAGGAGTGATGAACTTCTACCCGAATACCAAGACCATACGAATGGCGAGACCAACGAGCCGCATTCAGTTCCGAGAAAATTACACTCTCTGTTATAAAGTCAATACGCAGTTTATGTTTTCAACTTACCTCCTCCTCATAGTAGCTCTAGAATACAACAAAACGTTGCATTCGGTCATAGACGAATAGACGAGAGGCCGGTTGGGGCAGTTCATGCTAACAACGAAGATTTTTTAAGTTGACAATTAGAGCCAAAATCGACAAGGCACAAAAAGGACAATCTCGGCAGGATTAACCCCGGTAGACAAAACAGAGTCTTCGAAGTAGGCCAAAAAAAGTGTACCCAAAGAATAACAGAATGTTAGGAAACAAGCTAACCCAGGTGTACACGGAGGAACGGGTGCAGGCAGATCTGGGAACATCTGTTCTCATTAGAGGGAGGGTAGTCCATAAGGACAATTTGAGATAATCTAAACAACAATTACTACAAATCTAGTTATCACACCCTCAGGTTGGCCGCGATACTCCTCGTACTCCTTACCACAACAAATGCGCGGATTACCGACTTTTCCCAGGCGAACTATATCCATGTACGGGACGGAGATATGTTGGTGTGGGAACAAAAAGCTCGACAAATCTAACCGAGTTAGGGAACATTATAGACAATACCGTAGAAATGTCCGAGTTATTTCAGTTTCAGAAGTAGATATGAAACACGCGAAGAACATATTGTCCGCCCTAATGATACACGATAGAATGGCAAGAAGCCTAGACTTCCCGGAAACAGCACTCAAAGTTGTTGCGGGTACCCTCTAATTTTCGACCATAACGACCTAAAAGTTATTTTTAACGAACATATCACAGAGGTCCTTATAGTTAGTCTGATGGTATTAATATTAGTATAAGTTAGTATCAGACAGAAGAATTCTCCGATCTAATATTTTAATCCCATGTCTTAGTTGAGTATCCCAGGATTAAAATAGATATAAAAATCCTAATTTTTCCCGTGGCGCACAACGTCACTGTGCTACAACTACAGGACAACGTTGTAGCGGAATGTGAAGAAGGGTCCTAGCCGAATGCGCCGTCACCAACTTCGCGACATTTTTGCAAGAAGGCAGCACATGGCACTTGCGCCCGCGAAGTACACGCCGGAGGCGAACCCCCATGCCGCACGCAACCGAGCCACCTGAAGCCCGTTATACTGGTGAACGATGGCATAATTATCATTAACGGGTAACCGGCGAGGGTCAGCGTGGACAACGGACCTCTGGTAGCAACAAGAGGGGCTAATCTCGTTACATTCGAGAGCAAGGCCACAATAAACGACACCAAATACGTAAACCTCAACAAAGCCGTGAGCAAGGTCCCAGGCACCGCGGCTTCTCCCCTATTTACCATAATAGGGCACGACAAAGTCCTCAGCTTACCACTCCTGCGAAGGATGAACAAACACAACATTCAAGTTATAGAAGATCTAAGGAATGACGTGACATCCGGCGGATCACCCAAGATCTGGTTTGCGGCAGAAGTTGCAGTCAGTTTTGCGATTTGTGGCTTTCTTCTGCACCAATATTGGAGTCGGAGAAACTCCACAACCAGGCTCCAGAATGTCATCAGGGAGATCGTCATCCCCGAGAACAGGGATCACCCAAGGGGGGAGTAGTTAACACATATTGCACAGCCTTAACTTTATCCTACTTGCGCCACCTTATATGTAAAACATCTTGCACCGTTTAGCTTCAGAAAGCTGACACAGCACTAACGCAGTTGTGGGCCGTCCCTCACTCTATTGGCTGTGGTCAGCGAATTCCATTCTTGTATGAATGGTTCGCGAGCTGGGGATTTTCAAGTTAAGTTTAGTTTTTAATTTTGATGAATAGACGAACGGCTGTTCGATATTATAACTCAGACCACGTCGTTAAACTCATTTAAGCCGGAGCTGAGCCGGAGGGGACAGCGACATAAAGGAAACTTCATAAACTTCCAGAAAAGGGCAGCCAGACAACACGCCGCTGCTATCACCACCCTCGCCACCGCGAGAGAATAGGAACAACCAGTCACCACCGCTGATACCCAGTTGCCGCCAGCAGGGCTGCCGCCGCAGCTAACCATCTAAACATAATTTACATTGTTCTGGTGGAACAGCTGGGTCTGTCGTCGTCGAAGAGTGTGCGGAGTCTGGTATGATCGGGTATGATCTATCTGGTATGATCGGGTGGGTGTGCGTTGACCAGGTGTGGTCGTTCTGCGTTGTCGTCAGAGTAGGTCGACTGGCCCTGGTAATAACCAGCGATGTCGCAGCCACTTCCGCTGTAGTTCCTGTTTACGTCTGGCATTTAGTTTTCGGTAAACGGACAGACGGCCCTGGGTGCTTGGTTCCATTGTTCTTGTGCGATTCTAGCGTTACACTGTCCGCAGACTGACTGGCCCTGGGTTTATCCAGCGGCGTCACAGCATGTATCGTATCGTAAGCATTGTCCTATCGGTTGCCGTGGCATCAGCCCTGGAATTTGTCTCAGGGGACCATGGACCATGGTCCGTCACATTTCCTAGTACATAAGACCTAGTAATACAATAAATATGTAAGTTCTCACTTCGAGCTAGACCCGCAGATGAACATCAAAGAAGACATCAACAGCTCTGCTGATGAACTGGAATCTCTACTAGTTACAGCAGCAAAGTATCTGCACCACAAGGAATTCCTGAGAAAACTAACCAAATCAAAAATAACCATCAAATTGAGCAGCTTGTTTTTTGAAGGGCGGCTATTGCGACGTAGAATAATTGTCACAAAGCAGCGTGGAGGTGGCCCATCGAAATCGAAGCGCTCCAATATAAACAGTCATGCCATTACGGAATCCAGATGGCAGTTGGTCCCGCAGCGACGAAGAAAGCGATAAAGCTCATGCAGTCCATTCAATTTGTTCCAGCCTAACCAGCCTAACAAAACACAGCCATCATCGTACCGACCAATAAGACTTACTGCTTACTTGTCTTTCAATTCTGTTTGAAAAAGTCCTCCTGCTACTCATCACCCCTTTCATTCAAACTAACAACAAGATACCATCGCACCGATTCGGCTTTCGTGTAAAGCATAAAACGCAAGGAATGAGCTAGGACCTATACGCTGGACATATTGTGGATTTTCGTCTTTTTGTGGTGGCGGGGAGGGGCGGGGCGAAATTTTAAAAATACACTTGTTCAGGTTTGGTATCACAGGAGTCTTGGCCAAATGTTTGGTTGCTCTAGCTCTTATAGTCTCTGAGATCCAGGCTACACAAAATACAAAAAACCAAAACGACTCGATTTTTGTGTGAGTGCGAAAGGGGAGGGTGCGAAGTTTTTGCTTATGTTTTTGTCTATTGTGGCTATATTAATGATCCGATCCGATTCAGATTTGGGCCCCCTGATAGATATAGTCTTTCCCTATGATTCTGCATTTTTCGTTTTCTGCTATCTTCAAAATTGTGGACGCCACAGATGTGCGCCCTTTGTGGGAGCGGAAGTAGGCGGGGCGAAGTTTCGAAACATTTTTCTAGGAGTGAGATATAACATCAGTATGGAAACAAAATTTGGTTGCTCTATCTCTTTTAGCCTTCGAGCAATGGGCGACGAACAAGACGGACAGACGGACGGACAGACAGGGCTATATCGACTCGGCTATTGATGCTGATCAAGAATATATATACTTTATATGGTCGGAAATTACTCCTTCTCTATGTTACGCACATCCATTTTTTTACCACAAATACAATATACCCTTTTACTCTTCAGTACGGGTATAAATAGTCGAATCGAATAATATTTGGGGAAACACAAGGCCCAAAGTCAGAAATGCATGAAAAGTCAGAGTGCGGCTTTTATTTTATCGCTGGGTGTAGTTGTTGAATTTCACATTTTAACATTTGATTTACATGTTTTTTGCCAAACTTTATAAATCTTCAAAAATATAAATAACTAGCAAGCCCGCGCGCTTCGCTGCTTACTTATTTAATGTTTAGGAATTCATCGAAATTAAACAATAAACTATACTTTCATATAATGTTCAAAAATGATTAGACTCGGGTGTCAATCCATTATGTAATGTGCTCAACGGTTGTTGTGGGCTCTTCAATTCAGGCAATTTCACTTTACCACTCGCACAGCAGATACGTAATCGGTGTCACTATTTTACGCGGACACAACACCTTGTAGATTTTGTTTATCACGACGTTCATTTTCAGTTGTTGCATCATTGTTCCGTTGATTTGAACGGGACCTTGCTGTGCGGAGACGATTATTTTCCTCGAAGCCACAGCTCGTGACGTATTTCGCGTTCGCCGGCCCAAATTTAATCGTCTCGGCATTTAACTTTAAAACTACAATGGTCGGTTTAAAACACATTTTCAAAAGCAACAGATATACTTACACAAATTGCGACTTATTCAGAAAACAATTTTTCCCACAAAAAATTATAAAAAACCAAACCTATCATAAAATGTTCTGTAACAGAACAAGAAAAAATTAAAAGAAATTGGCGTTCAAACACATATTTCTAAACCAAATTTTTTTTATAAATTATAGAAAAGTAAAAATTGTATTGAAACAATTCCACATACTCTGGCTATCATTAAACATAGAGAAGGAAGCGTTTCCTATTCCATAAAGTCTATATATTATTGATCAGCACCAATGGCCGTGTCGATATAGCCCCATGTGTCTGTCTGTCCGTCCGTTTTGTTGAGCGCCTAGTGCTCGGAGGCTATAAGACTATTAGAGAAACTAAATTTTTGTCAAGGCTGATATGATATCTCACTCCTAGAAATGTTTTTTCAAAATTTCGCCCCCGCCACCACAAAGGTCGCAAACCCGTGATGCACAATTTTGAAGAAAACAAAAAATGCAGAATCATAGAGAATGCCCATATCATCATCTAGAGGCCCACGACTTAATCGGATCGGATCATTAGTATAGCCACAATAGAAAACCATTTCGAGAAGCATCATTCCCTCTCGCTCTCTCTCACTCACCAAAGGATCGACTTTTGCCCATTCGTCCAGATCAGCTCCGGGATATCAGAGACTATAAGAGCTAGAGCAAACAAACTTTATGTACAAACTCCTGTGAAAAAGTCAATTGTAAAACTGATAAAATATTTTTAAAATTCCACATAAGTCACATGTGTGCTGAGTACGGGTATAAAAAGTAGTGGCGTGTTAACGCCGACTCAACATGTTCGTTCTCGTTTTTATCACTGTTCAAGCTGCGTAGTGCATTGTCGCGGCAAGTGTTTTCGTTTCGAACAAATATTGGAATTATAGGAAGCATTTTTTAAATTTTTCTTCCATTTAAAAAGCACCGTTTCAATATGTCGGTAATTTTGTTTTAAACCGTTTTTTTTTTTTTTTTTATTTACAGTTCAATTAATTATTGCAACTCCTGGACGAATATTGGATATGATGGATAAGAAAGTTGCTGATATGTCGTATTGCAGGATAGTAGTTTTGGATGAAGCAGATAAACAACTATCTCTTGATTTTTCAAGGCATGCTGGATCATGTTATATTAAAATTGCCAAAGGATCCAAAAGATACTACTATTTTCTGCAACATTTCCACTGACTTTGAAAAATTTTATGGAGAAGCATTTACGGGAGCCATACGAAATAAACCTTATGGAGGAACTGACGCTTAAAGGTGTCACTCAGTACTATGCATTTGTACAAGAACGACAAAAAAGTACTCGTTTAAACACATTATTCTCAAAGTTGCAAATTAACCAGTCTATAATATTTTGCAATTCTACGCAACGTGTTGAATTATTAGCTAAAAAAATTACAGAGCTTGGGTATTGCTGCTTTACAATAAGTAAACACTCCCCACTAACGGCAGGGTATCAGTGGAATTCCATTTGGAAGAACGCTGATACCGCACTAAGTGGATGGGCAGCATAAGTTACGATGTTGCATAAACAGCCACTGTTCGCCGCCAACGTCTGCACGAGCTGCTGACGGTGCAGAATGCAGGACCGAAGCGCTGCAGCGCTGCCCAAGTATTGAGGGCATCTTAATGGTATCATTTTCCCTTTCATATTTTTTTCTGTAATTAGATTTAATTTGATTCTTAGCCGTGCCGGTTGGCCGGTTAATAAATTATTAATAAATATTTAATTTAAAACCGACTTTTTATTCCGAAGACCTCGGATTGTTGAACTCAGTAAAACATAATTGACGCCCAACGGGTTAAAAAATTAATCAAATCGAACGCCGGACCAACGCGAGTGTGTGTGAACGCAGCGAGAAAACAAAAAAGAAAAACCTCAAAATTATTAAATACCAAAACGCGAATATGTGAACGCCGGGAGAAAACAAAAGGAAAAATCTCCAAAATATTAAAACCAAAAGTCGAGTGTGTGAACGCCGCGAAAAAACAAAAGGAAAACCTCCAAAAATATTATAATATTTTTAACCCAAAAGTGCCAAGTGCAAGTGTAAAAGCAAGGCAAGAATTACAAATCAGATTAGAAAAAAAATACAGTTTCAACCCCGAAATTCCACTAAAATTGAAGTGGAATGTGCAGAAGGGAATCAATCAAAAATTAAAAGAGGAAGAAAAGGGAAGTGGAATGTGCAAAAGGGAATGTACGTCGGGTGGCGCCAGGCAGCCATGGCTACCTAGTGCTTTTTGAGCCAGACGAAGATAGTCGCAAGATCTTCATGGCAGCTGGCATAATCAGAAATAAGGTAAAAGGCCCGCACACAACGTCTTGTCGTCCTTCAACACAGTCTGGAATTTCAAGGCAATAATAAACAGGTTAGATAGTTCTTATGCAGATAAAACGCCAGTGGGTGTAATCCAGCAAAAGCTGATGACCATGCGACAAGGGGACGTGTCGCTGACAGATTATTATAATGAGCTGGAAAAACAGCTCTCCTTATCACAAAATGAAAAACGTGATGAGCTATTCCGTAGAAGCAGCGGAGACGCTAAACCAAAGGGCTAGGGATGACGCCTTGGAGGTGTTCATCGCTGGGTTGAAAGGCCTTAAAAGCGGCCGTCTTTCCGGCAAGGCCAAAGGACATGCCGACCGCTCTGACCATAGCCCAGTCGGCAAAGTCGAGCGAAGATCGCAGCATCTGACTGCAACCTACGTCAAGGCCATCGAGGAGAAGTCCTCCCGATCAAACGAGCGCAAATACCAAGCGCCACTACAGGGTAACGCAAGGCAAAAACAGGCCTCAGACCCCCAACTCGTACAAAAGCCCTCATTATGTTAGGAGCCAGGGCAACACCCAGCAGGGCAACTCTTACCAACAGCCGAGGGCTCAAGGCCAGGTCCCTGAGCCGATGGACGTAGACCCTTCATTATCTAAATTCAGGCAGCCCACGGTTTACCAAAGCCATTTTGGGGCTGGCAAGCGCGATAATAGTTTCGGGAAAAAACCAAACGCGTCGGAGCGCATGTCGGGAAACTGGCGGCAGAGGGTGGATCACATTGCCACTGCGAGCAATCGGTCCACGGCGTACTACAACGACACACCGCCACCGAGGCAGTCGCTAAAATAGAGGCCGATGCCGAACCTGGATACGAGAGCAATTCAGTCAATTTTTGGGAAGGTCCCTGCTGCTATTTGTCTGGCGAAGAATAGCTTAAGAGTAGATTAACATTAAATTCTCATCGACACGGGTGCGTCCAAAAATTTCATCGCTATTCGAATGGCTTCCCGGCGTCACCCCCTGTCGAATCACCGTTCCCCGTACATTCAATTAACGGGTCAAACAAAGTAACAGAAAAATGTCGCCTGTTGATATTCGGCAAGATTACCCCCGTTCTTTTACTGAAAACCTAACGGATTTGATGGCATTATTGGCCCTCGACCTACTAACGCAGGTGGGGCCACGCTATCCCTAAAGTATGGTACACTCCACTTTCGGTAATACGACTGAGAGGGTAAATTCCATAGGTGCGCAGATGTCAACCACACCATGATATCGACGCGCCTACAGCCATAAAAGGCAAGTTTCATGCAAATGCTGAAGAAAAGAAGTAAGGCATTTGCCGACCCTATCGGATCGCTTTGCCCTATAATACTTCGGTCGTGGCCACCATTCGCACGGTTGACAACGAACCAATTTACTCAAAGCTATACCCTATCAATGGGCGTAGCTGATTTTGTCTACCTGAGATTAAGAGCGTATCCTAAATGAAAACATTATCCGAAAATCAAGATCAGATGAAAAGGGCAGCTTTGAAGCTCAATCAAAAACTGTTCCCGACAAATACCCAATGCCAAGCATTATTGACCTAAAATCCGAAACCACCAAATAACTTTGGCGGAACGCGATGGGGGAAAAACTTCCTTTTCTGTAAAATGGAGGAAAGTATGATTTTTGCCGACTGCCCTTCGGTCTAAGGAATGCTGGGAGCATTTTCCAGAGGGCAATCGATGATGTTTTGCGCGAACAAATTTTTTTTCCAGGACGAGCACGTTAAACACGTCGACTGGGTATCAAAAAGCCTTTATGAAGCCAACATGAGAGTGGCTCAGGAGAAGTCGCAGTTCTTTAAAACGAGCGTAGAATAGCTCGGTTTTATCATAACCAGCGAAGGCATATAAGAACGGACCTGGGAAAGTGAAAGCTATCCAGGAGTACGTCGAGCCATCGACACTTTTCAGGATAGAATCATTCTTAGAATGGCGAGTTATTACAGGTGTTTTGTGAAGTTTTTGCGGCATGCGCCCGTCCACTTTCCGACATTCTGAGGAGGAAAACGGAAAGTTAACAAATATAAGTAAAAAACCCCATATTTTTTTAATGAGATTCAAAGACACGCTTTCAAAAACTTAGAAACTTTCTGGCATCAGAAAACGTAATGCTGATGTACCCAGAAAAAAAGCATTCGACCTGACCACCGACGCATCGGCGTATGGCATAGGAGCGGTACTATCAGGGGGCCGACCAATAACAATGATCTCAAGGATCTCAAGGATCTCAAGGGTTTCTAATCTGGCAACCCTGTGAGATTACACTCTTTTGCGAGTCGCTCCGTCTGTTTAACTTAAAAATCGGTTTTAAACCAGCAAATTAAATATCTACTAGCGCGTTTAACACATAGTTACGAGGCACAAATCATTTCAACTACGAAAAGAGGAACATACAATAACTAAAACTACGTCTGTTCACAATTTAATTTTTCGGGAGGCAATTACACAAACACATACACAGCAATAGCCAAAACCAAAGCATAAACAAACAAAATAAACTCTCACTCACTTTCAAGCAACACTCAAAAATAAACGGTTAATCACTCCAAAATACAAAAAACACATAAAAACACTCAAAAATGCCACCAGCACCAAAACGCCAGCGGGAACAAACGTCTACGGACCTGAAAGTCGCTCGTTCGTCGGAAGCCCCTTCCCCCCTCTTGGTCCAGCTCATCGAACAGAAGATAGTGAGCAGCTCAGCAAATCACAGACAGCATTAGGCAATCTGAGGATCGCATTCTGCTTGACCTTCAGGATAGGCTGAAGGTGATGACCGGAGAAATAAAAAATCTCACTCAGCGGGTACACCATCTGGAGTCTGAGGTTGGTGTGGTCCAATAATTGAAAGTTCGGGTTCTGGAGCTGGAGACCGAAGTTGGAGAAATGCACGCACTGCGGGACAGGTGGGCGAGATGGAGGTAAAATTGGCCGAGCAAGCAAATCAAAGCATTGCTTGTGACCTGCGGGTACACGGTGTTCCTCTAAGCCAGGAGGAGAATCTGAAAACTCAATTTCACTCACTGTGTTTTGCTTTAAAGCTCACACCGCCACCGAGAATTAAAGAAATTTTCCGCATCACACGGCAACAAAAACGCTGCCACTGATCCAACTATAATTGTTAAACTGGAGCACGTGCGAGATAAGGCCGCTCTGTTGCGAGCAGTTGGCAATTATCTGCGGGAGCTTAAACAATCGCTAACCCTGCAGCTTTTGGGTATAAACTCTCGCTGCCTTCTACATTAACGAGCAGCTTTCAAGAGAGACGTATGAAATCTTTAAAGAGGCAATGCGCTTAAAAAGCTCAAGTGTCTCTCTTCGGTTTTCACACGTCGTGCAGTAGTGCGCATGTAACTCCAATCTGCGGGAGCGGAGGTATTAATGATATTTAATTTGAAAGAGCTCCATGCATTACGCGTCCAACCTCCCTTAATTAATGCTAATACTAGGCACAGTGAGGAGAATAGAGAAGAGCAGGCAAATACTCGTAAAATGATGATAGCTTTTCGCTAAACCGATGCTCTCCTCTGCTCTCTTACCTGTCAAGTTCAGTGTTAGTTCTGTAAGTACTATATGTTTCTGATTAAATGTTTTGTTTATATATTTATACCTAATTTGTAAATTGCATTATTGCTACTGATAGGGGAAAATATGCACACTAATATAAGAAGATCCACAGAGAATAGCAACACAATTATCAAGGTTCTTGCTAAGCAGAAAATCGGCTTACAAATATGCCATATAAATGCACAAAGTCTTTGCCAAAAATTGAAGAGTTCAGGTATTTGTTTGTGAAGAGTCCAACGTAGATGTAATATGTGTCTCTGAAACGTGGTTTCTCTCAACTAGACGATGTCTTGATCACTTGTGACGGCTATGATTTATATCGATCTGATCAGAGAGGTCATGCGAATTGGGGTTTACCAATATACACTAACAACAAACTGAAATCAAAGTAGTAAGTAAACAACCCAGTGGATGCGCAATAGAGTACTTGTTTTCTTAGAGTCACTGGTAGAGGGGAGTTCACCAAATATTCTTGTGGCTGTCTTTATAAGACTAAATCAGGTTTCTGTGAGTATACAGACGCAATTGACATAATTACGACTCTATCTTTAAGTTACGAAGACACAGTCATAACTGGAGACCTTAACAGCAATATGCTAACTGAACGACACCTTGCCGATGCAATGTCGTCTTTGGGTTTAAACCTTGTTAATTCGTCCATGCCAACACACTTTTCTAATACTATTAATACGCTACTAGATGTTTTTATACCCGTACTCGAAGAGTAAAAGGGTATGTTGTATTGTGGTAAAGTGGATGTGTTAACATACACAGAAGGAGGCGTTTCCGACCCATAAAGTATATATATTCTTGATCAGCATCAAAGCCGAGTCGATATAGCCCTGTCTGTCCGTCCGTCTGTCCGTCCGTCTTGTTTTCACTCATTGCTCGAAGGCTATAGGCTAGAGCAACCAAACTTTTATCCTGTCTGATGTGATATCTCACTCCTAGAAAGTGTTTCAAAATTTGCCCCGCCCATTCCGCCCCACAAAGGCGCACATCTGGCGGCCACAATTTTGAAAATAACAAAACTAAAAATGCAGAATAATAGAGACAGCCCATATCTATCAGGGGCCCAATCGAATCAGATCGGATCATTAATATAGCCACAATAGAGGCAAATATACGAAAAACTTCGCTCCATCCTTTCGCACTCACACAAAATCGAGTCGTTTTGGTTTTTCGTAAAATGAACGCCTGGATCTCAGAGACTATAAGACAGAGCAGCCAAATTTTTCCCAGACTCCTGTGATACCGAACCTGAACAAGTGTATTTCAAAATTTCGCCCCGCCCCTTCCGCCCACCCAAAAAGACGAAAATCCACAATTTTGAAGATAGAAAACCAAAAATCCAGTATGGTAGCAAATGACCATGACCATGACAGATGCATCAAACAAATGTAAAATGTAAAAACTGATAAAACATTTGAAGATTCCACATAAATCACATGTGTACTGACTGAGTACGGGTATAAAAGTAGAGTCGCGCCTACAGCGACTCCGTACGTTCATTCTCGTTACATTTTACATTTTACATTTGTTTGATGCATCTGTCATCTACATCTACATCAGTTCTCACAACAACACACGTACACTGCATGAGACAGAGCGTGCGAGTGTGAGAGAATCAGCAGCAGCAACCCTCAAAATAAATGAATATTTTGTTATGGTTGTAGAGGGGGTGAGGCAGCTCGCAGCTGAAAATTCATTTGATCATTGTGGCTACAATAATGATCCGATCTGAACCAAATTCGGGAATCTGGTAGATATGGTCATTCTCTACAATACTGCATTTTTATTTTTTTTCTATCTTCAAAATTGTGGATTTTCGTTTTTGTGGGGCGGTAGCGGGCGGGGCGAAATTTTGAAAACACTTGTTCAGGTTCGGTATCACAGGAGTCTGGGCAAAAAATTTGGTTGCTCTAGCTCTTATAGTCTCTGAGATCCAGGCGTTCATTTTACGAAAACCAAAATTACTCGATTTTGTGTGAGTGCGAAAGGGATGGAGCGAAGTTTTTGCGTATGTTTTGTCTATTGTGGCTATATTAATGATCCGATCCGATTCAGATTTGGGCCCCTGATAGATATGGTCTTTCTCTATGATTCTGCATTTTTAGTTTTTGTTATTTTCAAAATTGTGGACGCCACAGATGTGCGCCCTTTGTGGGGGCGGAAGTGGCGGGCGGAATTTTAAACTTTTTCTAGGAGTGAGAGAACACATAAGTCTGAAAAATTTGGTTGCTCTATCTCTTTAGCCTTCGAGCAATGGGCGACGAACAAGACGGACAGACGGACAGACGGACGGACAGACAGGGCTATATCGACTCGGCTATTGATGCTGATCAAGAATATATATACTTTATATGGTCGGAAATTACCCTTCTCTATGTTACACACATCCACTTTTACCAAAATATAATATACCCTTTACTCTTCGAGTACGGGTATAATAATAAAACAGTAATAGTAAAATAAATATAATAAAACTACAAATTAAATAAATAAAAAATTAAAAAATTAACATAAAAATATAAATAAATAGGCTAAGTAGGTTAATCATATCGACTCGCACCCAAACAAAGAATTATCTTCTTTCACGTTTCATGTTTTGTGACTAGTGCATTAATTTATAAGAAACTTTCTTGTCGCACTAGGAAATAAGTAAATAAATTATTATTATTATTATTCCCCTCAAAGACAATGAGCTGAACTACGCTACGAACGAGCGGGAGCTTTCAGAAATTGTATGGGCCTTGGCGAAATTGCGACATTATATTTATGGCGTCAGGGACATAAATGTGTTTACTGACCACCAGCCACTCACGTTCGCGGTGTCGGAGGGAAACCCCAACGCAAAGATCAAACGATGGAAGGCACGCATCGATGAGCTTGACGCCAGGTTATTCTATAAGCCTGGGAAAGAAAACTTCGTCGCAGACGCACTGTCCCGACAGAACATTTGCGCGCTAGAAAGCAGCGCACCACGGTCGGACGCAGCGACGGTTCACAGTGAGGTTTCAATGACTTACACGATAGAAGCGTCAGACAATCCGGTCAATTTCTTTCTTTTCTTTTCCCTCTGAAACAAATTTTTGTACTCTTCGGGAAAAACGCGCCACATAATATATTTCCAGAACAAGGACTCACTCGCGGAGATTGTCAAATCCGTTGTCAAACCATTAAGTCGTGAACGCAATACATTGCGAGCTTCCAATTCTAGCCTTCAGCATAAGCTAGTAAAATCCTTCGAAGATAACGAAAAAAATAAATTATTAATACCGAGCACAATCGGGCTCATAGAGCAGCTCAAGAAAACGTGAAACAGATCATGACCGATTACTACTTCCCAAAAATGACGAAACTAGCAAGCGAGATAGTCATGAATTGCAATTTTGCAGCTTTTGAACATCTTTCCCAACACCAAGCAAATATATTGCGACAATGAACCGTCACTGAATTCAGAAACCATCAGGTCGCTACTGCAAAAATCTTCGGGGTCCACAAGGCGAACGCTCCACCCCTCCACAGTACTTCGAATGGGCAAGTGGAAAGATTCCATAGTACCCTCGTCGAGATAGCTAGGTGCCTCAAAATGGCTAAAGGAATCACCGACATGGTCGACCTCTTCCTTCTAGCAACATCAGAGTACAACAGGTCGGTGCACTCGGTCACCGACAGAAAGCCCATTGACGTTCTGCACGCTGTGACGGCGGAAATGAACAAAAAATTGAGAATAAAGTGCAAAAGGCCCAGATTGTACAGAACAATCGTTCCAACCAAGCACGCCAGAACAGAATTTTCAGAGTGGGCGAAAACGTTTTAGTTAAGTCCAATAGACGCCTAGGAATAAGCTCACCCCTTGTATGTGGAATAAACAATTGAGGCAGACTTGGGGACAACAGTCCTGATTAAGTGGAGGGTGGTCCATAAGGACAATCTTAGGTAGCTGCTTTTATAGGTCTAAGGAAAGTTAATTGGTGGTGGTATTTTTTAGTTTTTATTGCTTATATTTTATACGTATTCTTATCCGCAGGATTGTCTGGGTACTTCACCTCCTCACAATAGTCACGGTACGCGTCACGGACGACTCCCAGTCAAGCTACATTCCCATTAAAGACGGAACTTTACTGGTTTGGGATGGGCTTGATTACGTCCAGCATACCGCAAACCTGACCGAATACGGTCGCATTGTCGATGAGACCGCCAGAATGGCAGAACTGTTTCCGCAACCCCACATGAGGCAGTTACTGGACGTTGACTGCAACCACATTAGGGATATGGAAGAGGAAAAAGGAAAATCTCCAAAATATTAAAACCAAAAACTCGAGTGTGTGAACGCCGCGAGAAAACAAAAAGGAAAACCTCCAAAATATTAAAACCAAAAGTGCCAAGTGGCAAGCAAGGCAAGAATTACAAATCCGAGTAGGAAAAATACAGTTTCAACCCCGAAATTCCACTAAAATTGAAGTGGAATGTGCAGAAGGGAATCAATCAAAAATTAAAAGAGGAAAAAAGGGAAGCCAAAATAAAATTAAATAAAAGTCTTCGCTGCCAAGTGCTACAAAAAGAAGAGGAAAAAAAGGAGCTGAAGGGCAATCCTCGCTTTCAACAGGAAATATACTAGGAAAAATAGGCTGAAGGGTACTACCTCGCCTCAGGAAAATCAACAAGAAGGAAGCTACGCAGGCTGTAGGGAATTCCCATGCCCAATACTCCCAATACTCCTAAAGTTCCATGTGTCAGTGTAGTTCAAACAAGTTTGCAGCACATGAGTGACAGGAATGGTAACGACGATAGTGACGATAGCCTATGTTCCCTCATAGAGGACCTCCAAATACGAGTAGAAGGCCGAATATAATCTAGAAACAGGCGGCCACCTCAGGCAGCAGCACTGGAAATGGATCCAGATATGTTAGCACAGGCCATTGACGCCGCTTTTATAAAGGCAGGCGGAGGAGTTTCGAACAGAAATTCAGCGGGTACGAGCTGAGTTTGCCCGAGCAGAACAGTCTACAGCACTTCAGACAGACATAAGACAATTACGGGAGGAACATAACCAAACGCGCACAGCCTCATCGGTGCCAAAAGTTGAGGTGTACAAAAAGTACAGGTCATCCCTGGGGTCGCTTGCGATCAGTCAATGGACATGGTCAAGTCACCCCAGAGTTTGACGGTAAACAGGTAGATTATGTCGGGTGGCGCCAGGCAGCCATGGCCACCAACGAGCTTTTTGAGTCAGACGAAGGTAGTAGCAAGCTCTTCATGGCAACTGGCATAATCAGAAATAAGGTAAAAGGGGCCGCACACAACGTGTTGTCGTCCTTCAACACAGTCTGGAATTTCAAGGCAATAATAAAAGGTTGTAACGGACCACAACGGTCCGCCACAATGAATATATATAATGTAAGACTCACACAATATAACCAAAAGCAAAATAATATAAGACTATTATTAAAACAACACTACACCTGACACTACCTGTTCAGAGTGGGGACGGCGCTGGCGGGGCAACCGCTCTGTGGTCATTCCAGCCACATCTCAGTGTTAGCACTCCAGCTACGCAAGCGGCTGCCCTCGCTTTCGCCCTCATACTTAAGAGCATTTTTCCCCGGCGACGCTCTTCATTCTTAAATTCACCACGGGCACGCTCCCGCCCACGATCACGCTCCCGCTCTCGCTGCCGACAGCCCTCGGCAGCTTGAGCGCAACTTCCATCTACGTGCGCTCCCGCTCCCGCTCTCGCTCCCAGCAGCCCTCAGCAGCTTGAGCGTAACTTCAACACATTCGTTTCCTACAGCCTAAGCGACACGGGTTACCTTCGCACGCGTGTACTCCTTGTACAAAACCATATATACCAATAAATTGATTGAACACTGACGACCCCGGCTTTCTTTTGGATTCTGACTTGACTTTTCTTGGGATTCTCGACCTGAATTTTACGACGCCCCTTGGCTCAAATATTGCACACGTTCTTCTTCGACTCACTTGGTTCTTGAAAGAAAGAACCTTGTTCGGCACCGACCTGCCGTGCGACCGGAATGTATTGGATCGGTTGCAAGAAGTGGATGGATACCAATACACTGCACCCAGTTCTGCGTTGCTATGTTAGCAAACCACGCCGACTAGGTCACCCACATTACACGAAATCTGACACTGCACTCAAGTTCCGCGATCACAGCGAAACGGTGCCCCAACTCTCATAAACCCACTAAAACGCGGACTCAGCAGCCTCACACCCCAGGTGCCGGCTTTAAATAGCGCGCGCCGTGGATCAATGAGGGCAGTCCATCAGCCGACCATAGGCAGTCACACAACCTCCGACAACACAGTCACACAACCTCCGACAATTAAGACAATAAAGAACAATAAAGAACAATAAAGAAACTCAACAAATCGAAGCGTCATCATTTCTTCGCCGAGCGCGAACGCGGGTAAGATAGCACAAAAGATATTACCGCACACCGAAACTTAGGTGTCAGCGCTTCCTCCATCGTCAAGTGCGAATACAGAATTACCTGCACGGTAACCCGACGCTCCGCCCGCTCCACTTTCGGTCTCACGGCCACCCCCTTTCCATAAAGTGCCAACACCTCTACAAATTTCTTGTAGAAAGAACCTTGGACAGACTGAGCCTACCTCAGCCTGGGATAGGTCTTCTACAAGTGGCGCCCGAGCAGGGACTTTACTGGCAACTTTAAGGAGAATTCACGGCCGACTTTCTGGCAACTTTAAGGAAACTTAAAGAGAAAACCTTAACACGGGGATACGTGGACTAAAGACCCACGGCCACCGAGAAAGAAAACAGAGCTAGAACTAAACACACAAATCCAGTCGCGAGTGCCACCGAGAAAGTATACGCAGTGCGCGAGTACCGAAAAACAGTGATCAAGTGCCCAAAAACACCCCAGAAGCAACACAAAACACCATGGAATCCCACGTAGAGGACTCAGGCAGCGAACTCCACGCCGCAGAGAAAACCACTAACCCAGGCGTCAGCATCGGCTGGATTTACAAGCGTCGTCGAGAGGATCTGGAGGCGTTCGCTAAGGAATTTGGATTCAGCGGTGCAGGAACTGTCGACGAGATGCGTAGGAACTTTGCCATACTAGTCGTCGGACCACTCCCGCCGAGTAATTGGGTTCGCCTGGCAGAACTTGAGCGGAAATACGCCCGACTAGCCGGACGCTCAAAGTCCCCGATGCCCACCACCCCGGGTCCATCGGGCACCCAGAGGCAGGACCTAAAACCCAGCTTACAAATCCCCACAATCGCTGAGAACGAGCCCCGACCACCAGCCTTAATGGTCGATGATCTCCCCAGGCCACCAACCACGGAAACTATCCGCTCACCCACGCAGAGAATTGTGCCAGCGATCGACCCACACATAGACGGGCCCGACTACAACCGCATCGCACGAACCGTGGAACGCATCCGCGGATGGGGCATCCAGTTCAGCGGAGATAATGACCCAATATCATTTCTGAACTACTCGAGGAACGCGCAAGCTCGTATGGAGTGGACACCAACCAGCTGCCTCGGGCCATGGCCGAGCTACTCACCGACCGGGCTAGCCGTTGGTACCGTACCAGCCAACTACAGTGTAGCTCCTGGGGATACTTCCGCCAGGAATTTCTGTCGTATTTTCTGCCGCCAAGGTATTTCGAACAATTGAGGACCAGATCCGGGGCCGCAAGCAAGCGGTGAGAGAACCGTTCAAAGA
>CM019042.1:28032759-28083157 GCA_009664405.1 Drosophila bifasciata
ACTCTAAAGTACTCATACCTTATAACAAAAAGTATAATATAGACAGTTTTTCGAAGGAGTCTGCTCCTTCCGCCTTCTCTCAATGGACCTGAGTGTTTTCATAACACGCGCGGCGAACACCGCTGCTGCTTCTCAAATCCCTCTGGTCTGCCAGCATCAGCAGCACCAGATTTTCCACGCTTACAGAGCAATGGCTTCCAGCTCTTGCCGCTCGTATCCGAACCTGTGGCACACGAAGAGGACGTGCTGAGCGTCCTCCACAATGCCAGAGCCGCACCCGGGCATCAGTCCTCCGTCTCATGCCCAATGCGCTTTGAGATAGCTGCGTAAGCAGACATGCCCGCTCAGAGCCTGGGTGAGGCAGTAATTCACCTGCCCGTGCAGGTCCTGTCGATGTGGAAACCAAGGACTTTATCGACCTTTAAGATGTTATCGTGGTCCCTCCGACCTGCACCATGGCTGTCTCGACCGCTTTCCGGCTCGATATGAATCGTTCAGCCTCCGTCTTGTGAGCCGCCAGCTCGAGACCCGCTACCGCTAGCCACGACTCAAGGGCTTGGATAAACTCATTGGCCAGGTTTTCCATGGCGGCGAGTTCCCTTGCGACCACCACTATCGCAACGTCGTCCGCGAATCCTACCAAGTTTGTGTTGGCTGGCATCAGGAGTCTCAAAACTCTATCGTACATGGCGTTCCTGTGCAGGGTCCGGCTTTAGCCAGAAGAAGCAGCAGCTGCCTCTTCAACCTCTCTGCGAACGTGCCCTCCCTGTATTCACTAGTTGAACAGGCCAGCAACCCTCAGTCGGGAGCAGCGCTAGCGCTAGATTTAGCGCCTTGTCTGGGCCCGTTGTCTGCGTTGCCCTCGCGGAAACAGGCCACTGACTATCCCCTCCAGTTCCTCGGGATCAGTTGGGGCTTTGCCATCCGCATTCAGCCTCTTCACCACCATTTGGTATACACTTGAGGAAGCATTCCCTTTTGCTGTCCCTGATGCCGCTTTTTTGCCGCTTTGTAGCGCTCGCTGCAGATATCAAGTCGCGAGGTGCCTCTATTTCGTTGAAGAAGCCTTCTGGCAAGGAGGCATGTCATGCGGAGTTCCTCGCGCTGATCGCTCCACCAGAATCCACCATTATCTTTTAGGTTTAGGATTAGTTCGTAAGTAAAACCACCATTTATCACAATTACACGGCCGAGGCCAATAATCAGCAAGGGAATCTCGTGATTTCGAGGGGAAAAGGGGGAAAACGGTGACCCACGGCCAACACTGGCAACGACGCAGAGCGCGTTAGAGCGAAAGCTCAGCTGGAAAGCTCCAACAACGGCGAGCGTAAAGCCCGACGCCATGAATATCAACGACGACGAGAGGAGTAACCAGCGACGAAAACCCAAAGCAGAGAGAGAGCGTTGGAAACCATGGCGACGAGCGCCATGAATATCACCGACGGCGGGGAGAGAGGTAGCGATGAAAACCCAAAGCAGAGAAAAGAGAGCGCAGGGAACCATGGCAACGGCGGCAAATAATATCACCGAAGGCGAGAGAGAGCACCCAACGACCGAAACCCAAAGCGAGGAGAGCTCTGGGAACCATGGGAACGACGGCAAAAGAATATCACCGACGGCGGGAGAGAGAGCTAGCGACGAAAACCCAAAGCAGAGAGAGAGCGCTGGGAACCATGGCAATGGCGGCAAAGAATATCACCGAAGGCGAGAGAGCACCCAACGACCGAAAAGCAAAGCGAGGAGAGCGCTGGGAACCATGGCAACGACGGCAAAGAATATCACCGAAGGCGAGAGAGCAACTAACGACCGAAAACCAAAGCGAGGAGAACGCTGGGAATCATGGCAACGGCGGCAAAGAATATACCGAAGACGAGAGAGAGCAGCTAGCGACTAAAGCCGAGGCGAAGAGAGCGTTGGAAGCCGGCAACAGGTCTCACGATCGCGCGCCAGAAAGAATTGAGGCAGTCGTTCGGGAACCAAAGCTTGAGCCGGTCGTGAGCCACGTGTTTCTGTTCGACAGGCCAAATTCAACAAGTGACCGTCAAAACGACGAAAAGAAACGCTACGGGGACTGTACCGCGGACGCAACGGCGTGGCGCGGCAGAAACGGCAGAATTTACAGTTTTTTTGGGTAAAACCTCACGTGCAGGGCCCAACTATCATGTACAGCCGAGGCTGGCTTCCCTAACCTCCCTAATAACAGAGGCGCAGCAGCAGCAGTGCCGACAGAGGCGCAGCAGCAGCATCGACGCCAGCCGAACCGTAGCTAGCGGCAGAGGCGCAGCAGCGACAGTGCCGACAGAGGCGCGAGATTAGCGGCAGCGCCGACAGAGGCGGCAGCGGATCCGGTAGGGAGGAGAGACGCCGCCAGCGCCGGCGGGAGCGAGCGTGGCGCGCCCGGGCTATATAATCGGGACCTAGACCCGCAACCGGGGACAGTTCACCGCTGACCAGCCGCCAGGACAGATAACCGTAGACCAGCAAGCTGGACAGTTCATCGTAGACCAGCAACCGAGGCAGTTCACCGTAGACCGGCAACCGGGACAGTAGTCAAGGACCAACGACGGGGATCAACCACGACAAGGACCAACGACAAGGATCAACCACGACAAGGACACAAGATCACAAGGACAACCAGGAACAACCACGCCAAGGATCAGGACGACAACCAACGGCAGGGATCAAGACAACCAGGAACAACCACGGCAAGGATCAGGACGACAACCAACGGCAGGGATCAAGACGATCAGGAACCACAATAGCAAGGACCCAGTATCGACCACGGCAAGGACCCAGACGACCAGGTACCACAACTGCTTAAGGTAACCCGTGGACCCGGACCTAGGGAGCCTAGCCACCAGGAAGCCTCGCCCGAACGACCACCCGGCGACTTCGACTTCGAGCGACCCTCAGCCGAAGGATGCCGAAACCACACGTCAAGGAAGGGATGAAATCTCGTACGCCAGCCTCGCCGACAAATTGCGCAGCTGGGCATTGAAGTTTGACGGACACTCCGGACGCGTTGACATTCATAGAACGGCTAGAAGAGCGTGTGGAATCCTATGGATGTTCCTACGCCGAACAGTTGCCCCGAGCCATTTCCGGCTTACTCACCCACAAGGCGGAGGGATGGTTTAGGACCTTCCAAATGCAAGCGAAGCCCTGGACTAAGTTTGAAAGGAGTTCTTGGACTTCTTTTGCCCCCAAGGCATTTTCAGCGACTCGAAGACACGATCCGAGCCGGTACCAACGACCCAATGAGGCCTTTCAGGACTACTTGATCGACTTGCGACTCATGATGCAGAAGGCGCAATACACGCAGGAGGCGGAATTGGAGAGGATTCATGAGAACCTGAGGCCTGAGTACCAACTTTTTCACCAGGAGACACGAGTTCGAGACCTTGAGGGAGCTCACGCAGCTGATAGTGGCATACGAGACGGCGCGAGACCGCGAACAAAGCCACCCGGCTATCAACCGGCTGGATATCAAACCTGGAATGCCATCGTACCAAGGAAGCGGATCATCGACACCACAGCGCCCCCGCGTTTGACGAGACGCGCCATGCTGAGGCAGCGAACCGCGTGACAACTCAGGATGGAGATTGTAGGAGACCTATCCCAGGCTGAGGTAGGCTCAGTCTGTCCAACGTTCCTTCTACAAGAAATGTAGAGGTGTTGGCATTTTAGGGCAGGGGGGAGACCGAAAGTGGAGCGGGCGGAGCGTCGGGTTACCGTGCAGGTAATTCTGTATTCGCTCTTGGCGATGGAGGAAGCGCGACACCTAAGTTTCGGTGTGCGGTAATATCTTTTGTGCTGTCTTACCCGCGTTCGCGCTCGGCGAAGAAATTATGACGCTTCGTTTTTGAGGAGTTTCTTTATTGTTCTTTATTGTTTTAATTGTCGGAGGTTGTGTGGCTGTGTTGTCGGAGGTTGTGTGACTGCCTATGGTCGGCTGATGGACTGCCCTCATTGATCCACGGCGCGCTATTTAAAGCCGGCACCTGGGGTGTGAGGCTGCTGAGTCCGCGTTTTAGTGGGTTTATGGAGAGTTGGGGCACCGTTTCGCTGTGATCGCGGAACTTGAGTGCAGTGTCAGATTTCGTGTAATATGGGTGACCTATTCGGCGTGTTTTGCTAACTTAGCAACGCGGAACTGGGTGCAGTGTATTGGTAGGGTCAGGTGTAGTGTTGTTTTTTTAATAATAGTCTTATATTATTTAGCTTTTGGTTATATTGTGTGTATATCTTACATTATATTTCGTTCGTTCTCTTTTGTAGTGACCAGACGTGTTTTTTTTCTTGCGCTCCGCTTCTTTTCTCTTATATATTACAAAAACAAACGGTGTTTGGCCTAATAAATTTAATAATTTCACTCCTAATCTGATTCTCTATCAAAATCCGCGGGTGCATGTCTATTTTTGTGTTTAAACACGACGTTTTTAACCAATTTTGTGCGGCGGGTAATTGTGTTTTGTTGTTGCTTACAGTAAGTAAGAAAATACATTTGGCCGCTCTTTAGCTTTTTTTGTCTAGCAACTCTCTCTCTATCACCCAAACTAACTGTTCTTTCTCTCTCGCTTATAAACCTTTTGTGCAGTAGCTCTCTCAATTTGAAAGCTGTTGCAGTTTCTCTCTTTTTTTCCATTTCTTCTTTAAGCACAGCTTTTAGAAACTGCTTGCACTGTGGTCTGATTGCTATTTGTTTTGATTTTTCTTTTTGTCATTGAAAAAAAAAAAATTAAAAACTAAATATGGAATTTTCAGTGGTCTGTGCAAAAACCTGCAAGAAGGATCACTCACGATCAGCCGAGCATACCTTGCTGCCTTTGCGATAGCGTAGTGCACGCAAAGTGTGCAGGTATTTCTGGCCGTGTGGGTAATGCCATCTCACAACGCAACGGCTTGCATCCTCCATTTGCGAGGATTGTCGTGCGGTAGAAAGCGAAATGCGCTCGTTTATGAGGCAGACGAGGAGTGGCTTTAAGGAGCTGATCGTGGGCTTTAAAAAGCAATACGATCGGCTCTTAGCCATGGACACTCAGTTCAGCAGTTTACAGCTGCTGGCTGAGTCTCCGCGGCGCAAGAAGTCCACTCCACGGGACTTGCAAGTGCCAACTGCCTCACGCCCGCCGTCATCTGAAAACTAACTCCGACCACTACGCCAGTGCAGCAGTTGATTTCGTTTGCTACCCAAGGGCAACGATCACTGCTGGTGATGCAGATTCGGTAGCCGAATGCATCGTCTCGGAGAATATGCAGCCGACTGTAGCGTCCGTGTCCGTAGAGTCCGTACCAAACTCCATAGCCATCCCATCGATTACGAACCCACCAGTTGTTGAACGTCCGGGACCGCCGGATATTGCCATCACACGTACCGCACCTGTGGTGCCAAAACCACTGGTGGGTGTCCCACCAAAGCGACAAGTTTTTGTCTCTCGGCTTGCCCCTGATCTTACATCTAATGATGTAACTGCTTTTATACAAAGCAAAATAAAAAGCCGAAGGCCTAAAGGTGGAGAAGTTTAATTTCGCTTATGCCAGGGAGATAGCTTCTTTCAAGATAAGCGTCTCCCAACTCATTTCAGCACCATCTGTTCTGCCAATTTTGGCCGGAGCACTTGGTTGTGAAAGAGTATAAGGCTAAGAAGAAGAATAGGCCCCCCATAACTCTCCCCGGCAGTCAGACCAGTGCTCCATCCTCATCTTCCCACTCTACTTCCACCCATCCAAAAACTAGTTTCCTCTCTTTTAATTACTTACCAGAATGTTAGAGGCTTACGTACTAAGCTCAGCACTCTCTATCTTGAAAGTTTCACATTTTTGTCCCATATTATTGTGTTAACTGAAACCTGGTTAAAGCCGGACATCCTTAGTTCCGAAGTTTTGGCAGATCGGTACACAATATTTAGAAATGACCGTTTGTCTCGACGTGGAGGAGGGGTCCTCATCGCAGTGGACTCTAACTTCACGTCGGAACATTTCATATTCCAGGTTCCACAAGACCTGGAATTCCTGTGCATAAAACTGATTCTTCCAGCCTTCTCTATTTTCATTACCTGCTCGTACATTCCACCGTCTTCGGATATCTCTATATACGAGCAGCACCTGTCCGCTTTAAAACTGTTTCTTCCTCGCTATCAGATAAAGACCACATGATAGTTCTGGGGGATTTCAATTTGCCAGGCACCGTTTGGTCTTCGGTAAACGAGTCGAATAACCTTGTGCCCATATCACGACATGACTTTATTGACGGCTTGCTAGACCTGTCCCTGTCTCAAGTCAACCATGTGAAAAATTCCTTGGGTCGATTGCTCGATCTCTGCTTCGTCTCGGATCCGACCATAGCGTTGTTAACCTGAGCCCTTCCGCTCACTATATACCTGAAGACTACCATCCCTACTTTCGGAAGTATCGGTCGATATTGGACCTTCTGTATTGGATCGATCAGATAAGCTTTCTAAACGTGTCCGCTGCTTTCGTAAGGCCGAGTTTACGAAGCTTAATAGCCTGATTAGGGATTTTGATTGGTCCGCTCTGTACTTGTGCACTGACGTTCTGAAAAGGCACAAACATTTTCTATAATGTACTTGACACACAGCTTTTGATTCTTGTGTCCCATATTTTTGTCCGATTAGATCTGGGAAGCCCCCTTGGTTTTACCAAAGAGCTATCCAGTCTAAAAAACATAAAATCAAGACTTTATAAAAATTTCAAGAAGTTGGCTCTCCTTCTTCTCTCTCTCGCTATGTAATAGCTCGGTCAAATTTACCATTGTAAACGCTCAATGCTACAAAAATTACCTAGCTCGATGCAGGATGCGCTTTTTCTCAGGACCTAAACAGTTTTACAGCTTCGTAAACAGCAAGCGTAAAACGTCCGCACATCCATCCTCGCTATCATTTAATAATTCGTCGGCAAACAATGATCAGGCCATTGCCGATCTTTTTGCACAATTTTTCAAACAACCTATTCCCATGAAAGCTACTCGGTCAGCCGTATCCATACAGTTTACCAAGATCGAACGGCATTTTCAGTCCTACGTTAAATGAAAGCTCACTGCTTCAGGATCTTCGACTAGTTAAGCCAGTGTTCTCACCGGGTCCTGACGGAGTCCCCGCCTGTGTACTCAGGTACTGCGCCGACGCTCTGTGTGGACCCCTGCTTAAACTATTCACCCTATCCCTTAACTCCTCCTGTTTCCCTCCGATCTGGAAGGAATCGTTTTATTATTCCTCTCCATAAGAAAGGTAGTAAGTCGGACGCAATGAATTACAGAGGTATATCAAAGTTATCCGCTATTCCAAAAATGTTTGAGAAAATTTTAACCCCGCACTTGCAACATCTCTGCAAATCACTTATATCTCCAGCTCAGCACGGATTTATAAGGCGACGATCAACAACTACAAATTTACTAGAGTTTACCTCTTTTTTATTATTAAAGGCTTCCATGGTAACATGCAGACGGATGTCATTTACACCGATTTCAGTAAAGAATTCGACTCTGTAAACCATTCCCTTTTAGCACAAAAAAACTTGACATTTTAGGGTTTCCGCCCAACCTTTTGAAATGGATTTCAAGCTACCTTTGCTGTAGGTCTCAAAGAGTGCTCTTCAAAAACTCCTTGTCTTCACTTGTTCAGGTTACTTCTTGAGTACCACAGGGCAGCCATCTTGGCCCCTACTTTTCACACTCTTCATTAATGACCTGCCTTCAGTATTAACAAACTCTCGAGTACTCATGTATGCGGATGACGTTAAACTTTTGTGTCCAGTATAAGGACATTTCATTTCACTCTCGCTTGCAATCTGATCTCAATAACTTTCAGTCATGGTGTTGTGCAAATATGTTACACCTGAATGCCTCGAAATGTAAAGTAATGACATTTCATCGCTCCAGCCCCTTGTTGGCTCCTTACACCCTCTGCGGTGGTTCTCTTGAGAGAATTACATTGGTTGATGATCTTGGTGTTAAACTAGACCCCAAGTTAAAATTTTCTGAACATATTTCTACCATGGTAAATAAAGCCATGGGAGTGCTTTTGGGTTTATAAAGAGGTGGTCAAAGGAATTTGACGACCCCTATATAACGAAGACTCTCTATATTTCACTTGTTCGTCCGATTTTAGAGTACGGCTCATGTGTATGGTGTCCTCAGTACAAAGTACACCAAGACCGTATAGAATCAGTCCAGAAAAACTTTTTTACTTTTTAACCTGCGTGGCCTCAACTGGGATGAAGGTGGGAGACTGCCTTCTTACTCTTGCAGATTGCTCTTAATAGACCTTCCATCCTTACTTAATCGTAGAAAAATGCTTGGTGTGATTTTCATGCACAACTTGATCAGGGGTGACATCGACAGCCCTGACTTGTTGAGCCGCATAAACTTCACGATTCCTATTAGATCCTCTAGAAATTTTATTCCTTTGTACCTTCCACTGTGTAGATCGAATTATTCCTTGTATGAACCGTTTCGGATCTTATGCTCGGATTATAATTCGTTCTACCATATAAATATCCACCACTAAATCACTTCCTCTACTTAAATCACTAATACTAACATACCTTGCACGTAATTAGTAATATTCCTTTGTAACTTTGCATGTTTAGCGTTGTGTTTAGCCCTAATTTTTCCTCCAACACCTATCTTTCCTGCATGTTCGCGATCGGTTTCGGTACTCGTGTCGCGCGTCATGCGGCAGCGCCCTCGGTCGGTTGGGCGGGAGGAGGGCTGCGTATCTGCCTGGGATCCGCGCGTAACAGGCTTCGGCTTGGTGTCGCATGGGCCACTTGATGGTGCAGTCATTGCACATCAACGTCCTAAAGATATATATATTCACCGTTGTGGTCCGTTACAGCCGTGTTGCGGCTGCCCCACGGTGTGTTTTCTTGTTGGATCAGCTCGTACCGGGTGTTTCGAGCCTCCGTCTCGGGCTCCTCGTTGTCCGAGTGGGTAGGGGGCGACCCCGGTGCGGTGTAGTTGTCTTCCTCCTTGTAGTCCCTGAGTTGGCCCAGCTCTGGTGAGATGGGTGGTTGAGGCGAGAACGGAGGCGGTGGACCACCGCCTGGTGTATTCCGCGGTTGTGGCGGCAGGTGGTGGGGACCAGAGGTTCTCCCGGGTGAAGCGGGAGGTGCGCCGGCTGTATAGTTGGGTCCAGTCTGTCTCCCCGTCGCTTGTGTCCTCGGTTGATGTCGGCGGTGGCGATGACCCTCTTGACTCCTCCTGAATTGGCCACGTGGCGGCGTCGTGCCCCGACCCGTAGCTCGAGTGGCTCGCCTCGGGGTCTAGAGTCTCGGCGTCCGTCGTGGGCTGGCGCCAGATGTCCTGGGTGTCCTCGGTGGTGACTCCGGGGGTGGTGCTTCGGCTGTAGCCTGACTCGTCGTCGTCCGTGTCGCTCCCGTCTGTCGAGCGGGGAGGAGTTCCGGGTCCAAGTAGTGGAGTCCCTGGACTCCTCGTTGTCCGTGTTGCTCCCGTCTGTGGAGCGGGGGGGAGGAGTTCCGGGTCCAAGTGGTGGAGTCCTGGACTCCTCGTTGTCCGTGTTGCTCCCGTCTGTGGAGCGGGGGGAGGAGTTCCGGGTCCAAGTGGTGGAGTCCCTGGACTCCTCGTTGTCCGTGTTGCTCCCGTCTGTGGGAGGGGGGGGAGTTCCGGGTCCAAGTGGGGGAGTCCCTGGACTCCGCGTCCGATGAAATCAGAATTATTATGGTGTGCTCCATGGTTATGCTGGTTTGGTTGGCGAAGTTGGTTTGCTGGTGCTGCCGTCGGTATCCTGCCATGATACCTCGGTCGAGAGTGGTGATGGTTGGCTGTGCTGTCGACCGGGACCGTGGTCAGCACTTTCCGGGTGTGTTTTCTTTAGTGGGTTTGCGTTGGGGTGTGGGAGTTACCTGCTTCTGCCGGTTCCCTAGTGCGATTTGGCAGCGTGTGCGCGTACTCAGCACGATGCCATTTCCTTGTCAGCGGTTTTGGGCCGGAGCTGAGTGCCGGTGCCGGTGCCGGTTCTGGCTCGCTGGAGGTTCGGCCGATTTCGGCGTCGTGGGGCGCAGCGTTGGTGACGGGCTTGTGGGTTCGTCGCCGCACACACAGCCAGCAGACGCTGACTCCCAGCGTCAGGGCGACGATCAGGGGTGAGGAGGTGGGAGGTGGTGTGCCCTCGTCGTCAGTCGCTCGATGTGTCGAAGGTTCTCCAGGCTCAGAGCCCGCAGGAAGGGCATGCTCAGTTTCTCCTCGTGCCCGGTGATGTTTAGTTTCACCATGGCGGAGACGGCTGCCTTCTTCCTGGAGGCACCTTGGGGATTAACGTACCAGGTCCCGTTTAGAGAGACTCGGTTCGCGTACGTGACGAGGTACGTCCCCGTGAGCGTCTGCGTGGCGCCGGCCTTGTCGGTGACAACCATCGTGGCCTCGTTGATAATTAGTGTCCCGTGATCCACGATGGTGATGGTGTCCAGATGTCCGGGCAGCGTCCCGCAGTGTGCGACTGCTCCTGCCGCCAATTGCTGGGCGCAGGTGGGAGTTTTCTGCTCCTTGCAGAATGTGGCCCGATGGTTGTCTCGCAGTCGATATCCTCGATATCTGCGCCGTCCAGGAGGTTTGGGCTGATGATGTTGATTTTTGCCAGTGTCAGTCCTAGATTAGGTTCTGCAAGTCGTCGATGACGATTCTGTTTTTGGCCAGCTGACCAGCCATCGTCTCGGCCAGCTGCACCCTCTCCGTGCCTCCTGACCTGACGAGGTTATTCATATACCCCGTCAGCTCGTTCAGCCGGTTCTGCATCCTGGAGTTTATTCCAATCTGCTTAGCCTCGGACGCGATGAGTTGCCCCTGCTTGAAGCGGAGCTGCTCCCAGTCGCTGAAGTCGGGCGTTTTGGCGATTACCTTGAGGGCGGTTCCCAGGATGTTCAGACTCCTGGTGCCCCTATGGTGGCTTTTCAATGTCGCCACCAAGGTCGGATGTGCTCGAGGTCTGTTGTTGTGAGCACGGGGGCTACTCGATCCGCGGAGAATAACTTGGTGGCCTGTTCCACCTGGTCTACGTATGCTACGTAGGACGTCAGGTTCGTCGTGTGCTGGAGATATCCGTATGTCTCCCACAGGACCGCGTCGCCGTCAATGATGGGGATATGGTTGGCGTTCGAATAGTCGCTGATCTTCATTGTCGAGGGTTATTGTGGCGGCTGTCCTGGTGACCAGGATTAACAGGAGTAGCAGCGGCGTCAGTCCCTCTTGGCTTCCACGCTGGCTGGATGATCGCTTGGTGATGTGCATCTTGGGTTGATGTTGATAGTGATTGGTGACGGTTGATGGTCACGGTGGAATGTTTGCCGTTGTGTCTGTTGTCTTCTGGTGGCTTGTTGCTCTGGGGTCCAGATTTATATACCGGCCAGGGGTGATCTTCTTCCTATTAGAAACTTGGTGTTTCGCGACTTGTTTGCCATTTCCACTGTCGTCGGCGTTTCTACGGGTCGGCGTTTCGTGGTGTCGAAGCGGAATTTGGCGTATTTTGGCCGGGGTTAGCAGTACTGTCGCCCGCGTGTTGCTCCATCAGCGGAATTTGCGGTTGGCATACCCGGGAGTGGGTCAGTAGTACTGTTGCCTACGTTTGCTCCATCAGCGGAAACGTCGGTTGGCATACCCGGGAGTGGGTCAGTAGTACTGTTGCCTACGTTTTGCTCCATCAGCGGAATTGCCGGTTGGCATACCCGGGAGTGGGTCAGTAGTACTGTTGCCTACCTTTTGCTCCATCAGCGGAATTGGCGGTTGGCATACCCGGGGAGTGGGTCCAGTAGTATTACTGTTGCCTACGTTTTGCTCCGTCAGCGGAATTTGGCGTATTTTTTGGCCGGGGTTAGCAGTACTGTCGCCCGCGTGTTGCTCCATCACCGGAATTGGAGGTTGGCATACCCGGGAGTGGGTCAGTAGTACTGTTGCCTACGTTTGCTCCATCAGCGGAATCGTCGGTTGGCACACCCGGGAGTGGGTCAGTAGTGCTGTGGGTGTCGTTTGCTTCATCAGCGGACCCGCGGTCCACTGCGTCGTGGAATTCTTTTAGGTCGTTGATGTTCGGCACCTTTTTTTCGGCTTCGGGGGGTGCTGTAATTTCACGATATTTGCCGACGTAAAGCCTTTGACTTTGTAGCGCCCGTCATACTTTGGGGCCAATTTCGCCGCAAAACCGTCGACTGCATTAGATAGGTGATGTTGCCGAATTAGTACTAGTGAGCCCACCGTGGGACGCCATTGTCGGCGGGGAGATTGTAGTGCCGGGATTGTTCTTGACTTGCCCGCTGGATGTTGTTTCGTACTATTGCAAATACTTCTTTAAGTCGCGTAGCTCGGTAGTCGGGTAGCTGTGGTAGCTGTGGTAGCTTTCTTAAGTGGCACTAGTTCGGTCCATTTCGAGAAGGTGTCGAAGAATACCAGTTGCATGGTGTTTCCTCGTTTGGATCGGGGCAGTGGCCCGACGAAGTCGGCGCATAGTGTAGCGAAAGGTTCCTCTGCCCTGCGGGTGAGCATCTTACCCACGGGCTTGCGCTGCAGTGCCTTGAACTTTTGACAGCTCAAGCAGCTGCGTACGTACTTTCCTCACATCGCGGTGTAGGCCGGGCCAGTAATATCGTTGTGTGATTCGTGTGATGGTTTTCCGAACGCCGAGGTGGCCTGCCGTGGGCTGGTCATGGCATTCCTTGAGGACTCTTTGGCGTCGGTCCTTTGGGACGCAGAGTTTCCATGACACGTGGTCGTGATCGTCAGCTCCGTGGCCTAGATGCCTGTAGAGTTCTCCATTCTCGAAGACGTAGTCTGGGTATTTATCGGGTTCGTCTTTGGTTTGTTGAATCCTTCGTGTGAGCCAGGGGCAGGTTGTTGCGTCCTCTTTGATCCTGGCTAGCGTTTCCAAGGGTTGTTGAGACAGGGCGGCGGCGACTACGTTTTGTTTCCCTGCTCTATAGTGGACGTCGTACTGATACTGTTGGAGTTCGAGCGCCCATCTCGCTACTCTTCCGTAGGGGCTCTCCAGAGTGTTCAACCATTTTAGCGCGAGATGTTCTGCTATAACGTCGAACCGGTATCCCTCTAGGTAGCAGCGTAGTTTTCGGATTGCCCAAATGACGGCGAGGCATTCCTTGTCGGTGGCGGAGTAGTTTCCTTCGGCCTGGTTCAAGCGCCGGCTGACATAGGCGATGACGCGTTCCTTTCCTTCGATCTCTTGCGTGAGTACGGCGCCTATGCCGAGGTTGCTCGCATCGGTTTGTAGTGAGAACTTGACGTTGAAATCGGGGCAAGCAAAGTACAGGAGCGGTCGTGAGTAGTTCCTTTAGTTGGTCGAAGGCCGCTTGTTGATCTGCTGTCCATGTCCATGTTTGTCCTTTCTTGAGTAGCTGAGACATTGGTTGGACGACTGTAGCAAAGTTTGGAACGAATCTTCGGTACCATGATGCCATTCCGATGCACTGACGTAGTTCCTTTAGGTTCGTGGGTGGCTTGAGTTCTTTGACGGCAGCGATCTTGTCGGGGTCTGTGTGGATACCTTCTTCGCTGTTGACGTGACCAAGATTTTTGATCCGGCTTTGGAAAAAGGTGTTTTTTCCGCGTTTATCTGCAGGTTCGCTTTTCGAAGGCGAGAGAGGACTATTGCCAGGTTGTGTAGGTGGTCCTTGAAGTCTCGTCCGACGACGACAATGTCGTCTAAATATGCGAATGCGTAGGGTTCCATGTCGGCACCAATCACAGTATCAAGGGCCCGTTGGAATGTTGCTGGTGCAGAGTGTAATCCGAAGGGCATCACTGTCCATTGATAGAGACCTCTGCCGGGGACCGTGAAGGCGGTGGCTTCTCTACTTCCGTTGGCCATGGGTATTTGCCAGTATCCGTTCTTCAGATCGAGGGTGGTTATGAAGCGTGCGTTCTGTAGGCGCTCCAAGATGTAGTTGATTCTGGGCAGTGGGTATGCGTCAGGGATAGAGTGAGTGTTGAGTTGTCGATAGTCCACGCACATGCGCCATTTGCCGTTCTTTTTACGTACGAGTACGATGGGGGCGCTGTGCGGGCTTCGTGAGGGTTCAATGAGACCTTCTTGGATCAATTGGTCGACTTGCTCGTCGATAATCCGCATCATGGCTGGGTTCTTTGGGGTAGTACCGCTGCTTGATGGGTCGATTATCCCTCATGACGATGGTGTGCTCGGCGATGTCGGATCGTGTCTGGATCGTGTTCTGAGGGATCGGTGATCTCGGGGTCCTGTGGCTGGCCTGGGTCTTCTGGGAGGATGGTTGTGTCGAACGCGCTGGGGTGTTCGATCCTACCTGGGTAGTCGCTTATGTGGGCGACGATCGGAGTAGCGTTGGCCGTGAGTGGCGTAGCTTCGTGGGTCTGGCGGTATATCTGGGGGTAATGTCTCCAGATCTACGTATGGCCAGGCGGGTCTCAGTGACGACTCTGTTTTCGCAGCAACGACTTGTTTGGGCGACGAAGATTTCGGACGTGGTGCTAGGCATGGCGTGGTGCATGGCGCTAGTGGGCACGTCAGTACGCGGAAGGTAGTCCAGTGGGTTGGCGAAAATCGGTGTGGCGTCGGCCGTGGGTACGACAGGGCTGCGGTCGGTGTTTCGGGGAGTCATCGGGCTAGATTCCGGTTCCGTGTGGAGGGGTTCTGTGGATATTAGTTCGATGATTGGACCCGACCAGGGATTTTGCGTAGCTGTTTCCCTCGTGGTTTGGTTGTTGCATTGTTGCTGCCGTTGTCTGTGTCGTTATTCGGGGCTGGTTGTCGTCTCTGAGGTTGTCCGTGGGTTCACCTTCTCCGTTGAGGGTAGGGTGCAGGGGTGTGCGGTGGCTGAACTTGGTCCTGGGCTTCCTGTGTCGAGCGGGTTCAAGTTCGTTGCGGTTTGTCTCGTGGGTGAGATCCTTGTGGTGGGTTCGAGGTGCGTGTGCCCCGTAGGTTGCTTTGTTCCTGGGCTTCCTGTGTCGAGCGCCATGTGCGTTTGTGCTTGTCTCATGGGTGAGATCCTTGTGGTTTGTTTGTGATGGGTGTTCCCTGTGGTTGGCTTCGGACGCGGGTGCTCCGTAGCGGCCGTGGGATTCGTTTTCCCGTTTGCTTGTTTTGCAGTTTACCGGTGCTTGTTTCGGATTCGTGTTTTCCGTTGTGGGCCGGTTCTTCGCTTGCGCTGCGGTTGGTTTCGGTGTCGTATTCTTCGTTGCATTATTGGGTGCCGTCTTCTTTGTGGTAGGTCGGAGACGTGTGTTCGCTGCGGTTGGCTTAGGTTTGTGGTGGCTTGTTTCGGCGTCTTGGACGTGGTTGGTCAGAACTGACGGTGGCGTTGGCGTGGGGCGGTGATCTCGTAGGTTAAGCAGCGTGGTGCCGCATTGGATCGTTGTTTCGATGGCACATAGGAAGTCCATGCCGACAATAACTTGCTCCAACATGTTTGGTAGGACCAGGGTGGGATTTGAACCTCTCGATGATCCAGCTTGATGGGCGCCAGTAGAACTTGTGTGATCTCTCTGACTGAGCCGTCAGCCAGGCGTATGCGGACGCATGCATCTTGCAGGTTGGAGTTATTGTCTAGTTGTCGGGCCAGGTTGGCACTGACGAAACTTCGGGATGCCCCGGTGTCGATAGTGGCCTCTGTTCTTTGTCCTCCTATCGTCACTATCGCCACTATCCGGCCGTCGTTCATGTGGAGCGGGCGGCTTAGGCGCGGGTCTGGGGAGGCGTAGTTTTCTGCTGATCCCGTGTCAGTCGAAGACGCGTGTCGTTTCCCGACGTGGCCTGGCGACAACAGTCGATAGTCCGAGTGCCGCGTTTTTCACATTCCAGCAGAATAAGATCGAGGGGTGGGTGCAGCGTAGGTGGCGTGCCCAGCTTGACCACACCGGCGACAGGCTGTGCGTGGATTGGAAATGGGCGTGGTGATCATGCGATGGGCCACGTCCGGGCCCGTCGCATCTGTTGGATTTGCTGACTGTCTCCGAGATGTGTCCGCTGAGACCCAATGGGGGTCTCCGAGCTGGCGTCCGGTAGGAGTCATCTTCTCTGTGATCTGGGCGCCTTGCCGGCGTGGTGTCTCTTGGTGCGCTTCGGATGGGTGCGGGGGTGATCTCATGTTCCCTCTCGTGGATGATTTCGTACTCAGAGGCCAGCCGTGTCAGCTGTGACAAGCTTTCCAATTGGTCTCGTCACACGTATAGCTGGATTCCTGGCAAGGCGTTGTCGTAGATTCGGTGCAGCTGTTTAACTGGATCGTACCCGGCATGGTGCATGAGTAGCCGTATCTCGATGAGGTAATCTTTTGAACGGTTCTCTCACCGCTTGCTTGCGGCCCCGGATCTGGTCGTCCAATTGTTCGAAATACCTTGGCGGCAGAAAATACGACAGAAATTCCTGGCGGAAGTATCCCCAGGAGCTACACTGTAGTTGGCTGGTACGGTACCAACGGCTAGCCCGGTCGGTGAGTAGCTCGGCCATGGCCCGAGGCAGCTGGTTGGTGTCCACTCCATACGAGCTTGCGCGTTCCTCGAGTAGTTCCAGAAATGATTTTGGGTAATTTTCTCCGCTGAACTGGATGCCCCATCCGCGGATGCGTTCCGCGGTTCGTGCGATGCGGTTGTAGTCGGGCCCGTCTATGTGTGGGTCGATCGCTGGCACAATTCTCTGCGTGGGTGAGCGGCAAGTTTCCGTGGTTGGTGGCCTGCGGAGATCATCGACCATTAAGGCTGGTGGTCGGGGCTCGTTCTCAGCGATTGTGGGGATTTGTAAGCTGGGTTTTGGGTCCTGCCTCTGGGTGCCTGATGGACCCGGGGGTGGTGGGCATCGGGGACTTGGAGCGTCCGGCTAGTCGGGCGTATTTCCGCTCAAGTTCTGCCAGGCGAACCCAATTACTCGGCGGGAGTGGTCCGGCGACTAGTATGGCAAAGTTCCTACGCATCTTGTCAACAGTTCCTTCACCGCTTAATCCAAATTCCTTGGCGAAAGCCTCCAGATCCTCTCGACGACGCTTGTAAATCCAGCCGATGCTGACGCCTGGGTTAGTGGTTTTCTCTACGGCGTGGAGTTCGCTGCCTGAGTCCTCTGCGTGGGATTCCATGGTGTTTTGTGTTGCTTCTGGGGTGTTTTGGGCACTTGATCACTGTTTTTCGGTACTCGCGCACTGCGTATACTCTCTCGGTGGCACTCGCGACTGGATTTGTGTGTTTAGTTCGTAGCTCTGTTTTCTTTCTCGGTGGCCGTGGGTCTTTAGTCCACGTTTCCCCCGTGTTAAGGTTTTTCTCTTTAAGTTTCCTTAAAGTTGCCAGTAAAGTCCCTCGGGCGCTACTTGTAGAAGACCTATCCCAGGCTGAGGTAGGCTCAGTCTGTCCAAGTTCTTTCTACAAGAAATTTGTAGAGGTGTTGGCACTTTAGGGCAAGGGGATGGCCGTGAGACCGAAAGTGGAGCGGGCGGAGCGTCGGGTTACCGTGCAGGTAATTCTGTATTCGCACTTGGCGAGGAAGCGCTGACACCTAAGTTTCGGTGTGCGGTAATATCTTTTTGTGCTATCTCACCTGCGTTCACGCTCGGCGAAGAAATGATGACGCTTCGTTTTGTTGAGTTTCTTTATTGTTCTTTATTGTTTTAATTGTCTGAGGTTGTGTGGCTGTGTTGTCGGAGGTTGTGTGACTGCCTATGGTCGGCTGATGGACTGCCCTCATTGATCCACGGCGCGCGCTATTTAAAGCCGGCACCTGGGGTGTGAGGCTGCTGAGTCCGCGTTTTAGTGGGTTTATGGAGAGTTGGGGCACCGTTTCGCTGTGATCGCGGAACTTGAGTGCAGTGTCAGATTTCGTGTAATGTGGGTGAACTAGTCGGCGTGTTTTGCTAACATAGCAACGCGGAACTGGGTGCAGTGTATTGGTAGGGTCAGGTGTAGTGTTGTTTTTAATAATAGTCTTATATTATTTAGCTTTTGGTTAAATTGTGTGTATATCTTACATTATATATATATTCATATATATATATTCAGACCGGTGAACGTACGGCGGGCCTGCCGTAACTGCGGCGAGGAAGGCCATTTCAGTAGCAAGTGCAGGAATCGACTGGTGCTATTCTGCTGGGAGTGCGGACGTCGGCGTATCCGGACCATCGACTGCTGCCAAGCAAACGGGACGGGAAACGGACTGAGTCTCCTTCCGGCAGGGAACCGAACGGAGACACACACCCCGGACCCTAAAAGTAATGCACCCCTGAGCTTGGAGGGTGGAAGGATCGCTGCACTAGTAACTATCGCAGGAATACCCCTGACCGCGACCCTGGACACCGGAGCAACACGCTCGTTTGTCAGCCAGCGAACAGGAAGGGAGCTAATCACGGGAGGAACTGTGCGCAACGTGAGGACACGGGTCCGCCTTGCGGATGGAACTACGAAGGAAATGACGCAAGCCTTGACCGTTAAAGTACGACTGGACCAACTGGAAACACAGATAACCTTGCTGAAACTGCCCATAGTGGTTGACGACGTCCTCCTCGGACTCGACTTCCTATGCGGCATCAAAGCAGTTCTCCAGTGCGGACGTGCCTACATCCAGTTGACCCGGGAAATAAATCCCTCGCCACCCGCAACACCTTGCACAGTGACCCTCCACGACGACCCTTCCCCGACCAAGCAATCGAAGACCAATCCCAGGACTACTCACACGGAAATCAACAGGACAACGCTTTCGACACCACCAGACCAGGAGAGACCCTGCATCGGCCACGTCACCACGCCTTCGAACCTCAACCAAGACAGACCGCACAGTGCAAATACCACGGAAAAGAGACCAGGATCAGACCAAGCCGGACCACGAAGCATCAGGATATCAGGATTACCCACAGACAGGACCTTCACGGAGACGACTGCGACACCGCTGGAGACAACCAGGGCCAGTCCATCTGCCGCCAACTCAACGATAGCCACGCATAGGAACCACAGGACTTCGACGGAGACGACTGCGACACCGCTGGGAGGAAACCAGGGCCAGTCCGTCTGCCGCCAACTCAACGATAGCCACGCATAGGAACGACAGGACTTCGAAGGAGACGACTGCGACACCGCTGGAGAAAACCAGGGCCAGTCCGTCTGCCACCAACTCAACGATCGCCATGCACAGGAATAACCGGACCTCCACGGAGACGACTCCGACACCGCTAGAGACTACCAGGGCCAGTCGACCCACGCCGACGACAACGCAAAACAATAGCACTCGGACAACGAATACCCGCCCCGACCATCAAATACTGCACGGAAAGACCCAATGAACAATTCTACCCCGCCCCGACGAAGAAACACCAAGCCACTCTACCAGGACCACGCCAACGCCACCCCTCGACCCGGAAACAACCAGCAGTCTCACCAAGAAAACGCCAGCAACAGACATCAGCCCCGAATGGACTACCATCTGGAACCACTGGACGACGCCGCAATCGGCCGACGGCGGAATCCATTTCGTAGGCCCGACCAAGCCACTCCGAGGACCGTGAATCTTGCCAGCATCACTACGACGCAGCTCAAGAAACCCCCACTCCAGGCGGACCGAATCAACGAGACACTACCTCCTCCGTGGGTAGCCGAGTTCCTGGAGGAGGAGTTGGCCAAATTTGAGGGACTGGCGGGTATCTCGCATAAAGCCCAGCATACGATCTACATGAAGGATGACAAGCCCGTAAAGCAACGGTATTATCCCAAAAACCCAGCCATGCAGAAGATCATCAACGACAAAGTCGACGAGTTACTACGGGATGGACGGATCGAAGCTTCAAAGAGCCCCCACAGCGCGCCAATTGTGCTCGTAGGAAAAAGACCGGGGAGATGCGCATGTGTGTCGACTACAGGCAACTCAACGCCAGATCAATACCGGACGCCTACCCGCTTCCCAGGATTAACCACATCCTCAAGAGACTGCGCGACGCCCGCTTCATCTCAACCTTGGATTTGAAGAATGGGTACTGGCAGATCCCGATGGCGGAAGGAAGCTGGGAGGGCACGGCCTTCACCGTTCACGGCAGAGGACTTTTCCATTGGAAAGTTCGGTCTGCACTCAGCCCCGGCGACATTTCAGCGAGCCCTGGACAGCGTTATTGGACCAAAGATGGAACAACACGCCTTCGATTAACTCGATGACATCATCGTCATCGGGAAAGACTTGGACGACCACGTAGAAAACCTACGGGAGGTGATCCGAAGGCTACGCGACGCAAAGCTGAGGCTGAACCGGAAGAAATGCAGTTTCTTCCAGAAGAGCATCGTCTTCCTCGGACATGTCGTCAGTGAGCAGGGGATCCATACCGACCCTGAGAAGATAGTCGCGGTTTGGAAACTAACACCTCCCACTACCATCAAGGAGCTGAGACGTTGCCTGGGACTGGCTTCATGGTACCGGAGATTCGTCCCAAACTTCGCTACCATCGTTCAACCCATGACCAGCCTCCTGAAGAAGGACAGACCGTGGGCCTGTGGAGAGGTTCATCAGAAGTCATTTGAGGATCTGAAGGAGAAACTGACACAGGCACCAGCCCTAGCATGCCCAGACTTCAGGGAGAAGTTTACCCTCCAAACCGACGCCAGTGCCTACGGCGTAGGAGCAGTGCTAACACAGCAGATCACCGGGGGGGAGAGAGTCATCGCCTATGCCAGCCGCCGCCTACTAAAAGCCGAGGAGAACTACTCGGCCACCGAGAAGGAGTGGTTAGCGATCGTCTGGGCCATCAGGAAATTACGCTGTTACCTGGAAGGTTACCACTTCGACGTCGTTACGGACCACCTTGCTCTGAAATGGCTCAACTCCATCGACAATCCTACAGGCCGCATCGCCCGTTGGGCTTTGGAACTCTTACAATACCGGTTCGACATCCACTACCGCCGCGGGAGCCAGAATGTGTTAGGAGACGCGCTCTCCCGCCATCCCATCGAAGCTCTACAGCGAGTCGTCGAGGAGACACCCACGTGCCCCTGGATCAGAAGGCTGCTCAAGAGGATCCAGGAACAACCGGAGAAGTGCGACGATTTCCTCATCGAGAACGGGCAGATCTACAAGCGGACAGGTTGCAGGCCAGACGAGGAAGACTCCCAACCGTTGAAGCTGTGCGTCGCCAGCGAGCATCGTCGGCGAGTGCTGGAAGAGTGCCTTGACCAGCCCACTGCAGGACATCAAGGGATCCGGAAGACTGCCGATCGAGTGACCCGACGATACTACTCACTGGCTCTACCGTAACGTTGCCCAGTACGTTAAACGGTGCGAGAATTGCCAGAAATTCAAGGTAAGCCAACGGAAACCAGTCGGAAAGATGTATACCCGACAGGCCAAGGGACCATTCGACATCGTCTGCGCTGATTTCGTGGGCCCCTGCTTCGTTCCAAGCGCGGCAACACCATTCTCCTCGTCTTCCCGACTCCTTCTGCAAGTGGGTGGGTACCCATTCGAAAGGCCACCACTGCCCACTTGGAGAAAGCATTCCGGGAAAGGATACTCAGCAGGTTCGGCGTCCCACGGAAGTTTGTGTGTGACAACGGCACACAATTTACGAGCCGCTCCTTCCAAAAATTCTGCGAACAAGCGGGGATGGTATTGGAGCACACCGCGCCGTACACCCACAACAAAACCCGACCGAGAGGGCGAACAGAACTAACAAGACAATGATCGCGCCATACCTGGGCGACGAGCAACGGACATGGGATGACTTACTCCCGGAGCTGACTTTGGCCATTAACAGCAGTACGTCCGACACCACCGGCTTTCAGCCCGGCATTTCTCGTACTGGATCGCGAGCCACGACTACCAGGGTCGCTTTATGACGAGGTCACCCCAGGCCTGGGAGAAGATGCAGAACCGGCACCGAAAAGGCAACGCGTTTGCAGGGATCTTCAAGATCGTCCAGGAGAACACTCAGCGGGTATCGCAGGAGCAACGGAAGCTGTATGACTTACGGAGGCGAGTGGCGACCCGCAATCGGGACGCTGGTCCTCCTACGCCAACACCACCTGTCCAAAGCATCGGATGGCTTCGCAGCGAAACTGGCACCCAAGTACGACGGCCCGTACAAGGTTGTCAAATTTATATCGCCTAACATACATAGTCCGCCTGCAAACGCACCAGGGACGCCAAAGGAAGACCGCGAGCTTGGAGGACCAAAAGGAATTCCACGAGATGAAAGGCGACGGAGACGCTGAGACGACCCCGAGGACTCCCCGAACGAGCATTGATTCACGAGGGCCACTTACGGTAGCGCACTATCGCAACGTCCTCGCCCCCGAAAGGGCAAAACCCAAAAAGCCGTAAGCCCTCTACGTATATATCCCTATGGGATTAGTTAAGATCGAATGTATTAATCTTTTCTTAATCGCACCGCTCAAGCAAGATAAGGGGAGGGTAGGATGGTAAGGTATATTCAGGGTGGTTACTATCCATAAGGAGTTTCTCCCATAGACGTTCGCAGCAGGAAACGCGGGTTCCACCGCGCCACAGCCTCGCCATATTGAACCGCCGACTGTACGGGCAGAACGGAGGAGAACCCTGATGATGACAACATCGGCACCACCCTGATGAGCAGGACACCATTGTCCCCGACGCGAAGCCAATGCTCGACCCGCGAGGACACCCAGTCGGACGACCCGACAGGTGCCGAGAACTGCGGGGGAACCACGGCGCATCGCCCAGACAATTGGGAAGATTGCCTTGTGGGCTGACTACGGGCTGATGGGCCATGGCCGAAACGAACCGGAGCCGGAGCAGGAGGGCCTGGCGGAGGGGCCGCTTTGCACCCCCGGCAAGGTGACTCCGAGTCCGGCCACTGGTCCCCATGAGCCTCACCATATTGAACCGCAGGGCGATGACCCATGGGCAGCAGGAGATCCCTGATGAGACTACACTCCACCACCGATGGACGCCGAGGACGACCCGATGGAGTCCCTGGCAGCCTGCCGGTGGGGGGCTCGAGGAAGTGGCGGAACTCCCAAGTCCACCGACTCCATCCGAGGTCGCATCCGTACAGGACGAGGCGGGCTGGGCCGAAGCACCTGGAATGGCGCACCAACACGCACGAAGATTCCCCTGACCTCATCACGAACATCACCGTGTACTTGCGGATGGCCACTGGGGACGAAACGAGAACGGCGCTTAGAGTTTCACGACGGGCATCCTTCCGGATTATGATTACGAGCAACAACGCGGTCACAGTCAATCTGCCCTCCCAAGGTGAGGAGGGGATGTGAAGGAGCTGGTCCCCCATTTTTGTCCCCGATCGGCCCACGAAGGGAACCACCTCCCATTTCCCACGAGGGATCCCTTCCCCGAGTTACCCCTACCCCGCTCCACGAAGGGATTTGTTTCCCCTGCCCTTGTTATTTATTTTTTATTTCATTACATTTATTTATTATTTTTTTTAGTGTTAAGTTCATTATCTTTTTTTAGGTTAAGGATTAGTTCGTAAGTAAAACCACCATTTATCACAATTACACGGCCGAGGCCAATAATCAGCAAAGGGAATCTCGTGATTTCGAGGGGAAAAGGGGGGGGAAACGGTGACCCACGGCCAACACTGGCAACGACGCAGAGCGCGTTAGAGCGAAAGCTCCAACAACGGAGCGTAAAGTACCGAGCTCGAGAGAGAGGGAGTAACTCGAAAACCCAACAACGGAGAGCGTAAATGGCAACGGCGGCAAAGACGCCATGAATATCAACGACGACGAGGAGAGCGCTGGGAGAAACTAGCGACGAAAACCCAAAGCAGAGAGAGAGCGCTGGGAACCATGGCAACGGCGGCAAAGAATATCACCGAAGGCGAGAGAGAGCACCCAACGACCGAAAACCAAAGCGAGGAGAGCGCTGGGAACCATGGCAACGGCGGCAAAGAATATCACCGAAGGCGAGAGAGAGCAATTAACGACCGAAAACCAAAGCGAGGAGAGCGCTGGGAACCATGGCAACGGCGGCAAAGAATATACCGAAGACGAGAGAGCAGCTAGCGACTCCAAGCCAAGGCGAAGAGAGCGTTAAAAGCCGGCAACAGGTCTCACAATCGCGCGCCAGAAAGAATTGAGGCAGTCGTTCGGGAACCAAAGCTTGAGCCGGTCGTGCCAAGAGAAGTGTGTGTGACGAGAAGTGAGCGACGCCCACGCTGCCGTAACATAACGGGACCAAACTACGCCGCAACGAAGGAGACATTGGGTAAGCGAGTCTCACTGTCGTGAGAATAAGGGTGCTTAGCGGTGCGGTTAGGTAGGGAAAATTACATAGTGCAGAATAAAAGATTGGATCAAAGAAAATAACTCCGCGTCTGAATTTGTTGATCTCGGTTACCTACTCCCCACCCCTTTTGTAGTGGTCTGAAGGTGGCGTCCGGTGATCGCCTAGTCGCCTTCCGAAAACCTTTCCCACTTCCCACCCCCTTCCTAGTTGCCTGAAGGTGGCGTCCGGTGATCGCCTAGTCGCCTTCAGCCCAGTCGCCCTTTGTCGATCTTGACTACCCACTTCCAACCCCCGTAGTCGTTGCCCGAAGGTGTCGCCCTGCGATAGCCGCCACCCCTTTGCAGACACTGCCTCCTTCCACGCTTCCCCGTGGCTCGTACTCTCTCCAGAGGGACCGTCCGGGCCATTTCGACATCCGCCGGTAGATCCCCTGCCGCTCCCTGACCCTCCCCTAGACGAGCCTCCGCCCCGAAAGGCGCCATTCACGACTCGAGTCCTGGCAAATTACAAATTTTCTGCAGTTTCGACCCTGGCCGGACTGAGAGATGTACCCCAGCGAAATCGCTTCATCAAGAATATCTATACTTTATGGGGTCGGAAACGCCTCCTTCTGTGTGTTACGCACATCCACTTTAAACACAAATACAATATACCCTTTTACTCTTCGAGTAAGGGTATAAAATCCGACTTGTCAAAAAACTGCACACCAAGCACCTCCTAGTTATAAAACGGAACTTGCGGTTCCGCCACCGCGAACATTTAAATGCCGCCGACAACGGTAACCCATTTGCCGCCTTAGCACTTCTTTCGGTCACACGGGAGTTCAAACCACTAGTCGCAGGCATGCCAAGGGCGTCTTCTAACATTCTGCTGGTGGTGTGGAAAGGTTGGCGTTACCACATGGCAGTCCTGCAGAAGGGTTCGAAACGACCTGCGACTCATACCGAGGGAGGCCGTGCCGGGGACGCAAGTAGTAGTGCCCGAAACCTAGTCGCTGAACTCACCGTGGAGAAGGTGCAGTTGTCGGCCATCATCACCACCAGGAGTCATAGATGCGCTGTTCCTGGGCTGGGACTTCATCGCCGCAGTCGGAGCAGAGCTGACCTGTGCGGGGCTCAGGGTCGTGATTCCTGCGAAAGGCCCGCGGAATGGGCAGTTGGATGAAAAGCTGTGAGTGGCAATACTGGGGACCACAAAAGGGACCGGGACCGTTCCGGAGGAAAGCAGCCGTAGCGAGTGCACCGAGGAAGGATAGGTCGAAAGATTTTTCGCTGAGGAATTGGAAGACTTCAAAGACTTGAAGGGAGTGCAGAATGTGGCGGTGCATCACGAGGAGTGATGCGATACCGATTAATCAGCGATACTACCCGAATAACCTGAGATCAACCAGAATATGGACGAATTGCTGAAGACGGAGTGTATCTTACCGTTTCATCAGCCGCCTAGATTTGAAGGACGGGTATTTTCAATTACCATTGGAAGAAAAGAGGCCGCGAGGCGAGAGGAGGAAGCTCAGTTGACGAGAAAAAAGGCGTAGGAGGGGAGCGAGGAGGAGTCTCTACCGGCACTAAAGCTCTTGCGAGTGCGCGCGAAACTATTCGCCAGCCGAAACAGCAGGCGCGGGAATCCGAGCGGCAGAGCTCGCAGCAGCCCTCGTCTCCGCAGTCACCACCGGTGCAGAAGTCGGAGCCGCTGCAGCAAAGAGCAGCAGCCGCAGTGGATGGGATCCGAGAGGGCGGTGTGCGGTCCATTCGGATCGCAGAGCGTGCAGAAAGCCGTCAGGGATGGAATAGTGTGTTAGTGATGTTTTGGATGAGCAGACACAAAGGCAAGCAACACTCGTGATCCACTGCAAAGGCGAGCGGACTGGCGTCAAAGCAGTAGCAACCCCGGTGGTAGAGGGGCAGCAACCGGTCCCACTGGAGGAGCGGACAGCAGGAGGGCCAGGATCGGCACGTCAAGCGCCTTGTCCGGGTGCACGGTGTGCGGTACCGGGTCTCGGAGTCCGCCAATAACGTGGTGGTGTCCGTGGAGGCCTAAGTGTGTGAAGAAGATCAAAAATGATAGAGAAAATAATAAAGAATGGAAATGGAGATATAACAAATATAATGTACCTGAATAGTGGCATCTAGGGGCAGGCAGCGGAACGAGGAGCACACGCGAGGGAAGGAGAGAGAATGAACGGTTGTAGAATGCGACTGGCGTGATTTGCGGTGTTGATACTACAGGTACCGCAAATAAATAAACAAACCGGAAGCAACATGGGAAAACGGTGGGAGCTCTGGTAGCACGATAGGAGGGCGTGAGCCCTTGCGCATAATTAGCACTTACCGTGCACACATAGCGCACATCGATCGGGGGAACCAGCTCCGGAGTGGGTTCCGGAGCAATTTCGGCAGAGATATATCGATAGGGGTGAACCGATCGAGTGTTGGGCGAACCGGTTCAGAACACCTGAGCGTGGTGAACCGATCGGCTGGTGAGCGAACCAATTCGGAGCACCGGAATGGCAAGCGCAACATTTGAATGTGAATGGGGTCAAACCGGCAGGTGGCTGGGAGGAAACTGAGCGAGTTGTCCTCTGGTGAAGAAAGGGGAAGTGTAAGGAACCGAGTTTCCTTGGGTCACTTTGAGCCTTTGGCAGTTTACGGTGGACGTACTGGGCGACGAGCTTGTAGGGTCCAGGCTAATAGTATCGTCGGGTCACACGTGGATTGCTGCAAGGTTTAAATGGGTTGACGGGAAACTGTAACGGCCCTCTTATTTCATCTGGAGCGTTAGGCGTCAGATTAAGGCGTAAATCTCTTCGTAATGGCTGGGTATGCTAAGACGGGTGCTTATTTTAACTACTCTTTCAAATCCTCAAATGATCTCTGCTGCTCCAGATCCACGTTTTATCTTTCTTTAGAAGGCTGGTCATCGTTTGTACGATCGTAGCGAAATTTGGAATATGTCTTCTGTACAACAAAGCCATTCCCCAGACAGCATCCATCTCCTTAATTGTACTGAGGCGGTGTTAACTTCCGGACTGCCACAATCTTCTCTGGGTCGGTATGGAGACCTTAGTCGCTAACGACAAGTCCCAGGAAAACAATGCACCCTTGGAAGAAAGTATGTTTTCTTTGGTTTAGTTTCAGAATCGCGTCTCGCAGCCTTCGGAATACTTTTCGCAGACTTTTGACGTGGTAATCCAAGGTCTTTCCGATGATGTCATGATGTCATCGGGTTAAGCGAATACATGTGGTTTCATCTTCGGTCTGATAACGCTGTCTAGGGCTCGCAGGAGAGTTGTAAGGGGCCGAGTGTAGGCCGAACGTTTTGACAGTCCAATGGAAAAGTCCTCTTTGACGCTCGTCGACTTAGTCTTCGATGATCTTCTGCATGGCCTAGTTTTTAGAGTAATACCGTTGCTTCACAGACTTGTCGTCCTTCATATAGATCATATGCTGACCTATGTGAGAGGCCCTCGAATTTTACCAACCCTTTCTTTAGGAAGGCAGCTACCCACGGAATAGTGGTTAGTTGGTCGGATGGTTTATAGCGGGAGTTATTCGAGCTGTGTGTGTCTCTATGATTCAGCTTTTTTCGTTTTCTCTTATCTTCAAGATTGTGGACGCCACAAATGTGCACCCTTTGTGGGGGCGAAAGTGTTCGGGGCGAAATTTTGATACTTTTTCTAGGAGTGAGATATAACATCAGTCGGGAAACAAATTTGGTTGCTCTAGCTCTTATAGGCTCCGAGCAATGGGCTACAAACAAGATGGACGGACAGACAGACGGACATTTACCCCAAATACAATATACCGTTTTACTCTTCGAGTACGGGTATAAAAAACGATTTCATGTAGGTGTAAAAAATAACACTAACGATTAAGCAACGATGTCTTTAATTTGTCTGATGTTGAAATATCAGATATTTTTTTGAAAAATTGGTTAATATAAGCTCATGTGTTAAAATATTTACTTACCCAAGTGACCGAACCGACCAGAGCGCCCAATACGATGTAAATATGTTTCAGCCATTCGAGGAAAATCAAAATTATTTACAACATTTACGGCCTGTACATCAATTCCTCTAGTGAACAAATCAGAGCAAACTAAATTCCTACAAAGACCTTGACGAAAGTCATGAAATACTATGTTTCTATGTGCTTGCGCCATTTTGCATGTATATAGTAGCAGCAATACCCAAGCTCTGTAACTTTTTAGCCAGTGTCTTCTGTGCATTCGTTGCTCTCAGACGTATCGCGCTTGCACTAACTTCTATTAATAGATCGTCGCGTTTGTTATCAGCAGTCAGCTGTGTGCGAAACCGAGCTCTAATATAATTTTGTAGACGCCGTCTTGAGCGGTGTCGGTATCGGTTACGGTTAACTAAGATAAGAAACTAGATCACAAACAAAGTATGCCTTGCCCTCTGGGCGAGACTTCTCTCGCCCGCCCCCCTTCCCGCAGATGCGTAGAAGGGTAACAAAACCTTATCAGCGTAGTATGTATTGTAAATATTGGGCAATTGCAATATTTTATAAGCAAATATTGTTTTTTGCCCAAGAATGGATGAGACTGATACTTCCACTCACTCACAGCTTTATAATAAGCTGTCTGAGTATGAGAAAATTAAGAAATTAGCTGGTTCACCTGGAGAACTACGTGCCACCTTGGCCAGTGACTTATGAAATCAATTAGGATGTCCAATTACAATAGTGCCTTGATAGCAAGGACTACAAGCACAACCACTACCAGCACCTTAAAAATTTTCTAATGGAAACTGCCAATCCAACTACACAGTTGCAACTACTACAACTGGCAGCATATGCTCCCACACCAAACACCGTGAGTATAGCAACTGCTCAAACTGCGCAAAAAAATGACTGCACATTTCAATTGCCGATGGTCTCTCTTCGTAAAAAGCAAAAAAAAAGAGCGGACAAAGAATTAAAAACAGTCAAAACAATTCCAAAAATTAAGACAGCACAAACTTACCCAATAAAAGGACTTCAGAACAATACCTCTGCCAGCACCAGTTCGGCAGCACTGCGAAATAATCGCTTCGCAGTCCTTGCAGAAGAGGCCGACACTTTAATGGAATATGATGAGCAAGTTCAGCAACATGAAGTCGAGCCCAGCCAACCAAGTGAAGCTGGAAATGAGCAACAAAGGAACGCAGTATCAAAGCCTCCAGCTATCTGACAAACTAGAGCAGGAGCTCAATTCTGTCGTCTCAGCTGATGATTACGATATTCGCACGTCGAAATCTGGGATCTCGCGTATTTATACGAAAAATTCCAATGCGTTTCGTGCAGTAGTAAAACTATTGTCGAAACAAAACTGTGAATTCTGGCACCATCAGTTGAGGGAGAACAAACCCGGCAGATTAGTGCTCAGAGATATTCATCCCAATGTTCCCAGGCAATTGATAGAGCACACCTTTTCTGACAAGGGCTTTAAAGTTTTGAATATATATTGCCCCAGAAAACCGGACTGGCGTAGCATGGAAATTAATGAGGAAGATGGCGAGGACATAAATAACGTCAAAACAAGGCAAAATATGTTTTATGTTAACATCGAGTACACTCCCAATGTTGCTGAGGCACTAAAAATAACCCAAATTGGTAGACACAGGGTTACAATATCAAAGGCCAAACAGAGTAAAGAGCTGGTACAATGCTTCAGGTGCCAAGATTTCGGGCACACGGGGAACTATTTCCTTAAAAAGCCAGTTTGCGGTAAATGTTCAGGCGATCATGATACTGGCTCGTGTAAACTGAATGATAGTGGAACATGTATTTGCGCTAACTGCGGCGAAGACCACATGTCGAGCTTCAGAGGCTTAAGCCAGATGTGAGGTTGCCGAGAGATGGACTAGTCATCGATAGCAATAGGAATTACTCAAATTATCAAAGCACTAAACCACAGTTTATCTCAAACTCTGCTGTTAAGAGGGGCTTTTTCTTACGCTGATGCAGCAAGGCCAGTTGAAGAAAAACGTACCAATGTGCCAACAAACCAAGACTGGCCCCGGTCACACATTTCCGCCGAAGATCGACATCTAAACAACAAATTTAGTATGCTGGAGAAGGCGATTCATGAACTAAACCTAAGAATGGTATAAGCTCATACAGGAAAATATGGATTCCAATAGAGCCTTCCGTGAATTGGTTCAAAAACTTATTTCAAAATGTTAAGTCCGCATTGAATAATTGGATTATGGAACGCACGAGGCCTGGTCAAAAACAATGATGAACTTAGGCTTTTCATAAGCTCCAACTCAATTGATATAATGCTAATAACCGAAACGCACATGCATCCTGGCTTGAACGCATATTTGCCATGATATGACCAGTACTACGCTAATCATCCCAGTGGCACCGCTAAAAGTGACTCTGCTGTCTTTATTAGATCAAGTATCGCTTATTCACAGAATGAGCCAATTCAAAAGACATACATCCAGGCGGCCAGTGTAACTATACTGACAAATGGTGGAAGCATCAAAGTCTCCTCCCCTATATCTTCCTCCCAATGAAAGTTGGTGCAATGCCGATTTTTGAGCAATTGCTTGTAGCCTTAGGAGATAAATTCATTGCAGGCGGTGATTTTAATGCCAAACACCAATGGTGGGGTAATTCCGGATCATGCAGACGAGGAAGGTGCTTGCAGGAGGCCTTATCGACGTCTACTTGCCAAATTCTTGCTACTGGAGAGCCAACGTTCTTCTCATACAACACACGGCTTACCCCCTCTGCACTGGACTTTTTTTAGTGTCAACAGGATTGCTTTAAACAGACTCACCGTCGAAACAAATGCTAATAATGCTCTCACATCAGATCACCTGCCAGTTGTCGCGACGCTACACCATGAACCGCAATATAATCCCAAGAGGGAATATAGTCTACCACCTGGCTGCCGTAATGAAGATTTTAAAGCCGATCTGGAGAGAAGAATAAACTTGAATATTGAAATTGACAGCCCAGAGGATATCGAAGACGCGATATCAATCCTCATGAACAATATTGTACTGGCTGCGTATTATGCTGCGCCGAAAACTTTACGCTTGCCAAACCAACATCGTGAAGCTAGTCTACCACCAACTGCTGCTGCACTCTTAAGTCTGAAAAAGAAGAGTCAGGAAAGAATATGCAAGAACGGGGATATTCGTATTCATCAAATCTACAAAAGATTGTCAAATCGACTGCAAAAAGAGCTTGCTAAAATCAGACAAGGCAGAATTGATGAAATTTTGGAAAGAGCTGGTCCAGATGCATCATTTAATTACTCGCTCTGGAAGCTAACGAGACGATTTAAGAGGCTGGTCATCCCCAAGACTCCAATTTAGGATCCTGCAGGTGGCTGCAGCTATTCCAGTCAACAGAAAGCTGAAATCTTTTGCAAAACAGCCTAGAGGAAAGATGTAAGCCTTTTGACTTTACAACAGCAGATAGGCGAAGGGTAGTCGAACTTAGGCTGGAGATGCCATTCCAAATGGCCTTTCCTGCAAGCCCAGTTACACTGCAAGAAGTAGTACACCTCATAAAAATCTAAAGGTTAAAAAGCACCTGGAGAAGACCTTTTAGACAACAGGACGCTGAAACTACTTCCTACAAAGGGCTCTGCTGTATATAGTTCTGCTTATGAACAGCGTACTCAGGCTGAGGCACTTTCCAAACATCTGGAAGACGGCGCTAATTACAATGATTCCAAAGCCAGAGAAAACAGCATACAGAAGTAGAAGGATACAGGCCGATTAGTCTCCCCTGCCTGCCCTCGGAAAGATGATGGAACGCGTTATTCTGAACCGGATTCTACAGCTCGAAGCCGTGACGTGCAGAATTCCAAAATGGCAATTTGATTTCGAAGAAGTCACGGAACTCCCCTGAACAGCTCCACCGTGTGGTCAACTTCGCCCTGGAAGCTATGGAGCAAAAGATGTACGCAGTGGCTGTGTTTATGGATATTAAACAAGCTTTTGACGGAGTGTGGCATGATGGACTCCTCTGCAAGTTGAAATGCATTCTAACTCCTCAACTGTATGAACTCATCGAAAGCTTTTCTAGAGAGAGAATCTTTAGAGTTGCTGTTGATGGAGTGAAATCGACGAGGCGCTCAATTTGTGCAGGGTGCCCCAAGGCAGTGTTCTCGGCCCTGTATACATTATTTACTGCTGATATGCCTACACCGCAAGAAATCACTGGACTAGACGCAGATAACTTACTAATAGCTACTTACGCAGACGATACCGCTGTGCTTACCAGAAGCAGCGACATTGATGTAGCTTCGGAAGCCCTACAACAGTGTTGAGGGGCAACAGCGCTGTTAGCGGAGGTAACAGCGCGCTGTTAGCTCGCGCGCTCTCTCGTGGTGTTCGCTCTCGCGCTTTTGAGCGCAGTCGACTCGGCTCTTCACCATGGGCTCTAGCCGTAGGCCTAGCTTGACCTGTCATTCGCTCTACACAGACGAACACAGCCGCAACACCCAACACCAGCCCCACTTTGTGAACTTTTACCCGAAATAAAGACAAGCCGCATTCAATTGACGCCCCCGATCGTTTTACTGGGAATATTGACGGATATCCACCCTCCTACAAACATTGGTCCATCGAGCCGGATCTTCGCCTTCCCTATAAGGAGGAGTCCAACCTGCAAGCATCGGTGGATTACATCGCTACTTCCCAAGATAAGTACGACTTCGACTCCCGATTGGTTTTATTCCCCGCAAGTCCGCGTTCCGTTATATATGTATGTACATATATTCTTATATACATATCTTCTTTTTTTTGAGTTCCATCTTCTTTTCGCCAACGCCATATTCTCGGCGATTCCGGCTGCTCTCAATTTTTTATCTACCACTACCAGTGCTACGGTAGTTTTTCCGAATCCGTGTTTTTTTTGTTTGTGTGTGCGTGCAGTGTGTTTAATTAAATTAAATTAATTAAAATTAAATAAAAGCCCTTATATCCAGGTGCACCCCAGTGCAGTGCAGCAAATGTGCATTCAAAGTCGCAAGAAGCGGACCCGCAGCGACATAATTAGACACATAATTACATACATCGCTACATGCATTACACACATATATAAATACATCGGTACACCTGAGTGCAAACATAATAAAATTAAAGTGTTTTATTTCGTACATATACACATATCCACATTTATTTCCATACATATATACATTTATTTCCATAGTTGGCCGCAATATATTTATATTGCCAACTATATATGTACCTAAAATAACCCTACGCACATACAAGAAAAATACCACGTTCCGTATTTAAATACCGTATTCCACACATACATTCCGTATATACCGTATATATATATATATATACCGTATATTCCGTAAATACCGTATTCCACACATACATTCCGCGTATATCCACATACATTTAACAATAAATTCTGCGATTCCGAACAGTTTACGCGTTCCAGCAACACCTTTGGTCGCCACAAGATATTATATTATCTCCAATTCCGTAATAAATTATCCTCAACCCAGGCACAGCGCATTTCCATAGCTATTTCGCATTTTTTCGTGCCAATTTGTTGGAATTGTCTGTCTATGTATATGTTCCGAACTAGAGGTGACAACGTGTAAGGACAACTATCGGTATCACGAACACCGACAAATAAAACAAATAAATTCAAGCCGCCGAATTATCCAAAAATACAAAGTGTTACGTTGGTTCCGCTTCAATTAAAAGCCGACTGTACAAGGAATAATTATTTTTTTGTTATTTCATATCCAGTGGCAATTAGTTTTTTGGGCCCATTCCTCGTGCTTGTGATTTTTTCGGCTCTACAGCCGCCGCAACTGAACAAGAAAAGATAATAATTTCGTACGCAATCCTTCCGAGAAAAAAATATTATTTGCCCACTGCACAAGTCCGTCAAAAGGTAAACGGAGAAGCGCCGCACTAACAATATTTTTTTAAATATTGTCACAACCAGTGTGAACGTTCCTCTCCTCGGCGTGTATCAATTGATCCACTCATTGTTTGGGAACCTCGATCCAGAGCGACCCCAAATAATCCGAGTCGGTATTGAAAATTGTTGTCCAACACAGAGCGAGGCCTTTTCTTTTCCATTCACCCAGCAGTGGGTTTCTCTTTTTTGCGTATTTACGGAAGTTATTGCCTTCTGTTGTGGTGCCCTGCCCAGCCTAAGTTTTTTTTGTTTTCCTTCCGTCAATCCGACTTCAGCTTCAGACTTCGCAGCCACACTCTGCGCGTGGGCGTACGTAGTATGCCAACGGGTGACAAGGACAGCAAAGGGTTTCTGGCTGCGACCTCTCCACGTCGGCTACGCGCCTCTTCCGCCTCAGGAACTACCCCCACTCAGAGGATCAAGTCGCCAGTCACTCCCAGAGCAGCCAGTAGCAGCCCTGCTGCCAGGACCAAATCGGTTCTCTTCCCGTCTCCCCGTCACTCTCAAGGTGCCAGCTCGGATCCAAGACGATCTCACCAGCTCTTCCGTTTTCAGTCCCGTCAGCTCGAGACCCGTTATTAAAATGGCTCAATCCGCCACCACTACGGCACGAGCAAGATTAGCCGCCGCCATCGGCCGTTTGGCTCATTTGGAAGCGCGCATCACTGCCGCTCCATCCGCATCTCTTTCCGAGGTTCGCCGAGGACAAATTCTGAGTATGTGGGCGGATGTCGAGGCGGAGTACAATACGTGCTCCGCAGTGATGGTTGACGAGGATCCAAGGGTCCAGAGGACATCCGAGATAAGTACGGCGAGTGTTATGGGTTATTTGAGCAGTGCCTCGCTAATCTCAATACTCAGCTGGCCCAAACATCAGTCCATCCGTCTGCACCGCCGACTTACCAGGGCGGCTGTCGGATGCCCCCTGCGACATCGAGGTCTTCACAGGAGATTACGTCCGTTGGCCTACTTTCCGAGATTTATTTACGGCAATTTATATCAACAATTCTAGGCTGTCTCCGGTAGAGAAGCTATATCATCTCACCGCTAAGACAATTGGCGATCCGAAGGCCATAGTCGAAAAGTCCCCGCTCACAAACGATGGGTTCGAGTCGGCATGGTCGGCCCTCCGAAACCGATATGAAAATAATCGGCTCCTGGTGACCAACCAGATCAATATTCTGCTCTTTCTGCCTCGCGTCGAGTCTGAGACCAGCCGAGCTTTGAAAGAGTTTCAAAGCACGATGCAAGGGGTCCTCACCGATCTTGCTCACCCAAGGTCTGCACGGACATCTGGGATAGCCTCCTTGTGACTATCTGTGCCTCCAAGTTGCCGAAGTTGACCCGGTCCCTGTGGGAAACATCCGTCACCGACAAGAAAGAGGTTCCTCCATGGGCGGAAATCGACGCCTTCCTCACTCAGCGCTATTTGACGCTAGAGGCCATGGAGAGCGACCGTCCACTTCCAAAGACCATACGAACCCACCACTGTCCAAAGGTACCCTGAATTCGCAGCCCTCCGGAAGCAACTCCAACCCGTTCCGGTCTCAGGGGAGTCCCGTGCCCAGGAAGTTTCACTCCTTCCAGACACAAGTGAGTCCAAAGAGAAGAACGTGTGATCTCTGCTCTAAAGAGAACCATCCGATCCGTCTCTGTCCGCACCTCCTACAGATGACCGTGGATGCGCGGGCCAGTTGCATTAAAAAGGCAGCTGTGCTTGAACTGTTTCGCGAGAGGGCACCAGCTCCGGGAATGCCAAGGCGCCCACAGTTGCTTCACTTGTGGAGCCCGCCACCCACGCTTCTGCATCGGGGTACCTCAGCTCCCAGCGAATTGACTTCCGTGACCGCGGAGGAGTCCGGTTCCTTCGTCGCTCCAGCCAACGTTCAGAACTATTTTTCCTCGGGAACAAGAGCGGTGCTTCTCGGCACTGCAATGATCAACATTGCCACGAGGGGACAAATTTCCGTGCCCGCGCTCTAATCGACTCGGGCTCCGAGGCAACGTTCATTACGGAACGTCTCTTTAATATCATTCAACTAACATTCCGCCTTATTCAAGCCCAAGTTTCAGGCCTTAATCATACTGTAGCAGCTCAGTCCAAGAGCTCTGTGATTTTTCCATTCGCTCCCTGGTTACGCCGAGCGTACAGTTAAACGCCACGGCCTACGTCCTGCCAGAGATCGCCGGCAATCTTCCTTCATATCCGATCCCGCAGAACGCGCTGCGAGACTTGCCGAACCTGCCATTAGCAGACCCTACGTTTTATGAGAGCTCACAGATAGACGTTCTGATCGGAGCCGATCTCCTTCCGTCCGTATTGTTAAGCGGCTCACATACCGACATCTGCGGCTCTCCTCGGACAGGAAACTATCTTTGGGTGGGTGCTTACCGGTCCATTGCCGCGCTGTTCCTGACCAGATTGCATCCTTCTCCACTCGAATTTCCCACGTCCGCGACGCTCCGTTAGACAAACTTCTCACAAAGTTTTGGGAGGTGGAGGATCTACCTATCAAGGTAGTAGGAGAGTCGGACTCCTTTTGCGAAAGCCATTTTATTCGAACCACGTCAAGAACGTCAAGCGGGAAGTACGTGGTAACACTGCCGTTTCGTGACCCCGCTCATTGTGGGTCAAGCCTGGGGCATTCAAGGTCCATTGCTCTAGCTCAGTTTCTCCGAAATGAGAATCGGCTTAAGAGAGACGTTCCATTTCAAGAGCAGTATAACTCTGTGATCCGTGAATATTTAGATCTCGACCATATGACAGAGGTTTCGTCCACTAATGATTCCGCCAATTATTATCTCCCGCACCATGCAGTAATCAAGCCGGAGAGCACTACTACGAAAGTCCGCGTGGTATTCAACGCGTCCATCCCTTCTGCGAACGGTACGAGCTTGAACGATCTGCTTCATGCTGGTCCGGTCCTCCAATCCGATTTAACCATCCAAATCCTGAAGTGGCGCTATTTCCGATACGTTGAAGCCGACATTACAAAGATGTATCGCCAGATTTGGGAACATCCGACGCACACCCCCTTTCAGCGAATCTTATTCCGAAACCAGGCGGGTGAGATTCGGGATTATGAGCTGAAAACCGTAACTTTTGGAGTCAATTGCGCCCGTTTTTAGCCATCCGGGTCAGGCAACAGCTTGCCGACGACATCCAGTCGCGATTTCCAAGGGGCAAGTCACATTGTGCGGCAATTCATGTGTCGACGTCCTAGCCGGAGCAGACTCCGTCAAAGGGAAGCTCAGCTGGCCATTCACGAATTGCAAGCCGCCCCTCAGCTCCGCAGGTTTTCCACTGCGTAAATGGACGTCCAATAAAAAAATGAGATTTTGGACGGTCTTCCAAATGACCACCTCCTGCACACCGATTTTCTGGAAATCGATGCCGAGAGCACGGCAAAGACCCTCGGAGTTCGCTGGAAGGCGACGTCAGACGAGTTCTTCTTTGTTCCTCCGTGTTCACGCTCGAGTCATCCTTCACCAAGCGAAGTTCTTTCGCAGAATGCGAAGCTGTTTGATCCCGGGGTGGCTAGCCCCCATTCATCGTCCGGTCCAAGATGTAACGGACCACAACGGTCCGTCACAAGAAATACAAATAGATAATGTAAGATATACACAATACAAGCCTAAACTAAATTATATATATAGACTATTATTAAAAAACACCTGACACTACCAAACACACTACACCTAATTCGCGTTGCTATGTTAGCAAAACGCGCGGACTAGGCCACCTGACACTACCAAACACACTACACCTAATTCCCGCGTTACCATGTTAGCGGACTGGGTCACCTGACACTGCACTCAAGTTCCGCGATCACAGCGAAACGGTGCCCCAACATACACCCACGAAAAAAACGCGGACTCAGCGACCCCACACACCAGGTGCCGGCTTTAAATAGCGCGCTGGCGGGATGAATGGGCGCGGTGCATTGTAGGATACCTATCCCAGGCTGAGGTAGGCTCAGTCTGTCAAGGTTCTTTCCACAAGAAATTTGTAGAAGTGCTGGCACTTTAGGGCGAGGGATGGCCGTGAGACCGAAAATGGAGCGGGCGGAGCGTCGGGTTACCGTGCAGGCAGTTCTTTATTCGCGCTTTGGCGATGGAAGGGAAACGCTGACACCTTGAGTTTCGGTGTGTGCGGTAATAATATGTTACTGGGTTACCTGCGGCGTTTCGCGGTCGGCGAAGAAAAATGATGACACTGTGTTGAGGTTGAGGGTTTTGTAAATTCTTTTCTTTATTTTGGATTAATTGCGGTTTTTTATACTACTAGTGTGTTCTGGCGTGTAATTGTGGCGCGGTGTTGACTGTTGATGCACTGCCCCATTCATCCATGGCGCGCGCTATTTAAAACCGGCACCTGGTGTCAATAAGGGTCGCTGAGTCCGCGTTTTTTCGTGGGTGTATGTTGGGGCACCGTTTCGCTGTGATCGCGAAAACCTAGTCAGTGTCGTGTTGACCAGTCCGCTAACATAGTAACGCGGAATTAGGTGTAGTGTGTTTGGTAGTGTCAGGTGTTTTTAGTCCGCGCGTTTTTGCTAACATAGCAACGCGAATTAGGTGTAGTGTGTTTGGTAGTGTCAGGTGTTTTTAATAATAGTCTATATATATAATTTAGTTTAGGCTTGTATTGTGTATATCTTACATTATCTATTTGTATTTCTTGTGACGGACCGTTGTGGTCCGTTACACCCCCCCCTTTCTTCCGGGCGGATGAAAGGTGGTGGGTGTGGCTGTGGTTGGCGGTTGGCATACCCGGGGGGTGTGTTAGTAGTACTGTGGGTGTCGTTTGCTTCATCAGCGGACCCGCTGTCCACTGCGTCGTGGAATTCTTTTTAGGTCGTTGATGTTCGCCACCTTTTTGTTTTCGGCTTCCAGGATGCTGTAATTTCACAATTTTTGCCGACGTAAAGCCTTTGACTTTGTAGGGCCGGCGTACTTTGGGGCCAATTTCGCCGCAAAAAACCGTCGACTGCATTAGGCAGGTGATGTTGGCGGATTAGCACCTTACCCACCGTGGGCGCATAAAATTGTCGGCTCGGAGATTGTAGTGCCGGGACCTTCTTGACTTGCCCGCTGGGTGTTGTTTCTATCACTATCGCAGAAATACTTCTTTAAGTCGCGTTGCCTTTCGCGTGTGCGGTGTCCGGTGGGCTTCCTGTGACGGGTGTGACTTCATCGTACAGTGCTCCAGGTGGCGCGGTTCTCTCAGGACCAGTAGCAGGAATGAGGGGCTGAAACCAGTGGTTTCGGAGACGCTGGAGTTGATTGCCAGTGAAATCAGCGGTGTCAGCTCATCCCAGTTGTTTTGGTGGTCCTCCACGATCTTTGTGCGATCATGGTCTTCAGTCCTCAGATTCCGTCTGCGAGGGCCATTTCATTTTGACAATACGGCGGTGTGCTGCAGATCAACGCCGGCTGTTTGGTAATTTCCCCGGGTTTTCCCCCGGGGGGCCCCCCCGCTGTTTTCCCAAAAGGGGCCCGGGGAAAACGGGGGTTTCTTTTTGGGGGGGGGGCCCCCCGGGGTTTGGGGTTTTGGGGGGTTTTCGGCCGGGGAAAAAAGGGGGGGGGGCCAAAGGGGGTTCCCATTTAAACCCTTTTTGGGCCCGGGCCAGGAAACCCCCGGGGCGAAATTTTTGGGGGAAAACCGGGTGTTAAGGCTGGGCGGCGGCCCCCAGTGGGAAGCCTGGGTTCGAAGGGGGGTGGCCGTGGGTCGACGGGCTCGGCGGTATTCGGGACATCGGGTAGTTCTTCCCGGGAGGGTTCTTGGTTTTTGGTTCCCGCCGGGGGGCTTTTCCCCGGGGGGGTTCCGCGGCCCGGTCTTTTCGGGGCTTGCGCTCGGGTTTCCGGGTTCCCTTCCCGTTGCGGAAGGGCATGGGTCCGTTAACACCGGGCCCTGGTAGCGGTTCAGTTCTTTGGGTTTTTTAGACCTCGTGGGTTTTTAGGCCTGGTTGGCTTGCGCCGGGTGCTCCGAGTGGCCGTGGGATTCGTTTCCCTTGCTTGGTTGGCCGCTTGCTCGACGTGCCGGGGGCCGGTGTTTCCGTGCGCTGCGGCCTGGTTTCGGTGCCGTATCTGTTGCGGTATTGGGTGCCGTTTTTTGGGGCGGGACCGTTGTTCCTGCGGTTGGCCAGGTTTCGGTTGCGGTTCGGCGTTTGGCCGTGTTGGTGAACTGCGGTGGCGTTGCGTGGGGCCGGTGATCTCCGTTGAGCAGCGGGTTGCCGCATTGGATCGTCGTTTCGATGGCCCATGGAAGTCCATCGCCGACAATAAGGTCCAACCTAGGACCAGGAGGATTTGAACTTTCGTGTCCAGCTTGATGGGCGCCAGTAGCTTGTGTGATCTCCGACTGACGTCAGGCGTAGCCGACGCACATTTGCAGGTTGGGTATTGTCTAGTTGTCGGGCCAGTTGCACGACGAATTCGGGATGCCGGTGTGATAGTGCCTCGTCCTCTATCCGGTCACCACGCCCACTATCCGGCCGTCGTTATGTGGACGGCGGCTTTGGGGTGTGTTGCGCGTTTCGGCTGATCCCTGCAGTCGAGGCGCGGTCGTTCCCGGCGTGGCCTGGCGGCAACGTCGATCGGCCGAGTGCCGGCACTCCCAGCAGAATAGGATCGAGGGTGGGGCAGTCGTAGGCGGCGTGCCCAGCTTGACCCACCGGCGCAGGCCGGGGCGTGGATTGAAAGGGCGTGGTTCATGCGATGGGCCCGTCGCCGTTTGTTGATTTGCTGACCGTCTCCGGATGTGTCCGCTGAACCCAATGGGGCTCCGAGCTGGCATCGGAGGTCATTCTTCCTGCGATCGGGCGCCTTGCCGGCCTGGTGTTTCCGGTGCGCTTCGGATGGTGCGGGGTGATCTCATGTTCCCTTCGTCGTGATTTCGTATCAGAGCAGCCGTGTCAGCTTTGCGACAAGTTCTAATGGCCGTCCACGTGGCGGATTCCTGGCGGCGTGTCGTAGATCCGCAGCGGTTTAACTGGATTACCCGGCAAAGGTGCAATGAGTAGCCGACTCGATGGGTAACTTTGAACGGTTCTCTCACCGCTGCTTGCGGCCCCGGTCTGGTTCGTCGTCCTTGGCGGCGAAATGCGAAATTCCGCGGGTATCCCCGGTACACGAGTTGGCTGGTACGGACCAACGGTGCCGGCGGTGAGAGTCGGCCAGGCCCGAGGCAATGGTTGGCCACTCCATACGGCTTGCGCGTTCCTCAGTGTTCAGTGATATCGGGCATTTCTTCGCTGAACTGGATGCCCCATCCCGGAGCGCCGCGGTTCGTGCGATGCGGTTGAGTTCGGGCCGTTAGTTGCGATGCTGGCAAATTCTCTGCCCGTGGTGCGGCAGTTTCCGGGTTGGGGCCGGGGAGAATATCGACCATTAAGGGGTGGTCGGGGCCGTTTCGGAAATTGTGGGGAAATTTGATGCTGGGTTGGCCGCTCTGGGTTCCGATGGACCGGGGTCCGGATTTGGAGCGCCGGTAGCGGCGATTCCGCTAATTCTGCCGGCCGAACAATTACTCCGGCGGGAAGTGGTTCCGCGGTGATGGCAAGTTCCTACGCATTCGTCGAAGTTCCCACCGGCTAATCAAACCTTCAGCCTCGATTCGCGACGACGCTTGTAATACCGATGCGACGCCTGGGTTATGGTTTCTCTCGGCGTGGTTCGCTGCCTGAGTCCTTTCGTGGTTCCATGGTGTTTGTGTTGCTTCGGGTTTCATCGGCTGTTGGTAAACTCGCGCACTGGTAGACTTTCTGCACCGGCGACTGGATTGTGGTTTTCTAGCTCTGTTTCTTTCTCGGGCCGGTTGGCTACCACGTACCCGGAAGGTTTTTCCCAACTTAACGTTGCATTAAAGTCCGCTCGGGCGCCCTTGGTTAGGATACCTATCCCGGCTTGAGGTAGGCTCAGTCTGTCAAGGTTTTTCCACAGAAATTTGTGAGGCGGCATTTAGGGCGAGGATGCCGTGGAACCGAAAATAGCGGCCGGGTTACCGTCAGGCAGTTCTTATTCGCGCTTTGGATGGAAGGGAAACGCTTGAACCGGTTTCGGTGTGTGCGGTAATAATATGTTACTGGGTACCGGTGCTTTCGCGGTGGCGAAGAAAATGATGACACCGTGTTGAGGTTGAGGTTTTGTAATTTTCTTTATTTTGATTTTGCGGTTTTTATACTACTAGTGTGTTCTGGCGTGTAATTGTGGCGCGGTGTTGACTGTTGATGCTGTAACGGACCACAACGGTCCGTCACAAGAAAACAAATAGATAATGTAAGATATACACAATACAAGCCTAAACTAAATTATATATATAGACTATTATTAAAACACCTGACACTACCAAACACACTACACCTAATTCCGCGTTGCTATGTTAGCAAACGCGCGGACTAAATTCTCAAATGACAGAGTCTTCAAAACACACTACATCTAGGACCGCGTTCTATGTTAGCGGACTAGGTCACCCGATACTGCATGGTGTTTCTTCGATTTCACAGCGAAACGGTGACCCCAACATACACCAGGCAAAAAAACGCGGACTCAGCGACCCCAGACACCAGGTTCCGAATCCTTTTAAATAGCGCGCGCCATGGGATGAGCTTTGGGATGAAACATCAACAGTCAACACCGCGCCACATTACACGCCAGAACACACAGTAGTATAAAACCGCAATTAATCCAAAAATAAAGAAAAGAATTTACAAACCCCAACCCTCAACATAGTATGTCATCATTTCTTGCCGACCGCGAAACACCAAACCCAGGTAACCCAGTAACAAATTATTACCGCTCACACCGAAACCAAGGTGTCAGGTTTTCCCTTCCATGGACGTCGAATAAAGAAGTGCCCGCACGGTACCCAACGCCCGCTGGATTTTCGGTCTGTGGGCCATCCCTGTCGCCCCAGGATGCCAGCACTCTACAAATTCTTGTGAAAGGAATTGGACGGTGGCGACCTCAGAATGGATAGGTATCTTTCAACCGCCCGAGCAGGACTTTACTGGCAAACGTAGACGAAAGGAGAAAACCTTATCCGGGAGATTGAGACTAAAAGATCCCACGGGCCACCGAGAAAGATTTTAGAGTCAGAACTAAACACACACAAATGTCGGGAGCCACCGAGAAAGTTCCACGCAGCGCGAGTAACGAAAAACTCTCTGCCCAAAACACCCCAGAAGCAACACAAAAACACTTTCTTCTCAACGAATCCGCTCTTCAGGCAGCGAATTCCACACCGTAGAGAAAACCACTAACCCAGGCGTCAGCATCGGCAGATTTACACGGGTCGTGTGAGGGATCTGAGGCTTTTCGCCAAGGAATTTGATTCAGCGGTGAAGGAACTGTCGACGAGATGCGAGTTCGCCATACTAGTCGCCGGACCACTCCCGCCGAATAATCAGGGTCGCGTCTGGCAGAACGTGTCGGAAATACGCCCGACTAGCCGGACGTCCCTGGCAAGTCCCCGATGCCCACTTCCCCGGGTCCAGGCACCCAGAGGCAGGACCCAAACCAGCATACAAATCCCCACAAGCGCTGAGAACAAGACCCCGACCACCAACCTAATGTTCGATGATCTCCCCCAGGCCACCAACCACGGAAAGAATGCCGTCACCCACGCAGAAAATTGGTCGCAATCGACCCACACATAGACGGGCCCGACTACAACCGTATCATACGCACGAACCGCGGAGTGATCTATCCGCGGATGGGGCATCCAGTTCAGCGGAGAAAAAATGGCCCGATATCATTTCTGAACCTCGAGGAACGCGCAAACAGATATATAGGACACCAAACCAGTTAAGTGTAACGTGGCCGAACTACCACCGACGGGGCTAGCCCGTTGGTACCGTACCAGCCAACTACAGTGTAGTCCTGGGGATGTGGTCCGCCAGGAATTCCTGTCGTATTTTCTGCCGCCAAGGTATTTCCGGAACAATTGACGACCAGATCCGGGGCGCAAAAGCGGTGCCAGGGAACCGTCATTTGCTGATTACCCATCGAGATACGGCTAGCTGCACCATGCCGGGTACGATCCATTAAACAGCTGCACAGATCTACGACAATGCCTGCCAGGAATCCAGCCATACGTGCGACGAGCACTAGGAAAGCTTGTCGCAGCTGACACGGCTCGCCTCTGATTCGAAATCATCCACGAGGGAACATGAGATCACCCCCGCACCCATCCGAAGCGCACCGAGAGACACCAGGCCGGCAAGGCGCCCAGATCCGGAGAAGATGGGTCCCGAACCGGATGACCAGCTCGGATCCCCTATTGGGCCTCAGCGCGGACACATCGCAGGACAGTCAGCAAACTCAACAGATGCGACCGGCCCGGACGGCCCATCGCACGTTCTCACGCCCTTATCCACGCACCGCCCTGTCGCCGGTGTGGTGCTGGGCACGCCGCCTACGACTGCACCCACCCCTCGATCCTATTATTCTGTTGGAATGTGGAAAACGCGGTATATCGCACGTCTTCGACTGTTGCCGCCAGGCTATCCATCTGGAAACGACATCTCGACTGACATCGGATCAGTTCGAAAACGACGCAACAATTCATCGCAAAGCCGGTTGCCCACATGAACGACGGCCGATAATGGCGATAGTGACGATAGTTGGACAAAGAACAGAGGCCACTATCGACACCGGGGCATCCAAAAGTTTCGTCAGTGCCAACCCGGCCCGACAACAGACAATAACCCAACCTTTAAGATGCATGTCCGCATACGCACATTGGGCAGTTTGTGAGATCACACAGTTCTACTGGCGTTTCAAGCTGATCATCGAGAGGTTCAAATCCCAAGTCTGGTCCTACCAAAACATGTTGGAGCAAAGTTAACTGCCGTACCCTCCTATGTGCCATCGAAACGACGATCCAATGCGGCACCACGCTGCTAAAACTACGAGATCACCGCCCCACGCCAACGCCACCGTCAGTTCTGACCAACCACGTCCAAGACGCCGAAACCAGCAACCAAAAACCTAAGCCAACCGCAGCGAACACACGTCCCCCGACCTACCTCAATCAATAAAACGGCACCCAATACCGCAACAAAGAATACGACACCGAAACCAACCGCAATAAGCGAAACACCGGCCACAACTCGAAAACACGAAACCGGCGAAGCAAGCACCGGTAAACTGCAACCAACTTAACGGAAAAACGAATCCCACGGCCACAACGGACCTACCGGCGTCCTAAGCCAAACCCAGGGAACACACATCCCAAACACACCACGAGGACCATCACACACGAGACAAAACCCAAAACGAATGGAATCCGCCTGACACAGGAAGCCCAGGGTCCAAGTTCACACAGCGCACCCATGCACCATTCCGTCAACGGAGAAGGAACCCACCACAACCCTCAGAGACGACAACCAGCCCCGAACAACGACTCACAGACAACGGCAGCAGCAATACGACAACCAAACCACGAGGGAAACAGCCACGTTGTCCCTGGTCGGGTCCACCCTTTGAACTAATATCCACAGAACGCCTCCACACGGAACCGGCCAGCCCGATGACTCCCCGAATCACCGACCGCAGCCCTGTCGCACCCACGGCCGACGTCACCCCGATCTTCGCCAAACCCACTGAGTACCTTCCGCGTACTGACGTGCCACTAGCGCCATGCACCACGCCTTTTGAGGTTGGCGCACGAAATGATCCGTCGCCCAAACAAGTGTCGCTGCGAAAAACAGAGTCGTCACTGAGACCCGCCTGGCCATACGTAGATCTAGAGACATTACAACCCAGGTATACCGTCCAGACCCACGAAGCGACGTCAGGCTCACGGCCAACCTACCCTGGTCGTCGCCCACATAAGCGACTACCCACGTAGGATCGAACTCCCCAGTACTCGACACCAGATCCTCCCAGAAGACCTGCCAGCCCACGGACCCCGAGAGATCACCGCTTCCTCAGTGGATCCAGAACCGGTGTTCCGATCCCTGGCCGCCGGACCTGGCACCACAGATCCAAGAATTTCGCTGGACGCAGAACTTCCAAAATTCAATAATTCCACGGAACCTCGGACACGCGAGCACAATTATCGTCATGAGGGATAATCGACCCATGCAAGCAGCGGTACTACCCAAAGAACCCAGCCATGATGCGGATTATCGACGAGCAAGTCAATTGATCCAAGAAGGTCTCATCGAACCTCACGAAGCCCGCACGCGCCCCTTCGACATACTTTTGAATAAAAAAGAACGGAATAAAATGGCGCATTTGCGTGGACTACCGACTTTTCAACATTCATCCATTCCTGACGCATACCCATCCCCAGAATCAACTACATCTTGAGCGCCTACAGAACGCACGCTTTCATAACCACCCTCGATCTGAAGAATTTGATACTGGCAAATACCCATGGCCAACGGGAGTAGAGAAGCCACCGCCTTCACGGTTCGGCCGAGGTCTCTATCAATGGAAAGTGATGCCCTTCGATTACATTCTGCACCAGCAACATTCCAACGGGCCCCTGATACCGTGATCGGTGCCGACATGGAACCCTACGCATTCGCATATATTTAGACGACATTGTCATCGTCGGACGAGACTTCAAGGACCACCTACACAACCTGGCAATAGTCCTCTCGCCTTCGAAAAGGAACCTGCGGATAAACGCGGGAAAATGCACCTTTTGTCCAAAACCGGATCAAATATCTTGGTCACGTCATCAGCGAAGAAGGTATCCACACGGACCCCGACAAGAGATTGCTGCCGTCAAAGAACTCAAGCCACCCACGAACCTGGAAGGAACTACGCCAGTACATCGGAATGGCATCATGGTACCGAAGATTCGTTTCCCAAACTTTGCTACAGTAGTCCAACCAATGTCTCAGCTACTCAAGAAAGGACAAAATGGACATGGACAGCAGACCAACAAGCGGCCTTCGACCAACTAAAGGAACTACTCACGACCGCTCCTGTACTTGCTTGCCCTGATTTCAAACGTCAAGTTTTCACCACAAAACCGATGCGAGCAACCTCGGCATAGGCGCCGTACTCACGCAGGAGATCGAAGGAAAGGAACGCGTCATCGCCTATGTCAGCCGACGCTTGAACCAGGCCGAAGGAAACTACCCGCAACAGACAAGGAATGCCTCGCCGTCATTTGGGCAATCCGAAAAACTACGCTGCTACCTAGAGGGATACCGGTTCGACGTTATAACAGACCATCTCGCGCTAAAATGGCTGAACACTCTGGAGAGCCCCTACGGAAGAGTAGCGAGATGGGCGCTCGAGCTCCAACAGTATCAGTACGACGTCCACTATAGAGCAGGAAAACAAAACGTAGTCGCCGACGCCCTGTCGACCGACAACCCTTGGAAACGCTAGCCAGGATCAAAGAGGACGCAACATCTTGCCCCTGGCTCACGAAGGATTCAACAAACCAAAGACGAACCCGATAAATACCCAGACTACGCGTCTTCGAGAATGGAGAACTCTACTACAGGCATCTAGGCCACGGAGCCGACGATCACGACCACGTGTCATGGAAACTTTGCGTCCCAAAGGACCGACGCCAAAGAGTCCTCAAGGAATGCCATGACCAGCCCACGGCAGGCCACCCGGCGTTCGGAAAACCATCACACGAATCACACAACGATATTACTGGCCCGGCCTATATCGCGCGATGTGAGGAAGTACGTACGCAGCTGCTTGAGCTGCAAAAGTTCAAGGCACTGCAGCGCAAGCCCGTGGGTAAGATGCTTACCCGCAGGGCAGAGGAACCTTTCGCTACACTATGCGCCGACTTCGTCGGGCCACTGCCCCGATCCAAACGAGGAAACACCATGCTACTGGTATTCTTCGACACCTTCTCGAAATGGACCGAACTAGTGCCACTTAAAAGGCTACCACAGCGTCCCTAGAGCTAGCTTTTCGGGAACGCATTCTGAGTCACTTCGGCGTACCAAAACGATTCGTCTCAGACAATGGAACACAGTTCACCAACCGCTCATTCCGCCTGTTTATGCAAACAGCCGGCGTGGATCTGCAGCACACCGCACCGTATTGTCCCCAGGAAAACCCTACGGAACGGGCCAATCGGACGGTGAAGACCATGATTGCACAATTCGTGGAGGACCACCAAAACACATGGGATGAGCTGGATACCTCGAGATTTCACTGGCAATCAACTCCAGCAGTCTCCGAAACCACTGGTTTCAGCCCCTCATTCCTGCTACACGGGAGAGAACCGCGCTACCTGGTTAATTGGTACGATGAAGTCACACCCGACAGGAAGCCCACCTGACACCGCACACGCGAAGGAAACGCTAATTCTAAAGAAGTATTTGGGCCAGTACTAAAACAACACCCAGCGGGCAAGTCAAGAAACAACCTGGCACTGCCAATCTCCGCCGCCGACAATGAAAAGCCCCACGGTGGGTTCGCTAGTACTAATCCGCCAACATCACCTGTCTAATGCAGTCGACGGTTTTTATGAATTGGCCCCAAAGTAGACGGGCCCTACAAAGTCAAAGGCTTTACGTCGGCAAATATCGTGAAATTACAGCATCCGGAAGCCGAAAACAAAAGGTGGCGAACATCAACGACCTAAAAGAATTCCACGACGCAGTGGACAGCGGGTCCGCTGATGAAGCAAACGACACCCACAGTACTACTAACCCACTCCCGGGTATGCCAACCGCCAACCACCAACCACACCCCACCACCTTTCATCCGCCCGGAAGAAAGGGGTAACGGAACCACAACGGTCCGTCAAAAGAAATACAAATAGATAATGTAAGATATACACAATACAAGCCTAAACTAAATTATATATATAGACTATTATTAAAAACACCTGACACTACCAAACACACTACACCTAATTCCGCGTTGCTATGTTAGCAAAACGCGCGGACTAGGCCACCTGACACTACCAAACACACTACACCTAATTCCGCGTTACTATGTTAGCGGACTAGGTCACCTGACACTGCACCAAGTTCCGCGATCACAGCGAAACGGTGCCCCAACATACACCCACGAAAAACGCGGACTCAGCGACCCCCACACCAGGTGCCGGCTTTAAATAGCGCGCCATGGATGAATGGGGCAGTGCATCAACAGTCAACACCGCGCCACAATTACACGCCAGAACACACTAGTAGTAAAAACCGCAATTAATCCAAAAATAAAGAAAAGAATTTACAAACCTCAACCTCAACACAGTGTCATCATTTCTTCGCCGACCGCGAAACGCCACCCAGGTAACCCAGTAACATATTATTACCGCACACACCGAAACTCAAGGTGTCAGCGTTTCCCTTCCATCGCCAAAGCGCGAATAAAGAACTGCCTGCACGGTAACCCGACGCTCCGCCCGCTCAATTTTCGGTCTCACGGCCATCCTCGCCCTAAAGTGCCAGCACTTCTACAAATTTCTTGTGGAAAGAACCTTGGACAGACTGAGCCTACCTCAGCCTGGGATAGGTATCCTACAAGTGCCTGGTCCGGTCAAGATTTTCATGCAGGAAATCTGGTTGCAAGAATTGGGATGGGACGAACATCTGCCAAGTGCGTTGTACCAGCGCTGGCTGGACTTTCTGCAAAGTTACGCTGCACTCTCCGAAATCCGAATTCCAAGATGGATTTGTGCCCAGCCATCGGTAAAGGTCGAACATCACGGTTTCTGCGATGCCTCCGAGAAGGCGTACGGTGCAGCGATCTACGTGCGCGTCGAGTGTGGCCATCATATCACGGTGCATCTGCTATCAGCAAAACACGAGTTGCTCCCGTGAAAACCGTCTCACTTCCTCGGTTAGAGTTGTGCGGTGCAGTGGTCCTTTCCGAAATGGCGACGGCTATCCTACCAAGCATGCCGACAAAAGATCCTCAATGCTACTACTGGACCGATTCGACTATTGTGCTGGCCTGGTTGAGCAAGACGCGTGCCACTGGACTACCTTTGTGGCCAATCGAGTAACCAAGATAGCTCAGACTACCGACACCACGAATTGGGCTCATGTTCGGTCCGAACATAACACCGCTGACTTAGCGAGTCGTGGCGTATCGTTACCAGAACTGGTGGGTAACCACCTCTGGTGGCATGGACCAGCTTGGTTGCAATCCCCACGGGAACAGTGGCCACCTCAAGCCAACGAAGCTCCACCTATGACTCCAGAGCAGCGGGCCGTGAAGGTCCATTTTGCTGCCGGCCCTCCCCAAGATTTCCTGGAGCGTTTCTCCCAATTTGAGAAGGCTCTTCGAGTGCGGGCGTATGTGCTCCGTTTTATTCAGTGTTGCCGGAAGGTAACACCCGCACTC
>CM019042.1:28083457-28108286 GCA_009664405.1 Drosophila bifasciata
TTCCTTGACGTGTGGTTCGGCATCCTTCGGCTGAGGGTCGCTCGAAGTCAAAGTCGCCGGGTGGTCGTTCGGGGAGGCTTCCTGGTGGCTAGGCTCCCTAGGTCCGGGTCAACGGGTTACCTTAAGCAGTTGTGGTACCTGGTCGTCTGGGTCCTTGCCGTGGTCGATACTGGGTCCTTGCTATTGTGGTTCCTGATCGTCTTGATCCCCGCCGTTGGTTGTCGTCCTGATCCTTGCCGTGGTTGTTCCTGGTTGTCTTGATCCCTGCCGCTGGTTGTCGTCCTGATCCTTGCCGTGGTTGTTCCTGGTTGTCCTTGTGATCATGTGTCCTTGTCGTGGTTGATCCTTGTCGTTGGTCCTTGTAGTGGTTGATCCTTGTCGTTGGTCTTTGACTACTGTCCCGGTGGCCGGTCTACGGTGAACTGCCTCGGATGCTGGTCTACGATGAACTGTCCAGCTTGCTGGTCTACGGTTATCTGTCCTGGCGGCTGGTCAGCGGTGAACTGTCCCGGTTGCGGGTCTCGGTCCCGATTATATAGCCCGGGTGCGCCACGCTCACTCCGCTGGCGCTGGCGGCGTTCTCCCTACTCCGGATCCACTGCCGCTCTGTCGGCGCTGCCGCTGATCTCGCGCCTCTGTCGGCAGTGTCGCTGCTGCGCCTCTGCCGCTAGCTGCGGTTCGGCTGGCGTCGATGCTGCTGCTGCGCCTCTGTCGGCACTGCTGCTGCTGCGCCTCTGTTACTAGGAGGTTAGGAAGCCAGCCTCGGCTGTACATGATAGTTGGGCCCTGCACGTGAGGTTTTGCCCAAAAACTGTAAATTCTGCCGTTTCTGCAGTCGATAGTTACCCATCTCTCTCGTCGTCGTTGATATTCATGGCGTCGGAGCTTTACGCTCACCGTTGTTGGAGCTTTTCAGCTGAGCTTTCGCTCTAACGCGCCTGCGTCGTTGCCAGTGTTGGCCGTGGGTCACCGTTTTCCCCTTTTCCCCTCGAAATCACGAGATTCCTTTGCTGATTATTGGCCTCGGCCGTGTAATTGTGATAAATAGTGGTTTTAATTACGAACTAATCCTTAACCTAAAAAGATAATGAACTTAACACTAAAAATAATAAATAAATACAATGAAATAAAAATAAATAACAAGGGCAGGGGGGTGAAAACAAATCCCTTCGTGGGAGCGGGGTAGGGAAACTTAGGGGAAGATCCCTTCGGGGAAACCAAAATGTGGGGAGCGTCCGCTCCTTCACAGCCGATATAGCATGTCTCTCCCTCTCGCTCGCACTCACAAAAACGAGTCGATTCGGTTTTTCGTATTTTGTGAGCCTGGATCTCAGAGACTATAAGAGCTAGAGCAACCAAACTTGCTGTCCCTCCCTGTGATACCATATCAAGACAACTGTATTTCCAAATTTTGCCCAGCCCCTTCCGACCACACAAAAACGAAAAGTCCACAATTTTGAATATAGAAAAAACGAAAAATGCAAATGTCGTAGAGACTGATCATATATACCAGATTGCCGAATTTGGTTCAGATCGGATCATTATTATAGACACAATGATGAAATTAAATTTTCAGAAGCTAGCAAAACAACCTTTCAGCCGTGCAATGTTGTTGTTAGAAGTGATGTAGATGTGATGACAGATGCAGGAAAAAGTGTAAAATGTAAAAAATTATAAAATATTTAAAAATTCCACATATATCACATGTGCACTGACTGAGTATGGATCAAATTTGTGTCGCGTTAACAGCGACACAATACGTAATTTCGTTTGTTAGTATGTTTTGGGTCAGAAGGATTGTGGTGTGGCAATTTTGCCTGTTTGGCATCTTGGAAAGCGATCAGTATGTATGGGTTTGTCGATTTTGCGGAAATCGATTTGGTATGTGGGTTGAATTTTTGTGCTGTGGCGACGATCTGACGGTGGGTCAGTGTGTTGACCATTGCGAAAGTTCTTGTGATTTTTCTAGCTTATTCTAGGTGTACCGCTTTTTATATTTAGAGGAGTAGGTATCTTATTCACTAAAATATGTAGCGGTCTATTGTTCCCATGGTTCATTACATGGTCAACTCTCTTTCCTCAGAGAGTGGATTCATTGCCAGCTCCCCCATTTTACATACTCAAAATCCCTGCTCAGTACCGACTTTCTCAAATGCCCACTTTTCCTTATTTGTCGCGAGGTCCCATATTGGGCGCCTGTTTTAACGAACAATTTCTGCCGTCTGAATCAGCGAGGCTGGCTCAGCGCACGTCAGTCTCGTTTAAACAAATGTTTTTCTTGCCTCGCAAACAATAAGAAACTGGAACGAACGGGTTAGGTTGAATAACTGGCTACAGGATTCTTTATTGGTATCTTATCTCTGATAAGATTCTTCAGGTCGCCTAGGTTGCCTTTACGCCGAAGGCTTGACTGTGGCCTCGCTGGTGCTGTGGCTATGGGCTCGACTAAGCTCACCTGGTCGCGCACAGCTCCGCACACACCGATTCCCTTGGCATGAGTGTAGTAAATGAGAAACGAGTAAATCCTCCAGTGAGTGTGCCAAGTTGCAGGCGAAGATTCACCCAATAACAGGAAAAGTGTGAGAAAGAGGAACTCAAAGGGAAGGGTATGTACCGAACCAGGCCTACGCGACAGGTGAAAATCTCCGAGCGCTTTTAACAGGCGGTAATCGGTGCTCCATCCTGTGAGGAGGGGCAAAGGGGACACTTATACACAGTTCTCTCACTCTTCTGAGTTCTCCTAGCTGGAGAACAATAACAAACATTTTTTCCACACGCAATTTTGAATTTCTTTTGTCGCGACTCACCAAAGAACTACCAACGACGGACAGTGCTGGATAGCGGAAAAACTCCCAGCTGGCACATATCGGCTACTACTCCGACGTAGCAAGCAGCAGTTGTCAGAGTGGAGCAAATAATATGCACGATCTCGTAAAGCTCTGCAAACCCCCAGGGTGAGCGCGAGGTAAAGAAAGAAGTCCATACTTCGAGGCAGCCACGCGACACGTGGGTAATTGTCACGGTTCCGACCATCCTCTGATCCCCCGCTCATGCGGTGTCCTAGTCATCCCTCATCGTTCAGCCAAGAGGAAATCTGCGGCTAGCGCGGAAGCCGCCTAGTGCAGGTCTATAGGAAGAGATGGAAACCAGGAACCCTTTCGTGGGCAGATCGGCTCTGGCAAGATCGCCATGCCAACCGACGGAAGAGGCGCCTGAAGACAAAGGTGACATAGGTGAGACATAGGCGTTCGGAAAGGGCAGCAAGCTCAGCCGTTCACCAGCCCCACGTCCACCCAGCAGCAGGACAGAAGACGTCAGACAGAAAAGACATAACGCTTATATCATATGCTTGAAATGCCTCCTGAGCACCTCAGATTGTTGACAAGTAGAAGAAGACGATGAAAGTCTGGACAAAGGAGGCTGCCGAGAAAACAGAGCCGTGACGAAGGATAAGCCAGCCAGCAGTGGCGGAAGATCGGTAGTGGAGCAGGCTCCGCCCCCGCCGGAAACCCGCCAGGAAGCCAGCCAGAAATTGTGGAGGACGCTCGCACGTCCTCTTCGTGGCCACAAGTTCGGATACGAGCGGCAAGAGCAGGAAGCCATTGCTCTGTAAGCGTGGAAAATCTGGTGCTGCTGATGCTGGCAGACCAGAGGATTTGAGAAGCAGCAGCGGGTTCCGCCGCGAGTGTTATGAAAACACTCAGGTCCATTGAGAGAAGGCGGAAGGAGCAGACTCCTTCCTAAACTGTCTATATTATACTTTTGTTATAAGGTATGAGTACTTTAGAGTAAATAAAATAAATGAATACAAAAAAAACACCGATTCCCTTTGGTGCGCCCCTTCGGCGTACTTATACTCCAGGGCCTCCTCTGGCCTTTTTAGGGCGACTCGGGGTCCCGCGAACTCCGCCGCTCTAGCTAGGCGTGGCTCCCGTAGGCTATGACTGGGCGTTCTGACCCTTCGCTAGTACTCACTCTTCCTTTGTCCTTATTCACTTGATTCCTCCTCTGAAACGTAGGTTAACGAAGGCACAGCGTTTGATCACGCTCGCTCTGATTCGCGCACTAGCTGGAATACTGGTCCTCGAGTGACTGTCCCTTGCAGTCGCTCGGCTCCATTTGTACCCTTCCCATGACGCGGGAATCCGCGCTGCTGCTTAGCAACAACGGTGAATCCATCGGCGTCTCCTCGTGCTTCCACCTTGTTCTTAACGGGATCAGACTGGTAGCGTGATCTCATGCCCAAACTTGGTCATGCGCCGGGCCATTTACGGTAGTGCGCCATCGTAACGTCCTCGTTTCGAAAGGGTAAACCCAGAAAGCTCAAAGGTATAAGCTATTATACGTCTAAATACCCTTACGAGATTAGTTAGGTACCAATTTATCAACATTCTCACAAGCACCGATCAAGTAAAATAGGGGATCAGCCATTTCCATTACTGATAAGTCAGGCAGGCACTAACCTTACAGCGTGTCCTCCCTAGACTGACCGACATGAAACGGCTATTTTAACCGTTCAGCCGCCAGAAGCGAACGAAGGTCCGACGAAGCGCTCTAGCGACGAGCAGCCGCAAGGCGGGTGCGACCATAGCTCGAAACACCGCCAGGAAAACAGCAAAAACTTCGACAGACGGTCCGTCGAGCTACCAGCAGCCCGTATTATTATAGCCCTACCGGGTGTTCTATATAGAGGAGGCTTTCGCAGTTTAGCACCGAAACCCACTGAACCCGCGGTTGGTAGCCGTAGCGCGGGATGGCGGAACCAGGACCGCCGTCCCGACAGACGCGAGGCGGAGTGGAACGTACTCGACATCCAACCGGTACCACTCCCCACCGTATCCCGCACAGAGACGAGCCGCCAGTGGAGAACAGACCAACAGTTGCCCGTGGACCTTATCAACATCACGGGGGTCTATCTGACGCTATCGACGGCAGGAAATACATGACGAACTCCCCAAGGTTTACAGGATAAATAGACCGACGCCGCGCAGTCGCCGCCGCAATACGGACCCACCGAAGCGGAGAGCTTGTGAAGCAGCGGACGGTGATCACTGGTCGTCAGGGAAAAGCCATTGCGCAGACACAAAAAATAAGCTCCGCCGACGGGAGAGCAAAGCTCAGCCACAGACAATATCGCCGAAGCAAGAGAGCAGCGGCGGCCGACGTCATCGACAAGCCGAGTCGAGAGGGATAGAGCAATGGAAAACATGGAAACAGCAGCAACAACCAACACCCACGCCGAGCAGAAAGCCGAGAGCAACTACGAAGGATACCAAACGTGCCATCCGGACTGCCCAGACATTTTTGGGGATCGTTGACCAGTAGCTAAGTAACCTTCAAACGGTGCCGCCCGGCGAATGTATAGTTACTTTTGTTAGATCTTTGCCCGTACCCACAACCCTCGTATACCTGTAGCTGATCAAAGGTGCCCCGTAGCCCAGTAGTCTTCTAAGGGCCCGTCGATTGCGCAGGATCTTTGTAAGCTGTAAAAATGTGTTAAAGGCAAAGACAATGAATTCTCCTTACCGGTTGCATTTGACTGTCTCGCAACAAGGACGATGCACTACAATGTAAAGCAGTAGGTTGGCATAAAGGAGTGTGCGTGTGTACGCACTGAGAGCGAAATCAAATGACAATGTATAATTTAAGAGAGCAGGAGAAGATGTGGGCTGGAGAAGATGTATGGAGGATGGTGTGAAAATGTCTTAAGAGGTTTTAAAGGCCGTTGCCTGAGCATACCTACTGAAAGACCAGGGCTTTTATCAGGATCCTTAACGTAGGACGCACAGCTTGTTGACAGCTCGACGAGTGTTTCCAGATGGGTGTCCTCACTTTATCACTCCAACGCTTCCAAAAAGATCTGCTGGGCACAGGCGACACGTTGCCAACGATCTAGTCTGTTGAAGCTTGAAGCCGTAACGTCCGGCCTACAGGAAACTCCACGCGGACGACCAAATATACACCCCCTGGTCTTGGGACGAGACAATTTCCTAAGGGTTTTCTGAAAGTGCGTATAGCCTTATAGTGTGAGAATTTTGTATAGCCTGGATTTGGCAGACCAATGTCCGCATCCCATGGAGCGATAGAAGTGCCTCCTGCCTCCCATAATTTCTCAAAGTGTCGAGCGAGGTGGTATAAATAGCCAATCGAAACGATTGTTGATGCAATGCTTGTGAACTTCATCACGATGCTTTCGCTCATAAGCAGCCGCGAAGGTCCTCTAAGTCGTTCCTTGCGCATTTGCAAGTACTCAAGAATGCAGCAGTTGTGAGGTCTTTCACCAATTTCAACCAGACGGCCTTTGTTGCAAAATAGATGAATACGCTAATGTAGTATTTTGTAGGCATTCGACTACGCCAATTTGGCTTGTCATAGAAGGGACCACAGTAGTCAACTCCAGTGATGCTGAAAGCAGGATAATCTTGCACTCTATAATACGGTAAATCAACCATGACGTGTTCCACCAGACGAGGTCTGCATCTGCAGCAAATTATGCATTTTCGCAACGTTCATAACGGTTTTCATGCCACATGGTCCAGAACTGCAAACGAATTTATCCCAGTGCAGAGACTGGGTGGACCAGCGCGGTGATGCTTCCGATGAAAGTGTGTACGATGGCGAACGTCAAATGGCTGGTCCCCGGGCAAAACGATTGGGTGGCATGCATCGAAGACTAAAGTTGAGTGCCGCAAGCGACCACCAACACGAATCAAACCAATGCTGCTGGAAGGTCTACACAGTTACCTTCGCAGAGAAAGATACTCAGGATACCAGTGGGCCCATTGAACGATGCGACATAGCATATGTGATCCCTTGGTCTTCGTAGACGATAGATAAGACGATTATTTTTAATTATGAACTCTGAACGTATTCAAGACACACGATACATGACCTGAATGAGTTGATGTACTTGAACGATAGAGATATCGACACGCCTTGTGACGACAGCAATACCTCGATGCCTAATTTCCGATGATTAACTTCGAGCGAGCAATTTTGACAAAAACTTTTCGCCTTGCGAGAGGATGGTCCACCTCATCTTCAAACCTAGACTGCAAGAGTCCTGAGGCACTGCCCCTTTGAAAGAAATCATCAGCCGGGTTGGTCCATAACGCCATTCAAAGTTGGACCTAGTAAGTTGCTGTATTGCAGAGATCTTGTTAGCTATAAAACGTTGAATTTGATGGTTCCTCCTCGCAAAATCCAAGACAGAACGACAGCCGAACCCGACCAACAATGATCGGGCAATCAAAGCGCACCATTTTCCTGGAGAGGGCGAACCTAGATTGGCGATTAAAAAATGTACCTCAGCGGTGGTATCCTAAACGAACGATCAATAGATACAAGCCCTCCCCACAGGCCTGCAGGCCGGCATCACAAAAAGGCATGCAATTCAAAACCCTGCCTTAGGTTGCGGTATGTAGCGAGGAAATGTAGCGTGACCAACGGTGGTGAAGTCCTTGCAAAAACTCAGTCCACGGCAGTCTTGATTCCATAGGCTGTGGAAGACTTTCGTCCCAGCGATTTTTAGGTGCAAATGTAAACAATGATGATTTCCGCATTGTCCCCAGTAGGCCCAATCAATCCTATAGATCATAGCACCTTGCAATGATTGACAGCACCGAACGTTTATTGCGCCTTGGCCAATGAACCGATTTGAGGGAACATGATATGAAAGCGACCTTGGTCCAACATTTTCATTTTCGTCCGCTGGGACTCACGAAGTACATGAGAGAGTTTGAGCATGAAGATTCGTATTTTGTCGTCAAGAAAGTCCCACAATATGTATTTCCATGGTGTCATCATCCGTAAGAGCAAATGGAAATATACGAAACGAATGAGAGTGTGAAACAGCTTGGCCTGAATGGTGAGAGCTGACATAAGAAGATTATTTAACGAGAGACCAGATGTGGTAGCTGAAGAACCATCGAACTCTCAGATTTGTCGTGGAGCTGTCCTTTTTAATGACTCAATGATTCGGCAAGAAATAGCTTCACTTGTGCCTTCTTCATTGGGAAACTGGAGATCGAGGGACAAATGTTTTATAAATGAGTACTATTTTGCAGACAAAGCTGGATTACGCACGAACATCCACTTCAAATTTTCCAACCGTCGCTTTGCTTGCAAGTAGGAAACTTCGCTTCATGGGCAAGCGTATATTCCCCTGAGGGTAAGCGAGTGTTATGGTTGACGAAGTAGTGCCCCGCAGTGCAGCTCATCCTGAGCAGCCCAGCTATCGGCTCAAAAGATGTGTTCCACCCCGAAATTGACGTACCAACTCTTGACGAGCCATCTCATCGAAAATGGGTTGCGGATAAACATCGAGAAATTGGGAGCCGAGTGCCCGCCTTCGTCATCCGAAGATTAAGGTTGCGGCAAACGTCGAGATATTGGGGCCGAGTGCCCACCACGAAAGCCCGTCATCCGAGACGAGGCTGCTGCAGCAACGGTAGTCCAGGTGCCGCTGAATTTGTCACATACACAGCAACTCAAAGAAAAATCCGGCTTCGATGAGCAGGTCAATCCGCTGCGGTTTATAACGAAGCGAAGGGTCGTTGATATTCGAAGGTACAGGTACAGGTACTTTCGGCAACGATTTATTGAAGTGATGCAAAGTCGTGAACTCTAAAATCCACGATGGCAGTGATGCAAGTGGTGAACTCAAAATCCACGACGCCTTCAGGAACGAAATCCACCGAGAGATACATTCGGTTGGAAAGCTCCTATGATAGAAACTCGGTGGCAAGCGATTTGGTCTTTCGAAGATTTAGCTGGATTACCCAAACGCGAGTAGTTACGAAGTCATTGATATCCCGAGTCGAAAAGCGCGCGATACGGCACGAACGTTCCAAAGCTGTTTCTGACAAGAACGACGACGGTTCCCCATTTCATGTAAAGTACAAGGAGTGACTGTGGGATATAAGGGCTTGCGGAATGGAGGGCGACAATGCTACCATGGCAGTACAATGATTTGCTGTCCCTGCGAGGCTTCAATTGAAAACAGATTGACTGCCGCTGCTGGACGAATGAAATTCAATAGAGTATGGTACTTCGATCTGCAAGTACGGCAGGACCAGATTTAGAATCTCTCAGCTGATGGCCTTTGGTAGGCATAACAAGAGCATCGTGGCATTAATTCGACGATCATTCGGCGACAGAATTGTAAAACGTTGACGATTGGCAATCATGTGGTAAGTGCCTTCGCACAATGCACAGAAAACTGGAGCGCACGATGCTACAAACGACTTTCTATAATGCGTACTCATGGTTTTTCCCGACTTGCAAACCTGACTATCTTGTCCTTGCATGGATTGATCCGCATTTTCAAGCGTTCGACATCTTCTTCCAAAAATCCAGATAATTTCTCCCAAGATGCCAGCCTTTGATTCGACGAAGTCTCCTCCCATCTATTCTAAGTGGATTTATCCAGCTTCTGAAGAATAGTCTGCACGAGAATATAACGTAAATTTTGGAGCTTTCGATAGGTGTCAGCTCGGAATCCTTGCCAATAACACTGAACACTGGTGAACACTGAGAAGAAGTTTGCCCATTCCGAAAGGATTTCACTGAATTTGGGCAGCTCTAGATGAGGTAATCGAGATCGAATTGACATTACGACGACTAACTAACGACTAAACAATGTTTGCTGCTCGAACGACTGCCAAGCTCGCGCTGAAGAAAGGTCACTTGACATCGACTCAAAATCGACTTCCTCCAAAAGATGTGTGCTACAACAAATTAGCCTTCAGATCCGTTGGTGACTCCGTTAACAGTAAAAAAAATAACGGGCCACGTTTAGAACTCTATGCAGCCGGTCTCGACAGTGCATTGTGCAGGCTGAAGCAGACGGTGAAAGAGAAAACGAATACGAATAGTGGGCCGCTAGAACTGCTACGGTTGGTCACAACGACTTTGGTTCGCTACCTTTTACACATATGTCACTTTAAACCTTCAAAGATGATTCAACTGAATTGCTTAAATATTTTTAACGCACTATAAGTCAACGGCGATCACGTCGGGCAACTCATACTCCACATTTACGAAAAATAGTCTCCGCTGGTAAATTTAATAAGATTTTGATTGTTCGATCTACGATTCGGTGAGTAAGCTGTACAAATGTGTCTCGCAACAAGGGCGATGAACGTCAATATAAGCAGTAGGGCGGGTACATAGGTGTGTACATGTACGCACTAAGAGAGCAATTTAGATGAGCCTGACAATTCATAATTTAAGAAAGCTTTATGCCCTCTGTACACTGAGCCCATCCCGGGGGAATGGTTGAATTTTTGAAAGATGTGAAACACCGATTCACATTGGCACCATCCACCATCCACCATCCATGAGAAACAGCTGATGCTCACAATTGCATGCGGTGAAAATTTGTTTACGTTTGTAATTAAAATGAATTTAAAATGACATTGCAATGGTTGTAAATGTGATTCAGCAGCAAAACATATTCTTGCACAAGCTAATCATGTTGCTGGACATGGATGATGATGATGAGGACAACTTTGACGAGGAGGAGATAATAGAATGGATATCTGTTTTGAAAACACTGAAGCCAGGAAGGTTGTGGTCATTTGTAAGCACTCACTACTACTAAATGACACCAAAGGATAGCCATCATAAAACAATAGTGCCATTATATTGTGCTGTTGTATTTTGCACAATATGTTAAACATGCACAACAGCTCAATTAATGAAAGTTGGGAACTTATTTTAAGTCAGCAGAGAGAACAGCCCCATCGCAGCAATATTTCTGCTGATTATAATCATTCAGCAGAACATATACGATCTGCAATTGCAACATATTGTGTAAATAGAATAAATTTAAATAGTTAGTTTTAATCATTTATTAAAATTACTTAAATTTAAACTGACAAGAAATTTATTATAACTACTACTACTAACTACTACAATAGTGCCATTATATTGTGCTGTTGTATTTTGCAAAATATGTTAAACATGCACAACAGCTCAATTAATGAAAGTTGGGAACTTATTTTAAGTCAGCAGAGAGAACAGCCCCATCGCAGCAATATTTCTGCTGATTATAATCATTCAGCAGAACATATACGATCTGCAATTGCAACATATTGTGTAAATAGAATAAATTTAAATAGTTAGTTTTAATCATTTATTAAAATTACTTAAATTTAAACTGACAAGAAATTTATTACTGTTTGTTTTCTCTTAAAAATTGCATAAAATCCGTTTGAAACGTCGTCTGGGTGCGGATCAGCTCCTCGAGGAGATCCTCCTGCCTCTTGTGGTGATCCTCCTGCTTTTATGATGCTCCTTCTGTTTTGTGAGATCTGATGGGTTTTTTGTTGTTTTTAATATATTCCTGTCTGTCATTGTTTACATTTTCGTGGAGAATTCCGATTTTTGTTGTGAATGTCAAATATTTATGGTTGTAATTTGACAATTATCGAAAAATACCGCACAGAAAACGTAAAGGAATTAGGAACATCCAAGATGGATGGTGGAATAACTAAAATTTTCGGAACGGCAACCTTACGGACCATCCCCAAAATGGGATGGTGGATGGTGGATTATCGCTGTGTAGAAAAGGCTATTAGAGAAGATGGAACATGGAATAGAATATAAAAATGTCTTAAGAGGTATTAAAGGCTGCTGCTCGGAACAATATATATTACTGTATTTTTCGACCCTGGCTTTACTTAGAGTTGTACCCCAGCCTAGATGGATTCCTTATTACTCAAAACGCTTAATAGTCGTCCTATTAGTAGAATTAATGACTGTGTTCGTGTTTGTAATTGTGAACTAAAAAATTTTAAAATCTAAAAACTGATTTATTTTTTTTAAATTTCCAAATAAATTACATATTAAACTGACTAAGTACCTGTGGATATACAAAGATGTGTCTGCTTTAACGGCGCCTCAACACGTAATTCTCTTCATTTGTTGACAGACAATATATAAAATGGTTGTGACGAACCTAATAAGCTGAGTACGCCTGAAGCGCACCACAAATGATTTTCGTTACACTGTTTGGAGAACGAAATACATTAAAGTTTCGCTCTGTGTACAGAGAATACATTTGGTGAGGATCGTAGGTCTATTCTTAAAGTCTCAAAGTCCCGCAATCCCGCAAAAATTAAAGGTTACCAGAAGAGATCCATTAGAAGCTCTTTTTCTGCGGCCTCGAGCAGCCAATGCTAGCCATTTTTCAAAAACTAAGTAGTAATCTATAGAATATGGCCAATTAAAGGCCATAATGTAGACCTGTTCAATAATATATTTTAGACTACTACTAGACTCCACAATATATAATTATATTAGTTTCCCTTGTTGATATTTCAATGATTCAGGGAAAAAACTTTTGCTTGAGTTTTAAAGAGCACTGTAATGGGGAAACAAAGCACCTCCTCAGGGGAAATCATCTAGAGCTGCCCAAATTCAGAGGGAATCCTTACGGTCGGGCCAATTTCTCAATGTTCGCCACGGCTATTGACAAGGAGTACGAGCCAAACCCATCGAGGCTTCAACAACATCTATGTTCTGATTAAATGATCGGCCGTGAATACTTTCAGCTCACTTGCAGATACATGAAGCCAATTATATCAATATACAATAAACGTTTTTTGCAGGCACACATCAGAGGAATATTTGGGTTGGAAAAGGCTGACGCTTCCGTGGGCGGGTTGAGGGAAACGGACTAATAAGTTTCCTCGCATATTCGTGCATAGGAACGTGCTGAAATTCCAGGTCAACCCAAAAGTTCGGTGGAATAACTGGTAGATGAATGGTTTCCAGTGTGAAGGCCAAGAGCCGCTGTCATTGCATTTTGTTTCATTTTTATATTCCAAACGTAAGACTTATGCCTATATATATGTTAGAAACAATTTCAGAGTTATTTGTTATTGGTACTATTGACATACAGCATGTTGTAAGGCGACTAAAATCTTTTTAATGTTTTGGGCCTTCGTTGCATATAATCCGAATCAATATAAAATAAATTTGTATATGCTGTTACTAGCGAAACCTCTTTTTGTGAAATTCCAGCTAATTACATTGAATTTAATCTGTGAATTACATGATGACGGAAATGTATCTTCTGGCCACACTAATTTATCTAACAAAGGGTTTGTATAGGTATATATCTAAACAAGCTTAATGCCAAAATAACTACTAAAATATTAGTATCTGTAGATACTGTATTTTATTTAATTAATTTACTTTTAAGGGAAAAATATGTATTATTATTTTTGATTCGTGTTTTTTTTTTTTACCACAAATTAAAGGATTTAAGCTGTATATTTAATTTTATTAACTTCATGCGGAAAAACAAATGTTTATAATCTGTTCATTGCACTTTTTGTACCCTTTCAAAAATTTGTAAATGAATTACATGATTTATATGTGTCATAAATTTGATTTAAGGTTTATATTTATAAATATGTAATATAAAATTATTTATATTTTTGATTTTGAACCCTTAATGGTAGCACTTTTACATTGCTTTTGCACGCGGAAATGCTTTAATATGTTGATCATGTGAAAGTGCTTCTCTGACGAATCTTTATACAAAATTAAAACTCTAGGATTTGCTATTGCGTGGGGGCTTACATATTATTCGTACACACAACAGAGCAAATCAATTATTTATCAAAGATTAATATTTCAACTATCTGTTCAAAACAAACATTTTAATTATCTATTATGGTATCCTTATGAAAATTAATTAATGCAAATAAGTCCCTTTCTTACACAAATAAATTAATTGTACAGTCGATTTGTCTTAACGAACTCGGCACCCCTTCACCCAAGTTATTCGTACTGGTTTTGACGCACACTAAACACGTAGATTACAATTTTTAAGGATTACTCCGATTTGAAATTTTGGCTTCCGTATCTTCTGTCAAGTACCGATATTTCACAAAAAATTTTTCAAAATATAATTATATAACAACTAAATCTTGGAAGTAAGCTTTTTATTTTTTTCATTTTTTTTATACCCGTACTGAAGAGTAAACGGGTATATTGTATTTGTAAAAGTGGATGTGTGTAATTACACAGAAGGAGGCGTTTCCGGACCCCATAAAGTATATATATATTCTTGATCAGCATCAATAGACGAGTCGATATAGCCATGTCCGTCCATCCGTCTGTCCGTCTGTCCGTCCGTCTTGTTTCACTCTCATTTGCTCAGAAGGCTATTAGAGCTAGACCAATCAAAAATTTTCCAGACTGATGTGATATCTCTCACTCCTAGAAAAGTGTTTCAAAATTTCGCTGCCACTTCAGCCCACAAGGGGCGCACATCTGTGGCGTCCACGTTTTGAAGAAGATAGCAGAATACGAAAAATGCAGAATCATAGGGCAGCCCATATCTATCAGGGGCCCAAATCTGAATCGGATCGGATCATTAATATAGCCACAATAGACAAAAAACATACGCAAAAACTTCGCTCCATCCCTTTCGCACTCACACAAAAACGAATCGATTTGGATTTTTGTATTTTGTGTCGCCTGGATCTCAGAGACTATAAAGAGCTAGAGCAACCAAACTTTTTGCCAAGACTCCTGTGATACCAAACCTGAACAAGTGTATTTCAAAATTTCGCCAATGACCCCTTCCGCCCCCAAAAGACGAAAAATCCACAATTTTGAAGATGAAAAAATAAAATGCAGTTTTGTAGAAATTGACCATATCTACCAGATTCCCGAATTTGGTTTCAGATCGGATCATTATTGTAGCCACAATGATCAAATGAATTTTCAGAAGCAATTCCCCCCCTTTCCTGCAACATAAGTCATTTATTGGGGTTGATTGTGGCTGCAGATTCTCTCTCACACACACTCACGCTCAAACATGCTGCCTCGTGCGGTGTACGTGTGTTGTTGTGAGAACTGATGTAGATGATGTAGATGTAGATGTCGATGACAGATGTAGCAAAAAATGTAAAATGTAAAATGATGAAACATTTTGAAATTCCGCATAAATCATGTGTACTGACTGAGTACGGGTATAAAAGTAGAGTCCTTTACAGCGACTCCGTACGTTCTTTCTCGTTTTAAATATATTTGTCTAGTAATACTATTTTTATTCAACAGCAGATTTAATGGGAATTCGTCTAGTCACGTAAAACAAGAAAGTGGAAAGCAAATGCTTGCGAAATTTCTTTTGGTTTTCTAATGCCTTAATTCCAGTCTATTCCAAAAGGTGTCATTTGCTTCATTTTGGATGACTAGAGGTATTTAAAATGTTAATGCAATGGGATTTCATCAGGTTAAACCGCATTAAAAACTTTCAAAAACAGTCCTGAAAGTTGTGAGTTTGGCACACTCGAATGAAATCTCATTGCATTTGCAGTTAAGTTTTAATTCATTTTTCGATTTTCGTAAAAAATATTTCTATAAATAGCAGATTTGATTTGGTATTTGTGTTAGGCCTTGTAAAAGAAAAATGGAATTCAAATGCAATGAGATTTCTTCAGGGTAAAAAAAAAGGTATCACTTGTTCAATTCGTAATACTGGAAGTCTCTCAAAAAGCAGACTTGCGGCAGTACTACTTCCATATTAGTACAATACAAAAAACTATCAAGGCAATCCGACCACGCCCGCCTATATCGCCCATGTCAAGACACATCGTTGAGGAGCTTATTTATTAACTTTATCTGGTATTTGAATATAAACGAATTTTAATACTTGAAGTATAGGTATTAAAATAATACTATTACATTCAGGAAGGCTACGGTTTTCACTTACTTTTGCGTTTTACGTTTTCCAGATCGGTAGCACCTAACTTTCCGTTTTAAAAAGTAAATCGCAAATTTTTTGCAAAAAGTGAAAACGGAAGCCTGATTAGTCTGATTAATCTTTATCTACTTTCAAAATTTTCATAAAAATCAATCGTCAAAATATTAAATGTCGCTATTGTAATGTTGTACGTTGCACTCGAAGAGTTAAGGGGTGTATTGTATTTGTATTAAAGGAATTTTATTAACGCAGAGAGAAGGAAACTTTTCAGACCCCATAAAAAGTATATATGTACATACATAGATAATTGATCTGTATCCAATAGCCGTATCGATATAGCCCTATGTCTTTCTGTCCGTCCGTCTTGTTGAGCGCCTAGTGTTCAGAGACTATAAGAGCTAGAGCAAATCCAATATTCTTTTCCAGACTCATGTGATATCTCACTGCTACAAGTGTATTTAAAATTTCGCACCGTCTTCCGCCCCACATTAAAAGACCAAAATTGGTGGCGTCCACAATTTTGAAGATGTTCATGCGAGCAGCTGATGTTGTTATTTTGTTGATATACATATTTGGAATACCTTGCCTTTATTTTTCCATTTGTCGAAGATGGTTTCTACAACAGAAGTGCAAATAACTTCGTTTCAAAATGTAAAAACAAATACAATATCATCTTAGATGGACTTTTAATATAATATCTGTTTCACGTAATAAATCTATACCTTTTTTGTCTTATTAGCATAATAAATGACCATAAAATTCTTGGCAACATTAGTGACGATATGGGCTGAAATCGAAGCTTAAACTACCTCCAAAGGATAATCGATTTAAAACAACAGTAAGTAAATATATAATAAAGTGTGAGTGCTTCAATTAAAAGGTAACTGACTTAATGTTTTACGTGTCCGTAATCAGAGTGGTGGTGTTCCTTGAATGATTACTTTTTAAATATCATGGGGGAGCGGTCAAAAATAATCGAAAAACGTGCTTACGTAATATATGGACAGCCCCTAAAGTGATCTTTATTTTTTATACCCGTACTGAAGAGTAAAAAAGGGTATACTGTATTTGTGGTAAAAAGTGGGATGTGTGTAAACATAGAGAAGATATCATTTCCGATTCCATGAAATATACAGTTGTGTTCGAAAAATAATAGTAGTGCCCCTCAAATATTTTCAAAAATTTTTTTTAACACTTCCAAGTCATCCAAAATGAAACAAATGATACCTTTTTGAATAGACTGGGGCTTAGGAATTAGAAAACCAAAAGAGTTTTGTTACAATTGCTTTCCACTTTCTTGTTTTTTTGACTTTAGGCGAATACCCATAAAATCTGCTGTTCAATAAAATAGTAGTGCTGGGATAGATTTATTTTAAAAAAATGAAAAAAAAGATAGAAATTAATTTAAAAGAGTCACAATCTGTAAGCTCGAAATTTATTTGTTATATTTACATAATGATGAAAACCATTTTGGAAATAGCGGTACTTTCGGTTTAGGGAGCGTAAAAGAAATCATTGCTCGGTGCAGAAGGGGAGACATCAGGTCGACGAAGGTTGTTGGCAAGACCCAACCCTTTAGCATCCTCTAAAAAAATTATGAAAAAATTGGCCATATCGCTTTGAAAGTGATGTGACGGTTCGTAGACAACTGATTACACATTATTTAAGTCCAAAAAGTCCTGGAAACTTACACGTTTTGGTCATAAAGCACATAGGCCCACGACTCAAGTTAGCAGAAACGCTTCTTGTGGGCTGGTCTGAGTCACAGTCACGGAAAATACTTTTGACAGATGAGGGTAAAGTTTTATTATATGGTAAGATAGACGCCAAAAGAATATGTTTGGCATTCAAAAAAATCCGATTCCCCAAAAAACTGGAAAAAATAGCATTGATATGCGTGGCTGAGCACTATGGGGCTCAGCTCATGTGAAACCAATACGGTATAGTCTGGCGTTGGAGTATTTAACAAAACTGAGTATGCAGATATACTTTTAATATACCTAACGTTCATATTAAAAATTGAAAAATGCTTTTATAAAAGGATGCTTTCAACATGATAATGACCTGAAAAACATCACAAAAACCCGCTAGAATTAGTTCTCTCCGAAAAATATCGGCGTTTTGCCATGTTCAAAATCAGTCCCTTGATCCCACATTATCATCGAAAACTTATGGGGAATGTCAAATACATTGTTACAACTGCAAATCTTCTAACCAGGCTAAAGTTTTGGCAAATGGGTTAAGCATTATTGGCTGAAATCCTATTGGCCCCATGCCAGACCGGTGTGTATGGCCGTAATGTCAACAAAATTGATTAAAAAGCTATATATTAAAGCTCAAGAAACATGAGGAAATATAAATCGTAGGTTTTAAATTGAGTTTCGTTGATTTTTCGATTTTATAAAAAAAATACTACTATTTTTATTGAACAGCAGATTTCATGGGTATACGTCCAAAATCAGAAGAAATTGGAACGCAAAAATGTAATGAAACTTCTTCGGTTTTCTAATAATCCACATTCGAAAATCTATTTAAAAAAAGGTATCATTTGTTTCATTTGTATGACTGGAAGTGTTAAAAAATGGTTTTGAAAAAATATGTTGAGGAGCACTACTATTATTTTGAACACAGCTGTATATATTCTTGATCAGCATCAATAGACGAGTCGTTATTGTAGCCATGTCCGTCCTCTCCATGCTCGGAGGCTATAAAAGCTAGAGCAACCCAATTTATTTTTTTCAGTCTGATGTGATATCTCACTCTAGAAAAGTGTTTCAAATTTTGCGCCGCTCACTTCCGCAAACCACAAAAAGGCGCACATCTGTCAATCGTCCACAATTTTGAAGATAGCAGAAAACGAAAAGAATCATAGAGAAATACCATATCTATCAAGGGGCCCGAATCTGAACCGGATCGGATCATTATTATAGTCACAATAGAGAGAACTGTTTCGAAAAAACATGGTTCCCTCGCTCGCACCTCACGATTTGGTTTTTTTCGTCTCGATCACCGGAGACTATAAAGAGCTAGAGCAACCAAACTTTCTGTCTAGACTTCTGTGAAGATAGTGTGGACTTTCGTATTTATTTTGTTTGTGGCGGAAGGGGGCGGGGCGAAATTTTTAAAAATAAACTTGTATTGAAGTGATATCACACAGGAGTTTGACAGAAAGTTTTGTTGTTTAGCTCTATTATCACTCCTGTATCAATTCTGTGGATACCACTTCATTAAATTTCCAACGCGCCCCTTCCGCTCCTCCAAAAGATGAAAAGTCCACAATTTTGAAGATAAGAGATAAACGAATGCAGTACCGTAGGAAATGATCATATCTACCAGATTCCCGAATCTGGTCGAGATCGATCATTATTATAGCCACAATAATGAAATGAATTGTCAGCAGCCCCCGCAACCCCTGCAACAAAATATACATTTTTGTTTTGGGGTTGATAGCCGCTACTAATTCTCTCACACTCACACGTTTGCTCACACACTTTCTGCCTCGTGCAGTGTATATATGTTGTTGTGAGAACTGATGTAGATGTTGATGACAGATGCAGCAAACAAATGTAAAAGCAAAAACTGATACAACATTGAAAAAATTCCACATAATTAGCACATGTGTACAGACTGAGTACGGGTATACAAGTAGTGTCGCGGCACAGCGACACAGTACGTCCCATCTCGTTAAAATTGTGTTCTTGATTTACTTATAATCGTTGTAGGTTTCTGAAACCTATTTTCGAACGACCATCAAAATTTAAAAAGGAGTTATTATTAACTGTTGTCAAACAAATGAGTGTTAAGTTTATTTATATGTTTTTTTACCTTTATGTTTTTAGGACGTGACCGATACACGTGGGAACGAATTTGAAGAATTTTGCCTTAAAAGAGTAAATTACTTATTTTTATTTTCGAGAAAAGGATGGGAGCGTCCCTTCCCATTCAAGAGGCTGCTATACCTATTGCTTTGAGGTGGAAAAGATGTACTAGCTCGTGCCAAAAATGGAACTGGTAAAACACACAGACTTATTGTATTCAGTTTTGAATTAAATAGACGAGTGACTATATACAAGCATTAGTGATGGTTCCCTACCCGTGAACTGGCCTTACAAACTTCACAAATATGCATTGAATTAGCAAAGCATCTTGATATACAGTAATGGTCACCACTGGAGGTACCATTCCAAGGTTTTGTTTATTTTGCGTATATATATCAAAAAGGTATTTTTTGTAATATAATTATTATTTAATTTTTTAAAAAGATAAAGTAGTCTTAAAAGGCGAGAAGAAATTGTCTAGCGAACATACTGCGATGTTTTGTCGTCTGTCACTGTATCTACTTGTGTGCTGTTCCCCTGTAAATATGCACACCGTAGAGCCAGCGAGGGGTTAAACAATGAACGTAGACTGCCTTTCCTGCATCATTTGCCCACACCTTTGAAAGAAAAGCTTTTAAATAGGGGGCCAATAGTTAGATTTTTTTCAGCGTGAAGTCGATAATACCTTGCCTGTTTCTGTTGGTCCATTTGGTCCCTATTTAAGCAGTCAGGTTTTTCTGACCCTGATCATAAACTGACGACATTCCAATTGGGATCGTAGAACATTGTAGCACGGGGCTGTTAAGATCTTTTTATTTTAGCATAGTAGACCGACTTTGCAGCATTTTTTAATGAAGACAGCATTTTTCAGTATTCTAGGTGATCAAAGGTGCTGCATACTACAGTTACTTTGTCTATCTGTGCTCTCAATGCCTCCTGAAAACAAAATTGGTAATCCGCCAAAATATGGTTTGTTTTGATAATTTCGCCAAGTCGATTGGCCGAGGAAGGAAGGAAATCTCCCCTACACCCTAGATACGAAAGACAGGACTATACGACTCCACTCTTCAGCTTTTCTAGGCTTATGGATCATCAGGATTGCTGCTGTAACTTCCACTGCTTAGAGAAGAGCTGCAGCTTAACATGGCGTTAAAGATTAACGCCCAAATAGGCAAAAGCTTTTATTGTGGTATTACAGACCATTTACACAATGCAAGCCTTCTTCCTCGGTAGGTATAATTTGATGACTTCATTAATCTCCTCAACCTTGGCTGGGTTGATGGTAAGGCCATTTAAAGATGTGTCTTTAGGCAATCATGGGTCTCTCTGCCAAACCTGAGCTCCAAATGGTGCGGGAAAACTATGCCTGGGGTCTTGAGATCGGATTGCTCGTCTTTGAGTCTCCGCTTTTTTCCGTGTCAAAAGCTCTGGCCTGGAGATCAAGAAGGCTTCGAGGCGTCATTCTGATTTCTGGAGGGCGAGCAAATGCGCTAAACTCACACAGTCCTGTGGCTACTTTTAACATGACATTTATAGGCTGTATGTTTAAAATGACCCAATAAACCCGCTCTCCTCTAACGCGTTGATTTGATATATATGTACTTTTTAATGTATCCCTCGTGTCATCTTCGTCTCCGTCTAAATAAACTCTTTTTTTCGTCGACGCTGTTGTTTTGGCGAAGAGCTCAACTCAGTAGCTTTTCGTGCAAATGCATTTTAGCATTCCAGACAAGAACCTTTAGTGGATTCATTGTAAAAGCTGAAACGTTATTTTCAAAATGCAGATAGGGTCCAAACCGCAGCCCATAACATTTTTCAAGGCGTTAGATTGTTTGCATCAATGGATTTTTGTATGGAATTCTATTTGACGATTACGTTATTCAAACCCTGCAACTTACTTTGTGAGGCTCCTCAAATATGCTTTTCCAATATAATACAGTTTGTTCATCTTACTTGTCCAAATATGCACGGAGTCATAAAAAACCAACAATCCTTTTTTTTTTTTTCTAAATCCCTTGACCAAATTCTAAAAATAATACATTTTGTTCATCTTACTTGTCCTTAAAATATGCGAGTCATATAAAAAAACATAACTCCATATTTTATTTTTTAAAAACGCCATTAAAAACGCCCCATATAGCACAAAAAATTTATCTTAGTGTTAAGCTAGCGCGCTTTCTTGCGAATTTCTGACTTTGGAAGACTGGTGTTTTCCCCAAATTTTGCCCGCTGATTCGGCTGGAGTCCCCGTGTTTCTGATTTTGTGTGGTTTTCGACATCTTAGTTGCTGGAAAGTCACCTTTAAAGATTTTAACTTTGAAGTCTCAAAAACGATGCTCATTGGAAAGCAGGATGACGGTGACTGAAAAGTCAAAAATGATTGAATTGGCTGAAACAAAAATGTTTCCAATTCGTAAAATAGCGCTTAAAACCAAGTTCAACGAAAAGCTCCTTGAGACGATTTTATAAAAAAAATCGAGAGACTGGAGAAGTGGAGAGAAAGAAATTATCGGGGAAAAAAAATCAACAAATATAAGGGAAGATCGTATTATTATGAGAACGACCCTACATAATAGATTTCAAAATGCTGTTAAGATAGCTTCCTAAGTGCAGCAACGATTTTTTCAAAATATATTTCGGCTCGAACTATACAGCGTCGGCTAAAGGAGATGGGTCTAGTGGCAAGGGCACCTGAGGTCAAAATTCAACCTCATTGGACGCGGTGATGCGCGCACAGTTCGCCGCAGAAAAAAGGGGCCAACGATATTTCCGATGATAGCTTTATTAGCACCGTAAAGCCATATATTATGGTAGGGCTGTGCATATCCAAAAAAAAAAACTGATTCATATGTGGTAAAAGGCATGGTCAATGTAAAAGTGTATAAAGAAATTATTTTCATCGGCGTTGTGCCCAGTATAGAAATCTGCTTCACGAGAGAGAAGCCATTCCATCTTTCAGGACGATTCTTCCTGCACCTTGTCATCGAGCTATTCTTCTTCGTCGTTCAAGTATTTTAAAAATGCATTATACTAATTTTGACTTTTCTTTAACGATAGGTTAACATTTTAATGACGAAATTGGGTATTAAGTCCCGAGTTTGGTCAGGTCAAAAATAGGAAAAGGAAGCAGAAAACTAAGGGTTGAGCTACGCCAAACTATATAAAAGTATGTTTTGATGATATAAGGAAGGAAAAATCTGAAGGTTTTATATATACGCTTGATGCGCAATAGGGATCAAATGTGTCATAAACGCCAAGGGTATCCCACCAAATATTAATTAGTTATTAATTTAAAAAATAAATTTTTTTAAATATTAGTTTGTCATTACTTTATTTAAACAAAATAAAAAAAGGACTCATTTGTTTTGTTGGAAAAAACCACTTTTTATATATTTTAATTTAATTATACCCTCGTACCGAAGAGTAAAAGGGTATATAGTGTGTGGTAAAAGTGGATGTGTGTAAATATAGAGAAGGAATAATTTCGACCATAAAGTAGTATATATATTCTGATCAGCATCAATAGCCGAGTCGATATAGCCCCGTCTGTCCGTCCGTCTTGTTTGTCGCCCATTGCTCGGAAGCTATAAAAGCTAGAGAAACCAAATTTTTTGTCCAGGCTGATATGATATCTCACTCCTAGAAATGGTTTTTCAAAATTTCGCCCGCCACCACAAAGGTCGCAAATCCGTGGCGAGCACAATTTTGAAGATAACAAAAAAAAATGCAGAATCATAGAGAAAGTCCATATCATCTATGAGAGGCCCACGACTTAATCGGATCGGATCATTAGTATAGCCACAATAGAGAAAACTATTTCGAGAAGCATCATTCCTCTCGCTCTCCTACTCACCAAAGGATCGACTTTGAACATTCGTCCAGATGAGCTCCTGGATATCAGAGACTATAAGAGCTAGAGCAAACAAACTTTGTGTACAAACTCCTGTGAAAAAAGTCAATTGTAAAAGTGATAAAATATTTTAAAAATTCCACATAAGTCACATGTGTACAGACTGAGTACGGGTATAAACGTAGTGGCGCGTTAACGGCGACTTAATATGTTCGTTCTCGTTTCAATATGTCGGTTATATAGTTTTAAATCGGTTTTTATTTACAGTACAATTAATTATTGCGACTCCTGGACGAATATTGGATTTGATGGATAAGAAAGTTGCTGATATGTCTCATTGCAGGATATTAGTTTTGGATGAAGCAGATAAACTACTATCTCTTTGATTTTCAAGGCATGCTGGATCATGTTATATTAAAATTGCCAAAGGATCCACAGATACTACTATTTTCTGCAACATTTCCACTGACTGTGAAAAATTTTATGGAGAAGCATTTACGGGAGCCATACGAAATAAACCTTATGGAGGAACTGACGCTAAAAGGTGTCACTCAGTACTATGCATTTGTACAAGAACGACAAAAGTACACTGTTTAAAACACATTATTCTCAAAGTTGCAAATTAACCAGTCTATAATATTTTGCAATTCTACTCAACGTGTTGAATTATTAGCTAAAAAATTACAGAGCTTGGGTATTGCTGCTACTATATACATGCAAAAATGGCGCAAGCACATAGAAACAGAGTATTTCATGACTTTCGTCAAGGTCTTTGTAGGAATTTAGTTTGCTCTGATTTGTTCACTAGAGGAATTGATGTACAGGCCGTAAATGTTGTGATTAATTTTGATTTTCCTCGAATGGCTGAAACATATTTACATCGTATTGGGCGCTCTGGTCGGTTCGGTCACTTGGTAAGTAAATATTTTAACACATGAGTTTATATTAACCAATTTAAAAAATATCTGATATTTCAACATCAGACAAATTAAAAGACATCGTTGCTTGTGTTTAAAAATTTCGCTCCCCACTTCCGCCCCCACAAAGGGCGCACATTTGTGGCGTCCACAATCTTGAAGATAAGAGAAAACGAAAAATGCAGAATCATAGAGAACGGCCATATCTATCAGGGGCCCAAATCTAAATCGGATCGAATCATTAATATAGCCACAATAGAGAAAACCATTTCGAAAAACATCGTTCCTTCTCTCTCGCACTCACACAAAAACAAGTCTTTTTGGTTTTTCGTACAAATGAGCGCTTCGATCTCAGAGACTAAGAGCTAGAGCAACCAAACTTTTTGTCCAGACTTCTATAATATCCCTTCAGTGCAAGTTTTTCAAAATTTTGACATGCCCTCCCGCCGCCCTAAAAGACGAAAATCCACAATTTTGAAGATAGAAAATAACGAAAAATGCAGTATCTAAGAGAATG
>CM019042.1:28108586-28296425 GCA_009664405.1 Drosophila bifasciata
AAGGCAGTCTCCCACCTTCATCCCAGTTGAGGCCACGCAGAGCAAAAAAGTAAAAAGTTTTTTCTGGACTGATTCTATACGGTCTTGGTGTACTTTGTACTGAGGACACCATACACATGAGCCGTACTCTAAAATCGGACGAACAAGTGAAATATAGAGAGTCTTCGTTATATAGGGTCGTCAAATTCCTTTGACCACCTCTTTATAAACCCAAGCACTCCCATGGCTTTTATTTACCATGGTAGAAATATGTTCAGAAAATTTTAACTTGGGGTCTAGTTTAACACCAAGATCATCAACCAATGTAATTCTCTCAAAGAGAACCACCGCAGAGGGTGTAAGGAGCCAACAAGGGGCTGGAGCGATGAAATGTCATTACTTTACATTTCGAGGCATTCAGGTGTAACATATTTTGCACAACACCATGACTGAAAGTTATTGAGATCGGATTGCAAGCGAGAGTGAAATGAAATGTCCTTATACTGGACGCAAAAGTTTAACGTCATCCGCATACATGAGTACTCGAGAGTTTGTTAATACTGAAGGCAGGTCATTAACGAAGAGTGTGAAAAGTAGGGGCCAAGATGGCTGCCCTGTGGTACTCAGAAGTAACCTGAACAAGTGAAGACAAGGAGTTTTTGAAAGAGCACTCTTTGAGACCTACAGCAAAAAGGTAGCTTGAAATCCATTTCAAAAGGTTGGGCGGAAACCCTAAAATGTCAAGTTTTTGTGCTAAAGGGAATGGTTTACAGAGTCGAATTCTTTACTGAAATCGGTGTAAATGACATCCGTCTGCATGTTACCATGGAAGCCTTTAATAATAAAAGAGGTAAACTCTAGTAAATTTGTAGTTGTTGATCGTCGCCTTATAAATCCGTGCTGAGCTGGAGATATAAGTGATTTGCAGAGATATTTGCAAGTGCGGGGTTAAAATTTTCTCAAACATTTTTGGAATAGCGGATAACTTTGATATACCTCTGTAATTCATTGCGTCCGACTTTACTACTTTTCTTATGGAGAGGAATAATAAACGATTCCTTCCAGATCGGAGGGAAACAGGAGGAGTTAAGGGATAGGGTGAATAGTTTAAGCAGGGGTCCACACAGAGCGTCGGCGCAGTACCTGAGTACACAGGCGGGGACTCCGTCAGGACCCGGTGAGAACACTGGCTTAACTAGTCGAAGATCCTGAAGCAGTGAGCTTTCATTTAACGTAGGACTGAAAATGCCGTTCGATCTTGGTAAACTGTATGGATACGGCTGACCGGAGTAGCTTTCATGGGAATAGGTTGTTTGAAAAAATTGTGCAAAAAAGATCGGCAATGGCCTGATCATTGTTTGCCGACGAATTATTAAATGATAGCGAGGATGGATGTGCGGACGTTTTACGCTTGCTGTTTACGAAGCTGTAAAACTGTTTAGGGTCCTGAGAAAAGCGCATCCTGCATCGAGCTAGGTAATTTTTGTAGCATTGAGCGTTTACAATGGTAAAATTTGACCGAGCTATTACATAGCGAGAGAGAGAAGAAGGAGAGCCAACTTCTTGAAATTTTTATAAAGTCTTGATTTTATGTTTTTAGACTGGATAGCTCTTTGGTAAACCAGGGGGCTTCCCAGATCTAATCGGACAAAAATATGGGACACAAGAATCAAAGAGTGTGTCAAGTACATTATAGAAAATGTTTGTGCCTTTCAGAACGTCAGTGCACAAAGTACAGAGCGGACCAATCAAAATCCCTAATCAGGCTATTAAGCTTCGTAAACTCGGCCTTACGAAAGCAGCGGACACGTTTAGAAAGCTTATCTGATCGATCCAATACAGAAGGTCCAATATCGACCGATACTTCGAAAGTAGGATGGTAGTCTTCAGGTATAGTGAGCGGAAGGGCTCGGGTTAACAACGCTATGGTCGGATCCGAGACGAAGCAGAGATCGAGCAATCGACCCAAGGGAATTTTTCACATGGTTGACTTGAGACAGGGACAGGTCAGCAAGCCGTCAATAAAGTCATGTCGTGATATGGGCACAAGGTTATTCGACTCGTTTACCGAAGACCAAACGGTGCCTGGCAAATTGAAATCCCCAGAACTATCATGTGGTCTTTATCTGATAGCGAGGAAGAAACAGTTTTTAAAGCGGACAGGTGCTGCTCGTATATAGAGATATCCGAAGACGGTGGAATGTACGAGCAGGTAATGAAAATAGAGAAGGCTGGAAGAATCAGTTTTATGCACAGGAATTCCAGGTCTTGTGGAACCTGGAATATGAAATGTTCCGACGTGAAGTTAGAGGCTGCGATGAGGACCCTCCTCCACGTCGAGACAAACGGTCATTTCTAAATATTGTGTACCGATCTGCCAAAACTTCGGAACTAAGGATGTCGGTTTTTAACCAGGTTTCAGTTAACACAATAATATGGGACAAAAATGTGAAACTTTCAAGATAGAGAGTGCTGAGCTTAGTACGTAAGCCTCTAACATTCTGGTAAGTAATTAAAAGAGAGGAAACTAGTTTTTGGATGGGTGGAAGTAGAGTGGGAAGATGAGGATGGAGCACTGGTCTGACTGTTGGGGGAGAGTTATGGGGGCCTATTCTTCTTCTTAGCCTTATACTCTTTCACAACCAAGTGCTCCGGCCAAAAATTGGCAGAACAGATGGTGCTGAAATGAGTTGGGGAGACGCTTATCTTGAAAAGAAGCTATCTCCTGGCATAAGCGAAATTAAACTTCTCCACCTTTAGGCCTTCGGCTTTTATTTTGCTTTGTATAAAAGCAGTTACATCATTAGATGTAAGATCAGGGGCAAGCCGAGAGACAAAAAACTTGTCGCTTTGGTGGGACACCCACCAGTGGTTTTGGCACCACAGGTGCGGTACGTGTGATGGCAATATCCGGCGGTCCCGGACGTTCAACAACTGGTGGGTTCGTAATCGATGGGATGGCTATGGAGTTTGGTACGGACTCTACGGACACGGACGCTACAGTCGGCTGCATATTCTCCGAGACGATGCATTCGGCTACCGAATCTGCATCACCAGCAGTGATCGTTGCCCTTGGGTAGCAAACGAAATCAACTGCTGCACTGGCGTAGTGGTCGGGTTAGTTTTTTCAGATGACGGCGGGCGTGAGGCAGTTGGCCTGATTGGAAGTCCCGTGGAGTGGACTTCTTGCGCCGCGGAGACTCAGCCAGCGGCTGTAAACTGCTGAACTGGTGTCCATGGCTAGAGCCGATCGTATTGCTTTTTTAAAGCCCACGATCAGCTCTTAAAGCCACTCCTCGTCTGCCTCATAAACGAGCGCATTTCGCTTTCTACCGCACGACAATCCTCGCAACTATAATGCAAGCCGTTGCGTTGTGAGATGGCATTACCCACACGGCCAGAAATACCTGCACACTTTGCGTGCACTACGCTATCGCAAAGGCAGCAAAGGTATGCTCGGCTGATCGTGAGTGATCTGCTTCTTGCAGGTTTTTTTTTTGCACAGACCACTGAAAATTCCATATTTTTTTTTAATTTTTTTTCAATGACAAAAGAAAAATCAAAAACAAATAGCAATCAGACCACAGTGCAAGCAGTTTCTAAAAGCTGTGCTTAAAGAAGAAATGGAAAAAAAGAGAGAAACTGCAACAGCTTTCAAGTGAGAGAGAGCTACTGCACAAAAGGTTTATAAGCGAGAGAGAAAGAACAGTTAGTTTGGGTGATAGAGAGAGTTGCTAGACAAAAGCTAAAAGAGCGGCCAAATGTATTTTCTTACTTACTGTAAGCAACAACAAAACACAATTACCCGCCGCACAAAATTGGTTAAAAACGTCGTGTTTAAACACAAAAATAGACATGCACCCGCAGTTTTTGATAGAGAATCAGATTAGGGTGAAATTATTAAATTTATTAGGCCAAACACCGTTTGTTTGTAATATATAAGAGAAAGAAGCGGAGCGCAAGAAAAAAAAACCACGTCTGGTCACTACAAAGAGAACGAACGAAATATAATGTAAGATATACACACAATATAACCAAAAGCTAAATAATATAAGACTATTATTAAAAACAACACTACACCTGACCCTACCAATACACTGCACCCAGTTCCGCGTTTGCTAAGTTAGCAAAACACGCCGAATAGGGTCACCCATATTACACGAAATCTGACACTGCACTCAAGTTCCGCGATCACAGCGAAAACGGTGCCCCAACTCTCCATAAACCCACTAAAACGCGGACTCAGCAGCCTCACACCCCAGGTGCCGGCTTTAAATAGCGCGCGCCGTGGATCAATGAGGGCAGTCCATCAGCCGACCATAGGCAGTCACACAACCTCCGACAACACAGCCACACAACCTCCGACAATTAAAACAATAAAGAACAATAAAGAAACTCAACAAAACGAAGCGTCATAATTTTCTTCGCCGAGCGCGAACGCGGGTAAGACAGCACAAAGATATTACCGCACACCGAAACTTAGGTGTCAGCGCTTCCTCCATCGCCAAGAGCGAATACAGAATTACCTGCACGGTAACCCGACGCTCCGCCCGCTCCACTTTCGGTCTCCCCCTTGCCCTAAAGTGCCAACACCTCTACACATTTCTTGTAGAAGGAACGTTGGACAGACTGAGCCTACCTCAGCCTGGGATAGGTCTCCTACAATCTCCATCCTGAGTTGTCACGCGGTTCGCTGCCTCAGCATGGCGCGTCTCGTCAAACGCGGGGCGCTGTGGTGTCGATGATCCGCTTCCTTGGTACGATGGCATTCCAGGTTTGATATCCAGCCGGTTGATAGCCGGGTGGCTTTGTTCGCGGTCTCGCGCCGTCTCGTATGCCACTATCAGCTGCGTGAGCTCCCTCAAGGTCTCGAACTCGTGTCTCCTGGTGAAAAGTTGGTACTCAGGCCTCAGGTTCTCATGAATCCTCTCCAATTCCCGCTCCTGCGTGTATTGCGCCTTCTGCATCATGAGTCGCAAGTCGATCAAGTAGTCCTGAAAGGCCTCATTGGGTCGTTGGTACCGGCTCCGGATCGTGTCTTCGAGTCGCTGAAAATGCCTTGGGGGCAAAAGAAGTCCAAGAACTCCTTTCAAACTTAGTCAGGGCTTCGCTTGCATTTTGGAAGGTCTAAACCATCCCTCCGCCTTGTGGGTGAGTAAGCCGGAAATGGCTCGGGGCAACTGTTCGGCGTAGGAACATCCATAGGTTCCACACGCTCTTCTAGCCGTTCTATGAATGTCAACGCGTCCGAGTGTCCGTCAAACTTCAATGCCCAGCTGCGCAATTTGTCGGCGAGGCTGGCGTACGAGATTTCATCCCTTCCTTGACGTGTGGTTCGGCATCCTTCGGCTGAGGGTCGCTCGAAGTCGAAGTCGCCGGGTGGTCGTTCGGGCGAGGCTTCCTGGTGGCTAGGCTCCCTAGGTCCGGGTCCACGGGTTACCTTAAGCGGTTGTGGTACCTGGTCGTCTGGGTCCTTGCCGTGGTCGATACTGGGTCCTTGCTATTGTGGTTCCTGATCGTCTTGATCCCTGCCGTTGGTTTTCGTCCTGATCCTTGCCGTGGTTGTTCCTGGTTGTCTTGATCCCTGCCGTTGGTTGTCGTCCTGATCCTGGTTGTCCTTGTGATCTTGTGTCCTTGTCGTGGTTGATCCTTGTCGTTGGTCCTTGTCGTGGTTGATCCCTGTCGTTGGTCCTTGACTACTGTCCCGGTTGCCGGTCTACGGTGAACTGCCTCGGTTGCTGGTCTACGATGAACTGTCCAGCTTGCTGGTCTACGGTTATCTGTCCTGGCGGCTGGTCAGCGGTGAACTGTCCCGGTTGCGGGTCTAGGTCCCGATTATATAGCCCGGGCGCGCCACGCTCGCTCCCGCCGGCGCTGGCGGCGTCTCTCCTCCCTACTCCGGATCCGCTGCCGCCTCTGTCGGCGCTGCCGCTAATCTCGCGCCTCTGTCGGCACTGTCGCTGCTGCGCCTCTGCCGCTAGCTACGGTTCGGCTGGCGTCGATGCTGCTGCTGCGCCTCTGTCGGCACTGCTGCTGCTGCGCCTCTGTTATTAGGGAGGTTAGGGGAAGCCAGCCTCGGCTGTACATGATAGTTGGGCCCTGCACGTGAGGTTTTACCCAAAAACTGTAAATTCTGCCGTTTCTGCCGCGCCACGCCGTTGCGTCCGCGGTACAGTCCCCCGTAGCGTTTCTTTTCGTCGTTTTGACGGTCACTTGTTGAATTTGGCCTGTCGAACAGAAACACGTGGCTCACGACCGGCTCAAGCTTTGGTTCCCGAACGACTGCCTCAATTCTTTCTGGCGCGCGATCGTGAGACCTGTTGCCGGCTTCCAACGCTCTCTTCGCCTCGGCTTTAGTCGCTAGCTGCTCTCTCTCGTCTTCGGTATATTCTTTGCCGCCGTTGCCATGATTCCCAGCGTTCTCCTCGCTTTGGTTTTCGGTCGTTAGTTGCTCTCTCTCGCCTTCGGTGATATTCTTTGCCGTCGTTGCCATGGTTCCCAGCGCTCTCCTCGCTTTGCTTTTCGGTCGTTGGGTGGCTCTCGCCTTCGGTGATATTCTTTGCCGCCATTGCCATGGTTCCCAGCGCTCTCTCTCTGCTTTGGGTTTTCGTCGCTAGCTCTCTCTCCCGCCGTCGGTGATATTCTTTGCCGTCGTTCCCATGGTTCCCAGAGCTCTCCTCGCTTTGGGTTTCGGTCGTTGGGTGCTCTCTCTCGCCTTCGGTGATATTATTTGCCGCCGTTGCCATGGTTCCCTGCGCTCTCTTTCTCTGCTTTGGGTTTTCATCGCTACCTCTCTCTCCCGCCGTCGGTGATATTCATGGCGCTCGTCGCCATGGTTTCCAGCGCTCTCTCTCTGCTTTGGGTTTTCGTCGCTAGTTACTCCCTCTCTCTCGTCGTCGTTGATATTCATGGCGTCGGGCTTTACGCTCGCCGTTGTTGGAGCTTTCCAGCTGAGCTTTCGCTCTAACGCGCTCTGCGTCGTTGCCAGTGTTGGCCGTGGGTCACCGTTTTCCCCCCTGCAAACCCCCCCTCGAAATCACGAGATTCCCTTGCTGATTATTGGCCTCGGCCGTGTAATTGTGATAAATGGTGGTTTTACTTACGAACTAATCCTAAACCTAAAAAGATAATGGTGGATTCTGGTGGAGCGATCAGCGCGAGGAACTCCGCATGACATGCCTCCTTGCCAGAAGGCTTCTTCAACGAAATAGAGGCACCTCGCGACTTGATATCTGCAGCGAGCGCTACAAAGCGGCAAAAAGCGGCATCAGGGACAGCAAAGGGAATGCTTCCTCAAGTGTATACCAAATGGTGGTGAAGAGGCTGAATGCGGATGGCAAAGCCCCAACTGATCCCGAGGAACTGGAGGGGATAGTCAGTGGCCTGTTTCCGCGAGGGCAACGCAGACAACGGGGCCCAGAACAAGGCGCTAAATCTAGCGCTAGCGCTGCTCCCGACTGAGGTTGCTGGCCTGTTCAACTAGTGAATACAGGAGGGCACGTTCGCAGAGAGGTTGAAGAGGCAGCTGCTGCTTCTTCTGGCTAAGCCGGACCCCTGCACAGGAACGCCATGTACGATAGAGTTTTTGAGACTCCTGATGCCAGCCAACACAAACTTGGTAGGGATTCGCGGACGACGTTGCGATAGTGGTGGTCGCAAGGGAACTCGCCGCCATGGAAAACCTGGCCAATGAGTTTATCCAAGCCCTTGAGTCGTGGCTAGCGGTAGCAGGTCTCGAGCTGGCGGCTCACAAGACGGAGGCTGAACGATTCATATCGAGCCGGAAAGCGGTCGAGACAGCCATGGTGCAGGTCGGAGGGACCACGATAACATCTTAAAGGTCGATAAAGTCCTTGGTTTCCACATCGACAGGACCTGCACGGGCAGGTGAATTACTGCCTCACCCAGGCTCTGAGCGGGCATGTCTGCTTACGCAGCTATCTCAAGCGCATTGGGCATGAGACGGAGGACTGATGCCCGGAGTGCGGCTCTGGCATTGTGGAGGACGCTCAGCACGTCCTCTTCGTGTGCCACAGGTTCGGATACGAGCGGCAAGAGCTGGAAGCCATTGCTCTGTAAGCGTGGAAAATCTGGTGCTGCTGATGCTGGCAGACCAGAGGATTTGAGAAGCAGCAGCGGTGTTCGCCGCGAGTGTTATGAAAACACTCAGGTCCATTGAGAAGGCGGAAGGAGCAGACTCCTTCCGAAACTGTCTATATTATATTTTTTTTGTTATAAGGTATGAGTACTTTAGAGTAAATAAAATAAATGAATACTTATACTTATACTTACTTATACCTCCAGGGCCTCCTCTGGCCTTTTTAGGACGACTCGGGGGTCCCGCGCACTCCGCCGCTCTAGCTAGGCGTGGCTCCCGTAGGCTATGACTGGGCGTTCTGACCCTTCGCTAGTACTCACTCTTCCTTTGTCCTTATTCACTTGATTCCTCCTCTGAAACGTGGGTTTACGAAGGCACAGCGTTTGATCACACTCGCTCTGATTCGCGCACTAGCTGGAATACTGGTCCTCGATTGACTGTCCCTTGCCGCTGTCGCTCGGCTCCATTTGTACCCTTCCCATGACGCGGGAATCCGCGCTGCTGCTTAGCAACAACGGTGAATCCATCGGCGTCTCCTCGTGCTTCCACCTTGTTCTTAACGGGATCAGACTGATCTCATGCCCAAACTTGGTCATGCGCCGGGCCATTTACGGTAGCGCGCTATCGTAACGTCCTCGTTTCGAAAGGGCAAACCCAAAAAGCTCAAAAGTATAAGCTATTATACGTCTAAATCCCCTACGAGATTAGTTAGGTACCAATTTATCAACATTCTCACAAGCACCGATCAAGTAAAATAGGGGGATCAGCCATTTCCATTACTGATAAGTCAGGCAGGCACTAACCTTACAGCGTTTCCTCCTAGACTGGACCGACATGAAACGGCTAAACAACGGAAGGATCGTTCAACCCATAGAAGCGAACGATGGTCCGACGAAGCGCTCTAGCGACGAGGAGCAGCCGCACGGCAGGTCACCGACCATAGCACGAAACACCGCACAGGAAAACAGCAAAAACTCCGACCCAGACGGTCCGTCGAGCTACCAGCGGCCGTATTATTTCCTTGTTCTATAGGAGGCTTACACAGTTTAGCACCGAAACCCACTGAACCCGCGGTTGGTAGCCGTGGCAGGATGGCTGAACCAGGACCCTCAAGCCGTCCCGACAGACACCGAGGCGAGGTGGAACCAGCACTCCGACATCCAACCGGTAACACCTCCCCACCCGTATCCCATGGAGACGAGCCGACGTGGAGAACAGACCAACAGTTGCCCGTGGACCTAATCAGCAACATCACGGTCTATCTAACTATCGACGGCAGGAAATACATGACGAACGCTGCTTTGGGCTAAAATAGACCGACGCCGCGCTGTCGCCGTCACAACACGGACCCTCCGAAGTAAGGAGAGCTTGTGAAGCAGCGGACGGTGATCACTCGGTCGTCAGGGAAAAGCTTCATTGCGCAGACACAAAAAAAATAAGCTCCGCCGACGGAGAGAGCAAAAGCTCAGCCACAGACAATATCGCCGAACCAAGAGAGCAGCGGCGGCCGACGTCATCGACAAGCCGAGTCGAGAGGGATAGAGCAATGGAAAACATGGAAACACCAGCAACAACCAATACCCACGCCGAGCAGAAAGCCGAGAGCAACTACGTAGGATACCAAACGTGCCATCCGGACTGCCCAGACATTTTTTGGGGATCGTTGACCAGTAGCTAAGTAACCTTCAAACGGTGCCGCCCGGCGAATGTATAGTTACTTTTTTAAGATCTTTGCCCGTACCCACAACCCCCGTATACCTGTAGCTGATCAAAGGTGCCCCCGTAGCCCAGTAGTTTTCTAAGGGTGCCGCCCGTCGATTGCGCAGGATCTTTTGTAAGCTGTAAAAAAAATGTGTTAAAGGCTGTAATGCTACCTATTTCAGACTGAGGTAAGCTCAGTCTGTCCAGGGTTCTCTACAAGAAATTTTGTAGTATTGCTGGAACTTTAGGGTAGGGCTTGGCCGTGAGACCGAAAGTGGAGCGGGCGTGGAGTCTTGTTACCGTGTAGGTGCTTTGGGCGATCGCACTTGGCGATGAAAGGAAAAACGCTGACACCTGAATTTTGGTGTATGCGGTAATATGGCTTGTTGTGTCACCTGATTTTTGTGTTCGCGCTCGGCGAAGAAATGATGACACTTCGTGAGTTTGGTTTTGATGTTATTTAACTGGCTTTTATTTGTATTTTTGTATTATTCTCTCGGGGTTTGGTGTCGTGTAGTGGTTTCGTGTATAGTGTTCTCGCGGAGCCGATACGATTTAGAATAGGCGATGGGCTGCCGTGTTTTAGGATCGGCGATGGACTGCCGTGTTGGCTTAAGATAGGCGATGGACTGCCGTTACTGTGTAGAATAGGCGATGGACTGCCGTTTTGGTTTATGATAGGCGATGGACTGCCCCGATGGATCGCGGGCCCGGCCTATTTAAGGCCGATTTCCAGTGCTGAGTCCGCAAGTCTGGGTTGCCTTAGTTGGTGTCGAGTTCTCCGGCGCGTGCCACAGGGGCCGGTCATTGCCTCGGTTGCACCGAGAAATGACCTGTGTGGAGTTGTGTAACTCGCGGGGGGAGACTGTGGCGCGTGTGTCGATTCTGCACGAATCGATCGGCGCGTGTGACTTGGAAATTTACAGAGTAAGGTGTACTGTGTTTGTGTTGTTTGTGTATCGATATATGTATGACAAAGTAACTTAGTGCTATTAATATGAATATATATATGAATGTAACGGGCCCTGGTCCCAGGGTTCGTTACACCGCCCCTTCTTCCGGGTGAAGTTACAAGTGGCCACTGTCGTTATCGTTGCGTTGCGGGCGTAGGGCCCGCTGAATCCGTCGTGTGAGCCAGCGGCAAGATGTTGCGTCCTCTTTGATTCTTGCTAGCGTGTCCAAGGGTTGTCGGGACAGGGCATCGGCAACCACGTTTTGTTTCCCTGGCCTATAGTGGACGTCGTACTGATACTGTTGGGTTCGAGCGCCCATCTCGCTATTCTTCCGTAGGGGCTTTCAAGAGTATTCAGCCATTTCAGCGCGAGATGGTCGGTTATAACAGCGAATCGGTATCCTTCTAGGTAGCAGCCCAAATGACGGCGAGGCATTCCTTGTCTGTAGCGGAGTAGTTTCCTTCGGCCTGGTTCAGGCGTCGGCTGACATAGGCGATGACGCGTTCCTTTCCTTCGATCTCCTGCGTGAGTACGGCGCCTATGCCGAGGTTGCTTGCATCGGTCTGTAGTGAAAACTTGACGTTGAAATCGGGGCAAAGCAAGTACGGGAGCGGTCGTGAGTAGTTCCTTTAGTTGGTCGAAGGCCGCTTGTTGATCTGCGGTCCGTGTCCATGCTTGTCCTTTCTTGAGTAGCTGAGACATTGGCTGGACTACTGTAGCAAAAGTTTGGCACGAATCTTTGGTACCAGGATGCCATTCCGATGCACTGACGTAGTTCCTTTAGGTTCGTGGGTGGCTTGAGTTCTTTGACGGCAGCAATCTTGTCGGGGTCTGTGTGGATACCTTCTTCGCTGATGACGTGACCAAGATATTTGATCCGGCTTTGGAAAAATGTGCACTTTTCAGCGTTTATCCGCAGGTTCGCTTTTCGAAGGCGAGAGGACTATGGCCAGGTTGGCCTTGAAGTCTCGTCCGACGACGACAATGTCGTCTAAATATGCGAATGCGTAGGGTTCCATGTCGGCTCCGATCACGGTATCAAGGGCCCGTTGGAATGTTGCTGGTGCAGAATGTAATCCGAAGGGCATCACTTTCCATTGATAGAGACCTCTGCCGGGGACCGTGAAGGCGGTGGCTTCTCGACTTCCGTTGGCCATGGGTATTTGCCAGTATCCGTTCTTCAGATCGAGGGTGGTTATGAAGCGTGCGTTTTTGTAGGCGCTCCAAGATGTAGTTGATTCTGGGCAGTGGGTATGCGTCAGGAATAGAGTGAGTGTTGAGTTGTCGGTAGTCAACGCACATGCGCCATTTGCCGTTCTTTTTACGTACGAGTACGATGGGGGGCGCTGTGTGGGCTTCGTGAGGGTTCGATGAGACCTTCTTGGATCAATTGGTCGACTTGCTCATCGATAATCCGCATCATGGCTGGGTTCTTTGGGTAGTACCTCTGTTTGATGGGTCGATTATCCCTCATGACGATGGTGTGCTCGGCGATGTTGGAGGTCCCGTGGAGATTATTGAACTTTGGATGTTCTGTGTCCAGAAATTCTTGGATCTGTGGCGCTATGTCCGGCGGCCAGGGATCGGAGATCAGTTCTGGGTCGGGGTCGGTGAGATCGGAGGTTTCGGGGTCCTGTGGCTGGCCTGGGTCTTCTGGGAGGATGGTTGTGTCGAACGCGCTGGGGTGTTCGATCCTACCTGGGTAGTCGCTTATGTGGGCGACGATCGGAGTAGCGTTGGCCGTGAGTGGCGTAGCTTCGTGGGTCTGGCGGTATATCTGGGGGGTAATGTCTCCAGATCTACGTATGGCCAGGCGGGTCTCAGTGACGACTCTGTTTTCGCAGCAACGACTTGTTTGGGCGACGAAGATTTCGGACGTGGTGCTAGGCATGGCGTGGTGCATGGCGCTAGTGGGCACGTCAGTACGCGGAAGGTAGTCCAGTGGGTTGGCGAAAATCGGTGTGGCGTCGGCCGTGGGTACGACAGGGGCTGCGGTCGGTGTTTCGGGGGTCATCGGGCTAGATTCCGGTTCCGAGTGGAGAGGTTCTGTGGATATTAGTTCGATGATTGGACCCGACCAGCAAGGGATTTGCGTGGCTGTTTCCCTCGTGGTTTGATTGTTGCACTGTTGCTGCCGTTGTCGTTGTCGTTGTTCGGGGCTGGTTGTCGTCTTTGAGGGTGTCCGTGGGTTCACCTTCTCCGTTGAGGGTAGGGTGCATGGGTGCGCGGTGGCTGAACTTGGACCTGGGCTTCCTGTGTCGAGCGGGTGCCAGTTCGTTGGGGTTTGTCTCGTGTGTGAGATCCTTGTGGTAGGTTCGGGATGCGTGTGCCCCGTAGTTTGTTTTGATCCTGGGCTTCCTGTGTCGAGCGCCTGGTTCAAGTGTGTTGATTCTTGTCTCGTGTGTGAGATCCTCGTGGTGTGTTTGGGATGTGTGTTCCCTGGGTTTGGCTTAGGACGCGGGTGCTCCGTAGTGGCCGTGGTATTCGCTTTTCCGTTTGCTTGGTTGCAGTTTACCGGTGCTTGCTTCGGATTCGTGTTTTTCGTTGTGGGCCGGTTCTTCGCTTTTCGCTGTGGTTGGTTTCGGTGTCGTATTATTCGTTGCATTATTGGGTGCCGTCTTCTTTGGGGTAGGTCGGCGACGTGTGTTCGCTGTGGTTGGTTTCGGTGTCGTATTCTTCGTTGCGATATTGGGGACCGTATTCTTTGTGGTAGGTCGGGGAAATGTGTTCGCTGTTGACCTAGATTTCTTGGTGCTGGGTTCGGTGACTTGTACGTGGTTGGATTGAACTGACGGTGGCGTTGGCGTGAGGTAGCGATCTTGTAGCTTTTGCAGCGTGGTGCCGCATTGGATCGTCGTTTCGATGGCACATAGGAAGTCCATGCCGACTATAACTTGCTCCAGCATGTTTGGTAGGACCAGGAGTGGGATTTGAACCTCTCGTTGATCCAGCTTGATGTGCGCCAGTAGAACTTGTGTGATCTCTCTGACTGAGCCGTCAGCCATGCATCTTGCAGGTTGGGTTGTTGTTTAGTTGTCGGGCCAGGTTGTCGCTGACGAAACTTCGGGATGCCCCGGTGTCGATGGTGGCCTCCGTTATTTGTCCTCCTATTGTCACTATCGCCACTATTCGGCCGTCGTTCACGTGTAGTGGGTTGCTTAGTTGCGGGTCTGTGGAGGCGTCGTTCTCGGCTGATCCCGTGTCAGTCGAGGACGCGTGTCGTTTCCCGACGTGGCTTGGCGGCAGCAGTCGACAGTTCGAGTGCCGCGCTTTCCACATTCCCAGCAGAATAAGATCGAAGCGTTGGTGCAGTCGTAGGCGGCGTGTCCAGCTTGACCACATCGGCGACAGGCTGCGCGTGGGTTGGCAATGGGAGTGGTGATCATTCGATGGGCGACGTCGTGGTTCGTTGCATTATTTTGATTCGATGACTGTCTGCGCGGTGTGTCTGCTGAATCCCAATGGGGTCTCCGGAAGGGTGTACGGTAGGACTCACCTTCTCTGCGGTCTGGATGCCTTGCCGGCCTGGTGTCTCTTGGTGGGCTTCGCATGGGTGCGGGAGTCGTTGCGTGTTTCCTCTCGTGAATAAGCTCGTACTCTGCCGCTAATCGGGTTAGCTGTGACAAACTTTCCAGTTCGTCTCGTCGCACGTATAGTTGGAATCCTGGCAAAGCGTTGTCGTAGATCCTATAGAGTTCCTTAACTAGGTCGTACTCGGCATGGTGCATGAGTAGCCGTATCTCGATGAGATAGTCTTTGAATGGTTCTCCCACCGCTTGCTTGCGGCCTCGGATCTGGTCCTCCAATTGTTCGAAATACCTTGGCGGCAGAAAATACGTCAGAAATTCCTGGCGGAAATATGCCCAGGAACTACCCTGTAGTTGGCTGGTACGGTGCCAGCGACTGGCTCGGTCGGTGAGTAGTTCGGCCATGCTCGAGGCAGCTGGTTGGTGTCCACTCCATAGGCGCGGGCGCGTTCCTCGAGTAGTTCCAGAAACGATAGTGGGTCATCCTCTCCGTTGAACTGGATGCCCCATCCGCGGATGCGTTCTGCTGTGCGTGCGACGTGGTTATAGTCGGGCCCGATTATGGGTGCGTCAATCGACGGTATAATTCTCTGTGTGGGCGCACGGGAGGTTTCCATAGTGGGCGGCCTTGGAAGATCGGCGGCTGTGACCACTGTTGGTCGGGGCGTGGGCTCTGGGGCTGCGGAGTGATCCGGCGACTAGTATGGCAAAGTTCTTGCGCAACTCTTCAACAGTTCCTTCGGTGTCAAATTCGAATTCCTTGGCGAAGGCCTCCAGCTCGTCTCGGCGGCGCTTGTAGATCCAGCCGATGCTGACGCCTGGATTGGCGATTGGCTCGCTGGTGTGGAAATCAATGCTCGCGTCGTCTTCGTAGGCTTCCATGGTGATTGGACTGAGTTTTTCCTCGGTGTTGTTTTGGGCACTTTTCACTGTTTTAGCACTTTTGTCACTGCGTTTACTTTCCCGGTGGCACTCGCGACTGGATTCGGGTGGGTGCGCGAATTTGGTTTTGTACCGGACTTGTGTTCTGTGGTTAGCTCTCTACTATTCTTTTCTCGGTGGCCGTGGGTCTTTAATCCACGTAGCCCCGTGTTAAGGTTTTCTCTTTAAGTTTCCTTAAAGTTGCCAGAAAGTTGGCTTTGAAATCTCCTTAAAGTTTCCGTAAGTCCCTGCTCGGGCGCCACTTGTAATGATACCTATTTCAGACTGAGGTAAGCTCAGTCTGTCCAGGGTTCTCTACAAGAAATTTTGTAGTATTGCTGGAACTTTAGGGTAGGGCTTGGCCGTGAGACCGAAAGTGGAGCGGGCGTGGAGTCTTGTTACCGTGTAGGTGCTTTGGGCGATCGCACTTGGCGATGAAAGGAAAACGCTGACACCTGAATTATGGTGTATGCGGTAATATGGCTTGTTGTGTCACCTGATTTTTTGTGTTCGCGCTCGGCGAAGAAATGATGACACTTCGTGAGTTTGGTTTTTGATGTTATTTAACTGGCTTTTATTTGTATTTTTGTATTGTTCTCTCGGGGTTTGGTGTCGTGTAGTGGTTTCGTGTATAGTGTTCTCGACTGCCGATACGATTTAGAATAGGCGATGGGCTGCCGTGTTTTAGGATCGGCGATGGACTGCCGTGTTGGCTTAAGATAGGCGATGGACTGCCGTTACTGTGTAGAATAGGCGATGGACTGCCGTTTTGGTTTATGATAGGCGATGGACTGCCGTTACTGTGTAGAATAGGCGATGGACTGCCGTTTTGGTTTTATGATAGGCGATGGACTGCCCCGATGGATCGCGGGCCCGGCCTATTTAAGGCCGATTTCAGTGCTGAGTCCGCAAGTCTGGGTTGCCTTAGTTGGTGTCGAGTTCTCCGGCGCGTGCCACCGGCCCGGTCATTGCCTCGGTTGCACCGAGAAATGACCTGTGTGGAGTTGTGTAACTCGCGGGGAGGGGGGAGACTGTGGCGCGTGTGTCGATTCTGCACGAATCGATCGGCGCGTGTGACTTGGAAATTTACAGAGTAAGGTGTACTGTGTTTGTGTTGTTTGTGTATCGATATATGTATGACAAAGTAACTTAGTGCTATTAATATGAATATATATATGAATGTAACGGGCCCTGGTCCCAGGGTTCGTTACACCGCCCCTTCTTCCGGGTGAAGTTACAAGTGGCCACTGTCGTTATCGTTGCGTTGCGGGCGTAGGGCCCGCTGAATCCGTCGTGTGAGCCAGCGGCAAGATGTTGCGTCCTCTTTGATTCTTGCTAGCGTGTCCAAGGGTTGTCGGGACAGGGCATCGGCAACCACGTTTTGTTTCCCTGGCCTATAGTGGACGTCGTACTGATACTGTTGGAGTTCGAGCGCCCATCTCGCTATTCTTCCGTAGGGGCTTTCAAGAGTATTCAGCCATTTCAGCGCGAGATGGTCGGTTATAACAGCGAATCGGTATCCTTCTAGGTAGCAGCCCAAATGACGGCGAGGCATTCCTTGTCTGTAGCGGAGTAGTTTCCTTCGGCCTGGTTCAGGCGTCGGCTGACATAGGCGATGACGCGTTCCTTTCCTTCGATCTCCTGCGTGAGTACGGCGCCTATGCCGAGGTTGCTTGCATCGGTCTGTAGTGAAAACTTGACGTTGAAATCGGGGCAAGCAAGTACGGGAGCGGTCGTGAGTAGTTCCTTTAGTTGGTCGAAGGCCGCTTGTTGATCTGCTGTCCATGTCCATGTTTGTCCTTTCTTGAGTAGCTGAGACATTGGTTGGACGACTGTAGCAAAGTTTGGAACGAATCTTCGGTACCATGATGCCATTCCGATGCACTGACGTAGTTCCTTTAGGTTCGTGGGTGGCTTGAGTTCTTTGACGGCAGCAATCTTGTCGGGGTCTGTGTGGATACCTTCTTCGCTGATGACGTGACCAAGATATTTGATCCGGCTTTGGAAAAATGTGCACTTTTCAGCGTTTATCCGCAGGTTCGCTTTTCGAAGGCGAGAGGACTATGGCCAGGTTGGCCTTGAAGTCTCGTCCGACGACGACAATGTCGTCTAAATATGCGAATGCGTAGGGTTCCATGTCGGCTCCGATCACGGTATCAAGGGCCCGTTGGAATGTTGCTGGTGCAGAATGTAATCCGAAGGGCATCACTTTCCATTGATAGAGACCTCTGCCGGGGACCGTGAAGGCGGTGGCTTCTCGACTTCCGTTGGCCATGGGTATTTGCCAGTATCCGTTCTTCAGATCGAGGGTGGTTATGAAGCGTGCGTTTTGTAGGCGCTCAAGATGTAGTTGATTCTGGGCAGTGGGTATGCGTCAGGAATAGAGTGAGTGTTGAGTTGTCGGTAGTCAACGCACATGCGCCATTGCCGTTCTTTTTACGTACGAGTACGATGGGGGCGCTGTGTGGGCTTCGTGAGGGTTCGATGAGACCTTCTTGGATCAATTGGTCGACTTGCTCATCGATAATCCGCATCATGGCTGGGTTCTTTGGGTAGTACCTCTGTTTGATGGGTCGATTATCCCTCATGACGATGGTGTGCTCGGCGATGTTGGAGGTCCCGTGGAGATTATTGAACTTTGGATGTTCTGTGTCCAGAAATTCTTGGATCTGTGGCGCTATGTCCGGCGGCCAGGGATCGGAGATCAGTTCTGGGTCGGGGTCGGTGAGATCGGAGGTTTCGGGGTCCTGTGGCTGGCCTGGGTCTTCTGGGAGGATGGTTGTGTCGAACGCGCTGGGGTGTTCGATCCTACCTGGGTAGTCGCTTATGTGGGCGACGATCGGAGTAGCGTTGGCCGTGAGTGGCGTAGCTTCGTGGGTCTGGCGGTATATCTGGGGGGGGTAATGTCTCCAGATCTACGTATGGCCAGGCGGGTCTCAGTGACGACTCTGTTTTCGCAGCAACGACTTGTTTGGGCGACGAAGATTTCGGACGTGGTGCTAGGCATGGCGTGGTGCATGGCGCTAGTGGGCACGTCAGTACGCGGAAGGTAGTCCAGTGGGTTGGCGAAAATCGGTGTGGCGTCGGCCGTGGGTACGACAGGGCTGCGGTCGGTGTTTCGGGGGTCATCGGGCTAGATTCCGGTTCCGAGTGGAGAGGTTCTGTGGATATTAGTTCGATGATTGGACCCGACCAGCAAGGGATTTGCGTGGCTGTTTCCCTCGTGGTTTGATTGTTGCACTGTTGCTGCCGTTGTCGTTGTCGTTGTTCGGGGCTGGTTGTCGTCTTTGAGGGGTGTCCGTGGGTTCACCTTCTCCGTTGAGGGTAGGGTGCATGGGTGCGCGGTGGCTGAACTTGGACCTGGGCTTCCTGTGTCGAGCGGGTGCCAGTTCGTTGGGGTTTTGTCTCGTGTGTGAGATCCTTGTGGTAGGTTCGGGATGCGTGTGCCCCGTAGTTTGTTTTGATCCTGGGCTTCCTGTGTCGAGCGCCTGGTTCAAGTGTGTTGATTCTTGTCTCGTGTGTGAGATCCTCGTGGTGTGTTTGGGATGTGTGTTCCCTGGGTTTGGCTTAGGACGCGGGTGCTCCGTAGTGGCCGTGGTATTCGCTTTCCCGTTTGCTTGGTTGCAGTTTACCGGTGCTTGCTTCGGATTCGTGTTTTTCGTTGTGGGCCGGTTCTTCGCTTTCGCTGTGGTTGGTTTCGGTGTCGTATTATTCGTTGCATTATTGGGTGCCGTCTTCTTTGGGGTAGGTCGGCGACGTGTGTTCGCTGTGGTTGGTTTCGGTGTCGTATTCTTCGTTGCGATGTGGGGACCGTATTCTTTGTGGTAGGTCGGGGAAATGTGTTCGCTGTTGACCTAGATTTCTTGGTGCTGGGTTCGGTGACTTGTACGTGGTTGGATTGAACTGACGGTGGCGTTGGCGTGAGGTAGCGATCTTGTAGCTTTTGCAGCGTGGTGCCGCATTGGATCGTCGTTTCGATGGCACATAGGAAGTCCATGCCGACTATAACTTGCTCCAGCATGTTTGGTAGGACCAGGAGTGGGATTTGAACCTCTCGTTGATCCAGCTTGATGTGCGCCAGTAGAACTTGTGTGATCTCTCTGACTGAGCCGTCAGCCATGCATCTTGCAGGTTGGAGTTGTTGTTTAGTTGTCGGGCCAGGTTGTCGCTGACGAAACTTCGGGATGCCCCGGTGTCGATGGTGGCCTCCGTTATTTGTCCTCCTATTGTCACTATCGCCACTATTCGGCCGTCGTTCACGTGTAGTGGGTTGCTTAGTTGCGGGTCTGTGGGAGGCGTCGTTCTCGGCTGATCCCGTGTCAGTCGAGGACGCGTGTCGTTTCCCGACGTGGCTTGGCGGCAGCAGTCGACAGTTCGAGTGCCGCGCTTTCCACATTCCCAGCAGAATAAGATCGAAGCGTTGGTGCAGTCGTAGGCGGCGTGTCCAGCTTGACCACATCGGCGACAGGCTGCGCGTGGGTTGGCAATGGGAGTGGTGATCATTCGATGGGCGACGTCGTGGTTCGTTGCATTATTTTGATTCGATGACTGTCTGCGCGGTGTGTCTGCTGAATCCCAATGGGGTCTCCGGAAGGGTGTACGGTAGGACTCACCTTCTCTGCGGTCTGGATGCCTTGCCGGCCTGGTGTCTCTTGGTGGGCTTCGCATGGGTGCGGGAGTCGTTGCGTGTTTCCTCTCGTGAATAAGCTCGTACTCTGCCGCTAATCGGGTTAGCTGTGACAAACTTTCCAGTTCGTCTCGTCGCACGTATAGTTGGAATCCTGGCAAAGCGTTGTCGTAGATCCTATAGAGTTCCTTAACTAGGTCGTACTCGGCATGGTGCATGAGTAGCCGTATCTCGATGAGATAGTCTTTGAATGGTTCTCCCACCGCTTGCTTGCGGCCTCGGATCTGGTCCTCCAATTGTTCGAAATACCTTGGCGGCAGAAAATACGTCAGAAATTCCTGGCGGAAATATGCCCAGGAACTACCCTGTAGTTGGCTGGTACGGTGCCAGCGACTGGCTCGGTCGGTGAGTAGTTCGGCCATGCTCCGAGGCAGCTGGTTGGTGTCCACTCCATAGGCGCGGGCGCGTTCCTCGAGTAGTTCCAGAAACGATAGTGGGTCATCCTCTCCGTTGAACTGGATGCCCCATCCGCGGATGCGTTCTGCTGTGCGTGCGACGTGGTTATAGTCGGGCCCGATTATGGGTGCGTCAATCGACGGTATAATTCTCTGTGTGGGCGCACGGGAGGTTTCCATAGTGGGCGGCCTTGGAAGATCGGCGGCTGTGACCACTGTTGGTCGGGGCGTGGGCTCTGGGGCTGCGGGTGATCCGGCGACTAGTATGGCAAAGTTCTTGCGCAACTCTTCAACAGTTCCTTCGGTGTCAAATTCGAATTCCTTGGCGAAGGCCTCCAGCTCGTCTCGGCGGCGCTTGTAGATCCAGCCGATGCTGACGCCTGGATTGGCGATTGGCTCGCTGGTGTGGAAATCAATGCTCGCGTCGTCTTCGTAGGCTTCCATGGTGATTGGACTGAGTTTTTCCTCGGTGTTGTTTTGGGCACTTTTCACTGTTTTAGCACTTTGTCACTGCGTTTACTTTCCCGGTGGCACTCGCGACTGGATTCGGGTGGGTGCGCGAATTTGGTTTTGTACCGGACTTGTGTTCTGTGGTTAGCTCTACTATTCTTTCTCGGTGGCCGTGGGTCTTTAATCCACGTAGCCCCGTGTTAAGGTTTTCGCTTTAAGTTTCCTTAAAAGTTGCCAGAAAGTTGGCTTTGAAATCTCCTTAAAGTTTCCGTAAGTCCCTGCTCGGGCGCCACTTGTAATGATACCTATTTCAGACTGAGGTAAGCTCAGTCTGTCAGGGTTCTCTACAAGAAATTTTGTAGTATTGCTGGAACTTTAGGGTAGGGCTTGGCCGTGAGACCGAAAGTGGAGCGGGCGTGGAGTCTTGTTACCGTGTAGGTGCTTTGGGCGATCGCACTTGGCGATGAAAGGAAAACGCTGACACCTGAATTATGGTGTATGCGGTAATATGGCTTGTTGTGTCACCTGATTTTTTTGTGTTCGCGCTCGGCGAAGAAATGATGACACTTCGTGAGTTTGGTTTTTGATGTTATTTAACTGGCTTTTATTTGTATTTTTGTATTGTTCTCTCGGGGTTTGGTGTTGTAACGAACCCTGGGACCAGGGCTCGCTACATTTAATAATATACATACATCTACCATATTACCATATTACCATACCATATTTCGTAATACTTTGTAAGACCCAATACAGAACACAAAACACCATACCACGTACCATACTTTGTAATAGGTAAGACCCAATTCAATATAAGAACACAAAACACAATACCACGTACCATATTTTGTAATCACAACCCAAAACCACGAACACCATACACCCGGCACTGTACGCCGATCGATCTTTGCGGAAGCAACACAAACACCCCAATTTCCGCAGAGTTACACAACTCCACGATTCCCACCAAATTACCCGACTCCACAACCGAGTCAATGACCAAAACTACACAACTCATTTCTCGGTACCACCGATGCAAGTGGGATCAGTGGGATGCGCAGGAGAACTCGATACCACTTCCGTGACCACAAACTGCGGACTCAGCCATCGAGATCGGCCTTAAATAGCCCGAGCCCTCGATCAATCCGGGCAGTCCATCGCCTATCGTAAACAGTAACGGCAGTCTATCAGCCAACGTTATTGGCAGTCTATCGCCTTCTCTACACAGTAACGGCAGTCCATCAGCCGAGAACCAAAACGGCAGTCCATCCGCCGTGGCTACTAGAACAAGTCCAGAACAAGAACCACACAACACAAAGACAATTAAATAAATACAATAAAAGCATTAAAGAAAACCCATCAAAACGAACTCAACGAAGTGTCATAATTTCTTCGCCGAGCGCGAACACAACTCAGGTGACCCAGAACCATATTGCCGCACACACCAAAACTCAGGTGTCAGCGTTTTTTTTTCCCTTTCATCGCCCTGAGCGATTACCAAACTACCTAAACGGTAGTCAGGCTCCATTTTCGGTCTCACGGCCAAGCCCTACCCTAAAGTTCCCGCGAACTACAAATTCCTTGTAGGGAAGAATCCTGGACAGACTGAGCCTACCTCAGCCTGAGATAGGTTCCCCACAGTGTCGTGTAGTGGTTTCGTGTATAGTGTTCTCGCGGAGCCGATACGATTTAGAATAGACGATGGGCTGCCGTGTTTTAGGATCGGCGATGGACTGCCGTGTTGGTTTTTATGATAGGCGATGGACTGCCGTTACTGTGTAGAATAGGCGATGGACTGCCGTTACTGTGTAGAATAGTCGATGGACAGCCGTTACTGTGTAGAATAGGCGATGGACTGCCGTGTTTTAGGATAGGCGATGGACTGCCAATACCGTTGGCTGATAGACTGCCGTTTTGGCTTATGATAGGCGATGGACTGCCGTTACTGTGTAGAATAGGCGATGGACTGCCGTTTTGGTTTATGATAGGCGATGGACTGCCGTTACTGTGTAGAATAGGCGATGGACTGCCGTTTTGGTTTATGATAGGCGATGGACTGCCCCGATGGATCGCGGGCCCGGCCTATTTAAGGCCGATTTCCAGTGCTGAGTCCGCAAGTCTGGGTTGCTTTAGTTGGTGTCGAGTTCTCCGGCGCGTGCCACCGGCCGGTCATTGCCTCGGTTGCACCGAGAAATGAGCTGAGTCTAGATTTGGCACTTTGGTCATTGACTCGGTTGCACCAAGAAATGACCTGTGTGGAGTTGTGTAACTCGTGGGGGAGACTGTGGCGCGTGTGTCGATTCTGCATGAATCGATCGGCGCGTGTGACTTGGAAATTTACAGAGTAAGGTGTACTGTGTTTGTGTTGTTTGTGTATCGATATATGTATGACAAAGTAACTTAGTGCTATTAATATGAATATATATATGAATGTAACGGGCCCTGGTCCCAGGGTTCGTTACAAGGCAAAGACAATTCTACCGGTTGCATTTGACTGTCTCGCAACAAGGACGATGCACTACAATGTAAGCAGTAGGGCTGGTACATAGGAGTGTGCGTGTACGCACTGGGAGCGAAATTTAAATGACAATGTATAATTTAAGAGAGTTGTAGGAGAAGATATATGGAGGATTATGTGAAAGCATACTACCCCCCATTGAAAGACCAGGGCTTTTATCAGGATCCTTAACGTGTAGGACGCACAGCTTGTTGACAGCTCGACGAGTGTTTCCAGATGGTGTAGTCACTTATCACTCCAACGCTTCCAAAAGATCTGCTGGGCACAGGCGACACGTTGCCAACGATCTAGTCTGTTGAAGCTTGGAGCCGTAACGTCCGGCTCAGGAAACTCCATCAGCGGACGACCAAATATAAAATTTCCTGGTCTTGGGACGACAATTTCCTAAGGGTTTTCTGAAAAGCGATAAGAGAACGAGAATTTTGTATAGCCTGGATTTGGCAGACCAATGTCCGCATCCCATGGAGCGATAGAAGTGCCTGCTGCCTCCCATAATTTCTCAAAGTGTCGAGCGAGGTGGTATAAATCGCCAATCGAAACGATTGTTGATGCAATGCTTGTGAACTTCATCACGATGCTTCTCGCTCATAAGCAGCCGCGAAGGTCCTCTAACTCGTTCCTTGCGCATTTGAAAGCACTCAAGAATGCAGCAGTTGTGAGGTCTTTCACCAATTTCAACCAGACGGCCTTTGTTGCAAAATAGATGAATACGCTAATGTAGTATTTTGTAGGCATTCGACTACGCCAATTTGGCTTGTAATAGAAGGGACCGCAGTAGTCAACTCCAGTGATGCTGAAAGCAGGATAATCTTGCACTCGATAATACGGTAAGTCAACCATGACGTGTTACACCAGACGAGGTCTGCATCTGCAGCAAATTATGCATTTCCGCAACGGTCGAGCAACGGTTTTCATGCCGCCGTTGGTCCAGAACTGCAAACGAATTTATCCCAGTAGAGACTGCGGACCAGCGAGGTGATGCTTCCGATGAAAGTGTGTAATGATGGCGAACGTCAATGGCTGGTCCCCGGGCAAAACGATTGGGTAGCATGCATCGAAGACTAAAGTTGAGTGCCGCAAGCGACCACCAACACGAATCAAACCAATGCTGCTGGAAGCCTCCACACAGTTACCTTTCGCAGAGAAATATACTCAGGATACCAGTGGGCCCGCTGAACGATGCGACATAGCATATGTGATCCTTTGGTCTTCAGACGAGAGATAAGACGATTATTTTTACTTATGAACTTCTGAACGTAGTTCAGACACACGTTTCATGACTCCAAATGAGTTGATGTACTTGAACGATAGCGAGATATCGACACGCTCGGACGACAGCAATACTCGATGCCTAATTTCCGGATGATTAACTTCGAGCGAGCAATGTTTTGGACAGAAACTTCATTCGCCTTGCTAGAAGGATGGTCCACTCATCCACAACCTAGACTGCAAGAGCTTCTGAGGTGCTGCTCCCTTTGAAAGAATATCAGCCGGGTTCATCCCAGTTGGCACATAAAGTTGGACCTAGTAAGTTGCTGTATTGCAGAGATCTTGTTAGCTACAAAAACGTTGAATTTGGATGCTTCCTCTCGCAACCAAGACAGACCGACAGCTGAATCCGACCAATACTGAATAATTGATCGGGCAGTCAAAGGCATCCATTTTCCTGATTTCGCGAAGTAGATTGGCTATTAGCAAATGTACCTCAGCGGTGGTATCCTCAAACAAACGAGCATAGATACAAGCCCCATTGGCCTGCAGGCCGGCATAACAAAAGCATGCAATTCAAACCCTACCTTAAGTTGCGGTATGTAGCGAGGAAATGTTGCGTGACCAACGGTGGTGAAGTCCTTGCAAAACTCAGTCCAAGTCGATTCCATAGGCTGTGGAAGACTTTCGTCCCAAAGCAGCATGTCTCTCCACATGTGCTGCATGAGGACTTTCGCATTGTCAATGTAGGCCCAATCAATCCCATAGGATCATAGCACCTTGCATTGATTGACAGCACCGAACGTTTATTGCGCTTGCCAACACCGATTTGAGGGGAAAAAAAAATGAGTCTAAGCGCATTGGTCAGAACATTTTTTTTTCGTCCGCTGGGACTTCACGAAGTACATCAGGAGAGTTGGAACATGGTGTGCGCAATTGAAATACGCACGCAGCCATACATTTTACCGATATCACCTGTAAGAGCAATGGAAAATGTACGAAAACGAATGAGAGTTGGAAACAGCTTGTCTAAAATGGTGGGACCTGACTTGAGCAGATTATTTAACGAGAGACCAGATGTGGTAACTGCAAAGCCATCGAAGACGACTCTCAGCTTTGTCGTGGAGCTGTCCTCTTAAATGACGCAATAAAGCGGTAAGAAATATCTGCACTTGTGCCTTTCTTCATTTGGCACCGGAGACATGTTTTCGATGGACAGGTACTCATAAATGAGTATTATTTTGCATACAGAGCTGGATTAAGCACGAACTTCCGCTCCAAATTTTCCAACCGTCGCTTTGCTTGCAAATAAGAATCGCCCAAGGACTCTAAACTTCGCTTAATGGGCAAGCGAATATTCCCCTGAGGGTAAACAAGTGTTATGGTTGACGAAGTGCTCCTCGCAGTGCAGCTCCTCCTTTGTTGCCCTAGCTATCAGCTCAAAGATGTGCTCCAGTTCCCGAAATTGACGAACCAACTCTTAGAGCCGAGTGCTGTTATTGGTGTCATCCGAAAATGGGGTTGCGATAAACGACGAGAGATTGGGAGCCGAGTGCCCGCCAGAGTGCCCGTCATCCGAAGATTGGGCTGTGGCAAACGAAGAGATATTGGGGGCCGAGTGCCCACCACGAAAAGAGAATCCATCCGAGACGAGTCTTCTGCAGCAACGGTAGTCCAGGTGCCAGCTGAATTTGTCCCACGCACAGCAATTCAAAGAAAAATCCGGCTTCGATGAGCAGGTCAATCCGCTGCGGTTTATAACGGAGGAAGGGTCAGCAAGCTGGATATTCGAAGGTACAGGCCAATTAGCAGTGTTAATTGAGATGCTAGGTTGATCCGTGACTTTCTGGCAACGACGACAGTGATGCAAGTGGTGAACTCTAAAATCCACGATGCGGCAGTGATGCAAGTGGTGAACTCTAAAATCCACGATTTCAGAACGAAATCCACCGAGATACATTCAGTTGGGAAGCTCCTATGATAGAAACTGCGGCAAGCGATTTGGTCTTTCGAAGATTTAGCTGATTACCTAAACGAGTAGTTACGAAATGTTATTGATATCCCGAGTCCAAAAGTGCGCGACATGGCACGAACGTTCCAAAGCTGTTTCTGACAAGAACGACGACGGTTGCCCATTTCATAGCATAAGGAGGACTGTGGGATATAAGGGCTTACGGAATGGAGGGCGACAATGCTACCATGGCAGTACGATTTGGTTGTGCTTGTGAGGCTTCAATTGGAAAACAGATTGGACTGCCGCTGCTGGACGAATGAAATTCAATAGAGTGTGGTACTTCGATCTGCAAGTACGGCAGGGACCAGATTTACAATCTCTCAGCTGATGGCCCTTTGGTAGGCTCTCAAGGCATAACAAGAGCATCGTGGCATTAATTCGACGATCATTCGGCGATAAAATTGTAAACCGTTGACAATTGGCAATCATGTGGTTAGTGCCTTCGCACAATTCACAGATAACTGGAGCGCACGATGCTACAAACGACTTTCTATAATGCGTACTCATGGTTTTTCCTGACTTGCAAACCTGACTATCTTGTCCTTGCATGGATTGATCCGCATTTTTAAGCGTTCGACATCTTCTTTCCAAAAATCCAGATAATTTCTCCCAAGATGCCAGCCTTTGATTCGACGAAGTCTCCTCCCATCTATTCCAAGTGGATTTATCCAGCTTCTGAAGAATAGTCTGCACGAGAATATAACGTAAATTTTGGAGCTTCTCGATAGGGGTCAGCTCGGAATCCTTGCCAATAACCGTGGTGAACGCTGAGAAGAAGTTAGCCCATTCCGAAAGGATTTCACTGAATTTGGGCAGCTCTAGATGAGGTAATCGAGATCGAATTGACATTACGACGACTAACTAACGACTAAACAATGTTTACTGCTCGAACGACTGCCAAGCTCGCGCTGAAGAAAGGTCACTTGACATCGACTCAAAATCGACTTCCTCCAAAAGGTGCGTGCTACAACAAATTAGCCTTCAGCTCCGTTGGTGACTCCGTTAACAGTAAAAAATAACGGGCCACGTTTAGAACTCTATGCAGCCGGTCTCGACAGTGCATTGTGCAGGCTGAAGCAGACGGTGAAAAGAAAAACGAATACGAATAGAGGGCCGCTAGAACTGCTACGGTTGTTCACAACGACTGTTGGTTCGCTACCTTTTACACATATGTCACTTTAAACCTTCAAAGATGGTTCAACTGAATTGCTTAAATATTTTTAACTCACTATAAGTCAACGGCGATCACGTCGGGCAACTCGTACTCCACATTTACAAAAATAGTCTCCGCTGGTAAATTTAATAAGATTTTGATTGTTCGATCTACGATTCGGTGAGTAAGCTGTACAAATGTGTTAAAGGCAAAGACAATTCTACCGGTTGCGTTTGACTGTCTCGCAACAAGGGCGATGAACGTCAATATAAGCAGTAGGGCGGGTACATAGGTGTGTACATGTACGCACTAAAGAGCAATTTAGATGAGCCTGACAATTCATAATTTAAGAGAGCTTTAGGAGAAGATGGAACATGGAATAGAAATAAAAAATGTCTTAAGAGGTATTAAAGGCTGCTGCTCGAACAATATATATTACTGTATTTTCGACCCTGGCTTTACTGAGAGTTATACCCCAGCCTAGATGGATTCCTTATTATTCAAACGCTTAATAGTCGTCCTATTAGTAAAATTAATGACTGTGTTCGTGTTTGTAATTGTGAACTAAAAAATTTAAAAAATCTAAAAACTGATTTATTTTATTTTAAAATTCCAAATTAATTACATGTGTACTGACTAAGTACGGATATACAAGATGTGTCTCTTTAACGGCGACTCAACACGTACGTTCTCTTCATTTGTTGGACAGACAATATTATAAATATGGTTTTGACGAACACACAAGCTGAGTACGCCCAGCGCACCACAATGATGACACTGTTTGAGAACGAAATACATTAAAGTTTCGCTCTGTGTACAGAGAATACATTATTGGTGAGGATCGTAAGGTCTATTCTTAAAGTCTCACAGTCACGCAATCCCGCAAAAATTAAAGTTTACCAGAAGAGATCCATTAGAAGCTCTTTAATTTTTTCTGCGGCCTCGGAGCAGCCAATGCTAAGCCATTTTCAAAAAAACAAAGCAGTAATCTAGAATATGGCCAATTAAAGGCCATAATGTTGACCTGTTCAATAACCTATATTCTAGACTACTACTAGACTCCCGCAATATATAATTATATTAGTTTCCCCTTGTTGATATTTCACGATTCAGGGAAAAACTTTGCTTGAGTTTTAAAGTTCTAAGCACTGTAATGAAACAAAGCATATCTCAGGGGAACCTCATCTAGAGCTGCCCAAATTCAGAGGAAGTGGGCCAGTTTCTCAATGTTCACCACGGCTATTGACAAGGAGTACGAGCTAACCCCCATCGAGAAGCTACAACATCTATGTTCCTGATTAAATGGCGCGGCCGTGAATACTTTCAGCTCCTTGCAGATACATGAAGCTAATTATATCAATATACAATAAACGTTTTTTGTTGCAGGCACACATCAGAGGAATATTTGGGTTGGAAAAGGCTGACGCTTCCGTGGGCAGGTTGAGGGAATTGACTAATAAAGTTACATCGCATATTCGTGCATAGGAACGCACCAATTCAGGTCAACCCAAAAGTTCGGTGGAATAACTGGTAGATGAATGGTGTTCAGTGTGATGGCCAAAAGCCGCTGTCATTGCATTTGTTTCATTTTTTTTATATTCCAAACGTAAGACTTATGCCTATATATATGTTAGAAACAATTTCAGAGTTATTTGTTATTGGTACTATTGACAGCATGTTGTAAGGCGACTAAAATCTTTTAATGTTTTTGGGCCTTCTTTGCATATAATCCGAATCAATATAAATAAATTTGTATATGCTGTTACTAGCGAAACCTCTTTTTTGTGAAATTCCAGCTAATTACATTGGGCTAATCTGTGAATTATGATGACGGAAAATGTATCTTCTGGCCACACACTAATTTATCTAACAAAGGGGTTTGTATAGTATATATCTAAACAAGCTTAATGCCAAAATAACTACTAAAATATTAGTATCTTATATTCATAGATGTATTTTTACTTAATTAATTTACTTTTAAGGAACATATGTATTATTTTTTGTTCCCTGTTTTTTTTTTTTTATATATTAAAAGGATTTAAGCTGTATATTTAATTTATTAACTTCATGCGGAAAACAAATGTTTATAATCTCATTCCATTGCACTTTTTGTACCCTTTCAAAAAAAATTGCAATGAATTACATGATTTATATATGTCATAAATTTGATTGTAAGGTTTATACATAAATATGTAATATAAAATTATTTATATTTTTGATTTTGAGCCCTTAATGGTAGCACTTTTACATTGCTTTGCACGCGGAAATGCTTTAATATGTTGATCATGTGAAAGTACTTCTCTGACGAATCTTTATACCAAATTAAAACTTGTGATTTGCTATTGCGTGGGGCTTACATATTATTCGTACACCATTATCACTCTAGTTCGGCGTACAGTTAAGTTAAACAGAGCAAATCAATTATTTATCAAAGATTAATATTTCAACTATCTGTTCAAAAACAAACATTTTAATTATCTATTATGGTATCCTTATGAAAATTAATTAATGCAAATAAGTCCCTTTCTTACACAAATAAATTAATCGTACAGTCGATATGTCTTAACGAACTCGGCACACCCCTTCACCCAAGTTATTCGTACTGGTTTTGACGCACTAAACACGTAGTGCAATTTTCAAGGATTACTTCCGACGAAATTTTTTGGCTTCCGTATCTTTCTGTCAAGTACCGATATTTCACAAAATTTGTTTCATCATAATATATAACAACTAAATTAAGCTTTTAATTTTTTTTTTTTTTCATTTTTTTTAAATATATTTATCCTAGTAATACTATTTTATTGAACAGCAGATTTAATGGGAATTCGTCTAGTCACGTAAAACAAGAAAGTGGAAAGCAAATGTAACGAAATTTCTTTGGTTTTCTAATGCCTTAATTCCAGTCTATTCAAAAAGGTGTCATTTGCTTCATTTTGGATGACTAGGAAGTGTTAAAAAGTGGTTTTGAAAATGTTGTGAGTGGCCCTAATATTATTTGGCTGTATGTACAGCTGTGGTCATGGAAATAGATGCAAATGCTATGGGATTTCATCAGGGTTAAACCGCATTAAAACTTTCTCAAAAACAGTCCTGAAAGTTGTGAGTTGCGGCACACTCGAATGAAATCTCATTGCATTTGCAGTTAAGTTTTTAATTCATTTTTCGATTTTCGTAAAAAATATTTACATATATGTATAAATAGCAGATTTGATTGGTATTTGTGTTAGGCCTTGTAAAAAAAAAAAATGGAATTCAAATGCAATGAGATTTCTTCAGGGTAAAAAAAGGTATCACTTGTTCAATTCGTAATACTGGAAGTCTCTCAAAAAGCAGACTTGCGGCACTACTACTTCCATATTAGTACAATTTTTCATATAAATTTTTCAATTTTTTCATATATAAGAAAACTGAGAAAAAATATCAAGGCAATCCGACCACGCCCGCCTATATCGCCCATGTCAAGACACATCGTTGAGGAGCTTATTTATTAACTTTATCTGGTATTTGAATATAAACGAATTTTAATACTTGAAGTTATAGGTATTAAAATAATACTATTACATTCAGGAAGGCTCCGGTTTTCACTTACTTTTGCGTTTTACGTTTTCCGAATCCGGTAGCACCTAACTTTCCGTTTTGAAAAGTAAATCGCAAATTTTTGCAAAAGTGAAAACGGAAGCCTGTCTGATTAATCTTTATATACTTTCAAATTTTTCATAAAATCAATCGTCAAATATTAAATGTCGCTATTGTACGTTGTACTCGAAGAGTTAAGGGGTGTATTGTATTTTTATTAAAGGGAATTTGTGTAACGCAGAGAAGGAAACTTTTCAGACCCCATAAAAGTATATATGTACATACATAGATAATTGATCTGTATCAATAGCCGTGTCGATATAGCCCTATGTCTTTCTGTCCGTCCGTCTTGTTGAGCGCCTAGTGTTCAGAGACTATAAGAGCTAGAGCAACCAATATTCTTTTCAGACTCATGTGATATCTCACTGCTACAAGTGTATTTAAGAATTTCGCACCGTCTTCCGCCCCACAAAAGACCAAAATTTGTGGCGTCCACATTTTTGAAGATGTTCATGCGAACAGCTGATGTTGTTATTTTGTTGATATACATATTTGGAATACCTTGCCTTTATTTTCCATTTTGTCGAAGATTGGTTTCTACAACAGAAGTGCAAATAACTTCGTTTCAAATGTAAAAAAAAAATGCAAATACAATATCATCTTAGATGGACTTTAATATAATATCTGTTTCACGTAATAAATCTATACCTTTTTGTCTTATTAGCATAATAAATGACCATAAAATTCTTGGCAACATTAGTGACGATATGGGCTGGAAATCGAAGCCTAAACTACCTCCAAAAGGATAATCGATTTAAAACAACAGTAAGTAAATATATAATAAATATATAATAAAGTGTGAGTCTTCAATTAAAGGGGTAACTGACTTAATGTTTACGTGTCCGTAATCAGAGTGGTGGTGTTCCTTGAATGATTACTTTTAAATATCATGGGGGGAGCGGTCAAAAATAATTGAAAACGTGCTTACGTAATATATGGACAGCCCCTAAAGTGATCTTTATTTTTTATACCCGTACTCGATGAGTAAAAGGGTATATTGTATTTAATGGTAATTGCTGTCTGTCCGTCTTGTATGTCGCCCATTGCTCGGAGGCTATAAGAGCTAGAGACCAAATCTTTTTTCCCACAAAGGGCGCACATCTGTGGCGGCCACAATTTTGAATAAAACTTAAATGCAGAATCATAGAGACAGCCCATATCTATCAGGGGGCCCAAATCTGAATCGGATCGGATCATTAATATAGCCACAATAGAGGAAAATATACGAAAAAACTTCGCTCCCTCTCTTTCGCACTCACACAAAATCGAGTCGATTTGGTTTTCGTAAAATGAACGCCTGGATCTCAGAGACTATAATAGCTAGAGCAACCAAATTTTTTGCCCAGACTCCTGTGATACCGAACCTGAACAAGTGTATTTCAATATTTTGCCCCGCCCCCTTCCGCCCACACAAAAGACGAAAATCCACAATTTTGAAGATAGAGAAAAACGAAGAATGCAGTATGGTAGGGAATTATCATATCTACCAGATTCCCGAATTTGGTCCAGATCGGATCATTATTAGCCACAATGATGAAATGAATATTCAGCAGCGAGCTGCCCCATCCACCGCTACAACCATAACAAAATATACATTTATTTTGAGGGATGATATCTGCTGCTGATTCTCTCACACTCACACTCGCACGCTCTGTCTCGTGCAGTGTACGTGTGTTGTTGTGAGAACTGATGTAGATGTAGATGACAGATGCATCAAACAAATGTAAAATGTAAAATGTAAAACTGATAAAAACATTTGAAGATTTCACATAAATCACATGTGTACTGACTGAGTACGGGTATAAAAGTAGAGTCGCGCCTACAGCGACTCCGTACGTTCGTTTTCTCGTTTTACTTGACTTTTAGGCGAATACCCATAAAATCTGCTGTTCAATAAAAAATAGTAGTGCTGGGATAGATTTATTTAAAAAATGAAAAAAGATAGAAATTAATTTAAAAGAGTCACAATCCGTAAGCTCAATTTAGTTGTTATATTTTATTATGAAAACCATTTTTGGAAATAGCGGTACTTTCGGTTTTGGAGCGTAAAAGAAATCATTGCTCGGTGCAGAAGAGGAGACATCAGGTCGACGAAGGTTGAAGGCAAGACCCAACCTTTAGTATCCTCAAAAATTATGAAAAAAATTGTATATCGCTTTGAAAGTGATGTGACAGTTCGTAGACAACTGATAACACATTATTTAAGTCCAAAAGTCCTGGAAACTTACGCGTTTTTGGTCATAAAGCACATAGGCCCACGACTCAAGTTAGCAGAAACGCTTGTGGGCTGGTCTGAGTCACAGTCACGGAAAATACTTTTGACAGATGAGAGTAAAGTTGTACTATAGTGCAAGATAGACGCCAAAGAATATGTTTGGCATTCAAAGAAATCCGATTTCCCCCCAAAATCTGGAAAAAAATAGCATTGGATATGCGGGGCTGAGCACTATGGGGCTCAGCTCATATGAACTAGTACGGTATAGTCTGGCGTTGGAGTATTCAACAAAACTGAGTATGCAGATATACTTTAATATACCTAACGTTCATATTAAAATTGAAAAATGCTTTTATAAAGGATCTTTCAACATGATAATGACCTGAAAACATCACAAAAGCCCGCTAGGAATTGGGTCTCCTCCGAAAATATCGGCGTTTTGCCATGTTCAAATCAGTCCCTTGATCCCAATCTCATCGAAAACTTATGGGGGAATGTCAAATACATTGTTACAACTGCAAATCTTTCAACCAGGCTAAAGTTTTGGCAAGTGGGTTAAGCATTATTGGCTGAAATCCTATTGACGCGTTGGCAGGACCCTATTGGCCCCATGCCATACCGGTGTATGGCCGTAATGTCAACAAAATTGATTAAAAGCTATATATTAAAGCTCAAGAAACATGAGGAATATAAATCGTAGGTTTTAATTTGAGTTTCGTTGATTTTTTCGATTTTATAAAAAATACTACTATTTTATTGAACAGCAGATTTCATGGGTATACGTCCAAAATCAAGCAAAACAAGAAATTGGAACGCAAATGTAATGAAACTTCTTCGGTTTTCTAATGTCTACATTCCAATCTATTTAAAAAGGTATCATTTGTTTCATTTGTATGACTGGAAGTGTTAAAAAAATGGTTTTGAAAATATGTTGAGGATGCACTACTATTATTTTGAACACAGCTGTATATATTCTTGATCAGCATCAATAGACGAGTCGTTATAGCCATGTCCGTCCTCCATGCTCGGAGGCTATAAAAGCTAGAGCAACCCAATTTTATTTTCAGTCTGATGTGATATCTCACTCCTAGAAAAGTGTTTCAAAATTTTGCCCCGCTCACTTCCGCAACCACAAAAGGCGCACATCTGTGTCGTCCACAATTTTGAAGATAGCAGAAAACGAAAAATGCAGAATCATAGAGAAATACCATATCTATCAGGGGCCCGAATCTGAACCGGATCGGATCATTATTATAGCCACAATAGAGAGAACTGTTTCGAAAAACATGTTCCCTATCGCTCGCACTCACGATTTGGTTTTTCGTCTCGATCTCGGAGAGATCGAGCTAGAGCAACCAAACTTTCTGTCTAGACTTCTGTGAAGATAGTGTGGACTTTCGTATTTTGTTGTGGCGGAAGGGGCGAAATTTTAAAATAAACTTGTATTGAAGTGATATCACAGGAGTTTGGACAGAAAGTCCGGTTGCTCTAGCTATTATAGTCTTAAAGTTTATAGTATAGTTTCTTGTAGTTATAGTTTCTCTTTCGAGAAAAATCGTTCCCTCTCGCTCTCTCTCACACACCAACGCGTCGAATTTGCCCATTCGTACAGATGAGCGCCTGGGTCGCAGAGACTATAAGAGCTAGAGTAACCAAACTTTCCGTCCAAACTCCTGTGATACCACTTCAGTAAATTTCGCCACGCCCCCTTCCGCTCCTCCAAAAGATGAAAGTCCACGATTTTGAAGATAGAGATAAACGAATGCAGTACCGTAGGGAATGATCATATCTACCAGATTCCCGAATCTGGTCGAGATCGGATCATTATTATAGCCACAATAATGAAATGAATTGTCAGCAGCGAGCCCCGCAACCCCTGCAACAAAATATATATTTTTGTTTTAGGGTTGATAGCCGCTACTAATTCTCTCACACTCACACACTGCTCACACACTCTGCCTCGTGCAGTGTATATGTGTTGTTGTGAGAACTGATGTAGATGTTGATGACAGATGCAGCAAACAAATGTAAAATGTAACGAGAAAGAACGTACGGAGTCGCTGTAGGCGCGACTCTACTTTTATACCCGTACTGTGGAATCTTCAAATGTTTTATCAGTTTTTACATTTTACATTTGTTTGATGCATCTGTCATCTACATCTACATCAGTTTCACAACAACACACGTACACTGCACGAGACAGAGCGTGCGAGTGTGAGTGTGAGTGTGAGAGAATCAGCAGCAGCAACCCTCAAAATAAATGTATATTTTGTTATGGTTGTAGAGGGGGTGAGGCAGCTCGCTGCTGAAAATTCATTTCATCATTGTGGCTATAATAATGATCCGATCTGGACCAAATTCGGGAATCTGGTAGATATGATAATTCCCTACCATACTGCATTTTTGGTTTTTTATACCCGTACTCGAAGAGTAATAGGGTATATTGTATTTGTGGTAAAAGTGGATGTGTGTAACACACAGAAGGAGGCGTTTCCGACCCCATAAAGTATATATATTCTTGATCAGCATCAATAGCCGAGTCGATATAGCCATGTCTGTCCGTCCGTCTGTCCGTCCGTCTTGTTTTTCACTCATTGCACGAAGGCTATTAGAGCTAGACCAATCAAATTTTTTTCCAGACTGATGTGATATCTCACTCCTAGAAAAGTGTTTCAAAAATTTCGCCCCGCCCACTTGCGCCCCACAAAGGGCGCACATCTGTGGCGGCCACAATTTTAAAAATAACAAAAACTAAAAATGCAGAATCATAGAGACAGCCCATATCTATCAGGGGCCCAAATCTGAATCGGATCGGATCATTAATATAGCCACAATAGAGGCAAATGTACGAAAAAAAACTTCGCTCCATCTCTTTCGCACTCACACAAAAAACGAGACGATTTGGTTTTTTGTATTTTGTGTCGCCTGGATCTCAGAGACTATAAGAGCTAAAACAACCAAACTTTCGGCCAAGACTCCTGTGATACCAAACCTGAACAAGTGTGTTTCATAATTTTGCCACGCCCACTCCCGCCCCCCCAAAATACGAAAATCCACAATTTTCAAAATAGAAAAAAATAAAAATGCAGTTTTGTAGAGAATGACCATATCTACCAGATTCCCGAATTTGGTCCAGATCGGATCATTATTATAGCCACAACGATGAAATGAATTTTCAGCAGCAATTCCCCGCCTCCTCTTGCAGAGTAAGTCAATTATTGGGGTTGATTGTTGCTGCAGCTTCTCTCACACGCACACTCACGCTCAAACATGCTGCCTCGTGCAGTGTACGTGTGTTGTTGTGAGAACTGATGTAGATGATGTAGATGTAGATGTCGATGACAGATGTAGCAAAAAATGTAAAATGTAAAAAATGATAAAACATTTTAAAATTCCACATAAATCACATGTGTACTGACTGAGTACGGGTATAAAAGTAGAGTCGCGTTCGAAGCGACTCCGTACGTTCTTTCTCGATTCTATCTTCAAAATTGTGGATTTTCGTCTTTTGTGGGGGCGGAAGGGGGCGGGGCAAAATTTTGAAATACACTTGTTCAGGTTTGGTATCACAGGAGTCTTGGCCAAAAGTTTGGTTGCTCTAGCTCTTATAGTCTCTGAGATCTCTGATGATTTTAGCCTTCGAGCAATGGGCGACAAACAAGACGGACGGACGGACAGACAGGGCTATATCGACTCGGCTATTGATGCTGATCAAGAATATATATACTTTATAGGGTCGGAAATTACTCCTTCTCTATGATACACACATCCACTTTTACCACAAATACAATATACCCTTTTACTCTTCGAGTACGGGTATAAAAACTGATACAACATTGGAAAATTCCACATAATTAACATGTGTACAGACTGAGTACGGGTATACAAGTAGTGTCGCGGCAACAGCGACACAATACGTCCTATCTCGTTAAAAGTGTGTTCTTGATTTACTTATAATCGTGTAGGTTTCGGAAACCTATTTTCAGACGACCATCGTACTTTAAGGAGTTATTATTAACTGTTGTCAACAAATGAGTATTAAGTTTATTTATATGTTTTACCTTTATGTTTTTAGGACGTGACCGATACACGTGGGAACGAATTTGAAGAATTTTGCCTTAAAAAGAGAATTACTTATGGGTATTTTCGAAAAAGGATGGGAGCGTCCCTCTCCTATTCAAGAGGCTGCTATACCTATTGCTTTGAGTGGAAAAGATGTACTAGCTCGTGCCAAAAATGGAACTGGTAAAACTGGAGCTTATTGTATTCCAGTTTTAGAGCAAATAGACCCAACGAAAGACTATATACAAGCATTAGTGATGGTTCCTACCCGTGAACTGGCCTTACAAACTTCACAAATATGCATTGAATTAGCAAAGCATCTTGATATACGAGTAATGGTCACCACTGGAGGTACCATTCTGAAAGACGACATTTTGCGTATATATCAAAAAGGTATTTTTTGTAATATAATTATTATTTAATTTTTAAAAGATAAAGTAGTCTTAAAGACGAGAAGAAATTGTCTAGCGAACATACTGCGATGTTTTTGTCAGTCTGTCACTGTATCTACTTGTGTGCTGTTGTTCCCCAAATATGCACACCGTAGAGCCAGAGCGGGGTTAAACAATGAACGTAGACTGCCTTTTTGGCTCTCAGTGTCATGAGAGCTGCCTTTCCTGCATCATTTGCCCACACTTTTTGGTCTTAGCTTTTAAATGGGGGCCAATAGTTAGACGTTTTTCTAGCGTGAAGTCGATATACCTTGCCTGTTTCTGTTGGTCCATTCGGTCCCTATTTTAAGCAGTCAGGTTTTCGTGACCCTGATCATAAACTGACGACATTCCAATTAGGATCGTAGAACATTGTAGCACGGGGCTGTTAAGATCTTTTTATTTAGCATAGTAGACCGACGTGCCAAATTCTATAAAATGCTTGCAGCATTTTAATGAAGACAGCATTTTAGTATTCTAGGTGATCAAAAGTGCTGCATACTACAGTGCTTTGTCTATCTGTACTCTCAATGCCTCCCGAAAACAAAATTGGTAATCCGGCAAAATATGGTTTGTTTTGATAATTTCGCCAAGTCGATTGGCCGAGGAAGGAAGGAATCTCCCACACCCTAGATACGAAAGACAGGACTATACGACTCAGAATCCTCTTCAGCTTTTCTAGGCTTATGGATCATCAGGATTGCTGTCAACTTCCACTGCTTAGAGAAGAGCTGCAGCCTTAACATGGCGTTAAAGATTAACGCCCAAATAGGCAAAGCTTTTAGTGTGGTATTGCAGACCATATCAATGCAAGAAGCCTTCTTCCTCGGTAGTGACTTGATGACTTCATTAATCTCCTCAACCTTGGCTGGGTTGATGGGTAAGGCCATTTAAAGAGGTGTCTTTAGACAATCATGGGTCTCTCTGCCAAACCTGACCTCCAAATGGTGCGGAAAACTATGTGCCTGGGGTCTTGAGATCGGATTGCTCGTCTTTGGAGTCTCCTTTTTTCCGTGTCAAAAGCTCTCTGGCCTGGAGATCAGAAGGCTTTGAGGCGTCATTCTGATTTCTGGAGGGCAGTAAATGCGCTAAACTCACACAGTCCTGTGGCTACTTTTAATGATGACATTTATAGGCTGTATGTTTCAATGACCCAATAAACCCGCTCCTCTAACGCGTTGATTTGATATATACTTTTTTAATGTATCCCCTCGTGTCATCTTCGTCTCCGTCTAAATAAACTCTTTTTTCGTCGACGCTGTTGTTTTTCGCGAAGAGCTCAACTCATTAGCTTTTCGTGCAATGCATTTAGCATTCAGACAAGAACCTTTAGTGGATTCATTGTAAAAGCTGAAACGTTATTTTCAAAATGCAGATAGGGTCCAACCGCAGCCCATAACATTTTTTCAAGGCGTTAGATTGTTTGCATTAATGGATTTTGTATGGAATTCTATTTGACGATAACGTTATTCAAACCTGCAACTTACTTTGTGAGCTCCTCAAATATGCTTTTTTTATGCAATATAATACATTTTGTTCATCTTACTTGTCCTTAAATATGCAAGGAGTCATAAAAAACCAACAATCCTTTTTTTCAAAATCCTGATCAAATTCTAAAAATAATACATTTTGTTCATCTTACTTGTCCTTTAATATGCAAGGAGTCATAAAAAACATAACTCCATATTTTATTTTTTAAAAACGCCATTAAAAAACGCCCCATATAGCACAAAATTTATCTTAGTGTTAAGCTAGCGCGCTTTTCATGAATTTCTGACTTTGGAAGACTGGTGTTTCCCCAAATTTTATTCGATTCGGCTATTTTTTTTTTTTGGGAGTCCCCGTGAATGTTACCTTCTGGTTTTGTGTGGTTTTCGACGTCATAGTTGCTGGAAACACCTTTTAAAGACCGTTTAACTTTGAAGTCTTCAAAAACGATGCCTACGGGAAAGCAGATGACGGTGACTGAAAAGTCAAAAATGATTGAATTGGCTGAACAAAATGTTTCAATTCGTAAAATAGCGCTTAAAACTAAGTTCAACGAAAGCTCCTTGAGACGATTTTATAAAAAAAATCGAGAGACTGGAGAAGTGGAGAGGAAGAAAGTATCGGGGGAAAAAAATCAACAAATATAAGGGAAGATCGTATTATTATGAGAACGACCCTACATAATAGATTTCAAAATGCTGTTAAGATAGCTTCCTAAGTGCAGCAACGATTTTCAAAATATATTTCGACTCGAACTATACAGCGTCGGCTAAAGGAGATGGGTCTAGTGGCAAGGGCACCTGAGTCAAAATTCAACCTCATTGGACGCGATGATGCGCGCACAGTTCGCCGCAGAAAAGGGTAACGATATTCCGATGATAGCTTTATTAGCACCGTAAAGCCATATATTATGGTAGGGCTGTGCATATCCAAATAAAAAACTGATTCGCCAATAATGGTAAAAGGTATGGTCAATGCAAAAGTGTATAAAGAAATTATTCTCATCGGCGTTGTGCCTAGTATAGAATCTGTTACTGAGAGAGAAGATTATTCCAGCTTTCAGGACGATTCTGCACCTTGTCATCGAGCTATTCTTCGTCGTTTGCTATTTTAAAAAATGCATTATACTAATTTTGACTATTCTTTAACGATAGGTTAACATTTTAATGACGAAATTGGGTATTAAGTCCTGAGTTTGGTCAGGTCAAAAATAGGAAAAAGGAAGCTGAAAACTATGGTTGAGCTACGCCAAACGATATAAAAAGTATGTTTTGATGATATAAGTAAGGAAAATCTGAAGGTTTTATACGCTTCGATGCACAATAGGATCAAATGTGTCATAAACGCCAAGGGTAGTCCCACCAAATATTAATTAGTTATTAATTTGAAAAATCAATTTTTTAAATACAAGCTTTGTTATTACTACTTTATAGGAAGCAAAAAACACCATTGGGAAAAACACTTTTATATATTTTAATTTAATTATACCCGTACTTGAAGAGTAAAAGGGTATATTGTATGTGTGGTAAAAGTGGATGTGTGTAACATAGAGAAGGAATAATGTCCGACCATATAAAGTATATATATTCTTGATCAGCATCAATAGCCGAGTCGATATAGCCCTGTCTGTCCCTCCGTCTGTCTGTCTGTCCGTCCGTCTTGTTTGTCGCCCATTGCTCGGAAGCTATAAAAGCTAGAGAAACCAAATTTTTGTTCCAGACTGATGTGATCCCTCACTCCTAGAAAAATGTTTTAAAATTTCGCCCCGCCCACTTCCGCCCCCTAAAAGAGCGCACATCTGTGGCGTCGACAATTTTAAAGATAACAGAAAACGAAAAATGCAGAATCATAAAGAGTGACCTTATCTATCAGGGGCCCAAATCTGAATCGGATCGGATCATTAATCCACAATAGAGAAAACCATACGAAAAAACTTCGCTCCCTCTCTTTCGCAGATTTCCGAATTTGGTTCAGATCGGATCATTATTGTAGCCACAATGATCAAATGAATTTTCAGCTGCCAGCTTCCCCACCCCCTTGCAGCATAAGTCATTTATGGGGATGATTGTACAGATTCTCTCACACGCACACTCACGCTCACACAAGCTACCTCGTGCAGTATACGTGTGTTGTTGTGAGAAGTGATGTAGATGAAGTAGATGTAGATGACTGATGTAAAAAAATGTAAAATGTAAAAACTGATAAAACATTTGAAAATTCCACATAAATCACATGTGTGCTGACTGAGTACGGGTATAAAAAGTAGAGTCGCGGCAACAGCGACTCCGTACGTTCTTTCTCGTTTTACAATTGTTATGGTCAAATTGATAAATATCCGTTGAAAACGGAGTGATTGGCAAAAATATTTTTATGATACAAACAAATTTAGTAACTTCTTTTGTATAAAAAATGATTAAGTGACACAAAAAAAAAAAAAAATAGTCGAATCGAATAATATTTGGGGTCAGTCAGTCAGAGTGCGGCTTTTTTATTTTATCGCTGGGTGTAGTTGTTGAATTTCACATTTTAACATTTGATTTACATGTTTTGCCAAACTTTATAAATCTTCAAAAAATATAAATAACTAGCAAGCCCGCGCGCTTCGCTGCTTACTTATTTAATGTTTAGGAATTCATCGAAATTAAACAATAAACTTTCATATAATGTTCAAAAAATGATTAGACTCGGGTGTCAATCCACTATGTAATGTGCTCAACGGTTGTTGTGGGCTCTTCAATTCAGACAATTTCACTTTACCACTCGCACAGCTGAACAAACAATTTAAACAATTTTTCACACAAAAGTTATAAAAACCACCAAACCTATCATAAAATGTTCTCTAACAGAACAAGAAAAAATTAAAAGAAATTGGCGATCAAACACATATTTCTAAACCAAATTTTTGTTTGATACATTTTTAATTTTTGACGAACCTATTAATAGAAATGTAAAAATTGTATTGAAACAATTCCACATACTCTGGCTATCATTAAACATAGAGAAGGACGGGTGTCCGACTCCATAAAAGTCGATATATTATTGATCAGAATCAATGGCCGTGTCGATATAGCCCCATGTCTGTCTGTCCGTCCGTTTTGTTGAGCGCCTAGTGCTCGGAGGCTATAAGACTATTAGAGAAACTAAATTTTTGTCCAGGCTGATATGATATCTCACTCCTAGAAATGTTTTTTTCAAAATTTCAATCCGCCACCACAAAGGTCGCAAATCCGTGGCGAGCACAATTTTGAAGATAACAAAAAAAAAAAAAAAAATGCAGAATCATAGAGAAAGTCCATATCATCTATGAGAGGCCCACGACTTAATCGGATCGGATCATTAGTATAGCCACAATAGAGAAAACTATTTCGAGAAGCATCATTCCCTCTCGCTCTCTCTCACTCACCAAAGGATCGACTTTGCCCATTCGTCCAGATGAGATAAACAAACTTTGTGTACAAACTCCTGTGAAAAAAAGTCAATTGTAAAAGTGATAAAATATTTTAAAATTCCACATAAGTCACATGTGTACTGACTGAGTACGGGTATAAACGTAATGGCGCGTTAACGGCGACTTAACATGTTCGTTCTCGTTTCAATATGTCGGTTATATAGTTTTAAATCGGTTTTTTTATTTACAGTACAATTAATTATTGCGACTCCTGGACGAATATTGGATTTGATGGATAAGAAAGTTGCTGATATGTCGCATTGCAGGATATTAGTTTTGGATGAAGCAGATAAACTACTATCTCTTGATTTTCAAGGCATGCTGGATCATGTTATATTAAAATTGCCAAAGGATCCACAGATACTACTATTTTTCTGCAACATTTCCACTGACTGTGAAAAAATTTTATGGAGAAGCATTTACGGGAGCCATACGAAATAAACCTTATGGAGGAACTGACGCTAAAAGGTGTCACTCAGTACTATGCATTTGTACAAGAACGACAAAAAGTACACTGTTTAAACACATTATTCTCAAAGTTGCAAATTAACCAGTCTATAATATTTTGCAATTCTACGCAACGTGTTGAATTATTAGCTAAAAAAAAAATTACAGAGCTTGGGTATTGCTGCTACTATATACATGCAAAAATGGCGCAAGCACATAGAAACAGAGTATTTCATGACTTTCGTCAAGGTCTTTGTAGGAATTTAGTTTGCTCTGATTTGTTCACTAGAGGAATTGATGTACAGGCCGTAAATGTTGTAATTAATTTTGATTTTCCTCGAATGGCTGAAACATATTTACATCGTATTGGGCGCTCTGGTCGGTTCGGTCACTTGGGTAAGTAAATATTTTAACACATGAGTTTATATTAACCAATTTTTCAAAAAATATCTGATATTTCAACATCAGACAAATTAAAGACATCGTTGCTTAATCGTTAGTGTTATTTTTTTACACGTACATGAAATCGTTTTTATACTCGTACTCGAAGAGTAAAACGGTATATTGTATTTGTGGTAAATGTCCGTCTGTCTGTCCGTCCGTCTTGTTTGTAGCCCATTGCTCGGAGCCTATAAGAGCTAGAGCAAACAAATTTTTTTTCCGGAAAAGTGTTTCAAAATTTCACGCCGCCCACTTCCGCCCCCACAAAGGGCGCACATTTGGGCGTCCACAATCTTGAAGATAAGAGAAAACGAAAAATGCAGAATCATAGAGAACGGCCATATCTATCAGGGGCCCAAATCTAAATCGGATCATTAATATAGCTACAATAGAGAAAACCATTTCGAAAAACATCGTTCCTTCTCTCTCGCACTCACACAAAAACAAGTCTTTTTTGTTTTTTCGTACAAATGAGCGCTTCGATCTCAGAGACTATAAGAGCAAGAGCAACCAAACTTTTTGTCCAGACTCCAATGATATCCCTTCAGTGCAAGTTTTTTTTCAAAATTTTGACATGCCCCTCCCGCCGCCCCAAAAGATTCATATAAGATTATGCTTCTCGGTAGCATTTGGGCCAAGTTTAAGGTAGAAAATAGCGTTTCTAAATGGAGTCAGTTCTCGAAAGCTTACGCATGGGGGGGACTACACGAAGTACTCAAATGTAGCTTTTTTTCTCTTCTATCAAGTTGCTTACATGGTAAGTTACATCGATGGTCGTTGTTGTTTTACGCGTCCAAAATAAGGAAGTCTGTCAGTCGAGTGAGATTAGTTTCACGTCAAAGGTTAGGCAAAACTCCCATTTTTGTCTCGTGTTGTCCTTGTTGACCACACTCTCTTTATCTTATTGTTCCTAGGTCTGCTTCTACTTTTTCTTCTGATTATGAGAGTGCTAAGGTTGTTCTGAGGAATTTGTTGCCGAGTGGAAACATGTTAGGAAAATAATATTCAGACAAGATTAGTTTAATGTTTTCCTGTGCTGTGCAATAATTTGGTTCCGCAATCAATTCACCAGTGTCTGTATTGTTTCGACCGTGTATTTCAGTGACTCTCCAATATGAATACAGCGAAGAGCCTTTTGCCATACACTTCCTTTTACAGGGTTTATAAAACTTGAGAACTTTTTTCTCACGGAACCATACCAACTTTTTCTGAAAGATTTGGGGTTTAGAAATTGTTCGAAAATATTTTTTTTCTACGGCAAAACTTTTTTAAGGAAAGTTGTGGTTGCCACAGATGTGCGCTCTTTGGGGGCGGATTTTTTTTTTTAAATTCACCTGTAGCAGTCAGATAATATTACATGAGTCTGAAAAATTATTTGGTTGCTCTAGCGCTTACAGTCTCCGCTGATGCTGATCAAGAATATATGTATATACTTTATGGGGTTGGAAACGATTCCTTCTACCCTTTTACTTTTCGAGTACGGGTATAATAAGTACACTGGATATAATTTGTATACTCGTACTAGAAAAGTAAAAGGGTATTATTAAAAATGTGGTAAAAGTGGATGTGTGTAACACAAAGAAGGAATCGTTTCCGACCCCATAAAGTATATATATGTATGGTATTCTTCGTCAGCATCAATCGCCGAGTCTATATATGTCTGTCCGTCCGTCTTGTTTGTCGCCCAAATCAGGTTCAGATCGGATCATTAATATAGCCACAATTATACAAATAATTATCAGCAGGAGCCCCCGCCCCCTCGTAACAAAATAGTCATTTAGGGATGAAAGCCACTACTACTGATTCTCTCTCGCTCACACTCTGCTTCGTGCAGTATACGTGTGTTGTTGTGAGAAGTGATGTAGATGAAGTAGATGTAGATGACTGATGTAGCAAAAAATGTAAAATGTAAAAACTGATAAAACATTTGAAAATTCCACATAAATCATACCGACTGAGTACGGGTATAAAAGTAGTGTCGCGTTAACGACGACTGCATACGTTCTTTCTCGTTTTGCGACTTTTCCTGTGTGTTTAAAGTCAAAATTGTATTAAAAATACCACACAACATTTTAAAGCTTATTATTTCCCAGACGGTAAGCTGAAATTAGAAGGTCCCTGCAATCAATTTTTACCTGCATCAATTTGCTTTTAGAATGGCAATGTTCTTTTATAACCAGATGTAAGATACTTAAGTTATATGAAAAAAGACGCTATCTCTAAAAATTGCATACAAAAATATGTTTTTTTTTTTTATTAAAAAGAATGTTCTGACGTAAAAACCATAATTCATAAAAAATTGTAAAGCCCCAAATCTTCCAGAAAAAAGTTGTTTGGTTCCTTGATGAAAAAAAGTTTAATTTTACCGAGTAGTGCAAACGAACATTTGGTGCTCAAAAATGGTTTGAGTTGTAACTTATTTATTTTGGTATACCCGTACTCAAAGAGTTAAAGGGTATATTTGATTTTTGGTCGAAGTGGATGTGTGCAACGCACTGAAAGAAACGTTTCCGACCCCATAAATGTATTTACAAATTTCGGCCCCCACAAAGATCGAAAATTTGTGGCATCCACAATTTTGAAGATACGATAAACATATTTGGACAGCGTCCTCTTGTAATCCTGCTTGATTTGACAGCGTGAAGTGGTTTAACTGATGTACAATGTACCCGTACTCGAAGAGTAAAAGGGTATAGCGTCTGTCTGTCTGTCCATCTTGTTTGTCGCCCATTGCTCGGATACTACGAGCCCCGACCACTATTAATTCGTACGGAAAGCTTTTTTACCCATATGCAATGTTTAACAGACGATATTTCCAATACTAATGTATATAATACATGCGAACTTATTTTTCTATGAAAGATCATTTTATTCTCTAACAATAATAACAAACATTTTTTTGAATGCTTTGCTTAATTGATAAGAAAAATATTGCCACTAATTATTCTTACGGTGCGCTAGCTTAGCTTAGAATTGAAAGAAGATCAAAAGAAAAAGAAAAAATGCAACAAAATCACTATCTAGTCATAATCTAGAAGCAGTCTTATAATGCAGAATGTAAGAAATATGTACATAATTGCTTCAAATTAGTCAAAGTTTAGCAACGATGGCACGTGGTAAGCCGATTTGCAACGAAATCAGAAGATTGGTTATATATTGTTATTAATCGGGGAACACTTTTGGTGAAATAGCTAAGACATTAAATCTGGCTAAGTCGTCCGTTCAAGGCCTTATAAACAATTTTAAGAAAAATCGCAATCTTGAAAAATAATGTCGCAAATAGAGGTCGTAAAAACAATAACAGCTCTTGACAAAAGAGCCCTGGCCACAATTGTGAAGGCTGATCGTCGCCAAATCTTGAGAAATGTAGCCTCTGAGTGGTCTGATAAAATCGGAACAAGTGTGAATGGAAGCGCCTGCAGTTGCGAGATATTGGATATAACTTTTATAAATTATGTACATACATATAGTGATTATCCATGTTACATACTCAATAGCTTAAATTACTCATGGGCCAAGAAAAACTATTGCTTACGCTTCGTCAAAAGAAGAAGCGTTTGCAATGAGCTCGGGAACGGATGTCTTGGACTGAAAGGCAATGGAACACCATCATATTTAGCGATGAATATAAATTTGATGTGTGTGTCGGTAATGCGCTAAGGAGAACAACATCCATAACAAAACAGAAGCGTACCATAAAGACTGCCTAAAAACGACAGTTACGTTCCCTGCAAGCATAATGGTGTGGAGTTGTGTTTCTGCTAAAGGGGTAGGACAACTGCACTTCATTGAGGTAATAGCTAATGCAAAAAATACGTTAACATTTTAGAAGAAAGTTTGCTGACATCAACACCAAAACTGGCTGACTGTGGTGAATAGGGGTCTTAGATTGGCCATCAAATAGCCAGGACATAAGCCCAATCGAGAATATATGGGGAATAATGAAAAGAAATCTAAAAACTTAGCCTCAAAGAACCCTTCCTGACCTAAAAAAGAAAACTTCAAGAGATGAGGGACTCTATTTTAAAAGAACAATGCTAGAATTTATTAAACTATGCCAAATGTAAATGTGTTGTAGAGGCCACAGGTCATGTAACACAATATTACTTTTAATATTTATTAATATTTAACGCACCGTACGAATAATTTGTGGCAATATATTTCTTATCAATTAAGCAAAGCATTCAAAAAAAATGTTTGTTATTATTGTTGTTGTTGAAGTAAAACAAAACCTTTTTTGTCTAAGCTTAAGAGAATAAAATGATCTTTCAGAGAAAAATAAGTTCGCATGTTATCTACATTAGTATTGAAAATATCGTCTGTTAAATATTGCATATGGGTAAAAAAGCTTGCCGTACGAATTAATAGTGGTCGGGGCTCGTATAAGAGCTAGAGCAACCAAATTTTTTTCCCAGACTGATGTGATATCTCACACCTATAAATATTTTTCAGCCCATATCTATCAGGGGCTCAAATTTGAATTGATCGTATCATTAGTCTAGCCTTAATAGCATAAACCATTTCGAGAAACATCGTTCCCTCTCGCTCGCTCTCACACACAAACGGGTCGACTTTGCCCATCCGTACAGATGAGCGCCTGAATCTCAAAAACTATAAGAGCTACACAGGACAGTAATTTATTTTTAAATAAATTTTAAATAAATTTAATTTAATTAAATTTCGCCACGCCCCTGCCGCCCTGAGCGGATCATTATTATAGCCACAATGATAACATTAATTGTTAGCTGCGAGCAATATTTTTAATATTTTTTAATCACGTCTGTGGTACCAGTATAGAATGATCAGGGGCGGTGGTTTTGTTCAGCTTAGTATTTTCTGGTTCTTCAGCGGCTACTATATTATTATGGCGTTATGTCATATTTATTAATGTTTACAAACTCATTTTAATCTTCACTTTTTAATTTTTTTTTAGGCATTGCTATTAATCTAATAACTTACGAGGATCGCTTTGATCTTCATCGGATTGAAAAGGAGCTTGGTACCGAAATAAAACCCATACCAAAGGTTATCGACCCTGCATTATATGTCGCAAATGTTGGCGGATCGTCTGGAGAAATTTGCAACAGTGATCTTAATACTTCTGCAAACGAGGAAGGCAATGTTAGCAAATAGAAATCAGATAAAATTGTATTTATAGGTTTTTTAGTATAATATAATACATGAAATCAATAAAGAGAATGAAATAGTTCGGAAAAACTAACACAGTAACACCCCCGTAAATAATCCCTATACCCGAACAAATTTGAAAATATTTTCCGATATTTTTTGGGCGAATGAAAATTGAAATTGGAATTCGATAATTTTGGAATAAATAAACTCGCCGTTCCAACAAATTTTGAGCTGAACAAGGCAATCAGTGTGTGAACAAGAGAGAGATACGATAATCTTCTCTACGATCCTTCATTTTTCCGTTTTAAAAAATTACGCCACAGACAGTCTTTTTGTGTGGGCGCATTTTATAGTGCGTATAGCAATGATAAAACCATTAGGAGAGGCATCGTTCTCTCGCTCTCTCTCACACCATCGCGTCTGCTTTACCTGTTCGTTCAGATGAGCACCTCGATCTCAGAGACAATAAGAGCTAGAGCAAGCAAACTTCCTGTCCTATGATATCACTTCAAAATTTCCCACCGGCCCCTTTCGCTCACACAAAAGAGAAAAGTCCACAATTTTGAAAATAGAAGAAAACGAAAAAGAAGAAGAAGAAGAAATGCAGCATCATAGAGCATGACCATGTTTACCAGATTGCCGAATCTGGTTCAGATCGGATCATTATTATAGCGAAATTGGGGAAATTATCTTTTTATTTCCTAGCCTCTAGACGTTCTTCGGTGCAGACGCTTCTGATTATCTGTCTCGCTCACACACTTTGTTTGCCTTCTTCAGCGTGCGCCCTGTGGAAGTACAACCGTTCGATCGTCGACGGAGTTACGGACTCAGCTTCCCCATATGATGTCGAGCAGTATGTGACAGCACTATGAACAGCAAGTCACCGGTCAATCGGGGCATTCGATCAGCCGCCGCTGAGTTGGAAATTGAATCACAAACACCCTAAGAAGTAAAAAAGCAATATTATCGATCAAAAAAACGAACAGCGTCATCACTTCTTTTACAGCGAATATTTAATTCGTCAACCTGTAAACCGACTCTGCCATATCTCCACTTTCAGTCACACAGCAAAACCCTCGCTTGCAGTCCCAGCGCTCTTCAAATTTCTTGTAGCAGAATCCTGGACGGACTGAGCCTACCTCAGCCTGAGATATGTCCTGTTGGCGTTGTGGATTATTTTTCTTTGATATTGTCAATTATGTAGCGGCGCACACATCTCAGTTCCAACAGTCTTTCCTTATTTCGTTCATTTCGTATCTCTTGTGATTGACATTTACTACGCCATTGTGAGATGACCTCACGTTAATATTCCATGATTTTTTCGACGGTGAAACTCGGCCCCTATTACATCTTGCTGGTATTTTTCAGTTTAGTACAATTACAAAACGAGAAAGAACGCGTGGTCTTGCCGATAACGCGACACTACTTATGTACCCGTACTCAGTCGGTATGATTTATGTGGAATTTTCAAATGTTTGAACAATTTTTACATAATTTTACATTTGTTTGCTGTATCTGTCATCTACATCTACATCAGTTCTCACCACAACACACGTACACAGCACGAAGCAGAGTGTGTGAGCGAGAGAGAGAATGAGTAGCGGCTGTCATCCCTAAATGACTATTTTGTTGCTAGGGGTGGGGGGGCTTACTGCTGAAAATTAATTGGTCTTTTTGGCTATAATAATGATTCGATCTGAATCAAATTCGGGAATCTGGTGGATATGTGCATTCTCAACGATACTGCATTTTCCGTTTTATTCTGTCTTTAAAATTGTGGACTTTCATCCTTTAGTGGGTCGGAAAGGGGCATGGCGAAATTATGAAATACACTTGTACTGAAGTGGTATCACAGGAGTTTGGACAGAAAGTTGTTTTTATAGCTCTTATAGTCTCTGAGATCCAGGCGTTCATCTATACGAATGTGCAAAGTCGACACGGTGGTGTGTGAGAGCGTGCGGAAAGGGGTTGGGCGAAATTTTGGAATACATTTTTGGAGAGAGGGATATCATATCAGTGTGTTTTCTAGCTCTTATAGCCTCCGAGCAATGGACGACAAACAAGACGGACGGATGGACAGACATGGCTATATCGACTCGGCTATTGATGCTGATCAATAATATATATACTTTGTTTGTAGGAGGGTGGATATCCCGGCAGTATTCCCAGTAAAACGATCGGGGCCGTCAATTTAGGGGGTTCACAAGTGGGGCTGGTGTTGGGTGTTGCGGCTGTGTTCGTCTGTGTAGAGCGAATGAACAGGTCAAGCTAGGCCTACGGCTAGAGCCCATGGTGAAGAGCCGAGTCGACCGCGCTCAAGAGCGCGAGAGCGAATAACACAAGAGAGCGCGCGAGCTAACAGCGCTGCTGCCCTCAACATCCTCCCCTCCTTGCAGGACTGCAATATCCCATCCTACGGGAGCGTGCAGGCCCCGGACACAATCCATCCAAAGACCGTGCTTTGGGCCACTGGAAGGTCGTCTCCTCGCGCGAGGAACCCGGGTTTGATAACCTTCGGGTAGACGTCTGCTCCCAACACGAGAGAGATGGTAGACGGGCGATGGAATTGCTCGTTGGCAAGGCGGATGTCGTCGAACTTGGCCCGAGTCGCCTCGCTCAAGGGTCGCAGCGGTGTGCGGACGCGCAAATGGGGTTCCATCTTAAGGACCACGTCCAATTGAACCTCGCCTGTCCTGGCGCGGATGATGGCGGTGGCGACCTTCTCAGCGCCGATTCGAGTGCTGGGCAACTTCAGGTCGGTGGCCAAGGCAGCGTCAATGCAGCTCACCGGCGTGCACGGGTCGATGAGCGCCGTCACCTCATGGGTCTTTTTTCCCATGTGCAAGACCACCTGGGCCGTCGGGAGAAAGTTGATGCTCCGGTGCTGGAGCAGCGTGTCGACCGATGGCGCCGGATTTCCACGATGGGGCTGCGATCAGCTCGGGGCACTGGAGCGGTAGACGGACCCGGAGCTGCCGCTGACGACTCTGAGCGGGCTCGACGGCTGGCGGACCCTGCCTTTGCGCGTCTGGTGGAAATCCGGGGGCGGCGAGCGGCTCGGGACACAGGAGCTGGAGACGCAACTCGCACCGGACCTGGGGACTCCGAGCGAGCTGGACGCTGGGACTCCGAGCGAGCTGGACGCTGGGACGGTCGCATGTGGAGCAAAGTGTGGTGGCTTTGTGGCACACCTTGCACCGGCCGCCACTTCGGCAATCCTTGCCGGAGTGCTGATGAGCCAGGCAATTCTGGCAATACCTGTTCGCCAACACAGCTCGGAGCCTCTTGGCCGCGCTCAGCTTGAGGAAGCTGCGGCAGTCCCGTAGCGGATGGCTTCCGAACAGACTCGGCAGCTGTAGGATGCCTTCGTTCGTGCTCGTCTGCTCCCCTGAGGTGTGGGTGTCCCGGGGTTGTGGAGCCATCTTGATCTGGAGGCAAAAAAAAAACAGCTGTTATGGGAAAGAAGAAGCGGAGACGCATTAGTTCGTGATAGGAACAGGTGACAGGCACTCTCGCAGTACAGTTGGCTGAACGCACGAGGGCGTTCTGGAGACGAAAAAACAACAACAGAAACGGGGATGGAACAGTGGACGAGGACAGGCCCTTTTTCAACGGACTAGGCACAGGAACGCTTCCGTTACTGTTGTGCGGGACGAGGGAGCTCCCCGGAAGGAGAACGACTTTAGCGACCGGGCGTTTGATCACCCCGCGGGCAGTAAGGATGTCTACCACACGGACCCTGTTGTCGGCGCCGGGATACACGGACTGTACTCTCCCGAGTCGCCAGTCGTTGGAAGGCAGGTTATCTTCCTTTATGATAACCAAATCGCCGACCTGAAGATTTGGCATATCCGTCTGCCACTTGTTGCGTTTGTGGAGTTCCTTGAGGTACTCATTCTTCCATCTCTGGCAGAACTGCTGGTTGAGGGCCTTTAAATGCTGCCACCGATTAATCATCGACTGGAGGTTCCCTTTATTTCGGGCTCTGCGGTCGCCATTAACGGTCCTCCGATAAGGAAGTGCCCGGGAGTGAGGGCCAGCAACTCCGTCGGACTTTCGGACATAGGTGAGATTGGCCTGGAATTGAGGCACGCTTCAATCTTAGCGAGGAGCGTCGAGAGCTCCTCAAAGGTATACTTTCGAGTAGACGTGGATTTGTAGAAGAGTGTTTTGAAACTCTTTACACCGGCTTCCCACAGGCCTCCCATGTGTAGAGCTTCTGGCGGGATGAAACGCCAAGCAATTCGTTGGTGGCTATATGCTTCAGTGACCGAATCCTGGAATGCCGCTAGAAAGTCTCGAGAAAGTATAGTTTCGGCTCCCACGAAAGTTTTGCCATTGTCGGAATGAATACGCTGCGGGCAGCCTCGTCGAGCAACGAAACGAGCGAAAGCTGCCAGAAACTTCTTGGTGGTCAGGTCGGAAGTGGCCTCCAAGTGAATGGCCTTCGTGGAAAAGCAGACAAATACGCACACATAACCCTTGGTGATCAGGCACGCTCTCCCGGTATAGTTCCTTATGTCGAAAGGACCGGCGTAGTCAATACCGGTATGGGTAAATGGTCTGAAAAAGAAGCTCGGTCTGTTGGGAGATCCCCCCATTAGTTGGGTCTGTAGCTTCTTTTGTGGATGATGCATATTTTGCAGGAATTCACCACACCCTTCATCAGGTTCCGGATTCGCGGAATCCAATATTTGCCGCGGATGAGGCGAGTCATCAGTTGACTACCGCCATGGAGAGTTATTTTTGTGCGTGAAATGCGCCAGCAGGCGAGACAGGCGGCAACTGTAGGAAAGGATGATTGGATGACGCTCGTCATACTTCAAATCTTGTGACGCTGTGATCCGGCCACAGGATCTCATGATCCCATGTCGGTCTAGAAAGGGGTTCAGGTTCAGGATAGAGCTTGAACTTGGCACGGGACGTTTGCCACTCAGGCAGTGAAATTCTTGGGGAAGTCCCGGCGCTGAGCCTCTAGGATAAGAGTCTGCTCCGCGTTGTTAATTTCCCCACCAGTGAGGTGGCCCCTGAGTGCGGGTGTTACCTTCCGGCAACACTGAATAAAAACGGAGCACATACGCCCGCACTCGAAGAAGAGCCTTCTCAAATTGGGAGAAACGCTCCAGGAAATCTTGGGGAGGGCCGGCAGCAAAATGGACCTTCACGGCCCGCTGCTCTGGAGTCATAGGTGGAGCTTCGTTGGCTTAAGGTGGCCACTGTTCCCGTGGGGATTGCAACCAAGCTGGTCCATGCCACCAGAGGTGGTTACCCACCAGTTCTGGTAACGATACGCCACGACTCGCTAAGTCAGCGGGGTTATGTTCGGACCGAACATGAGCCCAATTCGTGGTGTCGGTAGTCTGAGCTATCTTGGTTACTCGATTGGCCACAAAGGTAGTCCAGTGGCACGCTGGCTTGCTCAACCAGGCCAGCACAATAGTCGAATCGGTCCAGTAGTAGCAGTGAGGATCTTTTGTCGGCATGCAGGATAGCCGTCGCCATTTCGGAAAGGAGCACTGCACCGCACAGCTCTAACCGAGGAAGTGAGACGGTTTTCACGGGAGCAACTCGTGTTTTTGCTGATAGCAGATGCACCGTGATATGATGGCCACACTCGACGCGCACGTAGATCGCTGCTCCGTACGCCTTTTCGGAGGCATCGCAGAAACCGTGATGTTCGACCTTTACCGATGGCCGGGCACAAATCCATCTTGGAATTCGGATTTCGGGGAGTGCAGCGCAACTCTGCAGAAAGTCCAGCCAGCGCTGGTACAACGCACTTGGCAGATGTTCGTCCCATCCCAATTCTTGCAGCCAGATTTACTGCATGAAAATCTTGGACCAGACGATGAATGGGGCTAGCCACCCCGCGGGGTCGAACAGCTTCGCAATCTGAGAAAGAACTTCTCGCTCGGTGAAGGATGACTCGAGCGTGAACACGGGAGGAACAAAGAAGAACTCGTCTGACGTCGCCTTCCAGCGAACTCCGAGGGTCTTTGCCGCGCTTTTGGCATCGATTTCCAGAAAATCGGTGTGCAGGAGGTGGTCATTTGGAAGCCCGTCCAAAATCTCCTTTTGATTGGACGTCCATTTACGCAGTGGAAAACCTGCGGAGTTGAGGGCGGCTTGCAATTCGTGAATGGCCAGCTGAGCTTCCTTGACGGAGTCTGCTCCGGCTAGGACGTCGTCGACGTACATGAATTGCCGCACAATGTGACTTGCCCTTGGAAATCGCGACTGGATGTCGTAGGCAAGTTGTTGCAGGACCCGGATGGCTAAAAACGGAGCGCAATTGACTCCAAAAGTCACGGTTTTCAGCTCATAATCCCGAATATCACCCGCCTGGTTTCGGAATAAGATTCGCTGGAAGGGGTGTGCGTCGGATGTACCCAAATCTGGCGATACATCTTTGTAATGTCGGCGTTGAAGACGTATCGGAAATAGCGCCACTTCAGGATTTGGATGGTTAAATCGGATTGGAGGACCGGACCAGCATGAAGCAGATCGTTCAAGCTCGTACCGTTCGCAGAAGGGCTGGACGCGTTGAATACCACGCGGACTTTCGTAGTAGTGCTCTCCGGCTTGATTACCCCATGGTGCGGGAGATAATAATTGGCGGAATCATTAGTGGACGAAACCTCTGTCATATGGTCGAGATCTAAATATTCACGGATCACAGAGTTATACTGCTCTTGAAATGGAACGTTTCTCTTTAGCCGATTCTCATTTCGGAGAAATTGAGCTAGAGCAATGGACCTTGAATGCCCCAGGCCTGACCCACAATGAGCGGGGTCACGAAACGGCAGTGTTACCACGTACTTTCCGCTTGACGTTCTTGACGTGGTTCGAATAAAATGGCTTTCGCAAAAGGAGTCCGACTCTCCTACTACCTTGATAGGTAGATCCTCCACCTCCCAAAACTTTGTGAGAAGTTTGTCTAACGGAGCGTCGCGGACGTGGGAAATTCGAGTGGAGAAGGATGCAATCTGGTCAGGAACAGCACTTGGCAATGGACCGGTAAGCACCCACCCAAAGATAGTTTCCTGTCCGAGGAGTGAGCCGCAGATGTCGGTCTGTGAGCCGCTTAACAATACGGACGGCAAGTCTCGCAGCGCGTTCTGCGGGATCGGATATGAAGGAAGATTGCCGGCGATCTCTGGCAGGACGTAGGCCGTGGCGTTTAACTGTACGCTCGGCATAACCAGGGAGCGAATGGAAAAATCACAGAGCTTCTTGGACTGAGCTGCTACAGTATGATTAAGGCCTGAAACTTGGGCTTGAACATGGCGGAATGGTAGTTGAATGATATTAAAGAGACGTTCCGTAATGAACGTTGCCTCGAGCCCGAGTCGATTAGAGCGCGGGCTCAGAAATTTGTCCCTAGGTGGCAAATGTTGATCATTGCAGTGCCGAGAAGCACCGCTCTTGTTCCCGAGGAAAAATAGTTCTGAACGTTGGCTGGAGCGACGAAGGAACCGGACTCCTCCGCGGTCACGGAAGTCAATTCGCTGGGAGCTGAGGTACCCCGATGCAGAAGCGTGTGGTGGCGGGCTCCACAAGTGAAGCAACTGTGGGCGCTTTGGCATTCCCGGAGCTGGTGCCCTCTCGCGAAACAGTGCAAGCACAGCTGCCTTTTTAATGCAACTGGCCCGCGCATCCACGGTCATCTGTAGGAGGTGCGGACAGAGTCGGATCGGATGGTTCTCTTTAGAGCAGAGATCACACGTTCTTCTCTTTGGACTCACTTGTGTCTGGAAGGAGAGAAACTTCCTGGGCACGGGACTCCCCTGAGACCGGAACGGGTTGGAGTTGCTTCCGGAGGCCTGCGAATTCAGGGTACCTTTGGACAGTGGTGGGTTCGTATGGTCTTTGGAAGTGGACGGGTCGCTCTCCATGGCCTCTAGCGTCAAATAGCGCTGAGTGAGGAAGGCGTCGATTTCCGCCCATGGAGGAACCTCTTTCTTGTCGGTGACGGATGCTTCCCACAGGGACCGGGTCAACTTCGGCAACTTGGAGGCACAGATAGTCACAAGGAGGCTATCCCAGATGTCCGTGCAGACCTTGGAGTGAGCAAGAGCGGTGAGGACCCCTTGCATCGTGCTTTGAAACTCTTTCAAAGCTCGGCTGGTCTCGGACTCGACGCGAGGCAGAAAGAGCAGAATATTGATCTGGTTGGTCACCAGGAGCCGATTATTTTCATATCGGTTTCGTAGGGCCGACCATGCCGACTCGAACCCATCGTTTGTGAGCGGGGACTTTTCGACTATGGCCTTCGGATCGTCACTTGTCTTAGCGGTGAGATGATATAGCTTCTCTACCGGAGACAGCCTAGAATCATTTATATAAATTGCCGTAAATAAATCTCGGAAAGTAGGCCAACTGACGTAATCTCCTGTGAAGACCTCGATGTCGCAGGGGGCAGTCGACAGCCGCCCTGGTAAGTCTGCGGTGCAGACGGATGGACTGATGTTTGGGCCAGCTGAGTATTGAGATAAGCGAGGCACTGCTCAAATACCCAATAACACTCGCCGTACTTATCTCGGATGTCCACTTGGACCCTTGGGTCCTCGTCAACCATCACTGCGGAGTACGCTTTGTACTCCGCCTTGACATCCGCCCACATACTCAGAATTTGTCCTCGGCGAACCTCGGAAAGAGATGCGGATGGAGCGGTAGTGATGCGCGCTTCCAAATGAGCCAAACGGCCAATGGCGGCGGCTAATTTTGCTCGTGCCGTAGTGGTGACGGATTGAGCCATTTTAATAAAGGGTCTCGAGCTGACGGGACTGAAAACGGAAGAGCTGGTGAGATCGTCTTGGATCCGAGCTGGCACCTTGAGAGTGACGGGAAGAGAACCAATTTGGTCCTGGCAGCAGGGCTGCTACTGGCTGCTCGGGGAGTGACTGGCGACTTGATCCTCTGAGTGGGGGTAGTTCCTGAGGCGGAAGAGGCGCGTAGCCGACGTGGAGAGGTCGCAGCCAGAAACCCTTTGCTGTCCTTGTCACCCGTTGGCATACTACGTACGCCCACGCGCAGAGTGTGGCTGCGAAGTCTGAAGCTGGAGTCGGATTGACGGAAGGAAAACAAAAAAAACTTAGGCTGGGCAGGGCACCACAACAGAAGGCAATAACTCCCGAAACCCACTGCTGTGTGAATGGAAAAGAAAAGGCCTCGCTCTGTGTTGGAAAACAATTTTCAATACCGACTCGGATTATTTGGGGTCGCTCTGGATCGAGGTTCCCAAACAATGAGTGGATCAATTGATACACGCCGAGGAGAGGAACGTTCACACTGGTTGTGACAATATTTAAAAAATATTGTTAGTGCGGCGCTTCTCCGTTTACCTTTTGACGGACTTGTGCAGTGGGCAAATAATATTTTTCTCGGAAGGATTGCGTACGAAATTATTATACCCGTACTCGAAGAGTAATAGGGTATATTGTATTTGTGCTAAAAGTGGATGTGTGTAACACACAGAAGGAGGCGTTTCCGACCCCATAAAAGTATATATATTCTTGATCAGCATCAATAGCCGAGTCGATATAGCCATGTCTGTCCGTCCGTCTGTCCGTCCGTCTTGTTTTTCACTCATTGCTCGAAGGCTATTAGAGCTAGACCAGAATCATAGATGAAGAAGGCCCTGTCTGTCCGTCCGTCTGTCCGTCTGTCCGTCCGTCCGTCTTGTTTGTCGCCCATTGCTCGAAGGCTATAAGAGCTAGAGCAACCAAACTTTTATCCAGTCCGTTGTGGTATCTCACTCCTAGAAAAGTTTTTCAAAATTTCGCCCCGCCCACTTCCGCCCCCACAAAGGGCGCACATCTGTGGCGTCCACAATTTTGAAGATAACAGAAAACGAAAAATTCAGAATCATAGAGACAGCCCATATCTATCAGGGGCCCAAATCTGAATCGGATCGGATCATTAATATAGCCACAATAGACAAAAACATACGCAAAAACTTCGCTCCATCCCTTTCGCCCTCACACAAAATCGAGTCGATTTGGTTTTTCGTAAATATGAACGCCTGGATCTCAGAGACTATAAGAGCTAGAGCAACCAAACTTTTTGCCCAGACTCCTGTGATACCGAACCTGAACAAGTGTATTTCAAAATTTCGCCCCCGCCCCCTTCCGCCCCCACAAAAGACGAAAATCCACAATTTTGAAGAAAGAAAAAAACCAAAAATGCAGTATCAAAGGAAATGATCATATCTACCAGATTCCCGAATTTGGTTCAGATCGGATCATTATTGTAGCCACAATGATCAAATGAATTTTCATTTCGGGAATACCCCGCGGTTGTGTTTCCCCTCGCCCGATTGCTGCGTAAGTCATTTATTGGGGTTGATTGTCGCAGCAGATTTCTCTCACACACACACTCACGCTCAAACATGCTGCCTCGTGCAGTGTACGTGTGTTGTTGTGAGAACTGATGTAGATGTAGATGTCGATGACAGATGTAGCAAAAATGTAAAATGTAAAAACTGAAAAAACATTTTAAAATTCCACATAAATCACTGAGTACGGGTATAAAAGTAGAGTCGCGTTCGAAGCGACTCCGTACGTTCTTTCTCGTTATCTTTCTTGTTCAGTTGCGGCGGCTGTAGAGCCGAAAGGAATCACATGCACGAGGAATGGGCCCAAGAAACTAATTGCCACTGGATATGAAATAACAAAAAATAATTACTCCTTGTACAGTCGGCTTTAATTGAAGCGGAACCAACGTAACACTTTTGTATTTTCGGATAATTCGGCGGCTTGAATTTATTTGTTTTATTTGTCGGTGTTCGTGATACCGATAGTTGTCCTGACACGTTGTCACCTCTAGTTCGGAACATACACTGAACAGTATACATAGACAGACAATTCCAACAAATTGGCACGAAAAAATGCGAAATAGCTATGGAAATGCGCTGTGCCTGGGTTGAGGATAATTTATTACGGAATTGGAGATAATATTATATCTTGTGGCGACCAAAGGTGTTGCTGGAACGCGTAAACTGTTCGGAATCGCAGAATTTATTGTTAAATGTATGTGGATATGAGCGGAATGTATGTGTGGAATACGGTATTTAAATACGGAACGTGGTATTTTCTTATTTGTATGTGCGTAGGGTTATTTTAGGTACATATATAGTTGGCAATATAAATATATTGCGGCCAACTATGGAAATAAATGTATATATGTATGTATGGAAATAAATGTGGATATGTGTATATGTACGAAATAAAACACTTTAATTTTATTATGTTTGTACTCGGAGTGTGCCGATGTATTTATATATGTGTGTAATGCATGTAGCGATGTATGTAATTATGTGTTCTGCAATTATGTCGCTGCGGGTCCGCTCTTGCGACTTTGAATGCACATATGCTGCACTGCACTGGGGTGCACCTGGATATAGGTGCTTTTATTTTATTCAATTAATTTAATTTAATTAAACACACTGCACGCACAAACAAACACAAAAAAAAAACGGAATCGGAAAAAACTACCGTAGCACTGGTAGTGGCAGATAAAGAAATTGAGAGCGGCCGGAATCGCCAAGAATAAGGCGTTGGCGAAAGAGGATGGAACTCAAAAAGAAGATATGTATATAAGAATATATATACATATATAACGGAACGCGGACTTGCGGGGAATAAAACCAATCGGGTGACGAAGTCGTACTTACACCCAGCGACAAAAAATAAAAAGCCGCACTCTGTCATTTCATGCATTTCTGACTTTGGAAGACTGGTGTTTCCCCAAATTTTATTCGATTCGACTAATTTTTTTTTTTAGAGTTTCCGTGAATGTCTCCTTCTAGTTTTGTGTAGTTTTTAACGTCTTAGTTGCTGGAAACCCTTCTTAAAGAACGTTTAACTTTGAACTCTTCAAAAACGATGCCTAAGAGAAAGCAGATATCGGTGACTGAAAAGTCAAAAATTATTGAATTGGCTGAACAAAATGTTTCAATTCGTAAACGAAAGTTTCTGTAAGACGATTTTTGAAAAAAAATCGAAAGACTGGAGAAGTGGAGAGGACGAAAGGATCGGGAAGAAAAAAATCAACAAATATAAGGAAAGATCGTATTATTATGAGAATGACCCTACATAATAGATTTTGAAATGCTGTTGAGATAGCTTCCGAAGTGCAGCAACGATTTTCAAAAGATATTTCGGCTCGAATTATACAGCTTCAGCTAAAGAAGATGGGCCTAATGGCAAGGACACCTGCCAAAAAGCCACTTCTGTACAGTAGAATTAAGAAAGCTCGCTTAAATTGGTCTACAGAAAAATCTAATTGGGGTGAATCCGAATGGTCACGTGTCATATTGTCGAATGAGTCCAAATTCAACCTCATTGGACCCGATGGTTCGCGCACAGATCGGCGGAAAACAGGGGAACGATATTCCAAAGATTGCTGCATTAGCACCGTAAAGCATTTGCCTTATATTATGGTATGGGTTTGAATATCTAAAAATAAAATTGAATCGATAATAATGGTGAAAGGTATGGTTAATGCAAAAGCGTATAAAGAAATTATTCTCAGTGACGTTGTGCCTAGTATGGAATCAGTTACTGAGAAAGAAGATGATCCCATCTTTCAGTACGATTCTGCACCTTGTCATCTAGCGCAATCTCTAAGTTATTCTTTGTCGTTTGCTATTTTTAAAAATGCATTATACTAATTTTGACTATTCTTTAACGATAGGTTAACATTTTTTAAGATGGAATTGGGTATTAAGTCCTTAGATTGGCCAGGTAACAGTCCCGACCTCAATCCGATAGAGAATGTCTAGGCCCTTATGAGTTCAAAAATAGAAAAAAAGGAAGCAGAAAACTATGGTTGAGTTACACCAAACTATAGAAAAAGTATTGTTTGATGATATAACAGACGTATATCTGAAGGTTTTATACGATTTGATGCCCAATAGGACCAAATGTCTCATAAACGCCAAGGGTGGTCCCACCAAATATTAATTAGTTCTTAATTTGAAAAAATTTTTTTTTTTTAATATTAGCTTTGTCATTACTTTTATAGAAAACAAAAATAATTCATTGGAAAATTTAGTTATTGTTGGAAAAACACGTTTATATATTTTAATTTAATTTTTACTTTGGTTATGGTGAAATTACTAAATTACCGTTGAAAACGGTGTGATTGGCAAACATATTTTTCTTTCACTATATAATTATGATAGAAACAAATTTAGTAACTTCTTTTGTATAAAAATGATTAAGTGACAAAAAAAAAATAGTCGAATCGAATAAAATTTGGGGAAACACCAGGCTTCCAAAGTCAGAAATGCATGAAAAGTCAGAGTGCGGCTTTTTTTTTTTGTCGCTGGGTGTATCTTGGGAAGTAGCGATGTAATCCACCGATGCTTGCAGGTTGGACTCCTCCTTATAGGGAAGGCGAAGATCCGGCTCGAAGGACCAATGTTTGTAGGAGGGTGGATATCCCGGCAGTATTCCCAGTAAAACGATCGGGGGCGTCAATATAATACGGCTTGTATTTATTTCGCAAAAAGGGGTTCACAAGTGGGGCTGGTGTTGGGTGTTGCGGCTGTGTTCGTCTGTGTAGAGCGAATGAACAGGTCAAGCTAGGCCTACGGCTAGAGCCCATGGTGAAGAGCCGAGTCGACCGCGCTCAAGAGAGCGAGAGCGAACAACACAAGAGAGCGCGTGAGCTAACAGCGCGCTGTTACCTCCGCTAACAGCGCTGCTGCCCTCAACATAATTTATGGGGTCGGATTCGGCACTGCCCCTAAAGATTTCAGACCAATAAGCCTGTCGTCCTTCCTCCTGAAGGCGATGGAACGGCTTTTAAGTCTGCATCTCAGGGCGACCATATCGCCGAATCAAATCTCTGATTCTCAACATGCCTATCGGAGGGTAAGATCCACCGAAACGGCCCTACACGCGATCACATCGATCATCGAATCGTCCCTCAGCTGCAAAGGAGTATACCCTGGTAGCCTTCCTTGACATTGAAGGGGCTTTCAATAACATCATCCCGTCCGCCATCACGAGAGCACTGACTGACCTGGGGGTTGACTCCCGGACGGTGAGTTTCATCGATCAGATGCTGCAATGCAGGACCGTTGAGGCATCACTGGGGACGTCAACGTCTACCAGGTTTGTCAACAGAGGCACCCGCAGGGCGGAGTCCTCTCGCCCTCCTATGGAACGTAGCAGTGAATGTACTGCTGCGGGAGATAGAGGGTGGCGGTTGCGGATGACGTCGCTATAGCATTCTCTGGGAAGTTTCCACAGACCCTATGCGAGTGCATGACAAGCACTCTCACAAAACTGTCAGAATGGGCGGCCAAATGTGGGCTAAGTGCTAACCCATCTAAGACGGAACTTGTACTATTCACCAGGAAATACAAGATTACGACACTTACCCCACCGAAACTATGCGGAGAGCCGCTAGTTTTCAGCAACCAGGCCAAATACCTTAGCCTTATCCTCGATAGGAAGCTCGACTGGAAGCTGAGCATAGAGGACAGGGTGAAGAAGGCCACAGTAGCCCTCTACACCTGCAGAAAAACCATCGGTCTATAGTGGGGCATGACCCCGTGCATAGTCCGATGGCTATACACCGCCATCATACAACCAATCCTGATCTACGGGGTAGTGGTCTGGTGGCCAGCCCTGACAATAAACTTGTCTTGACAAACTCACAAGAGTCCAACGCACGGCAGAGCTATGCATAACGGGCGGACTTCGCACTACCCCAAGTGAAGCCCTCGAAACCATGTTGTACCTTCTACCTGTAGAACTTATGGGGAAAAAGGTTGCAACACTCTCCGCACTTAGAATGAGGGAATCCAACCTGTGGAAAACCACCACGGGTGGCCATTCGGGAATACTAATAAAACTCCTGCAACTTCCAGAGAGGACAGACTACTGCATCCCAAGTGACTACCTCTCGACGCCTTTCCAGGTATCCATCCCACACAGGGAGGACTGGGAGAGGGGCGAACCTGGACCTGCGAACGCGATCCACTTCTACACTGATGGCTCAAAATTAGATGGCCGCGTGGGAGGGGGCGTCTTCTGCGACGAGCTCAACATCAGTCTCTGCTTCAGATTTCCGGACCACTGTAGCGTGTTCCAGGCAGAGGTCTTAGCCATAAAGGAGGCCATTTCCATCGTCTCCAAACTTTCTTTAGACGGACACTCAGTGTGCGTTTTCTCGGGCAGCCAAGCGGCCCTAAATGCTCTTGGCTCTATTTCGTCGAACTCAACGACCGTAAACGACTGTCGCAGGTCTCTAAATGAGACCGCAGAACAGCTGGATCTCTCCCTAATATGGGTCCCTGGACATAGGGACATTGTCGGGAACGATGCCGCCGACGAGCTAGCTAGGCGGGGCACTACTGTACCTCTCCTTCCGGAGAGGGAGCAAGTGGCGATGCCTCTAGCTACGTGCAGGCTATTAACGCACGAGGCTTTCGAGCAAATTGCTGACAGGCGATGGCAGCTGACCATCACATGCAGAACTTCAAGAACGATTCAAATCGTTCGAAAAAGCGCTCGGAAGAGCTTTATAGACTCAGCAGAGCACATTGCTCCGCCGTCACCCGAGCCATCACGGGGCACTGGCAGATCGGCACACACGCTGCAAGACTGTCGGTCCCTCACAACGACTTCTGCAGAAATTGTAGGGACGACGAAGAGGAGGAGTCGGTTCACCACTTCTTCTGTCTCTGCGCGGCCCGGGGAAACTGAAGGCTACGGTTCCTCGGGGCCCCTTTCCCCTAACAGACATTTCGGACCTTTCCGAAACCAAAACGGGGATTCTGTCCAAATACATCCAGGTCACCGGATGGGACTGCCCTTAGCTCGGCACTAAGTTGCTCACCACGGTTGAGGCCAGGAGAAGGGGCTCGCGCCCATGCGGCATCACAATGGTCCACTAACTGGACCAAGTGAGCGGGGGTGGTCTCTCCCCTCCGCTACCGCCTTAACCTAACCTAACCATGGTGTAGGAAACGCTTCCTTCTCTGTTACACACATCCACTTTTACCAAAAATACAATACACCCTTTTACTCTTCGAGTACGGGGTACATTGTACATCAGTTAAACCACTTCACGCTGTCAAATCAAGCAGGATTACAAAAGGACGCTGTCCAAATATGTTTATCGTATCTTCAAAATTGTGGATGCCACAAATTTTCGTTCTTTGTGGGGCCGAAATTTGTAAATACATTTATGGGGTCGGAAACGTTTCTTTTCAGTGCGTTGCACACATCCACTTCGACCAAAAATCAAATATACCCTTTAACTCTTTGAGTACGGGTATACCAAAATAAATAAATAAGTTACAACTCAAACCATTTTTGAGCACCAAATGTTCGTTAGCACTACTCGGTAAAATTAATCTTTTTTCCTCAAGGAACCAAACAACTTTTTTCTGAAAGATTTGGGGCTTTACAATTTTTTATGAATAATGGTTTTTTACGTCAGAACATTCTTTTTAATTTTACAATATTTGTACATACATACGTATGTACTATACATATATTTTAGTCGTGTAAATAAATACGCGACGGAGGCGCGTTCGAGGCCGAAACATCGAAAGTGAGCAGCGTCGAAAAATAAAACGTTAAGTGAAGTTTAAAAAAAACTTTACTCACGATCAGCCGAACATACCTTGCAGGCATTTCGACAGCGTAGTGCACGCAAAGTGTGTAGGTATTTCTGGCCGTGTGGGTGATGCCATTTCACAACGCAACGGACTGCATTATAGTTGTGAGGAATGCCGTGCGGTCGAAAATGAAATGCGCTCGTTTATGAGGCAGACGAGGAGTGGCATTAAGGAGCTGATCGTGGGCTTTAAGACGCAATACGATCGGATCTTAGCCAATCGGCTTGTTCGGCTGATCGTGAGTGATCTGCTTCTTGCATGTTTTTTTTAGCGCAGACCACAGAAAATTCCTTAATTAATGTGTTCTTAATTTTTTTTTCATGACCAAAAAGAAAGTTTAAAACAAATTGCAATCAGACCACAGTGCGAGCAACTCTTAGCCATGGACATTCAGTTCAGCAGCTTACAGCTTACAGTCCACTCCGCGGGACTTGCAAGTGCCAATTGCCTCACGGCCGCCGGCATCCGAAAAACTGACTCCGACCACTACGCTAGTGCAGCAGTTGATTTCGTTTGCAACTCCAAGGGCAAAGATCGCTGCTGGTGATGCAAATTCGGTAGCCGAATGCATCACCTCGCAGAACATGCAGCCGACTGTAGCGTCCGTGTCCGTAGAGTCCGTACCAAAACCCATAGTTATCCCATCCATTACTAACCCGCCATTTGATGTACGTCCGGGACCACCGGATATTGCCATCTCAGGTACCGCACCTGTGGTGCCAAAACCACTAGTGGGTGTCCCACCAAAGCGGCAAAAGTTTTTATACCCGTACTCGAAGAGTAAAAGGGTATATTGTATTTGTGGTAAAAGTGGATGTGTGTAACATAGAGAAGGAATCATTTCCGACCCTATAAAGTATATATATTCTTCATCAGCATCAATAGCCGAGTCGATATAGCCATGTCTGTCCGTCCGTCCGTCCGTCTTGCTTATCGCCCAGTGCTCGGAGGCTATAAGAGCTAGAGAAACCAAATTTTGTTTCCACACTGATGTGATATCTCACTCCTAGAAAAGGGTTTCGCCCCGCCCACTTCCGCCCCCACAAAGAGCGCACATCTGTGCCGTCCACAATTTTGCAGATAACAGAAAACGAAAAAGAGAGAATCATAGAGAAGACCATAGAGAAGAAGATCCCGAATCTGAATCGGATCGGATCATTATTTTAGCCACAATTCAGAAAACCTTTTCGAAAAAACATCACAACAAACATCATCGCACTCACACAAAAACGAGTTGATTTTGTTTTTCGTACAAATGAACGCCTGGATCTCAGAGACTATAAGAGCTAGAGCAACCAAACTTTTTGTCAAGACTCCTGTGATACCAAACCTGAACAAGTGTATTTCAAAATGTCTCCCCACCCCCTTCCGCCCCCAAAAGACGAAAATCCACAATTTTGAAGATAGAAAAAACCAAAAATGCAGTATGACCATATACCAGATTCCCGAATTTGGTTCAGATCGGATCATTATTGTAGCCACAATGATCAAATGAATTTTCAGCAGCAATTTCCCACCTCTCTCTGCAACGTTAGTCATTTATTGGGGTTGATTGTCGCTGCAGATTCTCTCGCACTCACACTTACGCTCACAGACGCTGCCTCGTGCAGCACAATTTTGAAGATAGGAAAAACGAAAATGCTGTATAAATCACATGTGTACAGACTGAGTAGTCTCGCGTAGAGTCGCGTTTAAAGCGACTCCGTACGTTCTTTGTCGTTGTCTCTCGGATTGTCCCTGATCTCACATCCAATGATGTAACTGCTTTTATACAAAGAAAAGTAAAAGCCGATGGCCTAAAGGTGGAGAAGTTTAATTTCGCTTATGCCGGGGAGATACCTTTATTTAAGATAGGCGTCTCCCCATCTCATTTCGACACCATTTGTTCTGCCAATTTTTCGTCGGCGCACTTGGCTGTGAAAGAGTATAAGGCTAAGAAAAGACCGTTCGTCTCGACGTGGAGGAGGTGTCCTCATCGCAGTGGACTCTAACTTCACGTCGGAACATTTCATATTCTAGGTTCAACAAGACCTGGAATTCCTGTGCTTAAAACTGATTCTTCCAGCCTTTTCTATTTTCATTACCTGCTCGTACATTCCACCGTCTTTGGATATATCTATATTCGAGCAGCACCTGTCCGCTTTAAAAGCTGTTTCTTCCTCGCTATCAGATAAAGACCACATGATAGTTCTGGGGGATTTTTAATTTGCCAGGCACTGTTTGGTCTTCGGTTAACGAGTCGAATAACCTCGTGCCAATATCACGACATGACTTTATTGACGGCTTGGTAGACCTGTCCCTGTCTCAAGACAACCATGTGAAAATTCATTGGGTCCATAGCGTTGTTAACCCGAGCCCTTCCGCTCACTATACCTGAAGACTCCTACCATCCTACTTTTCGAAGTATCGGTCGATATCGGACCTTCTGTATTGGATCGATCGGGTAAGCTTTCTGAACGTGTCCGCTGCTTTTGTATGGCCGAGTTTACGAAGCTTAATAGCCTGATTATGGATTTTGATTGGTCCGCTCTGTACTTTTGCACTGACCTTATGAAAGTCACGATGCAGGATACGCTTTTCTCAGGACCATAAACAGTTTTACAGTAAGCGTAAAACGTCCGCTTATCCATCCTCGCTATCATTTCGTAATTCGTCGGCAAACAATGATCAGGCCATTGCCGATCTTTTTTGCACAATTTTTCCAAACAACCTATTCCCATTAAAGCTACTCTGGTCAGCCGTATCCATACAGTTTACCTAGATCGAACGGCATTTTTAGCCCCTTGTTAAATGAAAGCTCACTGCTTCATGATCTTCGACTAGTTAAGCCGGTGTTCTCACCAGGGCCCGCACAGAGTCTTCGGCTGTGAACTCAGAAACTGTGCCGACGCTCTTTGGACCCCTGCTTAAATTATTCACCTTATCCATTAACTCTTCATGTTTCCTTCCGATCTGGAAGGAATCGATTATTATTCCTCTCCATAAGAAAGGTAGTCTGACGCAATGAATTACAGAGGTATATCGAATTTGTCCGCTATTCCTAAAATGTTTGATACAATTTTTAACCCCTTACTTGCAACATCTCTGCAAATCATTTATATCTCCAGCTCAGCACGGATTTATAAGGCGACGATCAACAACAACAAATTTACTAGAGTTTACCTCTTTTATAATTAAAGGCTTCCACGGTAACATGCAGACGGATGTCATTTACACCGATTTCAGTAAAGCATTCGACTCTGTAAACCATTTCCTTTTAGCACAAAAACTTTTTTCGCCCAATCCTTTGAAATGAATTTGCAGCTACCTTTGCTCTAGGTATCAAAGGGTCCTCTTCAAAAACTCATTTTCTTCACCTGTTCAGGTTACTTCTGGAGTACCACAGGGCAGCCCCAACTTTTCACACTCTTTATTAATGACCTGCCTTCAGTATTAACAAAATCTCGAGTGCGGATGACGTTAAACTCTGTGTCCAGTAAGAGGGACATTTCATTTCCAGCCCTTGTTGGCTCCTTACACCCTCTGCGGTGGTTCTCTTGCTAGAATTACATTGGTTGATGATTTTGGTGTTAAACTAGAACCCAAGTTAGAGTTTTCTGAACAAATTTCTACCATGGTAAATAAAGCCATGGGAGTGCTTGGGTTTTTAAAGAGGTGGTCAAAGGAATTTGACGAACCCTATATAATGAAGACTCTCTATATTTCGATTGTTCGTCCGATTTTTAGAGTACGGCTCTTGTGTATAGTGCCCTCAGTACAAAGTACGCTAAGACCGTATAAAATCAGTCTAGAAAAACTGTTTACTTTTTGCTATGGGTGGCCTCAACTGGAATGAACGCGTGAGACCCCTTCTTACTCTCATAGATTGCATTGAATAAACCATCCATCCTTACTAAATCGTAGAAAAAAGGCTGTGTGTGATTTGTATGCACAACTTGATCAGGGGTGACATTGACAGCCCTGTCTTGTTGAGCCGCATAAACTTTACGATTTCTATTAGATCCACTAGAAATTGTATTCCTTTGTACCTTCCACTGTGTAGATCGAATTATTCCTTGCATGAACCGTTTCGGATCTTATGCTCGCATTATAATTCGTTCTACCATATAATGTCCACCACTAATTCACTTCCTTTACTTAAATCACTAATACTAACATACCTTTCCCGTAATAAGTAATATTCTTTTGTAACTTTGCATGTTTAGCGTTGTGTTTAGCCCTTATTTTTCCTTATTAGTCTAACACCTATCTTTCCTGCATGTTCGCGATCGGTTTCGGTACACGTGTCGCGCGTCATGCGGCAGCGCCCCTCGGTCAGTTGGGCGGGAGGAGGGCTGCGTATCGCATGGGCCACTTGATGGTGCAGTGCACATTAACGTCCTAAAGATTAAAAGAAAAAATATTAATAATAAAAGAAGAGTCCATGGGACTTAAGATTTGTGTGTGTTATAAAAAAAGGAAACCGCGATAAAAAAACATATGTACCCCCAGCAGAGCGGTACCAAAAGTGGATCAGCGTCAACAGCGACGTTAGCATCGGCAACAGCGACGTCAGCAGCGACGACAGCAACAACAGCAGCGGCAGCATCAGCAAAAGACGGCAGTCTCAGTTAAGTCAGATTTACTCTTATTAAAAAAAACTACATAATTAATTAATTAATTTAACTTAAGATGTCGGAAAAACAAAAAGCGGTTGTTAGAGGCACAGTCAGTGCTAGTAGCTGAGATGAAAAGGATTGCAGCTGGCAATTTAACCAGTGACGTAATCAAAAGGCTAGGAGAGCTACAAAATTAAATTACAGCTAATCATGCTTCCTTAAAACCTATGATGTATTCGATCATGACTACTTCAAGAAAAATCAATTTGAAAAATCATACAAAATATACAGGGCAAACAGAATATGTATGACCAATTAAAATCTACTGGAGCCTTATCGAAAGGGAAAGTAGAAATGGAAAAGAAATGGTTAGAACCACAGGCGACTGAAACTTTGAAGAGAGACTTAGTATAATGTAAAGCGATAGTCATTTAAAAATAGTTGATGAGTTCTGCAAATATATAGATCAGCTGAGAGTTTGTATAGAAGAAGCTACAAAGGACAGTATATCAGGCTGGCTTGCATCAATGCCAGCGTAGAAAAAGTAAATTAGAATTCCTCTCAACCAGACTTAATCAGGTGGTTGAGGATTACTATAAGACTAATGCTACTAATCCCAGCTTTGACGAGCAGATTGTCGAGTTAGAATTTGAAATTCAGGGTTTGTTAGACACCTTAGATGATAGGGTGCAAACCATACCTAATGAAAACATTAACAGTAGTAGTGGGGCAGCAAGCAAAAAGGAAGACGAAGATTTTCCAGTTCTACCTAAAGCAAAGGTACCCACATTCTCGGGAGAAGAAAAAGAGTGGGACGGATTTTCACAATTGCACTGTGACATAATCAATACTAGAGATGATATGAAAACATCTCTGAAATTCAACTATTTAAAGATCGCGCAAAAGGGTGAAGCAAAGGACAATGGTGGCCCACCTATTAACTGGTCATGCTGAAAATTATAATGCCGCTTGGGTATTATTGAACAAGCGGTACGAAAACGATTCTTCGAAACAAATTAATATGTTTTCTGATTCTATTAATGAGTCAATACATCTTTTTAAATAAAAGTCACACTTGACTGTTGAAGTAATTTTCGCGCACATGGTTTTGAGGAAGTTGAGTAAAAATACCTTGCAATTATATTAAATTCATATAAAAAGTCAAAAGAAATTCAAGCGTTAACCGATGTAGTGGAGGATATAACAACATAAAGGAAAATTGTGTGCTTTATAAAGCGACAAGCCACTCCATATTGTATAAGTTTAAGAGAATGACTGAATTAGGTTAGGTTAGGTTAAGGCGGTAGCGTGGAGGGAGAGACCTCCCCTTCCACTCACTTGGTCCAGTTAATGGACCATCGTGATGCCGCATGGGCGCGAGCCCCTTCTCCTGCCCTCAACCGTGGTGAGCAACTTAGTGCCGAGCTAAGGGCAGTCCCATCCGGTGGCCTGGATGTTTTTGGACAGAATCCCGTTTTGGTTTCGGAAAGGTCCGAAATGTCTGTTAGGAAAGGGGCCCCGAGGAACCGTAGCCTTCAGTTTCCCCGGGCCGCGCAGAGACAGAAGAAGTGGTGAACCGACTCCTCCTCCTCGTCGTCCCTACAATTTCTGCAGAAGTCGTTGTGAGGGACCGACAGTCTTGCAGCGTGTGTGCCGATCTGCCAGTGCCCCGTGATGGCTCGGGTGACGGCGGAGCAATGTGCTCTGCTGAGTCTATAAAGCTCTTCCGAGCGCTTTTTCGAACGATTTGAATCGTTCTTGAAGTTCTGCATGTGATGGTCAGCTGCCATCGCCTGTCAGCAATTTGCTCGAAAGCCTCGTGCGTTAATAGCCTGCACGTAGCTAGAGGCATCGCCACTTGCTCCCTCTCCGGAAGGAGAGGTACAGTAGTGCCCCGCCTAGCTAGCTCGTCGGCGGCATCGTTCCCGACAATGTCCCTATGTCCAGGGACCCATATTAGGGAGAGATCCAGCTGTTCTGCGGTCTCATTTAGAGACCTGCGACAGTCGTTTACGGTCGTTGAGTTCGACGAAATAGAGCCAAGAGCATTTAGGGCCGCTTGGTTGCCGAGAAAACGCACACTGAGTGTCCGTCTAAAGAAAGTTTGGAGACGATGGAAATGGCCTCCTTTATGGCTAAGACCTCTGCCTGGAACACGCTACAGTGGTCCGGAAATCTGAAGCAGAGACTGATGTTGAGCTCGTCGCAGAAGACGCCCCCTCCCACGCGGCCATCTAATTTTGAGCCATCAGTGTAGAAGTGGATCGCGTTCGCAGGTCCAGGTTCGCCCTCTCCCAGTCCTCCTGTGTGGGATGGATACCTGGAAAGGCGTCGAGAGGTAGTCACTTGGGATGCAGTAGTCTGTCCCTCTCTGGAAGTTGCAGGAGTTTTATTAGTATTCCCGAATGGCCACCCGTGGTGGTTTTCCACAGGTTGGATTCCTCATTCTAAGTGCGGAGAGTGTTGCAACCTTTTTCCCCATAAGTTCTACAGGTAGAAGGTACAACATGGTTTCGAGGGCTTCACTTGGGGTAGTGCGAAGTCCGCCCGTTATGCATAGCTCTGCCGTGCGTTGGACTCTTGTGAGTTTGTCAAGACAAGTTTATTGTCCAGGGCTGGCCACCAGACCACTACCCCGTAGATCAGGATTGGTTGTATGATGGCGGTGTATAGCCATCGGACTATGCACGGGGTCATGCCCCACTATAGACCGATGGTTTTTCTGCAGGTGTAGAGGGCTACTGTGGCCTTCTTCACCCTGTCCTCTATGCTCAGCTTCCAGTCGAGCTTCCTATCGAGGATAAGGCTAAGGTATTTGGCCTGGTTGCTGAAAACTAGCGGCTCTCCGCATAGTTTCGGTGGGGTAAGTGTCGTAATCTTGTATTTCCTGGTGAATAGTACAAGTTCCGTCTTAGATGGGTTAGCACTTAGCCCACATTTGGCCGCCCATTCTGACAGTTTTGTGAGAGTGCTTGTCATGCACTCGCATAGAGTGTGTGGAAGCTTCCCAGAGAACGCTATAGCGACGTCATCCGCGTACGCCACCACGCGGCATCCACCACCCTCTATCTCCCGCAGCAGTTCATTTACAGCTATGTTCCATAGGAGAGGCAGGCGGACTCCGCCCTGCGGGGTGCCTCTGCTGGCAAACCTTGTGGACGTTGACGTCCCCAGTGAGTCCTCAACGGTCCTGCATTGCCCCAATCCCCAGGTCAGTCAGCGCTCCCGTAATGGCGGACGGGATGGAAGGCTACCAGGGTATATTCCTTACAGCTGAGGGACGATACGATGATCGATGTGATCGCATGTAGGGCCGTTGCGGTGGATCTTCCCCTCCGATAGGCATGCTGAGAGTCAGAGATTTGATTCGGCGATATGGTCGCCCTGAGATGTAGGCCAAAAGCTGTTCCATCGCCTTCAAGAGGAGGGACGACAGGCTTATGCGTCTGAAATATTCAGGGGGTAGTGTGCGAGAATTGCCTGCCTTGAGTATGAAGACAACTTTGGCCCGAAGCCATGTCTTCGGGATTTGTCCGTGGACGAAAACCCCCTCGTAAATCCGTTTGAGCCAATTTATGGCTCTGTGTCCGGATTGGATCAGGTGCGCTGGGATCGTCTGATCTCGTGGATTTATAGGGCTTCAATTTTTTTATTGCCCAGGATATATTCTCCTGACTTAACAGGTTCAGAATGGAACCCGTGGCATTGGAAGGATGCGCTCTGTAGATTGGTCTGCTTACAGCGCTGCCTGGGAAATTTGTACTGAGAAGGAGTTTTAGCGACTCGGAACTGGATGTCATCCAGGATTGGTCGGCTTTCCTCAAATACCCCAAGGGTGGAGTTGATTTCGAGAGTACTTTCCGTAAGCGCGAGGCTTCGGAGTTGCTCTAGATTTCGGTGCAGAAGTGCCGCCACGACGCGCGTTTTGATTTCCTGAGTTCTTTGTTGTATGTTGACAGACTGACCTTGTATGCGGTCCAGTTCTGCTCAACGTTAAGAGCTTTCGCTTTGTTGTGTTGAGGATTTCCGGAGCTCTCCCAGCGTCGGAGTCCACCATACCGGTTTCTTCCGACCCCTGGTTTTGCCGGGTGGACTGGCTCTATCAAGCGCTGCATTACAGGCGTCGGTAAAAACCTTTACCAGACGAGTCGTGGTCTCCCATGAGATATCCTCCCTAGGTGGGGTCTCAGGGAGAGTTTGGCAAAGGAAGTCCACAAAGTGTGTCCAGTTAGTCCGCCTGAGGTTACGGAACTGGGCTGGACTCGGTATGGAGAACGTAAAGACAGTTTCCACGTACCTGTGGTCCGAGAAGGAGTGTTCGTCGAGGACCCTCCAGGATACTATGTTATTCCGTAGCGTATGAGAGGCAAGCGTGAGGTCCAGGACCTCCTTGCGGTTCTCAATAATGAAAGTGGGATCATCCCCTCGGTTTAATTTGACCATCTGAGTGCTCAACAAGTAGTTAAAAAGGAACTCACCCCGTTCGTTTGTGTCGGTGCTTCCCTCTGACTGTGGTGAGCGTTGGCGTCGCATCCCACTAAAAGGCCTTGGCCTCGCAGTCTGCGACGAGCGCCCTCAAGGGCGCATGTGGAGGAGGGTCCGGCTGGTCCGGCGTACCTGAGACTCGCCTCCACCACTGTCGTGTCGACATCGCTCTCCGGGGATTCATCATCCTCCCCGACGTCGATGCGTCGGACTCGTAGCGATCTAGGATATCGTCCGATACCATGGACGCCACGGGTTGGCTCCCCGCTTCCGGGACGTCAAGCTCGAGGTCTAGCTGGACCCCTGCTTACCTTCCCTTGGAGTCATTTTTGTAGGGGACTATGGTCAGTTTGCGGTAGCCATAGTCCATAGTCCATAGTCCATAGTGCCGCCACCACCTTCATGTAGAGGGCCGCCGAGCGTGCATCTTGGCAGGCGATGGCTTTCACCGTGACCTGATGCCACCCGGCGTCCTGACATTTGGGCGGGGGTCCACCGTTCTCGGCAAGCTCCTCCAGAAAGCGGTCCTAGAGCTCTGCTTGGCTGCTCCTTTTCCGGCTTTGGCTGGTTTAAAGTCTGGGATGATTGAGCTAGCCCAAAGCCTCTGCTCCATCTCCTTCGCCGATGCCAAAAACGCTGGATCCTCATTAGCCAAGATGAAGGCAGCACGCCTCCTGTCCTGGTAGGACGGCTTACCTCCTTGTCCCGCAGACCCGCCGCCTGCCGAGGTTGACGGGGTTTCCTGGTCGCGAAGCGCCAGCCGTGATAACGCTCTGCTTGGCAGCCACCCCGATGACCGGTTTGACCCCGGTGCCCCGACGTGGGTGGGCCCGATTGGCTTATCGGAGCCCTCCTCGCAGCGGATTCTGCTAGAAGACGGTGGACCGACTTAGTCTCCTTCCCCGTTGTCTTGGGACCTGGTTTCCCAGGCGTTGATGTAGAGGGATTGTCTTGTCCCTCCGGTACTTTAGGAGGAGTAACGTAAGTAAGCTCATTTGCGGTGTGTTTATTTACATTTAAAGATTTTGGCATTGTTGGTCCCACGAGTAGACGGGAAGGGGTTAGTCACCCGAGACATAGCTCGCGTGCCCCGGGAAGCCTGATTTAAGCTGAAGGTATCCAGAGTTCGCATACTAACGACCGAGCACCCGCTCGGCCACGCATCCATCAGCGCATGTTGTTCCGCCTAGGATTGGGTTAATTACACTGTGAGTTTTTTCTTTCTCTGCCAGACTACCATTAGCCAGCATCCATGGCAGAGACTTGACCGTGCCAGGACCTGTTACCAGCCGCCCTCTCGAGGAGAGTATAGTCGCACTTCCACTGGCGTGTACAGTTACGGCAGGTGACGGACCGCCCGTGGTCCCACTGCGTCTTAGAACCGGGGCATGGCAGCATCGGGTTGGGGCCTGCCCCCGTCAGGAGAATTCAGTGATCGCGGGTCGGACCGTCATCCGTGATTCCCCCTGAATCACCCGAGTGGCTGACGGCCATGACTGAATTAAAAAGAAACCAATTTATTCAAAAAGATTTCTTCGAATATAGTAAATATAGTATTTGTAAAAACCCTATCATCCTACGATGCTCCATCTTTCTTATGAGATAAAAGAAAATGAGTCTTGTTTGACCAAAAGACAAGCGTTTTTACCCACATCACTTATAAAAATAAGAGCGGTGAATGGTGGCTATGAAAACCTTAGAGCTCTTATTGATTGTGGGTCGTAATGTACCATCATTTCCGATGAAGCAGCGAAAACTTTAAACCTAGCGCGAAAAAGAGTAAATATCGAAGTAAATGGAGTGTCATCTACAGACTCTTGCACTTCAAAGTATAAAGTTACTTTTCGATAAAATGCAATGCTGATAGAAAACCGCTTAATATTGAAGCTAGTATTCTCTCGAAACTTATGAAAACTTTACCAATAAAGTCTTTCAATATTGACAAATCTAAATGGAAAGATTATGTGTTAGCAGACACTGACTTTAATAAACCAAGTAGGGTAGATGTAATAATCTGGGTAGAGTTGTATACCCATATTGTAAAAGACGGAGTAGTTAAAATAGATGGACTACTTGGTCAATATAATGAGTTCGGTTGGATCATATCCGGTTGCACCAAGTCAAAAGCTGACAAATTGATCGTGGCGACAACAATTGAAGTTGGCGACTTAGAGCGTTTTTGGGAAATGGAAACCGAAGATAATGACGTGGAAGAAGATGTTTGTGAAAGGCATTTTTAGAAACCCCTAGGAGAGATGAGAATGGAAGGTATGTGGTGAAAATCTACTATATAAAAATAAGTCGGGTTTTCCTTTTTGACGCTATAACTCCAGAACGCACGAACCGATTCACGAAAAATTTTAACAGAAAAGCGGGAAAATGTATTTGTATTATCTACTATATACTACATACAGCGCCATCTCTGATACATAGCATGTACTACAAACCAATATTTTAGGTAGGCGCCGGTGCGTGATACATTGTTTGACAGCTACTCATTGTTCTCTGCTCAGTTAATTTCATGTTTTTTTTTTTTCCATGGATACGCCATGGTGGGTGAGAATCTTTTGATAAGACGCGTCCGGCCCGTGCCAGACAGCGAACTGGACTACCCCACCGGGGCTTCCCAGCTAAACTCACCACACGCACGCAACTACACCTCTGCACCCCGCGGTATCACCGTTAAGTATTGCTTCGCGGGGGCGGGTTGCCTACATTAGGCACTCTCCTCTTCATTTCTCGTCCTCTCGCATTTCCTCAGATCTATCATTACATCTGTTATCGGCTTACAGATCTGCCTCCAAGCTTCCTCGCTTTCCAGCATATGGCTGATCACTTCCTCGAGAGGTGGGATCGTCCTGCACATTTCCTGGTACCTACGGCATTCGTACACTACGTGCTCCGCGCTTTCTGGTTGCTCGCCGCACTCCGGGCATGTAGGTGACGGTTCGTGCTTGAACCTGTATAGGTATTCCCTAAAGCATCCATGCCCTGTCATAAATTGGGTTATGTAGTAATTCGTGTGTCCAAACTTCCTCCCTGTCCATACGTCCAACCTCGGTATCAGCCTGTGGGTCCATCTACCTTTCGTCGAGGTGTCCCATCTTTCCTGCCATGTCAGCATCGATCGCGTTCTTTCCGATCGGAATCCCGCAGGAGTCGCGCCCCCACCTGTTTTCCTTCTGGTGTATGTCGTCTCCATTTCTTTTTGCTAGTATGTCCACAGGGATCATACCAGCCAGCACCAGCGCGGCGTCATCTGAGACCGTTCGGAATCCGGATATGACTCGCAGTGCGCTAAGTCTATAAATTGAAGACATCTTGCGTCGGAGCTGCGCATTTTGTAGCGCAGCACTCCACACTGGTGCCGCGTACAACAAAACGGAGGCAACTACCCTGGAGAGGAGTAGCCGACTTCCAGCCCTGGGTCCGCCAATATTCGGCATCATACGAGCTAGGGCCATCTGCAAACGTGCTGCTTTTCTGCAGGCGTGCTCTATGTGACTCCTAAAGCACATTCGGTTGTCCAGTATGACTCCAAGATATTTGAGGCATGGAGCTGATGCAATGCTCGCATTCCCCACCTGTATTTTCATGAACTCCATGATCTTCCTACTGGATATGAGCACAGCTTCCGTTTTATGGCCTGCCAGATCCAGGCCTGCGCTCTCTAGCCACTCGCCTATTTCCCGGATAGCGCTATTTTGCCGCCATCTCGACATCGCGTACGTGCTTAGCCACCACGACAAGCGCTAGGTCATCAGCGAAGCCTACAAGCGTGCACCCTGGGGGAAGCCTGATCCGAAGGACTTCGTCGTACATCAGGTTCCATAATAGCGGGCCAAGAACTGACCCCTGTGGGACACCTGCTGTGACTGGGTACCGCTGTGTTCCATCGTCCGTGTCGTACAGGAGTACTCTGTCTGAGAGATAGCTTGATACGATCCGCACAAGGTAGCTCGGAAATCCAGCCTTTCCAGGGATGTTAGGATTGTGCTCCAGCGCGCAGTGTTGAACGCGTTGCGTATGTCCAGAGTTACCACTGCACAATACTCTTTTTCTCCCCATCTCCATCTTTTTCCCTCGATCGCCTTCCTTGCTATGCTCGTGACCAGTGACACTGCGTCGACAGTGGATCGGGACTTTCGAAAGCCATACTGCGCATCCGATAGAGCTCCTCTTTCCTCCGTGGACTCCAGTAGGCGATTGTAAATAACCTTCTCAAAGATTTTACCCACCGTATCCAAGAGGCAGATTGGCCGATATGCAGAGGGATCGTCAGCCGGCTTGTCTCCTTCGGCAGCAGAATAAGCTTCTGCTGCTTCCAGGGCTTAGGAAAGACTCCTTCCACGAGGCATTGAGTAAATGCATCCATGAAAGGGACGGGAGTGGCGTCTATCGCCAGTTTGAGGGCACTATTTGGCACACCATCGGGCCCAGGCGTCTTGGTGTTCCCCACTCCCTCTACACGCTGTTTTAATTTCATCCAGGGTAACAGGCGGTACTCCTTCCATTGTCACCGGGTATATCCTCCGATCAGTAGGGTGTCGCGGGAAGAGGGCCTCGATGATCCTCGCAAGTGTTGTGGGACACGTAATCCTTGGCGTGAACTGGCTACGCAGTCTCTTGGTGACCACTCTGTAGGCGGTGCCCCAAGGGTTGACATCTGCCTCCTCGCATATTTGGCTGAAGCTGCTGGCCTTGCTGCGCTTGATTTCCCGCTTCAGTTCCTTCTTGGCCATCCGGAACACCTCTAGCCTTGCTTGGAAGTCTGGACGACCCCTTGCTCTCTGGGACCGTCTTCTAGCTTGAAGACACGCACTCCTAAGCCCCTTATCTGGTCATTCCACCAGTAGCATGGGGCGGCTCGATTACTTGCTCTCCTTCGTGGCATGGATGCGTCACACGCCTCTGCAATCCTCCGTTTTAACTCGGTTGTCCTCGCCTCCGCCGATCCCTGTGCCCAATCTGGTTGGTTGAAAGCTTCCTTGAATGCTTCCACATCCAAGCCTTCCGCCTTCCATTTTGGGCCGGTTGCTTTCGGTTTTACTTTCTTCTTCCGATTGTTGAGGTCGAACAGTATTGCCTGGTGGTCGCTGAAAGTGAATTCTTCACTAACTGTCCAAGTCACTCTGCGAAGTAGGGAAGCGCTTAGAAGGGTGATGTCGATGAATGATCCCCGACCCGCCTTTCTGAAGGTTTGCTTCCTGCCATCGTTGGCTATTCCCACGTTGAGTAGGGCGAATGCCTCCAGGAGGCAATATCCTCTCGCATTTGTCTCGCGGCTGCCCCATTCAACGGCCCACGCATTGAAGTCCCCTGCTATGACTGTTGGCGACCGATTCTGCGCGTCCGTGGCTATTTCCAACACCATACTCTGGAACTCGTGCAGGCTCCAGCTTGGGGGTGCGTAGCAGCTATAAAAGGTTATACCTTCTATTTTGGCTCGAGCAAAGCCTTCGCTAGCAGAGCAGGCTTCCTTGATCGCATGGGTGCGCGACCAGATGATTGCCTTGCGGTTAGCACTAGCCACCCACCCGGGTCCACTTATTGATTTGTAAGGCTCGCTTATCAACACCACGTCCGCCCGCCTCTCTCGCACTGACTGCATAAGGAGGTCCTGCGCGGCCTCACAGTGGTTAAGGTTAATTTGGGTAACCTTCATCGCGATTGGTTTGCAAGAGCACTCCGGAAGGTGGGGCACCTGCTACCCCAGCTATGTGGTTTGTGTCCTTTTTGCTTTCCGGTGCAGAACATACACTCCGGCTCCTTTTGGCAGTCCTTAGCCAGGTGGTCTGGCAGTCCACATCGCCTGCATAGGTTTGAGCGATCCGTTTCGCACTTGCAGTTCCTCGCTTGGTGTCCAAACTCGAGGCATCTGAAGCACCTCATTATTGTGGTTTTAATGCGAATTCGTGCATTAACCCATCCGACCCTTAATGCTCCTGCTTTCAAGGCCTTTTGGGCACCGGCTGCCGACAGTCTAATACTGGCTATTTGGGTTTGCCCGTACGCTCGCCTGAGTCTGACATCTGCTGTTGTGACATCCGTCAGCTGGAGCTGATCCGAGAGCGCCCCGCAGATATCCTCTGCTGTGGTGTCCTCCTCGAGGTCTTTGCACTCGATGAAGACCCGCTGCGATAGTGAGCGGACTTCAGCACTCTCCCCCAGCACTTCAGATGCCATTGCTTTGAATTCGGCTGTTTCCTCGCCCGATTTGACTAGCTCTAGAAGGAGTTCTCCCTTCTGAGTTCTTCTCACCCTATTTATGGCCTGTCCTAGGGCTTTGAGCTTCTCGTCCGTCTTCATTGCCCTCAGAATCTCCGCGTAGGTCTTCTCCCCTTTGGTTTGAATGAGGAGAGCATCTGGCCGGGTCTTCTCTACACGCGCAGGCTTTTTCTCCGGCCTAGGGCTAGCCGCTTTCTGGTGTCCTCTCCGGGCCACTGCAGTCCAGCTCGCCACCGGGCTCGCTGGGAGACACCTGCGATCCCGTGCATGCTGTTTCGGCGTTTTTACTCAACACTGCACCGCGCGGGCTTACATTTCCGTGCTGCTTCCTCCTTTTTTGCTTGGGCGTTGGTGCGCCCGGACCCTGCCTTCGCTTAGCCTCCAGCGGCGCAGAGAAAATTGGCGAAGTCTGCGATGACTGATGGGACCTTATCAGCTCCTTAGCTTTGTCATCATGCACCTGAATGGCCACCAGCTCGTACAGTGCCCGAATGCTTTCTATCGAGTCTCTCATTGGCTGGTGGATTGACCTTCTCTTTCCGTCTTCTAGAAAACCGACCAGGATGGAGATCTCCTCGCCCAGCTCTCGGAATGCCGATCGTTGTCCCTCGTTGTGTGCTGTTCCGCGGCCGTCGCCTGGACCGCCACACCTATTGGGGACCTCGCCATTCTGCTGCTTTTGTAAACGCAGCCTCCTCCTCCTGTGAGAGATGGTAGGCGCTCTCACGCACCTGTGGGGGTATTTGGAAAACTCATTTAATTGGGTCCCAACTCCAAGTCGTTGTCCATGGTCGTAGTGTAGTCGCGTTTTTTGTGATCCCATGGTTATCTATGCATGCAGGGAGGCCATGCGAGGGTTGAGACGCACCTTTATGGGGATACGAATTCAGAGCCGGATCCGCGTAAAACAGGTAAAGGACATCTGTGCCTACACACCCAATTGAATGGGGACGAGCCATGGAGCGTTCTTGGAGATCTGCCAAGATTTTAGTGGGACGGAGGCAGCCGCAGCATTAGCCTGCCCGCCGTTTCAGCAGGAGTTCACTCTGCTTACTAAGGTGACAGAATGCTGCCTCTGTCAGCCCGATTCCTCGCTTCCGTCATGTGTTCCAGTGTCCTAATCAAGGCTGTACTGGTCTCGGCCTTGATGCCGTTTCCGTCGCCTCTTGCGACCAGCAGCGGCTCGCTGTATTTACTCCTACCGGTGTGGGTGACCCACCTGGATGGAAGGGGTACCCAGTGGTATGCTCCATTACCATTGGTACCCTTTACTTTTGCATTCGAATTGCATACTTGATGCAATTGCATGGGCTTTTTTGCTCCGTGCTGGCGCCATCTGTTGGTGAGTAGGATCCAGCCAGATACGTCAGGCAATTGCTTGCGCCCTCTACCGGCGTCTTTCCCGCCGTGTAGTTCTTTGGACCGATCGTTGGTTGCGCTCTCTGCCGGAGCTTTACTGCAGCAGCTTGAGGTAATTGTCGTTGCACAGCACAGGTCAGATCGTCAGCTGTCTTATCGAGCAGCTGGCATGACCAGTGAAAAATTGCAACGAGGACAGACGGCACAGTCAGATACAGGATGACAATTAATTACAACAAATAAGTGACAAGTGGAACGAGAGACACAGAGACACAGAGAGAGCACATCTCACCCCTCGCCCCTGGCCAGCGACCTGGGTTGCATCCATAGCATATTCCTTTATTAGAGAACATGCGCCACTTCCACGCTGGGGTGGCCTCCTTGGTATGTATCAGGCATGAGTATTGGCCCACGCACTGTACAACTCCTTTTCCCTGCAGGCATATCGGCTAGTTTGCCGTCCGCGCGGGAGCACAGGAAAAAACACAACCGCACCATTCGACGCACTCGACACTCTCTCTGTGTGTGTGTGGCTCAGTTAATTTCATGTGACAAACCGGTATTGTGTTCACTGTGTAACGAAATTAAAAAAAAGTTATTCGTTTCCTCATATTTCATTTGGAAACCATCAAATCAATCACGTCTATTGTGAAAATTTTTATTCAATTTCAACAGCAGGCATTTGTCTTTAAGGTGGTAAGTTGAACTGTGTAAATTATGTGGATCGTGCATTTGAGGTTAAATTCACCACTCTGTCCACAGTCCAAAATGCCTAAAGGACGAAGTGCGAATATCGGCCGCCGCACAAGACATGCAAGCCAGCAAGTGTATTCACAGAACTTAAGCGAAGAAAGACAAAATATAATAAGAGAAAATTCCCGATTGGGACAGCGCGTGGGGATACGAAGATCATTGGCATCATACAATCGCTTGGCATCCCAATATGATCCCACTGCGAACTACAGTGATGATGAAAATTAAGATATTGGACCAATGACGACTATATGCCGATATTGGAATGCGTTAAAGTTCAAAAGAGAAACGGCTGGATTGTGCTGCGCAAGTGGAAAAGTCAAACTGGATCCATTACTTACACCACCACAGCCACTGAAACCTTTGTTCGATGGAAGTGATCCCGATTCCAGCCATTTTCTTCAACACATCCTTGAATACAATAACTGCTTTCGCATGACTTCCTTTGGAGCTAATATCATTCGAGAAGGCGGCTTCATGCCGACTTGCAAGGTAAAAGATACAACACACATAACCAATCACTCATACCAACACAATGAATTGCAACACGTAACAACAACATATACACCACACACTACACCATCACACGATCAGAAGTAGCAACGTATTCTTCAACAAATGATTGTTTGCAATTACAGATACAAGGACAAATATATCATTTGCATGGTTCAATGGTGCCAACACCAGATGAACCGCATCAATTTCTGCAAATATATTTCATTTCGTCGATGGTGGATCAGCTGAATGTGCGGTGCAATATACAGGGAACACAACAGTTAAAGAGACGAGTTATTGAACAGATGCAAGCATTTTTTCACGCTAATAATGCTGTGGTTAATATGTTCAAAACAGCATTGGAACGAATGCCATCGGATATGCACAAATTTGTCACAAAAGCGGATTGCACCCCAACAGGTGAACATGTGCGAAGATTCACCGTTAATGATGTTGCTGCAATTATTGTTGGCGATCTAACTAAATCGCGAGACATTGTCGTTCAGCGAAGAAGCAGTATCATGCATCGTGTAACGAGACAATTCTGAGAATTATCAGAATTATGCTTGGTTAAGTCAACGAGCAATTCTTGCCGCAAAGAATAATGATGTACACGCACTGAATTTCACAATTCAATCAAAAATTTGGTGACGATTTGGTGACATACAAATCTGTTGATTCCATAACAAATCCCGATGATGTAGTAAATTATCCAACGGAGTTTTTGAACTCTCTGGAGTTACCAGGATTTCCACCACATAACTTGCAACTCAAAGTTGGTATGATATTGCGTAATTTGAATCCACCGCGACTTTGCAACGGTACTCGACTTTTGGTAAAAAGACTTATGCCGAATTTGATTGAGGCAACCATTATTAACGGAAAGAACGCAGGTGAAAATGTATGTATTCATCGAATACCAATGATTCCGACTAATCTTCCGTTTGACTTCAAACGATTGCAATTTCCAGTTCGCCTTGCGTTCGCAATGATAATTAACAAGTCGCAAGGAAAATCGCTTAGTGTTTGCGTGATAAATTCATCATTCAATTCAAAATCATTGTTTTTCACATGGGCAGTTATACGTTGCGTGTTCACAAGTTGGGAAACCATCCGCTTTGTTTGTGTTAACGTCAGACCAAAAACAAAAATGTGGTTTACCAAAGAGCACTTTAATGAAACGGATAATATGCGAACACGCATAACGCTTCGATTCAGTAATTACTTTGGATTCACTTTCATTTACTTAGAAAAGTTCAACTAAATAACACTTCATTTTGATAATCGAAATGAATTCATTACTGTTGTGAAATGAAATAAAGTGTTTCCTTTTCAAATATAAAACAAAAAAATTGTTCTTCATCTTTTAATCACCAAACGAAATGTTACATAAAACGAAGCCAGGCGAGGCGAAACGGAGTTCGCCGGGTTTGCTAGTTCGTCTATACTTATATTTTTGTGTTCTTCATTGCAAACTCAACTTTGTCCAAAACCTTATGCCATTGCTCATTTTTTTTTTTCTAAGTCTCGAATCTTGGCAATCATAGGTCCTAAGTCTCTATTAATTCTTTCTACTTGCCCGTTAGCTTGCAGAGATCCTGTTGCTATTTTTATGTGATTGATGTTTTGTGATTCTGTGCATGACTGAAATTCGTGGGAGGTAAAGCAAGAACCTCTGTCGGAAACTAGGTGCTTAGGGCGAGTGTACGCCTTAAAATAATTTTGCAAAGCATCTATTGCTTCTTTTGAACTAGTTGTTTTGTAGGATATTGCCTTATGAATTTTGTGCAGGCATCTATAACTAAAAGTATATGCTTTTTCTTAGATTCACTGCTGTTGATGGGACCGTAGTGGTCAATGTGGATGACGTTGAACGGTGTTGTGCCTTTGGGGATTGAGTGTAGATATCCTTCCTTCTTGCATGTTTTAGATGAAAAAAGGTTATGCACTTTACACAATTCTTGATATGTGCAACGACTTTTCTGCTTATTTGTGGAAACCAATAGCTTTTTGTTTATTAAATCAGTTACTTTGTCTACACCTACATTTCCCATTTCATCGCGATACTTGTATAAAACACTTTCGATCATTGAATCTGGTACACAAAATAAGAGTCCTTCCTTGTGCTTTTATAAATTACACCGTTGCGCATTTTATAATATTCATGTTCCCTTTCTAACAACATATCTTTGATTTTTCTTAAATTTTCATCTCTACTTTGTGATATTATCAAGTTATCTTCGAAAGTATTGGTTTCTGTTATTAAAATATTATTGTTACGACTGAGTGCTTCTACATGCTGCATCCTTTTGCCAGATCTGTGTTTTAGATCAAAATCATAATTTTGCAGTTCGAGTGCCCATCTCCCTATACGAGGTTAGCTCTTTTTATACCCGTACTCGAAGAGTAAAAGGGTACATTGTATTTGTGGTAAAAGTGGATGTGTGTAACATAGAGAAGGAATAATTTCCGACCCAATAGAGTACAGCATCAATAGCCGAGTCGATATAGCCATGTCTGTCCGTCCGTCTGTCTGTCTGTCTGTCCGTGTTGTTTGTCGCCCATTGCTCGGAGGCTATAAGAGATAGAGCATCCAAATATTTAAATCTTTCGTTGGACATAGTTTTTCATCAGGTTAATTCCATCGTGTACTTTTTATTAAATCTTGAAATGAGGCAAGCAAAGTATACATATATGGGTATATGTACATATGCCATTATGCCCCGCGCGACGCATAAGCCTGTTAAAGCAGTTTTTTGTTCATAAAAAGAGCGAAAATGAATCGGTAAAAAATCATATAAATCATTTTTGTGCGTTCGTGGATAAACTGAAAGAAATTGATTTAGCCTAACCGTTCCTAAATAAATTTTGTCTATTCTGTTGTTATCAAGCCTGCCAATGGCGACAAGGGATGGACAATGGACAATGTAAACAAGGGAATTTGAACTCTCTAAAATTAAAGCTTCATGAAGAAGGGAGAGACGCAAGTCGAATCATGATTTTAACGAGAAAGGTAAACCACGAGCGTTCGGGTCGTGTGCTAAAAATTGGTCGTCGTCCAAAGAGAAGACAAATATCGAAAACGGACAGGGGAAAACTAACGTATCAAGCGCCTTTATGTGCTGGTCTTGTGGTCGTCGCAGATACAAGGCATCGAATGTAGAGCAAAGAATACGAGGGTTGCTATTTATATTTTTGGCTTAACTATGAAAACCCCAACTTAGGAGTCTGAAAATGGTTTTATTATTTCTCATAATATTCTCCTTGATAATTAATATACTTTTGCATTCGATTAAACCAATTTTCACAGCTTTTTTTTTTTCCTTTCCGAATGAGACACCTCTAAAACATGAATTTTAAATACATTAACCGCTTCTTCTGGCGTCGTAAACCGTTGATCGTGTAATATATTCTTGATGTTAGGGGAACAAGAAGAAGTCATTGGGTGCTAAGTCAGCACTGTGCGGCGGGTGACACATCAATTCGACGTTTTGGTCGGTCAAAAATGCCTTTGTCTGTGCCGATGAGTGAGAGCTGGCATGGCGAAGAAGGATTCGTGTGTTTTTGTTCATTTTTCGAATTTCACCGAAAACATCTGGCAAACAAATGGTTGTATACCAATCAGAATTAACTGTTTCACGTTTCTCTAAGGCCACTGTAGACACATGACCATTATTGCCGAAAAACAGACCACCATTTGCTTCGATGTGCTTTGCAAGCGAACAACTTTTTTATACCCGTACTCGAAGAGTAAAAGGGTATATTGTATTTGTGCTAAAAGTGGATGTGTGTGTAACATAGAGAAGGAGTAATTTCCGACCATATAAAGTATATATATTCTTGATCAGCATCAATAGCCGAGTCGATATAGCCCTGTCTGTCCGTCCGTCTGTCCGTCCGTCCGTCTTGTTTGTCGCCCATTGCTCGAAGGCTAAAAGAGATAGAGCAAACCAAATTTTTTTCCAGACTGATGTGTTCTCTCACCCTAGAAAAAGTTTGAAATTTCCGCCCCGCCCACTTCCGCCCCCACAAAGAGCGCATATCTGTGGCGTCCACAATTTTGAAAATAACAAAAACTAAAAATGCAGAATCATAGAGACAGCCCATATCTATCAGGGGCCCAAATCTGAATCGGATCGGATCATTAATATAGCCACAATAGACAAAAACATACGCAAAAACTTCGCTCCATCCCTTTCGCACTCACACAAAATCGAGTAATTTTGGTTTTTCGTATAAATGAGCGCCTCGTTCTCAGAGACTATAAGAGCTAGAACAACAAAATTTTTTGCCTAGACTCCTGTGATATCGCTTCAGTGCAAGTTTATTTCAAAAAATTTTGCCACGCCCACTCCCGCCCCCCAAATACGAAAATCCACAATTTTGAAGATAGAAAAAAAATAAAAATGCAGTATTGTAGAGAATGACCATATCTACCAGATATCAGATCGGTTCAGATCGGATCATTATTGTAGCCACAATGATCAAATGAATTTTCAGCTACGAGCTGTCCCCTTCCACTTGCGCCGTAAGTCAATTATTGGGGTTGATTGTCGCAGCAGATTCGCTCACACACACACTCACGCTCAAACATGCTGCCTCGTGCAGTGTACGTGTGTTGTTGTGAGAACTGATGTAGATGATGTAGATGTAGATGTCGATGACAGATGTAGCAAAAATGTAATATGTAAAACTGATAAAACATTTTAAAATTCCACATAAATCACTGAGTACGGGTATAAAAGTAGAGTCGCGTTCGAAGCGACTCCGTACGTTTCTCTCGTTTTGATTTGCTTCATTTTGGAAGACCCAAGCAGTCGATTGCGGTTTTTTCCGGCTCGTATGAATATATTCAGGATTCGTCACCTGTGTAGATATTATATACAATTTTTTGAAGCACCACGATCGTACTTTTGGATCATTTCTTTGCACCAATCAACACGCGGCTTTTTTTGCTGGATTGTTAAATTATGTGGGATCCAACGGGAGCCCACCTTTTTTATGACCAGGGGATCATGGCAAATCTTATTGATGGTCGTCATACTAATGTCCAAGGAAGCCTCTATGTGACATGACGATCTTTGTTAATCAGTTCTTGCACAGCATCGATTTTTTGTGGCACAACAACTGATTTTGGACGACCTTCCGGAATTAGTCGCTGAGCGTACAGCGACCGAAAAAACTCAGAGAGCTTAAGGAAGGTGCTTGTTCGCTGTGTAATAATTTTAGTTCATCGATGAATTCTTGTCTACGTAATCCAAGTCGAAAGTTGTGAAAAATAATTACACGAAAATGTTCACGGCCTAATTCCATTTTTCTGCCAAGGTAAATTTTTTTATTTATCGTTAATCGATATCAAACATTAAAAAGTTGTATGTAGGTTTAGCCCATTAAACTCCAAACTTGTTTATGCAAATAACCTTTTTGCCCCTAATATGGCTGGAAGTGACCTAGGCCAAAAACATAAATAGCAACCCTCGTAATTGTAAAAATAAAACTGAAAGGGAATCACGAACCCCAGAAAGACAGAGAGTAATCGTATTCTGTTTTTGCGTGCGCGACAAATAATCTCTTTCCGAAGAGTGTGTGGTGTATCGACAGTGGCGCCATCGGAAATGACCATCGGAAATGGTTTTTCAGTTGAATTTACGAAATCAGAAGCTTGACTAAAAATAATAAGGGCATCGTCATAATGGTTGCAGAAAAGCAGCACGATTTGTTTTTGTTTAAAGACCATGAAAATAAATGCTTAAGTGTGCAGGCTAATCCGGTTAATAAATGGCACGATCGTTTGGACACTTAAATTATGGAATTTATTGTCTACAAAAATTCCCTTTTGCGGCTAATAGGCTGTAAATTGCTTTCAATTCTGTTCCTGTTCTCTTTCCTGGAAGAACTACTGTTTAAACTATATTTAATTTCAGTTATTTCCCTTTTTAACTGCATAGGTGTAATCGGGTTCGAATTCAAAAGAGAGCTCGGCACGCTATTAAATTTTTCCGGCTCTAGCTCTTCGGCTTTGGGGTGGAGATGTTTTCTTTTTGAATTGATGCCGCTCGCTGCTCGATTATCAATAATAATGCAAGAATTAAGCGTGCTGCGACTTGCTAGATCTATTCGGTAGAATAACGAAAAAGAAGAAAGTAAAAGAGTGGAAGAAGGAGAAGTAGGTAGGGATTAGGACGGGAAGAGGTAGGGCAACACAAAAAAAATCAGGGAAAAGTAGGAGAAACAACTGATGTTAAGTGGAGTTCTAAACCCGCCCCTACCTTGGCCATCACCCAGAAGCGCACAGCTCCCGATGACCCCTTCGGACCTTTACAAAACGCGGAGGCTACATCGAGTTCATTTCACTTTTTATCTAGTCTTCATTATTGCTGCTTAAAAATAAAACTTATGAATTGCATTGAAATTATAGAAAATACTTATTAGCTATTTTTTTATACCCGTACTCGAAGAGTAATAGGGTATATTGTATTTGTGGTAAAAGTGGATGTGTGTAACACACAGAAAGAGGCGTTTCCGACCCCATAAAGTATATATATTCTTGATCAGCATCAATAGCCGAGTCGATATAGCCATGTTCTGTCCGTCCGTCTGTCCGTCTGTCCGTCCGTCTTGTTTTTCACTCAGTGCACGAAGGCTATTAGAGCTAGACCAATCAAATTTTTTTTCCAGACTGATGTGATATCTCACTCCTAGAAAAGTGTTTCAACATTTCGCCCCGCCCACTTGCGCCCCCACAAAGGGCGCACACTGTGGCGTCCACAATTTTAAAGATAGCAGAAAACGAAAAAATGCAGAATCATAGAGACAGCCCATATTTATCAGGGGCCCAAATCTGAATCGGATCGGATCATTAATATAGCCACAATAGAGGCAAATGTACGAAAAAACTTCGCTCCATAAAATTTTCGCACTCACAGAAAATCGAGTCGATTTGGTTTTTGTATTTTTGTGTCGCCTGGATCTCAGAGACTATAAAAGCTAGAGCAACCAAACTTTTGGCCAAGACTCCTGTGATACCAAACCTGAACAAGTGTATTTCAAAATTTCGCCCCGCCCCCTTCCGCCCCCAAAAGACGAAAATCCACAATTTTGAAGAAAAAAAAACCAAAAATGCAGTATCAAAGGAAATGATCATATCTACCAGATTCCCGAATTTGGTTCAGATCGGATCATTATTGTAGCCACAATGATCAAATGAATTTTCATTTCGGGAATACCCCGCGGTTGTGTTTCCCCTCGCCCGATTGCTGCGTAAGTCATTTATTGGGGTTGATTGTCGCAGCAGATTCGCTCACACACACACTCACGCTCAAACATGCTGCCTCGTGCAGTGTACGTGTGTTGTTGTGAGAACTGATGTAGATGATGTAGATGTAGATGTCGATGACAGATGTAGCAAAAATGTAATATGTAAAAACTGATAAAACATTTTAAAATTCCACATAAATCACTGAGTACGGGTATAAAAGTAGAGTCGCGTTCGAAGCGACTCCGTACGTTCTCTCTCGTTTTGATTTGCTTCATTTTGAAAGACCCAAGCAGTCGATTGCTGTTTTTTTCCGGCTCGTATGAATATATTCAGGATTCGTCACCTGTGTAGATATTATATACAATTTTTGAAGCACCACGATCGTACTTTTGGATCATTTCTTTGCACCAATCAACACGCGGCTTTTTTGCTGGATTGTTAAATTATGTGGGATCCAACGGGAGCCCACCTTTTATGACCAGGGGATCATGGCAAATCTTATTGATGGTCGTCATACTAATGTCCAAGGAAGCCTCTATGTGACATGACGATCTTTTGTTAATCAGTTCTTGCACAGCATCGATTTTTTGTGGCACAACAACTGATTTTGGACGACCTTCCCGGAATTAGTCGCTGAGCGTACAGCGACCACGAAAAAACTCAGAGAGCTTAAGGAAGGTGCTTGTTCGCTGTGTAATAATTTTAGTTCATCGATGAATTCTTGTCTACGTAATCCACGTCGAAAGTTGTGAAAAATAATTACACGAAAATGTTCACGGCCTAATTCCATTTTTTCTGCCGAGGTAAATTTTTTATTTATCGTTTATCGATATCAAACATTAAAAAGTTGTATGTAGGTTTAGCCCATTAAACTCCAAACTTGTTTATGCAAATAACCTTTTGGCCCTAATATGGCTGGAAGTGACCTAGGCCAAAACATAAATAGCAACCCTCGTAATTGTAAAAATAAAACTGAAAGGGAATCACGAACCCCAGAAAGACAGAGAGTAATCGTATTCTGTTTTGCGTGCGCGACAAATAATCTCTTTCCGAAGAGTGTGTGGTGTATCGACAGTGGCGCCATCGGAAATGACCATCGGAAATGGTTTTTCAGTTGAATTTACGAAATCAGAAGCTTGACTAAAAATAATAAGGGCATCGTCATAATGGTTGCAGAAAAGCAGCACGATTTGTTTTTGTTTAAAGACCATGAAAATAAATGCTTAAGTGTGCAGGCTAATCCGGTTAATAAATGGCACGATCGTACGTTTGGACACTTAAATTATGGAATTTATTTTTCTAAAAAAATTCCCTTTGCGGCTAATAGGCTGTAAATTGCTTTTCAATTCTGTTCCTGTTCTCTTTCCTGGAAGAACTACTGTTTAAACTATATTTAATTTCAGTTATTTCCCTTTTTAACTGCATAGGTGTAATCGGGTTCACAATCCAAAAGAGAGCTCGGCACGCTATTAAATTTTTCCGGCTCTAGCTCTTCGGCTTTGGGGTGGAGATGTTTTCTCTTTTGAATTGATGCCGCTCGCTGCTCGATTATCAATAATAATGCAAGAATTAAGCGTGCTGCGACTTGCTAGATCTATTCGGTAGAATAACGAAAAGAAGAAAGTAAAAGAGTGGAAGAAGGAGAAGTAGGTGGGGATTAGGACGGGAAGAGGTAGGGCAACACAAAAAATATCTGGGAAAAGTAGGAGAAACAACTGATGTTAAGTGGAGTTCTAAACCCGCCCTACCTTGGCCATCACCCAGAAGCGCACAGCTCCCGATGACCCCTTCGGACCTTTTACAAAACGCGGAGGCTACATCGAGTTCATTTCACTTTTTATCTAGTCTTCATTATTGCTGCTTAAAAATAAAACTTATGAATTGCATTGAAATTATAGAAAATACTTATTAGCTAGTTTTTTTTTTTTTTTAATTTTTGTTCCACCAAATAATTGATATAGTATAAGTTAACAAGAGTTAACTGAATTGTCCATAAGTGTCCATTGGGTTGGACGAATTCTGCGATATTGCAAGATAAGCAGTTTCGTCAACCGTGGGATCGTCGTCGTCGCGGTCGCCGGATGCCGGCCGCCACTGGACACCACGCACGAGGCGCAAGGTCAGCACTTTTGCTGGACAGTGATGAGAGCCGTGGCCGGCAACTAAGGGTCCGCAGCTGGGAAGTTTAGGTTCTTAAGTCAGTAGTAAATTACCAGCCGAGTGGCATTTACGTCCTAACGTCTCGCCTTGCGGATAGTTAAGCTCTCATCATATTCCTTTGAATAATTAATTACACATACGAAATAAACAATACTTCAGATAAAATACCCGTATTGCATTTAAATATTACTTATATTAGCTAAGGTGTATAACTTGAATGGAGAAAGCAGTGAGATTATTCTTAAAGTTAATTTATTAGGCGAAGAATTCAAGATCTGGCTGGAGATGTGAAATCACATAGGCAGGGCAAAGGAGCTATTTGGTCGCTCGACATGTCCCAACATTTTGTTACTCACGTATATCAATAATTTCCAGAGGCGAAAGATCGATCTCCCGACTTCTGAAAACCTAGAGTTAGATTTTAAAGGGATACGTAAATACATTAGGGTTTCGTAGCTGCTTTGCTACCTTTCCATACTTTCCGATCTTACTTCTTGTTTTTTTTTTCCTCTTCCTCAAATCAAAATTCCAGAGATTCTCCTCAGGAGGAACCCGAAGGAATTGGACTGTTATTCGACTATTGACTATATTGACTATATATATACATTTTGGATTATAATTAAGGAGGATTTGAATTATAGCTAGTGAAAACGATATTTAAGATTGAATTAGGAACTAAAAAACATGAAATACTTCACTTTGAATCATTTTTTGTTTTAACTAAAAATCTATGATTAGGTAGGTAATTTACTAAGAAAAAATAGGAAATACTTTAAATTGAATCATTTTTATCTACTATATAAAAAATAAGTCAGGATTTTGCATTCTTTGAAAAGGTCTCGGGCTCCGTGAGGTTTATAGCAAAGAAAATTCACGAACAATTCAAAAAAAGAAAAGCGGGAAAATGTATTTGTATTATCTACTCTATATTACAATACAGCGCGCGCCATCTCTGAAACATAGCATGTACTACAAACCAATATTTTAAGTAGGCGCCGGTGCGTGATACATTGTTTGACAGCTACTCATTGTACTCTGCTCAGTTAATTTCATGTGACAATCTTCTCTACTATATAAAAAATAAGTCGGGTTTTCCTTTTGACGCTATAACTCCAGAACGCACGAACCGATTTCCACGGTTTTGCATTCGTTGGAATGTGCCGTTGCTGAATGAACAGCAAAAGCAAGTATACGAAACATTAATGCAAGCGGTGGACAATAATAATGGTGGTCTATTCTTCCTAGACGGACCTGGAGGAACAGGGAAAACATTTATTTCATTGATTTGGGCCACTATTCGATCAAGATGTGACATAGCTTTGGCGTTAGCATCATCTGGAATTGCGGCGACTCTTCTATATGGCGGTCGTACTGCACATTCTGCGCTTAAGTTGCCACTCAATTTAAAACACAATTGATACTCCAACATGCAATATTTCCCGATCCAGTGCAATGGGAAAATTGTTGATGCAATGCAAGCTCATTGTTTGGGATGAGTGCACAATGGCACATAAGAAATCACTTGAAGCACTTAACTTCACACTGAAGGATCTTCGGCGAAATAACATCTTTGGCAGCTTGATGATATTATTGGCAGGCGATTTCAGGCAGACGTTGCCAGTAATTCCCCGTGGAACGCCTGCAGATGAATAGAATGCTTGCCTGAAGGCATCACCTTTATGGAATAACGTAAAAACATTATCGCTAACCACTAATATGAGAGTTCAACTTCAAAATGATCAAAGTGCTGCACAATTTCCCAAACAATTGTTAGCTGTTGGAAATGGAAAAGTCCCAGTTGATGCGACATCTGGATTAATTACTCTTACCAACGACTTTTGCCGATTTGTAGACTCTCAATTAGCTCTTATTGAAAATGTTTTCCCAAACATTAGTGAGAATTATCAAAATTATGCTTGGTTAAGTCAGCGAGCAATTCTTGCTGCAAAAGAATAATGATGTACACGCACTGAATTTCACAATTCAATCCATAATCCATAACAAATCCCGATGATGTAGTAAATTATCCAACGGAGTTTTTGAACTCTCTGGAGTTACCAGTTACCAGTTGCAACTCAAAGTTGGTAAAGTTATTATGATATTTCGTAATTTGAATCCACCGCGACTTTGCAACGGTACTCGACTTTCGGTAAAAAGACTTATGCCGAATGTGATTGAGGCAACCATTATTAACGGAAAGTACGCCGGTGAAAATGTATGTATTCCTCGAAAACCAATAATTCCGACTAATCTTCCGTTTGACTTCAAACGATTGCAATTTCCAGTTCGCCTTGCGTTCGCAATGACAATTAACGATTCGCAAGGCAAATCGCTTAGTGTTTGCGGGATAAATTTAGAAAATCATTGTTTTTCACATGGGCAGTTGTACGTTGCGTGTTCACGAGTTGGGAAACCATCCGCTTTGTTTGTGTTAACGTCAGACCAAAAAACGAAAAATGTGGTTTACCAAAGAGCACTTCAATGAAACGGATAATTTGCGAACACGCATAACGCTTCGATTCAGTAATTACTTTGGATTCACTTTCATTTACTTAGAAAAGTTCAACTAAATAACACTTCATTTTGATAATCGAAATGAATTCATTACTGTTGTGAAATGAAATAAAGTGTTTCCTTTTCAAATATAAAAAAAAAAAATTGTTCTTCATCTTTTAATCACCAAACGAAATGTTACATAAAAACGAAGCCAGGCGAGGCGAAACGGAGTTCGCCGGGTTTGCTAGTTCGTCTATACTTATATTTTTTGTGTTCTTCATTGCAAACTCAACTTTGTCCAAAACCTTATGCCATTGCTCATTTTTTTCTAAGTCTCGAATCTTGGCAATCATAGGTCCTAAGTCTCTATTAATTTTATGATTTTGCCCGTTAGCTTGCAGAGATCCTGTTGCTATTTTTTTTATGTGATTGATGTTTTGTGATTCTGTGCATGACTGAAATTCGTGGGAGGTAAAGCAAGAACCTCTGTCGGAAACTAGGTGCTTAGGGCGAGTGTACGCCTTAAAATAATTTTGCAAAGCATCTATTGCTTCTTTTGAACTAGTTGTTTTTGTAGGATATTGCCTTATGAATTTTGTGCAGGCATCTATAACTAAAAAGTATATGCTTTTCTTAGATTCACTGCTGTTGATGGGACCGTAGTGGTCAATGTGGATGACGTTGAACGGTGTTGTGCCTTTGGGGATTGAGTGTAGATATCCTTCCTTCTTGCATGTTTTAGATGAAAAGGTTATGCACTTTACACAATTCTTGATATGTGCAACGACTTTTCTGCTTATTTGTGGAAACCAATAGCTTTTGTTTATTAAATCAGTTACTTTGTCTACACCTACATTTCCCATTTCATCGCGATACTTGTATAAAACACTTTCGATCATTGAATCTGGTACACAAAATAAGAGTCCTTCCTTGTGCTTTTTATAAATTACACCGTTGCGCATTTTATAATATTCATGTTCCCTTTCTAACAACATATCTTTGATTTTTTCTTAAATTTTCATCTCTACTTTGTGATATTATCAAGTTATCTTCGAAAGTATTGGTTTCTGTTATTAAAATATTATTGTTACGACTGAGTGCTTCTACATGCTGCATCCTTTTGCCAGATCTGTGTTTTAGATCAAAATCATAATTTTGCAGTTCGAGTGCCCATCTCCCTATACGAGGTTAGCTCTTTTTATACCCGTACTCGAAGAGTAAAAGGGTACATTGTATTTGTGGTAAAAAAAGTGGATGTGTGTAACATAGAGAAGGAATAATTTCCGACCCAATAGAGTACAGCATCAATAGCCGAGTCGATATAGCCATGTTCGTCCGTCCGTCTTTCTGTCTGTCTGTCCGTGTTGTTTGTCGCCCATTGCTCGGAGGCTATAAGAGATAGAGCATCCAAATATTTAAATCTTTCGTTGGACATAGTTTTTCATCAGGTTAATTCCATCGTGTACTTTTATTAAATCTTGAAATGAGGTAAAGCAAAGTATACATATATGGGTATATGTACATATGCCATTATGCCCCGCGCGACGCATAAGCCTGTTAAAGCAGTTTTTGTTCATAAAAAAGAGCGAAAATGAATCGGTAACAAATCATATAAATCATTTTTGTGCGTTCGTGGATAAACTGAAAGAAATTGATTTAGCCTAACCGTTCCTAAATAAATTTTGTCTATTCTGTTGTTATCAAGCCAATGGCGACAAGGGATGGACAATGGACAATGTAAACAAGGGAATTTGAACTCTCTAAAATTAAAGCTTCATGAAGAAGGGAGAGACGCAAGTCGAATCATGATTTTAACGAGAAAGGTAAACAACGAGCGTTCGGGTCGTGTGCTAAAAAATTGGTCGTCGTCCAAAGAGAAGACAAATATCGAAAACGGACAGGGGAAAACTAACGTATCAAGCGCCTTTATGTGCTGGTCTTGTGGTCGTCGCAGATACAGGGCAAAAGAATACGAGGGTTGCTATTTATATTTTTGGCTTAACTATGAAAAACCCCAACTTAGGCGTCTGAAAATGGTTTTATTATTTCTCATAATATTCTCCTTGATAATTAATATACTTTTGCATTCGATTAAACCAATTTTCACAGCTTTTTCCTTTCCGAATGAGACACCTCTAAAACATGAATTTTGAATACATTAACCGCTTCTTCTGGCGTCGTAAACCGTTGATCGTGTAATATATTCTTGATGTTAGGGAACAAGAAGAAGTCATTGGGTGCTAAGTCAGCACTGTGCGGCGGGTGACACATCAATTCGACGTTTTGGTCGGTCAAAAATGCCTTTGTCTGTGCCGATGAGTGAGAGCTAGCATTGGCATGGCGAAGAAGGATTCGTGTGTTTTTGTTCATTTTTCGAATTTCACCGAAAAACTTCTGGCAAACAAATGGTTGTATACCAATCAGAATTAACTGTTTCACGTTTCTCTAAGGCCACTGTAGACACATGACCATTATTGCCGAAAAAACAGACCACCATTTGCTTCGATGTGCTTTGCAAGCGAACAACTTTTTTTTTGATTTGCTTCATTTTGGAAGACCCAAGCAGTCGATTGCTGTTTTTTTTCCGGCTCGTATGAATATATTCAGGATTCGTCACCTGTGTAGATATTATATACAATTTTTGAAGCACCACGATCGTACTTTTGGATAATTTCTTTGCACCAATCAACACGCGGCTTTTTTTGCTGGATTGTTAAATTATGTGGGATCCAACGGGAGCCCACCTTTTTATGACCAGGGGATCATGGCAAATCTTATTGATGGTCGTCATACTAATGTCCAAGGAAGCCTCTATGTGACATGACGATCTTTGTTAATCAGTTCTTGCACAGCATAGATTTTTGTGGCACAACAACTGATTTTGGACGACCTTCCGGAATTAGTCGCTGAGCGTACAGCGACCACGAAAAAAACTCAGAGAGCTTAAGGAAGGTGCTTGTTCGCTGTGTAATAATTTTAGTTCATCGATGAATTCTTGTCTACGTAATCCACGTCGAAAGTTGTGAAAAATAATTACACGAAAATGTTCACGGCCTAATTCCATTTTTCTGCCGAGGTAAATTTTTTATTTATCGTTAATCGATATCAAACATTAAAAAAGTTGTATGTAGGTTTAGCCCATTAAACTCCAAACTTGTTTATGCAAATAACCTTTTGGCCCTAATATGGCTGGAAGTGACCTAGGCCAAAAACATAAATAGCAACCCCTCGTAATTGTAAAAATAAAACTGAAAGGGAATCACGAACCCCAGAAAGACAGAGAGTAATCGTATTCTGTTTTTGCGTGCGCGACAAATAATCTCTTTCCGAAGAGTGTGTGGTGTATCGACAGTGGCGCCATCGGAAATGACCATCGGAAATGGTTTTTCAGTTGAATTTACGAAATCAGAAGCTTGACTAAAAAAAATAATAAGGGCATCGTCATAATGGTTGCAGAAAAGCAGCACGATTTGTTTTGTTTAAAGACCATGAAAATAAAATGCTTAAGTGTGCAGGCTAATCCGGTTAATAAATGGCACGATCGTTTGGACACTTAAATTATGGAATTTATTTTCTCTAAAAAATTCCCTTTGCGGCTAATAGGCTGTAAATTGCTTTCAATTCTGTTCCTGTTCTCTTTCCTGGAAGAACTACTGTTTAAACTATATTTAATTTCAGTTATTTCCCTTTTTAACTGCATAGGTGTAATCGGGTTCACAATTCAAAAGAGAGCTCGGCACGCTATTAAATTTTTCCGGCTCTAGCTCTTCGGCTTTGGGGTGGAGATGTTTTCTCTTTTGAATTGATGCCGCTCGCTGCTCGATTATCAATAATAATGCAAGAATTAAGCGTGCTGCGACTTGCTAGATCTATTCGGTAGAATAACGAAAAGAAGAAAGTAAAAAGAGTGGAAGAAGGAGAAGTAGGTGGGGGGATTAGGACGGGAAGAGGTAGGGCAACACAAAAAATATCTGGGAAAAGTAGGAGAAACAACTGATGTTAAGTGGAGTTCAAAACCCGCCCTACCTTGGCCATCACCCAGAAGCGCACAGCTCCCGATGACCCCTTCGGACCTTTACAAAACGCGGAGGCTACATCGAGTTCATTTCACTTTTTATCTAGTCTTCATTATTGCTGCTTAAAAAATAAAACTTATGAATTGCATTGAAATTATAGAAAATACTTATTAGCTATTTTTTTTTTTAATTTTTGTTCCACCAAATAATTGATATAGTATAAGTTAACAAGAGTTAACTGAATTGTCCATAAGTGTCCATTGGGTTGGACGAATTCTGCGATATTGCAAGATAAGCAGTTTCGTCAACCGTGGGATCGTCGTCGTCGCGGTCGCCGGATGCCGGCCGCCACTGGACACCACGCACGAGGCGCAAGGTCAGCACTTTTGCTGGACAGCGATGAGAGCCGTGGCCGGCAACTAAGGGTCCGCAGCTGGGAAGTTTAGGTTCTTAAGTCAGTAGTAAATTACCAGCCGAGTGGCATTTACGTCCTAACGTCTCGCCTTGCGGATAGTTAAGCTCTCATCATATTCCTTTGAATAATTAATTACACATACGAAATAAACAATACTTCAGATAAAATACCCGTATTGCATTTAAATATTACTTATATTAGCTAAGGTGTATAACTTGAATGGAGAAAGCAGTGAGATTATTCTTAAAGTTAATTTATTAGGCGAAGAATTCAAGATCTGGCTGGAGATGTGAAATCACATAGGCAGGGCAAAGGAGCTATTTGGTCGCTCGACATGTCCCAACATTTTGTTACTCACGTATATCAATAATTTCCAGAGGCGAAAGATCGATCTCCCGACTTCTGAAAACCTAGAGTTAGATTTTAAAGGGATACGTAAATACATTAGGGTTTTTCGTAGCTGCTTTGCTACCTTTCCATACTTTCCGATCTTACTTCTTGTTTTTTTTTTTTTTCCTCTTCCTCAAATCAAAATTCCAGAGATTCTCCTCAGGAGGAACCCGAAGGAATTGGACTGTTATTCGACTATTGACTATATTGACTATATATATACATTTTGGATTATAATTAAGGAGGATTTGAATTATAGCTAGTGAAAACGATATTTAAGATTGAATTAGGAACTAAAAAACCATGAAATACTTCACTTTGAATCATTTTTTGTTTTAACTAAAAAATCTATGATTAGGTAGGTAATTTACTAAGAAAAATAGGAAATACTTTAAATTGAATCATTTTTATCTACTATATAAAAATAAGTCAGGATTTTGCATTCTTTTTGAAAGGTCTCGGGCTCCGTGAGGTTTATAGCAAAAGAAAATTCACGAACAATTTCAAAAGAAAAGCGGGAAAATGTATTTGTATTATCTACTCTATATTACAATACAGCGCGCGCCATCTCTGAAACATAGCATGTACTACAAACCAATATTTTAAGTAGGCGCCGGTGCGTGATACATTGTTTGACAGCTACTCATTGTACTCTGCTCAGTTAATTTCATGTGACAATCTTCTCTACTATATAAAAATAAGTCGGGTTTTCCTTTTGACGCTATAACTCCAGAACGCACGAACCGATTTCCACGGTTTTGCATTCGTTGGAAATGTGCCGTTGCTGAATGAACAGCAAAAGCAAGTATACGAAACATTAATGCAAGCGGTGGACAATAATAATGGTGGTCTATTCTTCCTAGACGGACCTGGAGGAACAGGGAAAACATTTATTTCATTGATTTGGGCCACTATTCGATCAAGATGTGACATAGCTTTTGGCGTTAGCATCATCTGGAATTGCGGCGACTCTTCTATATGGCGGTCGTACTGCACATTCTGCGCTTAAGTTGCCACTCAATTTAAACACAATTGATACTCCAACATGCAATATTTCCCGATCCATTGCAATGGGAAAATTGTTGATGCAATGCAAGCTCATTGTTTGGGATGAGTGCACAATGGCACATAAGAAATCACTTGAAGCACTTAACTTCACACTGAAGGATCTTCGGCGAAATAACATCTTTGGCAGCTTGATGATATTATTGGCAGGCGATTTCAGGCAGACGTTGCCAGTAATTCCCCGTGGAACGCCTGCAGATGAATAGAATGCTTGCCTGAAGGCATCACCTTTATGGAATAACGTAAAAACATTATCGCTAACCACTAATATGAGAGTTCAACTTCAAAATGATCAAAGTGCTGCACAATTTCCCAAACAATTGTTAGCTGTTGAAATGGAAAAGTCCCAGTTGATGCGACATCTGGATTAATTACTCTTACCAACGACTTTTTGCCGATTTGTAGACTCTCAATTAGCTCTTATTGAAAAATGTTTTCCCAAACATTAGTGAGAATTATCAAAATTATGCTTGGTTAAGTCAGCGAGCAATTCTTGCTGCAAAGAATAATGATGTACACGCACTGAATTTCACAATTCAATCCATAATCCATAACAAATCCCGATGATGTAGTAAATTATCCAACGGAGTTTTTGAACTCTCTGGAGTTACCAGTTACCAGTTGCAACTCAAAGTTGGTAAAGTTATTATGATATTTCGTAATTTGAATCCACCGCGACTTTGCAACGGTACTCGACTTTCGGTAAAAAGACTTATGCCGAATGTGATTGAGGCAACCATTATTAACGGAAAGTACGCCGGTGAAAATGTATGTATTCCTCGAAAACCAATAATTCCGACTAATCTTCCGTTTGACTTCAAACGATTGCAATTTCCAGTTCGCCTTGCGTTCGTAATGACAATTAACGATTCGCAAGGCAAATCGCTTAGTGTTTGCGGGATAAATTTAGAAAATCATTGTTTTTCACATGGGCAGTTGTACGTTGCGTGTTCACGAGTTGGGAAACCATCCGCTTTGTTTGTGTTAACGTCAGACCAAAAACGAAAAAATGTGGTTTACCAAAGAGCACTTCAATGAAACGGTTAATTTCGAACACGCATAACGCTTCGATTCAGTATTTACCTTGGATTCACTTTCATTTACTTAGAGAAGTTCAACTAAATAATACTTCATTTTTGTAATCGAAATGAATTCATTACTGTTGTGAAATGAAATAAAATTCTTCCTTTTCAAATATAAAACAAAACAAAAATTGTACTTCATCTTTTAATCACCAAACGAAATGTTACATAAAACAAAGCCATCTGGTGGCGAAACGGAGTTCGCCGGGTTAGCTAGTACCTTTTAAAAAGAAAAGGATCTTGGTGATTCAAAGGCACAAGCCATGTCGCGATTTTACAGCTTAGAAAGAAAACTAAGTAAAAAATATTAAATTGAAAGAAAATTTTATAAAAATTCATGCATGAATATATAAGTTTAGGTGGAATCTGTAAAGACATATACCGTGTAATAAAAACACTAGCACGTCATTGCCGTTTGACTTTGGTTTTTTGATTGTTTTATCCGATATATTCTTATGGCTAAGACCGCATTGCTACGCTGCCGGTTACGCCAGCAGCGGAGCGGCTTCATACATATTTTGTTTTATAAGCATAATTGGGAGAGAGAGAGAGTCACATATATGCCACAAGTGGATATTTTTGCATATCTTGTATAATTTATTTTAAAAATTTATTTTTCTGTGTCTATTATGAATTAAAAATTTTAACGTATCTTTACGAACTGTTTGTTTTTACTCTTATTTCCGGAAAGAACTATATTATCATTATCTTCTATTTTTTCAACTCTATAAGGCCCTGTGTATTTAAAATCTAGCTTATGGCCTACTTCATTTCTTAGTAAAACTTGATCTCCCATTGATAGAATTATGTTCCTAGTTTTTATTAAATCATATAATTCCTTATTTTTCTGTTTATTTAATTCAAGCATATTTCTTTCTCTTTTTGTATGCTACTTCTAATTTATACCTACTTTCCTTAGCGTAATCTTCTATGTTATATATAGGTTCTATATTACTTATGCTGTTAAAGTACTTTGGTAGATTACCAGTCTTACCAAATACTAACTCATATGGACAATAATTATGTGCCATAGAGGGGGTTGTATTGAAGCAATAAACAAAATATTGAAGCCATACGTCCCAATCAGTTTTATTCACTGATATATAGGATCGTATATATTCGTTAAATGTTCTGTGGCTTCTTTCTATTGTTCCAACAGTTTGATGATGATATGCAGTTGATGTTATATTCTTTATTTTTAAATATTTGCACAAATCATTTATAATTGAATTTTTATATTCCGTTCCCATGTCCGAAATGAACGTCTTCATTGGACCGTACTTGTGAATAAATGATTCAATATTGCTGTTGCAACTGTTGCTGCGCTTTTTTTGTTAGCGACAGGTATAGCAACTAAATTTTTAGTCAAGTCCCATATGAGCGTGACTGCATATTCATTGCCTTTTTCTGACTTTGGTAGTGGAGCAATTGTATCCACTATCACTCTGTCAAAAGCCATCATCGGGGTTTCAGTAATTGTTAAAGGGGTCTTAATATTTGTTGTTGTTTTTGCTTTTTGACATTTCTGACATTTCTGAATGTACTCTGTTATATCACGAATCATACCTTTCCAGTAATAATGTCTTTTGACCTTGGCCAAGGTTTTGCAATTCCTTGTAGCATACAACGTACAGGGGGAGGTGAGCAGATGAAAATCTAGACTGGAGGCTAGGTACGCGCTGGCTTCGGCTTTTGTCTCTGGTCGGTGGGGTGTGGGTAAACGGATAAGACACCACCACTCTAGTGCTCAATCAATTTTAAGAATTTATAAAATTCGCGTACGAGTAGGGAACGGGAATAGAGTAGCGATAGGGGAGCCTAGGGCAAGGTCAGCCAAGGGTAGTAAAGGAGGAAGGAGGGGAAGAAGAAGGGTCATCGATATCACTAGTCAAGTCATTGTTGGCTGCTTATCGCAAAAGTGCGAGAACGCCCACCCTACCATGATCCTTAGGGCCACCTATAGTCAAGGATCCCTCCAACAACGACCACGGTGACTCACATCTCTATCAGCAGACACTGCATGGCTCCTTCCGAAATTACTTAGCCTTGTTTCATAATACAACTTAATTTATTTAGGAAATTCATAATCAGACATTCAGGCGAAGTGGCAACTAATACTTAGGTACTTATGTATATCATACAAAGCATATGGCGTGGAAATAGGGTAAATCATATATAGAAGATGGTATAATAGTGGGCGGACATAATTATGGTTTTGTTTTAGTTTTCGTTTCGTTTTTGTTTTTGGGTGGTATAAAAAATATAGGGCTAAGAGTAAATATTTTCAATGAGGTTAAATGCTAGGTATGTATGAGTATGAGGATTAATGATTAAGGTGAAGCATAACTAATATTACGGATTGGAAATAGAGATTATTGGGTAACGTTCATTTGCTGACGTCCGAGTAAAACGAAGAACTTCAATTTATGAAATGGAAAACAATGATTTCTCTGACAGACGGTCATATGAAAACTAGTCGCATGGTGCATATTTGGTATTTGGGAAAACTCGGTTATGGTGGAAGACCAACTACCGCCTTCACTTTTTCTTTCATGGCTCGATATCAATACGTATGTTAATTAATCACTTACGATCATGTTTTTTATGTTACTCCACGCAGAAAGATATTTCCTTGTGTTCGCTGTGAGGTTATTTGATGAGTAGATGATAAGTAGATGAATGGTTAGATGAATGTGTAGATGAAGGTTAAGGTGTTGGTGTGTCTCTGTGAATGATAATGTTTTTAGTACGAGGTTCCCAAAATTAATCAGATACACTAAGACCTGGGACTGAACTCTCTCTTGCAAATTCAATTTTTCGTTTTCTAAACGTGGCAAGATTATCCATTTCACTTTTACTCAATTACTCTATTTTTATTCACATTGAAGCAAAAGGGGTTCACATAGCGTCTAAAGTACATCACTACGATCTTAACTAAACCAACTGCTGGACCCATGAAGGGATTTGGTACATCCTCCTGATCACGAAACGCTGTCTCCGGTTAGGTTTGCCGATTTACATTAGGCTTTATAAAGGCGTCGAGACGCGAGGGCAATGACCTGAGGCGCCGGCTTGAGGTTATATTCTCTTCGACGCGTGTGGTTCTTAGGGAAGTCCATCCACAAGTCCGAACATACCACCAGTAAGAGGACTGAGAAACCCTTATGGTTGCATCACCGAGGAAAAGCCTCCATTCACCAGGGTATTGTATACCCCTACGGGAGGGCTTTCAAAGTATCAGCGGGGGCTGTCCGTCCAGCCGAGCTGGGTGGCGTGGCGGCCGCTCAACCTCGTTATGCGTGTAGTCCCCTAGGTCGGAGTTATGCACACACGGGCGTAGATCGGGGCTCCCAGGCCGGGATTAGTGGTGCGAATCCTAAACACGAAAAGAGAGGAGGCTATTCAACTGGTCGGCAATAGCTCGGTTGATAATTACCCTAAATGGAATTGCACCACTACTTTCACAAAGAATAAGATTATTGCACAGGTCTTTCTCCAGACGGTTTTGGTTGGGCTGATGAGGTTTTGTGGCGATAACTAACCACTTAGTTACGATTTATATTTGTGGCGCTGCACTTTGCAATACGAATGCACTTGACCTTGGCGCGGTGCAAGGGCACTGGATCAGATTGACAACTTGATTCACTTGCGTTCACGCTGACGGCCACGAGGAGAAAGAGTCGATGCCTGGACTACGTGGTACAGTAGCCCACGTTTTTTTCTTTTCTTTCGTACTCTCCTGGATACTGCTTCTGTTATACAGATTGCAGCCACAGCAATTGCCAATAAATTTTAATGCAAAAGATAATGGTCAACTAGGACAGCGTTGCCACCTCCTCGCGAACCATATGATTATAAGCTTTATAAAAGCTTCCATGATCATTAACCAAAATTGGTTCATGGCCTAGTTTTAGGCGGTAATATCCCAATAACCGTTTATAATTCAAAAGGTCCAATGCACGACAAGCGTCGAATATTACACCCCCACTAAAATCACACTTTGGGGATTTTTCCAACCAAAGCGTGATCCACGCGTGGAGTACTATGGCCATCCTCAGTAGAACCTTTCGTTACAGTCACTGTTTTATATCTTTTGCGTGATATTTACCAATAAATCGACCTTGACAATCTTCTAACTCATAGAAGCTGTTCCCTAGCCTTCTCTTAATTCGAGCTTTTCGAAAAGAAGGAGCCAGTTTCGCATTAAAACCCTTGGTGAAACTACTCTGTTCGAAGTTTCGTCCATAGACCTCTTGACCGACTTGGAAGTTGACTTCTCGACTTCGGAGGTTATAGGTGTTTTCATTGCGCACATGCTGCTTTTGCATTGCTTCCGCCGCTGTCTTTCTAATCAACTCAAAAGAATCATCCGGATCGAACACAACAGATCGATCTTCCAACAGGTTTAAGTTTCTTAAGAGTTGATACGTGGAACCACTAGTTACCATATTTTGGCCGAAAGCAACGCGGTAGGGGCTACTTTTGACGGCGGCATGTACATTGGATCGCAACGCACAAGCGATGAAGCTAAGCTGTTCGTCCCAATTGGATTGGTCGGGCTTAATGTAGGCTTTGATAGCGGCGAGTACGGAACGATTTACACGCTCGGACGCATTCGTTTGTGGGGCGTACGCGGCTGTGTAAGAATGTCGAATCTGGTATTTGTCTAACAGGTCCTTGAACTTGTGCGATTTGAATTGGACACCATTATCCGACACTATCACTTCTGGTATTCCAAAGCAATGGAAAAGGTCTTCCTCCATAAATGGAATCCGCCGTAAATTTTGTACCACCCTAAGAAACGGAAACTTCGAGAAGTGATCTAGCACTACATATATGCCTATATTCCCCGATCGACTTCGTGGGTACGGGCCTAAAAAATCCACGTACAGCTTTTGTAACAATCGGTGGGTCTCTCCTGCTTTGCCCATTCGCGGACGAAGAGGATGATTGGGATGTTTACAACATTTGCACATCTCGCAACTATTGACGAAGTTCTTCACATCGCCCACTAAGTTTGGCCAATAATAGAAACGTCGAATTCGCTCTAACGTCTTATTTATCCCACTGTGTGCCGATAATGGGTGTTCGTGGCCTTGCTTAAGCACCTCGGTCACCAGAGAGCGGGGAACCCAAAGTTTCCAACACATGTCGTCGCTAATTTTATCGCCAACGGCGTGCTCCGCGCGACGATAAAGAAAATTATCCACTACCTTTATATCGGGTAACCGACCTGAATTAGCCTGGATTTTCGACATGAGTTCTTGGTACTCGGCCGAGTTAAATGCGTCAGATTTAAGGTCCACGAGACTATCAATGCCAATACACGATAGGTCCTCGGTATGCACTCGTGACAATGCATCCGGTACAATATTTTGACTTCCTTTTCTATGAAAAATCTTAAAAGAGAAACCCTGCAGTTTTAGCGACCATCGAGCAAGCCTCGAGCTTAAATCGGCTTGGGACATCAGCCATTTTAGCGATGCATGATCGGTAATAATGGAAAACTGATGCCCTTCCACATAGGCTCTGAACTTCTTGACACACATTACCGCTGCCAAAACTCTCTTTTTCTGTCACGGAATAATTGCGTTGACATTGGTTTAACTTGCGCGACATAAAATCAATGGGTACCTCGTTGCCATTTTCATCAGTTTGCATCAAGACGCCGCCAACACCGGTATGGCTCGCATCGCAAATGGATTGAAAACGGATTGTGAAGTCGGGGCTATGCAACACGGGAGCGCCCACACATTTTTCTCTTAAGGACTCGAACGCGTTCTGTGCCTCTTCGGTCCATTCAAATTTTCGCCGGGTCTTGAGCGTATCGGAGATAGGTCCTGCGATACCCGCATAGTTTTTTATGAACTTGTGGTACCAGCCAGTGAGACCTAAAACCTTCGTACTTGTTTCACAGAACGAGGGATCGGAAACTGCCGAATCGCTTGGACCTTCTCAGCATCTGTCTGACCTCCTTTAAGCAAAACTTGGATTTCTCCACGTTAATGGTCAGACCAGCTTCTCGTAATCTGGCGGACAAGCTAGTGAGGACTTGAATATGTTGCTCAAACGAATATCTCGTTCCGTAACGATGGCGGTATGACTTTGTCCATCAGTTTGGACATCGTTTGAGGTGCATTGCACAATCCAAAGGGCATCACCGTGTACTGATACAACGGTCGCCCAGGAATAGTAAACGCCGTTTTTCACGCGCGCTCACTTCTTACGGAATTTGCCAATAGGCATCTTTCAAGTCAATACTTGAGATGAACTCCGCTCGAGGGAGACGACTAAGTATACCATCGATAAGTGGCATAGGATAGGCGTTCTTTATGGTGACTTCGTTGAGTTTCCTACTGTCAATGCACAATCGTACCTTTCCAGGTTTACGAACGAGAACCACGGGGACGACCATGCGCTATTTGACTCTTCGATTACCCCAAGAGCTAGCATTCGGTCTATCTCGAGGTACATCAGGTTTTCCACGGCTGGAGACACCGCATAATGTCGCTGCTTGATTGCCTTAGAGCTGCCCACGTCAATATCGTGCGACAACCAGCTCGTTTTCCCAAGACCATGTTTCGCAAAGGAGGGAAACAAGCTGACCTTTTCGCCAACTGCTCTTGCTGCTGCTCTGACAAGCGCACGTGCAACATACTATCGAATGACACACTTGCAATCGCGGGACTTGACGCTTGGTTGGCTAGAAACGCAGGTAGCAAATTAAAGCTGGACCGAAAATCTATGCCCAGATATAAGTCTTGCGACAAGGATGGGACTATGAACAATTTAAATGATTTAATCTGTCCTTGAAAGCATACATCAGTCGTGATTTTGCCAGTTATTGGTTGACTCTGGCCATCTGCCGTACGTACTGCTGTTCTCACAGACTTGAACGGTGTCTGATCCCGAATTAGATCGGTTGCAAACGTTCCACCTATGCAGCTAATGGATGCACCCGTGTCCATAAGTCCACTGAGTGTCCTTCCCATTACGGTTACTTTCGCATAGGGTCGCCAGTCCTTCGACACATTAACGACTGACGCCAATACATTTGCGCGCTCGTTTTTGAAGTTCTGGCGATATTGGAGCAATCGCTTACGAAATCGGGTCGGCTAAATGGGGGTTTTCAAATCTGGGGGTAACGTACAAGTATGTGAAGGAACTTCTGGGAGCTTAGGTAAATCAGAGAGCAATGGAACTGTCGAAACTTCCATCAATTGGTGTTCGTTGCTTTCGAACTGTTTGGTTTGCGTGCACCTGTCGACTGTGCACGGCTTACTGAGTTTTTGGATCGTTACACCTAGGACACGACGGTTTGTACGTATCTCGTCTGCCACAGCCGTAGCAAAAAACGGTTCGATCCCCCTACGCAATCTTGATACCGATGCCCTAGAGCACCACAGTTCCAACATGAAATGGTAACTGCCGCTATATCGTGCGGTTCTATTTCATCGACATCAGGTTCCTCCTCATTGTCTGTCTGTACGACAATTTCATGCACCTGTCGTCGAATGGGGATACGCTTAAGTTCAGCGCCGACGCTGGACTTAGCCACAGACTGCAAAAAATCGTTCGCGAGTACGCACTATGTTTCGCAATTGCGCGACCGACCGCAATTCCGGAAAAATGGACTTTCCACCCTGCGATTATTTGTCCAATCCTATCTGGTCGTAGTCCCGCTATCTGTTGCGATCCCCATGGGGTTGCTGAGACAGTAGACTCGTTAGCCTGACTCATTTGGAGATGTATAGACTCTCGAGGGGGTATTTGGAACAACTGTTCAAAAGTTTGGGTTTCCCCACTAGGTTGGACTGGTCCAGCCGCTTGGTTAATCGGCGGTGGTACCGCTTGACTTGACATACGTTGGAAACCTACTTCCATTGTCTGCGTCATTTTGGTCATGGCTTGAGACAACCCGATTTGAGCCATGGCATCCGTCAACGCCTGTGACATTTGGGTCAATCCTGGATTGGCTGCTTCCGTTGCCTCATGGCTTGTAGTTGGCATGATTGGAGCAAGGCCTTCAATCAGCAGATTAAAGCCTATCAGCAGACACTGCATGGCTCCTTCCGAAATTACTTAGCCTTGTTTCATAATACAACTTAATTTATTTAGGAAATTCATAATCAGACATTCAGGCGAAGTGGCAACTAATACTTAGGTACTTATATCATACAAAAGCATATGGCGTGGAAATAGGGTAAATCATATATAGAAGATGGTATAATAGTGGGCGGACATAATTATGGTTTTGTTTTAGTTTTCGTTTCGTTTTTGTTTTTGGGTGGTATAAAAAATATAGGGCTAAGAGTAAATATTTTCAATGAGGTTAAATGCTAGGTATGTATGAGTATGAGGATTAATGATTAAGGTGAAGCATAACTAATATTACGGATTGGAAATAGAGATTATTGGGTAACGTTCATTTGCTGACGTCCGAGTAAAACGAAGAACTTCAATTTATGAAATGGAAAACAATGATTTCTCTGACAGACGGTCATATGAAAACTAGTCGCATGGTGCATATTTGGTATTTGGGAAAACTCGGTTATGGTGGAAGACCAACTACCGCCTTCACTTTTTTCTTTCATGGCTCGATATCAATACGTATGTTAATTAATCACTTACGATCATGTTTTTTTATGTTGCTCCACGCAGAAAGATATTTCCTTGTGTTTGCTGTGAGGTTATTTGATGAGTAGATGATAGGTAGATGAATGGTTAGATGAATGTGTAGATGAAGGTTAAGGTGTTGGTGTGTCTCTGTGAATGATAATGTTTTTAGTACGAGGTTCCCAAAATTAATCAAATACACTTAGACCTGGGACTGAACTTTCTCTTGCAAATTCAATTTTCGTTTTCTAAACGTGGCAAGATTATCCATTTCACTTTTACTCAATTACTCTATTTTTATCCACATTGAAGCAAAAGGGGTTCACATAGCGTCTAAAGTACATCACTACGATCTTAACTAAACCAACTGCTGGACCCATGAAGGGATTTGGTACATCCTCCTGATCACGAAACGCTGTCTCCGGTTAGGTTTGCCGATTTACATTAGGCTTTATAAAGGCGTCGAGACGCGAGGGCAATGACCTGAGGCGCCGGCTTGGAGGTTATATTCTCTTCGACGCGTGTGGTTCTTAGGGAAGTCCATCCACAAGTCCGAACATACCACCAGTAAGAGGACTGAGAAACCCTTATGGTTGCATCACCGAGGAAAAGCCTCCATTCACCAGGGTACTGTATACCCCTACGGGAGGGCTTTCAAAGTATCAGCGTGGCTGTCCGTCCAGCCGAGCTGGGTGGCGTGGCGGCCGCTCAACCTCGTTATGCGTGTAGCCCCCTAGGTCAGAGTTATGCACACACGGGCGTAGATCGGGGGCTCCCAGGCCGGGATTAGTTGTGCGAATCCTAAACACGGAAAAGAGAGGAGGCTATTCAACTGGTCGGCAATAGCTCGGTTGATAATTACCCAAATGGAATTGCACCACTACTTTCACAAAGAATAAGATTATTGCACAGGTCTTTCTCCAGACGGTTTTGGTTGGGCTGATGAGGTTTTGTGGCGATAACTAACCACTTAGTTACGATTTATATTTGTGGCGCTGCACTTTGCAATACGAATGCACTTGACCTTGGCGCGGTGCAAGGGCACTGGATCAGATTGACAACTTGATTCACTTGCGTTCACGCTGACGGCCACGAGGAGAAAGAGTCGATGCCTGGACTACGTGGTACAGTAGCCCACGTTTTTCTTTTCTTTTCGTACTCTCCTGGATGCTGCTTCTGTTATACAGATTGCAGCCACAGCAATTGCCAATAAATTTTAATGCAAAAAGATAATGGTCAACTAGGACAGCGTTGCCACCTCCTCGCGAACCATATGATTATAAGCTTTATAAAAGCTTCTGTTGGAGTTGGAATGCTGAATACAATAATATAAGAGTTAAGTTAGATCACGCTAAGTCGCTGTTATAAGCCTCACGCTCAGTCGCTGTTATAACTCTCCCAAAATGTTATAGCGGCTGCCTGAGAGAGTGGGGCGACCGTTTGCATCGCTGGCTGCGACCAGTGCATTAAATGAATTGAATTTGAACTGCTGTTTATTTCTTCTCGTCGGCATCGCAAACCAAAGTTTTGGACACCACCACTTAGAGCTGCTGGACCGGCATCATCCACATCATCGTTAATTTCCAGGAAAAACATTCTGGATTTTTCATTGGCGCCCGAGCAGGGACATCGGAATCAGCATTTTCATGGAAATTCGCAGCTCAAAACAAAAAAACAGTAACAGTGCATTTTCGTCGTCTCGGCACAAGTTACTGGTGTTTAATCGTGTGCGAATAAAGCTCTAGCTGGCTGGTCTGCGACATTTGGATAACCATCACATTAAGGAAAGTTCTCGGAGAAATGCCGAATGTACAGGTATTCTAGTGCAAAAATTGAGTGAACCAAGCCACCATTGTGTGAGTTGTGTGTGTGCTTATTGCAGCATCATAGCCGGTGGCCTCATTTTCTGGCACTGTTTGAATTGGAATACCAATTTATTAAAATATAACCCAAATAAAATCAACCGAAGTGAACAGCCAGAGATTAATTTATTATTACTTTTATGTGGAAACTTAATGAAAAAAGTGTACATCACATTGAGGTCCCACTGTACTCGCTAATAAGAATTAACGGAACGGTCATTGCCTATTGTCAATTCTCTTTTTATGAAATACCGCTTGTTGGTGGTCCGTTAGTTTCGGTAACGCTATCGGTGCGCCAAATTGTGCATAGTTTGGCGGCGTTTGGTTGTGTGCGTTGGCGTCATATTTCTGTACGTTGTAACGTTGCTTGCGCTGTATTAACCCATTAAAGTCAATGCACAGTCTTAGACATTTTTGGAGTTCGTGTAATTAATTGTGGATAATATTTTGGCGGTTTCGGCTGTGTACGTTGGCATCAGATTTCTGTAACGTTGTAACGTTGCTTGCTCTGTATTAACCCGCTAAAAAGAGAGTTCGGAGAATATTCTTTTTTGGTTTTGGTGGTTTTGTTGAATACACTGTGCGAGCTTTATATCAGCTTTGTTAATATTGCCAAATGAGTGAAAAAGAGAAGGAATTCGCCCCACTTTCGCAGGGAGCGGGAAAGGAAGTAGGGAGCAAGCTGAGCCAAAAGTTATTGACGGCAATGCAGAAACACGACAAGGTTATGAACGACATTAAGCGACAGAAAACGGCTTTTGAGGAAAAAACTATTTCTTTTGACCCTCTTCAAATGAAGTGCAGATTAGAACTGATCGAGAATTATTGCGAAAAGTTAATGGACATTCAGGCAGATATAGACATGTTAAATCCCAGCAACGATTTACGATCAATGGTCGAGGATGTGTGCATTACCACGAGGGCGATGTATATGTCCGCAGTGAAAGAACCTGAAGGTCGGCGAGCGCATAGGGAAGATTGCGGCGATCAGCGTCATAGGTCACACCTGCCAAAAATGAATTTGCCCAAGTTTAGTGGAAAACATTCCGAATTTAAAACTTCATTAGTCTGTTTGAGAGTTTGGTGCATAACGACCCAACGTTAACCAATGTGGAAAAGTTCAACCACTTGCTAGCGTGTCTCACTGATGCGGCATTGGGCACAGTGAAGGCGTTCCAAATCTCTGATAGCAATTACGAAAAGGCTCTGGAAAGCTTAAAAAAATGTCTACGATAATAAGTGTTTAATCTTTTTCGACACCATCTCACAGTTGTTCGACATTCCCCAAATAACAAAACCCTCTGCTTCATGCCTGAGGTCCCTGATTGACACGGTGTCTGCCCTCTACTCCTCTCTGAAATCGTTGGGAAGTGAGAAGGACATAAATAGAGCATTGTTGATTCACATAGCAATGTCCAAGGTAGACCAGCACACAAAAGCACGATTCGAGGAGCAGTTGGATTACGACAAATTGCCGTCGTGGTCCGATTGCGCATCCCAGTTGTATCGGCGCTATCAGCATCTGGCAGCTGAAGAGTCAACAACGAGTAAGGGAAAAGGTAAACCAGAGATAAGCAAGGGACACACGAAGTCTTCCTTCTGCTGTGCAAAGTCTGATCGGCGCGCCGAGTCGAAGTGTAGCTATTGTTCAGCGACCAATCATATCATAAGCAGTTGTCAAGGGTTTAGTGCTCTTCCTGTTCTTCAACGTTTTAATATCACCAAGCAACTTCGCTTGTGCATAAATTGTTTGAAGCCAGGTCACACAGTTTCGAAGTGCAAGACAGAAAAATGTAGAGTGTGCTCCAAGTCCCATAATACGCTGCTTCACCGATACGGGGTAGAGTCACAGCAAAGTACGTCTGGTACAGCTTCTGTGGAACAGCCCTCAGTTTCTGAAAACCCAATGGCCTACTCTAGCCATGTGGCAAGTACTGACCAAGTGATTCTCGCGACGGCAGTAGTGAAGGTGAAAGATCGGTCCGGACAGTTTCAATATGCTAGGGCACTGCTAGATTCCGGCTCCCAAATAAATTTTATGTCCGAGGATCTCGCGCACCGCCTAAGACTGCACCGTGACGAATCATGCCTTAGTATCACAACTGTTGGAAAAAGTTCGTCCGTCGTAAAGAACAAGGTTCACACGTGCGTCAAATCTCGTGTCAACGCTCATAATTTTGCTACCGATTTTTGGGTATTACGGTCAATTTCCACATACCAACCCGACCATGTCGTAAATTTCGCCCAGTGGAATATCCCAGCAAACCTTGAGCTGGCAGACCCACAGTTTTTCAAGCCCGCTAAGGTCGACTTACTGCTAGGGGCAGAAACCTTCTTCGAATTGATATGTGTACATCCATCCATCAATCCAAAAAACACTGTTAGGCTGGATTGTTTCGGGAAAATATACTGCATCAAAACAGGATGTTGTATGCAATAACGCTGTCGGTAGCGATACATGTTCTCTCGACTCTCTAGTGGAGCGCTTTTTGGGAATTGGAACATGTCCCAGAGAAGTCGAAGGCTGTACATACAGCTGAACAGTTATTTGCGAACGCAACTTCAAGCAGACATCCCGCAGGCTTGAGTCGGGTCGTTTCGAAGTAAAGTTGCAGTTTAAGGTGAATCCCAAGGTCTTGGGTTTCTCTTTCGAGACGGCAAAACGCCGCTTTCTATCCCGCGAGTGATCAATACCTGCATGACATGTATATGGAGTTTATGAAAGAGTATCTCAATCTTGGTCACATGTCGTTGCTTCCAGGCACTCCACCAGGACACCATTACTATATTCCGCATCAATGTGTCCTGAGACCTGATAGTAGCACCACCAAGCTCCGCGTAGTCTTCGATGCATCGGGCAAAACGTCAACTTCAATTTCTTTAAACGAGACTTTGATGGTGGGAGCCACTATTCAGAGGGATCTTTTTGCAACTCTTGCACGATTTCGATTAAACCGTTTTGAGCTTACAGCGGATATCTCCAAGATGTATAGGCAAGTGCAGGTTGCTGAAGAAGATCGAAATTTCCACTTGATTCTTTGGAGGGAAAACCCAAATATTGATGTGCAGACGTATCGTTTGAATACTGTCACGCATGGGACAGCCTCAGCTCCATATTTGGCCATCCGCTGTCTCGTTGAGCTAGCAAAAGTCTATGCTAAGTCCCATCCTGTGGCATCGCAAGTCATAGCAAATGATTTTTACGTTGACGATATGCTGACAGGAGCAAGTTGTCTGGAAGAGCTGGAAAGAATTCGGCAGGAAGTTAGTGAGGTCCTGGAAGCTGGGGGGTTCATGTTGGCCAAATGGGCGTCAAATCATACCCAGCTGCTGTCTGATAGTGGACAGGAAAAATCTCTTCAGTTTGACCCTTCCGCTTCCATTAAAACACTCGGGATTCGTTGGAATCCGCAAACTGATTTGTTTCACTATCAGTTAGACGACTCATTTGACTCATTACCCCGACGAAGCGCAACATATTGTCAGTTGCATCGCGATTGTTTGACCCATTAGGTTTCTATGTCCCTTAATTACCAGGGCAAAGATCTTACTGCAGCATCTATGGAGGCAAAAGTTGGATTGGGACGAGTCAGTTCCCATGAGTCTGCATACGAGTTGGAACAGGTTCAAGCAGAATTTGTTCGAATTAGACAAGATCTCTATCCCTCGCTTTATTGGTCTTGCCAATAATGCCTCTATCCAAGTCCACGGATTCGCTGACGCATCAAGTGATGCGTACGGATGCTGTATTTATGTCCTTACAAAGGACGACAAAATGTAGTATCCCGACTTCTTACAGCAAAGTCTCGAGTATCTCCTCTCAAAACCAAATCAATTCCACGACTGGAATTGTGCGCAGCGCTTCTTCTATCCACGCTATGGGCTCAAGTTCGGCTGCTGCTAGACAAATTTGCAATTGAAAGCGTGAATTTTTGGTCGGATTCCCAAGTCACTTTGTATTGGCTGGAAAGGGATCCAGCCACGCTAGCAACGTTTGTGGCCAATAGGGTTGCTGAAATTCAGGAGTTGTCTAGTGGTGTGATTTGGCGTCACGTTCCCACCGATCAAAACCCAGCCGACTTTAATGTCTCGTGGAACAGATGTAGACGGTATAATGTGCTCATTGTGGAAAAATGGGCCGCATTTTCTTCTTAGTGGTCCTGAGAATTGGCCGCGTCTTCATCAGGTTGAGTTGTCCCCAGAAATGGAAAGGTCGGAAGACAAGAAAAGTGTGGCAGCACATTCTGTGGCAAAGGGTCAGACAAATGAGATCATCGAGCTGATTGGAAGATGCTCATCGTTCCAGAAGCTGCTTCGGATCATGGCGTATGTGAATCGGTTCATTCAAGGTGGTAATCGCAGTCGAGACGTGGTTGTGTCAGCTAAGGAACTGAAGGTTTCGTTCCTTAGACTGGTACAGGTAGTCCAAAGATGTGAACTGGGACCAGAATTCCTCAAACTGGATAAGTCGGAAATTTTGTCTCCACATCTTCAACGACTCAGCCTGTTCATACATACGAGCGAACTTGGCGGAGTCACTTTCCGACTGATGCGTGTTGGGGAAGGTTGCTGCACGCAGAAATTCCATACGATGCGAAGTTTCCTCTACTTCTGTCCCAAAAATCGCAGTTCGTGACCCTGTTTCTACGCCATTTGCATCGTGCTCATTATCATGCAGGTGCAAAGGTAATGGTTTCCCTTTTAAGGGAGCAGATTTGGCTAGTGAACGCCCGTGAAGCGTGCACAAGAATCGTGAGGAATTGTGTGCACTGTTTCCGATACAAGCCCACCCTCATGGGGCAAATCATGGAAAACCTGCCAGCTGACCGAGTGCCAAGAGCTCGTCCCTTCCTAATTTGTGGGGTAGATTTCTGCGGTCTATTTCAGGTGTCGCTCAAGATTCGAGGCAGGCCCCCATTAAGACCTATGTAGCCGTGTTCGTGTGTTTTGCGTCAAAGGCTGTTCACCTAGAATTAGTAGTCGACCTATCAACTGATAGTTTTTTGTGTGTGTTTCAAAAGGTTCGTCGGGAGGAGAGGTCTTCCGGAGAAGGTATACAGCGACAACGCCACCAACTTCGTGGGCGCGAGCCGAGTGCTGGAAGAGCTTCACGCAGCCTTCGGAGGGACCAGGATCGGCTCAGGACATACGCAGCTCAACACGGCGTCGAGTGGTGTTTTATACCACCGAGAGCACCGCACTTCGGAGGTCTGTGGGAGGCGGCAGTCAAGGCAGCCAAACAACGGCTGATCTGAGGAGTCGGAAACGCCAAGCTCACCGCGGACGAGCTGAGCACACACCTGGTCGAGGTAGAGGCCATCCTCAACTCCCGACCAATCGCTTCGCCAGGCAACGACCCCAGCGATGGAGAAGCCCTGACGCCAGGGCACCTGCTCATCGGGCAGCCGCTTATTTCGCTGCCGCCCGAATCCGCGCACGACGATAATTGCAGCAAGGGCAGCTTCGCGTTTTTGAAGCGGTCGCGCATGCCGTCCGCGCTCAAGCTTCAGTTTTGGCAGGGCTGGTCCAGGGACTACCTGGCCAGCCTGCAGCAGCGGCAGCAGTGGTCCACCGAAGGGCCGAACCTCGAGGCAGGATGTCAGTGCTCGTCCACGAGGACAACACACCGCCTCAGAAGTGGACCACAGGGCGAGTGGTGGTAACAACGGCAGGAGAAGATGGCAAAGTACGAGTGGCAGAAGTGCAAACGTCCGCAGGCGTTATTAAACGGGCAATTCAAAAACTTGCAAAATTGCCAATTGATGGTTAAAGCGCCGGAGGCCTTCAACGGGGCCGGAATGTTGGAGTTGGAATGCTGAATACAATAATATAAGAGTTAAGTTAGATCACGCTCAGTCGCTGTTATAAGCCTCACGCTCAGTCGCTGTTATAACTCTCCCAAAATGTTATAGCGGCTGCCTGAGAGAGTGGGGCGACCGTTTGCATCGCTGGCTGCGACCAGTGCATTAAATGAATTGAATTTGAACTGCTGTTTATTTTCTTCTCGTCGGCATCGCAAACCAAAGTTTTGGACACCACCACTTAGAGCTGCTGGACCGGCATCATCCCCATCATCGTTATTTTCCAGGAAAAACATTCTGGATTTTTCAGCTTCCATGATCAATAACCAAAATTGGTTAATGGCCTAGTTTTAGGCGGTAATATCCCAATAACCGTTTATAATTCAAAAGGTCCAATGCACTACAAGCGTCGAATATTACATCCTGTATGACCTCCTTGTACTGGATCATCATGTAGTGTAGACAATATAGCTTCTTTCTCTTTAACATTTGTTAACGTGGTCACCGGGTTGAGTAGCGCTACTCTCAATGTGTTCAAGATTTTATTGCCCATAATTTTGAAATTATCTATTGAAACTTTTCAAAGATATTTTCCCACGGTTCCATTTTCAATTGGCTGATTTTGAAAATACCGGCTTCTTTTTCGAGCCTTGGAAATAGTTGTCCTAAGTCAATATTTCCATTATTAGTATATACATCTCCAATATCAATTTTTGCTATAATTTTCTTACCATGTTTAAAGAAACATAGCATATCTTTTTATATGCAAGGTCACTACTTTACGTAATTCATCATTATCAATGACTTCGTATACGTTGGGCTGAGAAGCTGTCTCGGTAGATTGCATTGGCATCTCTACTTTATTGTTTTTTCTGCGCAGAATTTTGTCTACTTTGATACCTGGTAGTGACTTTTTCAGGACTTTATTTTGTATGTCTTTTAGTTCAGATATTGTTATCCGTGACAATGCATTGGCTACAAAATTATCTTTTGCCTCTTAGATACTCTACTGTAAAATTATACCCCTCTAATTCAAGTCTCATTCGCGTTAATTTAGAACTAGGGTTTGTCATTGAGAACAAAAATGTTAGTGGTCTATGGTCTGTTTTTACTATGAAATGAGTTCCGTAGATATAGGGTCTAAATTTGGTGATTGTCCAATGAATAGCTGTTAACTCTTGTTCCGTCGTACTCTTGTTACTTTCTCCTTTGGTAAATGCTTTCGATGCGTAAGCTACTGGAAGGTGAGTTCCATTGTGGGCTTGTGTAAGCACTACACCACAGGCTTGCTTACTAGCATCTGTGATTATACAAAAATTCTTTTTGTAAAATCCGATATTGTAACTAGTAGTAGGTAGTAAGTAGGCTTTATTAATTGAGCTTTAAGATATTCAAATGCATTTTGACATTCATCAGTCCATTCAAATGGAACGTTCTTTTTATTTAATCTTGTTAAATGCCTAGAATAATCAAAATCAAAATTTTTGATGAATCGTCTGTAGTAATTACAAAATGCAAAAAAACGTCTACCGCTGTCAGAGTCATGTGGAACTGGTTAATTTAATATGACATCAAACTTTTTGTCATCTGGCAAGATTCCCTTATCTGTGCATTTGTGTCCCAAAAATGTGACTTCATGCATGAAAAATGAACATTTTTCAGGATGTAGCTTCAAGTTGTGTTTCCTACACATGTCAAAAACACTAATTAAATTGTTAAGCATGTGTTTTTCGGAACAACCGATTACTATTAAATCATCCATATAAAGGAAAGCTTGTGATGGTTCAAGTCCAGAGAATGCAATAGTCATCATTCTTTTGAATGAATTAGGAGCTATTTTCAAACCAAATGGCAATCGTGTAAAGCGATAAGAGCCATTGCTCGTTGAAAAGGATGTTATATCTCTAGCGTTTTCGTCTAGCTCAATCTGATGGAATCCTGACATTAAGTCAAGGCAAGAGAAATATGTTGCTCTTCCTAGTTGATCTAAGATATCATCGATCCTAGGGAGTGGAAATTTGTCGGATAGTAATTTTTTTTTAATTTGACGATAGTCAATTACTAATCGCCATTTTTTTTTTCGTTGTCTATGGATTTCTTTTGGTACTAGTAACAGTAGAATGTTGTTTTCTGAGACTGGTTCAACTATTCTATCTTTTATTATTTTATCTTTTATTTCGTCTTTTTGACTATGAGGATTTATATATTTATTTATTTCATGCTATATCCTAGCGCTACAAGTATAAACTTATTTTTATTGCGTTAGTCACTGGTGAGTTTATAGAGTTCATTTTGGATCTGTTATCTACTAAAAGCTAATAATTATACATGAACATTTTGACAAAAATTATGTACTTAAAGTAAATACTTATATATTAACATTTTTATGTTTTTTTTACTTTTATTTTTATTTATTTATTTATTTTTTTTTTTTTGTGTTTGTTTATTTTTAATGGTTTCCTAAATGCTCTTTTGATTTTATTTTGAAATTGAGTTGCGCTCCTAATTGATTTAATGTGATGGGGAAGACTGTTCCATAAGCGGATTGTAATGACAAAGAACTGCCTCTTCGAGCAAAGCGTATGAGCTCGAGGGCATAAATAGTTGTTAGTTCTTTGTGAAGTAGCAGGGTTAAGTTTGCTGTGAAGGTAAATTGGTTCTTGAGTCGTTACAATTTTATGAAAGTATACTAGAGTTCTAAAGTCTATCCAAGTGGTCAAGTTAAGGTCAAGTATTTTATTTGTCAAGTGCGATACATGGTCAAAACGTCTTAAATTAAACACATATCGGACAATTGAATTAAAGGCTAATACCAGTGTAGTGCATGTCGCGGGCGTCACTATGTCCAAATATTTCAACACCATAGAAAAGAGTCGGGAGAAGAATGACTTTAGAAATCAGGAGTCTTATATCTTTGTTTATATCTTGGTTTATTACCAGGCCATTCTCTTTTGCCCATTTCTCTATTATGGAAAGCATCTTGTTACACGTACTGACACAAACATTTATTTCGTTAACGGATTACTAACATAAATTTGGACGTCATCAGCATATAGATGTACTTTTACATTCGACAAGACACAAGGTAGATCATTAACATATATTGAAAACAATAATGGTCCTAACACAGAACCCCTGAGGAACTCCCCGCGCGAGTTTCAAAAAAGTCGAAATTTTTGTTCCTGAGACTACTGCTTGCAATCGATTTGTAAGATAGACTTAACAAAGTTGACTGCAGTGTCTGAGAAGTTGAATAATTTCGTCAATTTTGCACAGAGTATGTTATGATTTACAGAGTCAAATGCCTTACTATGGTCAAGAAGTGTCAAGAACGTAACCCAGTTTTTGTCAAGTTGCTGTCGTATATCTTCCACAATATCCGTTATAGCACTTATACAACTTCGTTTCTTTCGAAAGCCCGACTGTTTTGACTCATCAGCGAGTTTTGAGTCAAAAAGTGTTCAATCTGTGAAGACATAAAATTTTCAAGAACTTTGGAGAGAAACGGAAGTATTGAAATAGGCCTATAGTCATTGTTTTGTTTTGGGATGGGTAATATTTTTGCCTTTTTCCATTCAGTCGGAAACGTGGATGTAGTAATGGCGTTGTTAAATATATACGTGATGTGGGACAACATCTTCGGAAGTAAGATTTTTATGAATTTTAGACTAATGCCATCTAAGCCTTCGGCATTGACTTTACCTTAAGAATACACGCAAGGACATCACATTGATTGACACACAAAGCTAAAAGCTAGTATCACAGAGTGGGGTTGAGTTAAGGTACATGTTGCTTGTCGCTTCAGGTACACCAGTCATCGAGAACCTTCGGTTGAGCTCTTCGACATTGACATCGTGCTCAGTCTTCTGTAGACATTTTCCTATTCCCAAATTTTTCATTTCAGTCCACCTTTGTTTGATAGTGGAGCAGTTCTGAATTTGGACTTATAGAAGTTACCCTTAGCGGATCTTATAGCCTTGGTAACAGTTGCTCTTAATCTTTTTTTTGTAAGTTAAACGAAATTCCTCTGTTTTATAACGCTTCCATTTAAGGAAAGCATTGTCTCTCTGATGCATAAGATTTTTTATATCTCTGCTGAACCATGGTTTATGTCTTAGCTTGGTTACTTTAGTTTTAAGAGGAACAAACTTATTAAACAAGTACAGTATATTGTTGTTTAAAACACTCAATTGACAATCAACACGGGGAGATTCGTAAATATAAGACCAGTCACATGCATTAAATTCTAGTTCTAGTTCATTAAAAGTCTATATTCTTATAGTCTCTATACGTAAAGGAATCAGTTTTGTAATCTAAAAGTCAAGTCATATGTCAGGAAAATAAGGTCATGTTTGGAAAAAGCTGGTACTGGTACCTGGTCATAGAGTAAGGTCTTATTAGGGTCATTGATGAAAAAAATGTCAAGAAGTGTATCACAGGTGTTGCTGAAGTGTGTAGGCATGGTTACATTGACGGCATACAACCCCAGAGAAGCAAAAGCTATCTAAAAGATGATTCTCTTTCAAGATATTGCTATTGAAGTCGCCGGCCAGAATAATGTCCGTGTAAGTCGCCGAAATGTCCGAGATGGTATTGATTAATGGCTCATAGTCAATTTTCCTATTGGGTCTATATATACAACCAATAAGAATTTTTCTTATTTTCTTTTGCTTGAAATTTCCAAAAAGTAGATATTCGATGGGACATTCACTTGGTTGTTTACATTTAACATTACATTTTAATCTAGTGTTAACATATATAGCCACACCACCTGCATGTCCAATACGATCAGAACGAAAAACAACATAGCCATCACACATAATTGACAAGTCACAGAACTCAGGCACGAACCACGTCTCGGACACACATATAATATCTACCTTTGAGTTTGTAAAGAGTAATCTAAACTCATCAATTTTTTTTTAGCAAACTTTGTGCATTAATGTGGACAACTTTCAGACCATTTCGCTGTTTGCCAATAATTTTAAGCATGCAACCGGTTAGGGAACTACCTATATCACCACGCATTTTTAAATTGAAAATTATAAGGGCGCAACCTCAATATCAGCAGAGCAAATTTGTATTAAATCTAAAATGAAAGATATAGAAAATGAATGATGTAAATAACCTAACTATTAAATCTAAGAGTAATCGATTAAGAGCGAAAGCTCTTTGGGGCGCCTACTTTTGATCCAGCCAAAGCGCCAGTTGGAGAGGCAGAGTATGATGCTTGGAGAGGCTCGGCGGGTACGCTAGCTGGTGCTAATAGCAAAAGCTCGTCCATGCGTTCAATGCATTGAACGCCCTCTCTCTCATTACAGCGCACGTGCACTAGGCCTCGTCGAGTGAAGACTGCGGAGAGAATACGATGCTTCTTCATTTTCATGGCCTCTTTGAAAATGAGGTAATGCTCTCTTTAAAAGCTGCTCGTTTACATAAATTGCAGCTTCGGAGTCGAAACCTACGAACTGCAAGCTTTAGTTGTGTCTTGTTTTCGCGCAGGTAAGCCCCGATTTTTTTTTAGAAGATTGATCTTCTCGGACGCATTCCAGTTTGACCACTATGACGGGATCCACATTGCTGTTTTGAGATTTGCGGGCCCTGGAAAGCATCCCGGATTCTTGGTGGAGGGGTCAGCTGGAGATTAAAACAGAGCTTGTTGAAGATCGCTCTTAAATTTTTCTCCATCCACGTAGGGAACGCCGTGTATTCGCAGTTCACTCGCGCTAGCTGCCATGTGTTCGGCCGTCTGTCTCGCCTCTATGCCTCCCACTCTGTCCCCAGTGCGCGCAGTTCTGCAACTTCTGGGTCCAGCCTCTCGACCTGTTCACTCAGTCGATCTCTGAGAACGAAGATCGAACACCTCCTGCCCAAGCCAACAACTCGGGCACCCATCTGCTTCACCTCACCAGCGATCGAGTCCAAGCGCCCACAAGGCTGCTGAGGATGCGCTCCTCTGCCTCCCGGACATGGGACGCAATCAGGTCCGTCTGCTCCTGGAAGCGAGCCTTCAGTAGCTCCATCAGTTGTGCTGAAGGGGCGTCGGAGAGGCGCTCACTCGCAGTTCCAGCATTATTCCGAGTGCGTTTTGTTGGCGGTGCAGTGGCGGACGACATTGTTTTTGGTTTTGTGATGTTTTCAAATCTCTTTTTGTGCGTGTTTTTCGGCGGCTGCTCAGTGTGCGGTAATTTGACGACCGTGTTTTGTTGTTGGTTTTTTTTTGTTTTATTTTGTTTTTGTGCCTGTGCTTTGGTTTTGCTCTATTATATGCAATTAAACGTAGTTTAAGTTGGCGGTTTTGTTTTTCTCTTTATTTTATTGATTATACACTGCGGAACTATGTTTTAACACGCAGATAAGTGTAAATTTGCAGGTTTAAACTTGTAATTAACGTAAAACGACGGAGCGACACGCAAACAACATCCAAAAATTATCGAAATTATACCCGTACTCGAAGAGTAAAAGGGTATATTGTATTTGTGGTAAAAGTGGATGTGTGTAACACACAGAAGGAGGCGTTTCCGACCCCATAAAGTATATAGAGACTCAAAGACTATAAGAGCTAGAGCAACCAAACTTTTTGCCAAGACTCCTGTGATACCAAACCTGAACAAGTGTATTTCAAAATTTTGCCCCGCCCCCTTCCGCCCCCCAACAAGAGACGAAAATCCACAATTTTGAAGATAGAAAAACCAAAATGCAGTATCATAGGAAATGATCATATCTACCAGAATCCCGAATTTGTTCAGATCGGATCATTATTGTAGCCACAATGATCAAATAAATTTTCAGCAGCGGGAATACCCCGCGCCGTTCAGTGTTTCCCTCGCCAGATTGCTGCGTAAGTCATTTATTGGGGTTGATTGTCGCACAGATTCTTCTCACACGCACACTCACGCTCAAAACATGCTGCCTCGTGCAGTGTACGTGTGTTGTTGTGAGAACTGATGTAGATGTAGATGTCGATGACAGATGTAGAAAAAAAATGTAAAGTGTAAAAAATGATAAAACATTTTAAAATTCCACATAAATCACATGTGTACTGACTGAGTACGGGTATAAAAGTAGAGTCGCGTTCGAAGCGACTCCGTACGTTCTTTTTCTGGTTTTTATATATACAGGTTGATCATCTTTTAATTTTAGTTTCTGCTTATAAAAATTATTGGTTGTTATGTCTGTGTATTTACAACAAAGTACTTTTAATTGTTTATTAAATAGTTTTGGAAAATTTTTTTAGTTAACTTAGACATAACATCGTTAGTTCTAGTTTCATTATTTATTTCTGGATATATCATAATTTGCTAATGGTTCATAATTCAACTTGTTTATATTAATCATTTGATCGGTACTAGTTGTATTTAGTAAACGGACGAATGCATTTGCAGATGTTACGACTGTGTTTGCTGCAAATATACCAGGTTGAATTTCCTGGTTCGGAATTAAAATGCTATCTTCATTCGAAGTTAACTCAATTTTTCGGACAACATAAATAGGATAGTTTAGATTGTCTGGTCTTATTATGAGCAGATCTTTGAAGGTGTGGAAATCTAGTTGACAAATTATATTTTTAATAAAATCTATTCCTAAAATTCCATCTCACGGTATAGAAAAAGTTGATTCGACAATATGGAAGTTTGTGTGGAATTATATATAGTTAGTTGTTTGTATTTCGAAGGATGTCAGTCCTTTAGATTGAATTAATCCTTGATTTATTCCCTGAATATTTATTTTTTGTCAATGTTTATATTATTAAAAGTGTCAGAATTGTCTTTTAACAAGGATATATCTGCACCAGTATCTATCAAAAAATATTAATTTCTTGCCTGTAGCTACATTTGTGAATGTTACGAATATATTTACTCTAAGATTAATCGAATGACCTTTTACTGTCTATTGCTGTGTATCTAAGGGCAGTTCTCACATTATTGATATAGCCATTATTATTATTGTGGCCTCTGTTTGAATTACCACGACCTCTAGAGTTTTCCTCTATATTGGCCTCTATTTCTATTGTTGCCATAATTATTATAATTATTATTATATCTATTACAATTATTCTGGTAATTTTCCGCGGTAGTTTCCGCGGTTATACCCATCGATTGGGTCTATATTCAGCGTGCTGCGCAGCATATAGGACTGTATTTGATGTCCTACTGCGTCTGTGCAACTATCGTCGAACACAGTTGTAATCTCACTCATTGTATTGAAATTTCGTGATTTCATTACAGATCTAACTTCGTTAATTGTGCTGGTCGCTATGATTGATTTTACAGCAACTTGTAGGCTCAGTTCTTCGGCATATTCTTGCGATACACCGTTAATCAAATGTGCTGATTGCAAAGCCCTTGTCAACTGTTCAGCTTCTTGAATATATTGACTTGCTGTCTTCTGCTTTTGCTGCAGATTGAACAATTTAGCGGATAATGCTTTAGCCGATTCGCCTTTTATACCGCTTTTAGTTTGTCTATTATGGACACTATTGATTGTTCAGTACTGATTAAGTTTCGAACATAGCCTTTGAGTCTAGTTTTTATTAGGCTGACTGCTGTAGTTTAATGTGTTCCTTTTAGTGAATCCACTAAATTAAGAGCATCAATGAAACTCTGTAGGTTCTCAGACTTTCCACTAAACTCAGGTACGAGTGAAGAGGCTAGCTTAAGAAATTCTACCTGTGACATGGCCATATTTAGAGTTTTACTTCAGTAATAGACTCTTGATTCTGACTCATATAGTTCGGCTAGTCTGATTACCGCTGGTATCGTAAGATTGTCTAGATCTTCTTCTTTTATATATTTATCTGAACCGCTTGCGATTTCAGATTCGCTTACTGTCTCTAAGTCTGTGTTTGTTTCTTCATCGACTAATGCTGGAGTATTCAAAATCGAAGGAATAGTTATGTCTAGCGAATATTTTGATTTAATGACATTTAAGTTTGTTTTTAATCTATGCAGAAATCTGGAAACATACGACCAATGTTGAGTATTTAACCTTTCTTTTATTGTCGTATCAGGAACGAGCTTGGTTAAAACATGCAACTAGTATTGTTGCGTGTCTACTTATAGTTTCGTTTGAAATATTCCTTGTGACGTCGCTTCGACCGGAGTATGCTCGCCGTGCCGGGTTCACAGAAATTTGTAGGATTTCTGGCTGTGGTAGCTGGAAAGAGATTCCCTTGTTCAAGAAATAGAGGCGACTAGCGTGTTTACAGTAAGAAGGGATTGTTTTATTGTTCTTATTAATACAGAGTCCGTTTATAGGTGGGATCGGGATCACTCGTCTTCCTTCGGGGTCTTCCTCAGAATTGGCTACCGGCCGCACGTGGCTGCTTGGTGACGTGATGCGGTAGGTAGTCGTCGGCGGTGTACCCTGGTGGTTCGGGTGAGATCAGGGATGCGGAGGTTTGAACACACTCTGAGTCGAAGTATGTCGCGGAGGTTTAAACACACTCCGAGAGAAAGAAGATCGTTGGTGAGGTTTGAACACACCTGAGTCGAAGTTTGGTGCGGAGGTTTAAACACACCCGTGAGAGAAGGTTGGTGCGGGAGGTTTGAACACACCTGAGGAGAAGATCGTTGCGGAGGTTTAAACACACCTGAGTCGAAGATTGAAAAGTGGAGGTTTGAACACACCCGAGAGAGAGAAGATCGGTGCGGAGGTTTAAAACACACCCGAGGAGAAGATCGTTGCGGAGGTTTAAACACACCCGGGAGAAGTTGGGTGCGGAGGTTTGAACACACCCCGAGAGAGAGAAGATCGTTGCGGAGGTTTAAACACACACCGAGTCGAAGATTGGTGCGGAGGTTTGAACACACCTGAGAGAGAGAAGATCGGTGCGAGGTGTAAAACACACCTGAGGAGAGAAGGTTGGTGCGGAGGTTTGAACACACCTGAGGGAGAGAAGATCGTTGGGAAGTTTGAACACACCTGAGTCGAAGTTTGGTGCGGAGGTTTAAACACACCCGTGGGAGGAGGATTCAGAGGTTTGGACACACTCTGGAGAGGATTCAGAGGTTTAAACACACTCTGAAGAGTATTCAAAGGTTTGGACATACTCTGAGAGGATTCAGAGGTTTAAACACACCCTCTGAGAGGATTCAGAGGTTTAAACACACTCTGAAGAGGATTCAGAGGTTTAAACACACTCTGGAGAGGATTCAGAGGTTTAAACACACTCTGGGAGGATTCAGAGGTTTAAGCACACCTGGGGGAGGATTCAGAGGTTTGGACACACTGAGAGGATTCAGAGGTTTAAAACACACTCTGAGAGGATTCAGAGGTTTAAACACACTCTGGGAGGATTCAGAGGTTTGGACACATTCTGAGAGGATTAAGAGGTTTAAACACACCTGAGAGGATTCAGAGGTTTAAACACACTCTGGGGAGGATTCAAAGGTTTAAACACACTCTGGAGAGGATGCAGAGGTTTAAACACACTCTGAGAGGATTCAGAGGTTTGAACACACTCTGGGAGGATTCGAAGATTCAGAGGTTTAAACACACTCTGGAGGAAGAAAAGTATTCAGCAGAACGAGGAGAGGTTAATGTTACCTGGATCCCAAGTTCCGCTGTCAAAAATTGCTGGGTTGTTACGCCAGGGCTTTCCGAGTTGGACTGCCCCTGATTCGATCGGCCGCCCTCCTTTTATTGCTGGTGATCAGCTGTTGGTGGCCCGATATGGGCCTAACGCGTTCTGGATTTGCCATAACGCGTTTTGTTTGTAGCTGTTAGTGTGACCCTTTGTTGGTGATCGTGGGTCACACTGGGTTTTGGCGCGCGCGCGTTTCTGTTTTAATTTGAACGTCGTCTGTTCTCGATATTGTCGGTATGTATTGGTATTTATAAGGAACTTCATGTTTTGTCTGTTTATCTTAGGTTCTACTTGTATATATATATGTAAAATATGGAACTTCATTTTTATCTTAGGTTCTAGGTAGGTGATTATTTATGTAGGCGATATCAATGTGGCGCCCGCGTTTTTGTGGTGGTGTGGTCACACTCCCAACTCCTTTCCTTGGTTGGCGTCATTGGGATGTTGTTGGGGTGTACCATTTGCCGACGTTCACGTCCCCTGCTCTCCGATCTTTATCCAGCATTTCTCCTTCCTTGTTCCTTATCTTGAAACGCCGCTGCTCGTGTGCCGGCCGCTCGACACCTCTTCTTTATGAGCTCCACGTGATTGGCCTCCAGTTTGGTGCCTTTGCTATTTCCCCACCGTGGTGGCAGGTTCTGTTTGCCGTCCTTCGACGCAGGCAGCCGCTCGTGTTCCAGCTCTAAAATTTCGGCGTCCCGCCTCATCCTCTACCATTTTTGCCCATCCAGCGACTAACTTTTGGTGTTGGCTTTGGTCGTGCTGGCGTTTCCCGTGGTGCCTGATTTGGCGTCGGTGCGGCTGGCTTCGGCTTTGGTTGGTTTGCCCAGCTGATGCGTTTTTGCATGGTACGGTCTGGTAGGTCTCCTCTCGTAGTGCCGCGTCGCGTGATGTTGTCGGCTTCTCTTTGTGGTCTTGGTGTTTTTTGGCGGGGCCACTACCTTTGTTTTCGAGACCTTCATCTTGTTTGGGTCCTCTTGATTGTCTCCAGTTTCTTCGTCCTTCTCCCTTCGGCCTGTTTGGCCGTCAACCTCTGTTTGAACTTTTTTCACAGATTCGTCAAATTTATTCATGTTGCTGTAAAAGAGAGAGATGGAACTGATTCTGTTTGTTTTTCTACTGGGTTTGCTATTTTATTTGTGAGACGTGGGCTCGCATCTTTTTGTTAGTAGTGTTTAGTTTTACGGATACGATGACTGGAGATATTAGTTCGAGTACTGTACATGGGCCGCTGTATTTTGGTTCAAGTTTTGTTGTTGTCTTGTCTATTTTTGATAGTGGGTGTGTTCTAACCCATACTACGTCTCCCACTTTTGGTGTCCACTCTCTTCCTTAGGTTGTAGTGTCGTGCTTTGAGTTGCTGCTGCGACACCCATGTTTTGTTTTGCTATTGCTGCTACTTGTTTTCTCTGATCTGCGTTTTCTTGATTTGTGTTATCGATGCCAGATCCTCGCGTTACTTCGTCGAACAAATTGCCTGGTAGTCTTAGTTCTCTGCCGAACAGTAAGTATGCCGGGCTGTACCCTGTTGACTCTGATCGGCTGCTGTTGATCGCTAAAGTGAGTTCCGGTAGCTGGTCATCCCATTTGTTGTGTTTTCCTGCCGCAAATTGTGCGATCATTGTTTTTAGTGTTCTGTTTTGCCCTTTCGGTTGGGTTTTCTTTGTGGTGTGTAGGGTGCCGTGAATATATGCGTTTCTCCCCATGTTTTCATTACCTGTTGCTTCTTTTTGCTGGTAAATTGAACTCCGTTGTCTGAGATCAGCTGTTTGGGTGCTCCTCCCTTGACAGTATTTTTCCCGGAACGCCTTTTATGAGGGAGTCAGCTGTTGCCTGTCGGGCTGGTGTAACCTCTACCCATTTTGGAAAATTTATCGATGAATACTATCATTACCGTGTTGCCATGCGATGTTCTCGGTAGGGCCCTACGAAATCTACGCATATAGTTTCCCAGGGTGCGTCTGCGATCCTTGTTAACATTTTTCCGGCCGCTGCCTGCATGATCGCACGAATCTTGTCACACGTGAATCTTGTTACAAGCCCGGCCAGAAATATCGTTGTCTAATCGATATTTTGTCCGTCTAATGCCTAGATGCCCAGCCGTTGGGTTCGAGTGATTTTCTTTGTAATACCCTGTCTCGGTCTTGTTTTGCCACTCACAATTTCCATGGCTGGTCATCTTCGTCTGTCTGGCTGGGGATATGTCTGTAAAGCTGATCCTGTTTTTATCACGTAGTCGGGTGTTTTTTTTTTTGGAGTTGTGGTTACCTGCTTCCACTTGGCTTGGTACCATGCGCAATCCTCTACTCTCGATACTGCAATTTTTTCGAGTGGTAAGCGGGATAGCCCGTCCGCCACTGCGTTCAATTTTCCTTTCCGGTATCTTATTTCGAATGTGAATGGCTGTAGTCCCAACGCCCACCTTGCTACTCTTCCCGATGGGCTTTCGATGGAATTCAGCCATTTTAGTGCCAGATGATCTGTGACTACTATAAATTTAAACCCTCTAGGTACATTTTCATTTTATGGATGCTCCAGTAAATGGCGAGGCATTCCTTCTCGGTTGCTGAGTATCTTGTTTCTTCGCTTTTTAGTTTCCGGCTGGCGTATGCTATTACGTGCTCCCCGTCGGCATCTTCCTGCGTTCATACTGCTCCGATTCCGCAGTCGCTTGCGTCGGTCTGCAGGATGAATTGTTTGCTGAAATCCGGGCATGCCTACCTAGGACTGGTGCTTCCGTCAGGCATAGGGGCAAATTTTTGCCCCAAATTTTTTTTTTTCAGCAAGTCCTGTAATACTTTTTTGCACGTTCTGTGAAGGTTGGTACAAATATTCGATACCACGATGCTAGTCCCAGGAAGCTAAGTAGCTGTTTCAGGGTTGCTGGTGGCGCCAATTCTTTCACCGCTGCTATTTTGTCCGGGTCTGTATGTATTCCCTCCTCGCTTATCATATGTCCTAGGTATTTCAGCTTCTTCTGAAAGAAATGACATTTTTCTGGATTTATTCGTAGTTTTGCCTTCCGTAACCGTGCTAAGACCTCTTGGAGCTTAAGTCGGTGTTCCTCCTTCGTCCGCCCGATCACGACGATGTCGTCCAGGTACGCGAAGGCGAACGGTTCCATATCCGGTCCGGATTACTGCGTCCAAAGCTCTTTGGAATGTTGCCGGCGCTGTCGTTAATCCGAATGGCATTACTTTCCACTGAAAAATCTTTCGTCCCGGGGCAGTAAACGCGGTATATTGCCTGCTTTGTTTTTCCATCGGGATTTGCCAGTATCCGGATTTTAGGTCTAGCGTGCTTATATATTTTGCCTCCCTGAGTTGGTTCAGTATAAAATCCATTCGCGGCATCGGGTATGCGTCCTTCTTGTTTTCTCGTTTAGCAGCCTATAGTCTATGCAGAGTCTCCATTGATCTGTTTTCTTTTTACTAAGACTACCGGTGCGCTGTATGGGCTTCTTGATGGTTCTATTAGGGTCTTGTCTGATTAGCTCGTCGATTTCTTTTGTTAATTATTTCCATTTGTGCTGGGTTTCTTGGGTAATATCGTTTGCTTAATTGGCCTATCATCCCTTAAGTATAATCTATGTGTTGTTATATTACTTACCCTTGTATTGTGTCGAATTTCTGTATTTCTTTTCGTGATCCATTCTTCTATGTCCTCGTCGACTGGCTCTGGCTGTGTTGTTCCTGCTTTTTCCCCTTTTAAATTCGGGGTTGCCATCTCGCTGATCATTACTGTGGCTTTCTCCACATGTTATTTTTGTCCCCGCGTCTCTCAGAAAACTCATCCCTAATATCGGGGTATCTGGGATTCCGGTCATGACTTGAATGACTGCATGGTTTCACGTCCTCCCAGCTCCACTTTTTGTTTCGGAAACTTTTTGTTGTTCGCCGTGTGCTGCCATCTGCTAGTCGTATTAGTCTTGATTCTGTTTTTTCTACTCCTTCTAGTTGCAGTCTTGGCCGTGTGTTCGTTGACCATGCATCTCGTGGCTCCTGTGTCGATGATTACTTCCACCATTTGTTTTCCGACTCTGGCCCACCCTAGGAGCTGATTGTCCTCGTATTTTAGTTGGGTTGTGTTCCGCTTTGCGTTGTTCTGGGTCTCGAAAGCTTCGCGGGTTTGTTCCGACCCTGTGCATTTCCCTGCGGCTTCCTGCAGCAATCTATAGTTCGCACTCCTTGCTTGTTGCATGTCCAGCAGTACAATACCGGTTCCCTGTTGCATGCTCGGCTTTCGTGCCCCGTTTGCCCACATCTGTGGCATTTTTCAGTCTGGTAGGCGTTCGCTGCCATGTTGTTTGATGGATTGGTTCACTGTTCAATTGTTGGTTCGTCTTTGAGAGACCTGCTTCTGTTTCCAGCTTCTCGAACTCCTCTGCTATACCAATAAACTCTGCTAGTGTTTCAAATTCGCGTCTCTTTACGTATAGTTTCATTGGCAGTCTGTAGTTTTTGTACGTGATTTCCAGTTTCTGTTGTTCTGAGTATGTCCCGAACCTCATTAGTTTCCGAAGGTCTTGGACGTAGTCCTCACCGTTTCCGTTTTCGGCCTGCTTGCGGTCTGTGACCTGTTTTTAACTCCTCCTGGTATCGCGGGGATAAAAGTTTTCCTTCTATCCGTCCTTTGCTTCTTCCCATGTGTTGATCGGCGCTGGTTTCGTATGCCACCCGTCTAGTGCGCTGTCCTCCAAGATAATCGGCATTGCAAACACCAGGTGATCCCGTTCTATCCCGTATGTTTCTGCTAATTCCTCCATTCGGCTTATAAACTCCAGCACTTGACTTTTCAATGCAAACGTTAGGTCCCATTTGCGGCTCTTGTCTATCATGGCTATTGCTTCGGGTGAACCTTTCTTTATTTGCTTCGGAAAAAGAGATTTTTTCCTTGCAGTTTTTGGTTCCGCTTGTTGCTCTTCCATTTGTGGTTTGGCTAGCGTTGATTTCGGTGATGTTGCTTTGGTGTTCTCTAGCTGTTGCAGTCTGTCCAGTATCGCTTTGGAGTGATCCGTTCTGTCTGCGAATAGGATCAGTGCTTTCCTTGCTAGTTCGGTGCCTTCCGATTTTTCTATTCCAAAATCTTCACAGTAGCTGTTCAGTTCCGCCTTTGTTGCTTGTCTAATCCACTGCCGTGCTATCTTGACCATATTAGGGATCTTTTACTTTATACTACCACAACCTGCTCGGGCGCCACTGTGACGTCGCTTCGGGCCGGGGTATGCTCGCCGTGCCGGGTTCACAGAAATTTGTAGGATTTCTGGCTGTGGTAGCTGGAAAGAGATTCCCTTTGTTCAAGAAATAGAGGCGACTAGCGTGTTTACAGTAAGAAGGGATTGTTTTATTGTTCTTATTAATACAGAGTCCGTTTATAGGTGGGATCGAGATCACTCGTCTTCCTTCGGGGTCTTCCCTCAGAATTGGCTACTCGGCCGCACGTGGCTGCTTGGTGACGTGATGCGGTAGGTAGTCGTCGGCGGTGTACCCTGGTGGTTCGGGTGAGATCAGGGATGCGGAGGTTTGAACACACCTCCGAGTCGAAGTATGTCGCGGAGGTTTAAACACACCCGAGAGAAAGAAGATCGTTGCGGAGGTTTGAACACACCTGAGTCAAAAGTTTGGTGCGGAGGTTTAAACACACCCGTGAGAGAAGGTTGGTGCGGAGGTTTGAACACACCCGAGGAGAAGATCGTTGCGGAGGTTTAAACACACCCGAGTCGAAGATTGGTGCGGAGGTTTGAACACACCCGAGAGAGAGAAGATCGGTGCGGAGGTTTAAACACACCCGAGGAGAAGATCGTTGCGGAGGTTTAAAACACACTCCGGGAGAAGTTGGGTGCGGAGGTTTGAACACACCTGAGAGAGAGAAGATCGTTGCGGAGGTTTAAACACACACCGAGTCGAAGATTGGTGCGGAGGTTTGAACACACCCGAGAGAGAGAAGATCGGTGCGGAGGTGTAAACACACTCCGAGGAGGAGAGAAGGTTGGTGCGGAGGTTTGAACACACCCGAGGAGAGAAGATCGTTGCGGAAGTTTGAACACACCGAGTCGAAGTTTGGTGCGGAGGTTTAAAACACACCCGTGGGAGGAGGATTCAGAGGTTTGGACACACTCTGGAGAGGATTCAGAGGTTTAAACACACTCTGAAGAGTATTCAAAGGTTTGGACATACTCTGGAGAGGATTCAGAGGTTTAAACACACTCTGGAGAGGATTCAGAGGTTTAAACACACTCTGAAGAGGATTCAGAGGTTTAAACACACTCTGGAGAGGATTCAGAGGTTTAAACACACTCTGGGGAGGATTCAGAGGTTTAAGCACACTCTGGGGAGGATTCAGAGGTTTGGACACACTCTGGAGAGGATTAAGAGGTTTAAACACACTCTGGAGAGGATTCAGAGGTTTAAACACACTCTGGGGAGGATTCAGAGGTTTGGACACACTCTGGAGAGGATGCAGAGGTTTAAACACACTCTGAGAGGATTCAGAGGTTTGAATACACTCTGGGAGGATTCGGAAGATTCAGAGGTTTAAACACACCTGGAGGGAAGAAAAGTATTCAGCAGAACGAGTGGAGAGGTTAATGTTACCTGGATCCCAAGTTCCGCTGTCAAAATTGCTGGGTTGTTACGCCAGGGCTTTTCCGGAGTTGGACTGCCCTGATTCAATCTGCCGCTCCTCCTTTTTATCGCTGGTGATCAGCTGTTGGTGGCCCGATATGGGCCTAACGCGTTCTGGATTTGTTATAACGCGTTTTGTTGTTCAGCTGTTAGTGTGACCCTTTGTTGGTGGTCGTGGGTCACACTGGGTTTTGGCGCGCGCGCGTTTCTGTTTTAATTTGAACGTCGTCTGTTCTCGATATTGTCGGTATGTATTGGTATTTATTAATATAAGGAACTTCATGTTTTGTCTGTTTATCTTAGGTTCTAGTTGTATATATATATGTAAAATATGGAACTTCATTTTTATCTTAGGTTCTAGGTAGGTGATTATTTATGTAGGCGATATCAATGTGGCGCCGGCGTTTTGTGTGGTGGTGCTGGGCGTCACATCCTATTTTGTGATAGACTCTTGTATGATTTATCAAAATTTTCTTTTATTTTAATTAATTCGGCATTAATATTTTGCCATTCCATTACGTTCTCAAATAAATTATTAAAATGTGCAACAACATATATAAATTTTCAATCAAATAGTTATATATTTTTATTCATGTATTTTTTTTGAACTTTTTCTTTAATTTATTTTACAATCTTTGTTACTGTTTACTATAAATTTGTTTTAAATTTTGTCCAGGTCATTTGCCTGGCTTAGATATCGTTTTTTAATGCATCCATTGTGCAGTTTATACAATTTATATAATAGATGCCCAATAAGTTTTGTTATTAACTTTTAGATCGGTGTTATTGACTTCGACTTTGTTTATTACATTTGCTGTCGAATCTACCGATTTTACATCTACTAAGCCCATTTTGTCAAAATTTTCGATTATTTCTTCGGATTTACTTATTTTGTTTGTTTCTATTGACATATGTATGTAATTTAATAAAAATATTGCATTTTTATTCTTTTGTATACATATTAATTTAATTTTGAAATTAATTGATTAAATATTTTTTTTACATTATTTCCTGCCTAGTGTTTGTGTGGCTTTACAGGCCGCACTCTAATTGGGCAGATGTTCTTCCGCTCAATTTTACAATTTTTAATTTTAAAATTAAATTTTATACATCGAAAAAAATTTTTCGGTGGGCGCTCTTGGAAGCGCTGCAGCGCGCTGTCGGCTCGCTTTTCCGGGTCTAGCTTTTTGCGCTGGACGAGGCCGCTGCTGGCTGCACAGGCTGCTACTGCTTCTGTGGCTGTGTTATGTTGATGGCGGTGTTAAAACGGTAGCGACTTATCTAGACATTTATCAACCAACGTAATTGTATTTACACTGCGTCTAGATTTCCGTTATGTTTGCTGCCACTTCTGCTGCTGTCTGCTATTGGTTTCAGGTTCTTGTTGTTGCTGGAGGGATTTTTGCATTGTTGCGCCTTCTGACTTTTGTGGATAATACTCTCGAGTCTCGCTTAGCTTCTGCTTCTGCTCCTGAATGGCACATCAATTTTTTGATTGAGTCTTTCACCTATTCCTCTCGCTGCATTGCACTCCCTCTTTTGTTGCTGTTGCAGTTGATGTTGCTGTTCCTGTTGGTGTTGATCAGCAGCTTCCATTCGTGCGAGACTCAGACCGAGTCACGGTCGCCATGTAATATGTAAAGACATAGGTATGAGTCCAAAAAAAGGGAAAATATTATTTACCCAAACAAGGAGTCATAAGAGATTCCAGTCTAACGACAAAATTTCGAGTGGTTTTGATGCGTCGGAAAACTACAAATAACAAGAGTTTAAATGATATCATGTGGTCGGACCAAGAGTCCGAAAAGATATATTCGATATTATGCTGAAATGGCGTAAGTGGCCATTTGTAGTATCAGCGGACATTGGAAAATGAACCGGCAAATAAATATTGATGAAGAAGATCAACAATATTTGCATATAGTCTGACGAGATACTCCAACAGAAGAAGTGAAGGATAACAACCGTTACGCACGGTACTGCTTCAGAACCCTACATAGCTACATACTAGGGTGGGTGTTGGTTGCGATAGCTGATAACTGCAAAGATGGAGAAATTTGTGAAATCATAAAAAAATGATTTTTATATGGACGACCTGATGACAGGTGCTTATCCTATATTGGATGCTAAAAAGCATGTGGATGAAGTTACCCGGGAGTTTGAAAAGTTGGGTCTTACTTAAAAACTGTATTACAAATATCCCAGAAATTGTAGAAGCCGTTATAAATAAGGAAGAGAATAAGGTGTTAACTATTGAGGAGAATGATCCTTTTAAAACATTAGGACTTCAATGGGAGCCAGTTAAAGACGAATTTAGGTTCAACTTCCATTATGAACCAATTAAGAAACTTAACAAAAGAACATTTCTATCTACCTTATCCAAAATGTGTGACCTCTTAGGCTGGTTGTCTCCAGTCACAATTGTTGGGAAATTGTTTATGCAAAAACTTTGGCTATCAGACAAAGGTTGGCATGAAGAACTATCAGATCAAGATACTCGCGAACTATTCCCAAGTTAAAACTTTGTGCGGCTCATCTAATTTTAATTAATTTAATTTTAATTTAATTATACACGTACTGAAGAGTAAAAGGGTATATTGTATTTGTGGTAAAAAGTGGATGTGTAAATATAGAGAAGTAATCATTTCCGACCCCATAAAGTATATGTATTCTTGATCAGCATCAATCGATCGATATAGCCATGTCTGTCCGTCTGTCTTTCCGTCTTGTTTGTCGCCCATTGCTCGAGGCTATAAGAGATAGAGCATCAAAATTTTTGTTCCAAGCTGATGTGATCTCTCACTCCTGGAAAAGTGTTTAAAAATTTCGCCCCGCCCACTTCCGCCCACACAAAGGGCGCAAATCTGTTGCGTCGACAATTTTGAAAATGACAAAAACTAAAAATGCAGAATCATAGAGAAAAGACCATATCTATCAGAGGCCCAAATCTGAATCGGATCGAATCATTAGTATAGCCACAATAGAGTAAGCATTTTCGAGAAACATCAATTCCTCTCTTTCGCACTCACACAAAATCGAGACGATTTGGTTTTTCGTACAAATGAGCGCCTCGATCTCAGGGACTATAAGAGCTAGAGCAACCAAACTTTTTGTCAAGACTCCTGTAATATTGCTTTAGTGCAAGTATATTTCAAAAATTTCGCCCCGCCCCCTACCGCCCCCCACAAAAGACGAATATCCACAATTTTGAAGTTAGAGAAAAACGCAGTATGGTAGGGAATGATCATATCTACCAGATTCTCGAATTTGGTCTAGATCGGATCATTATTATAGCCACAATGATTAAATGAATTTTCAGCAGCGGTTCCCCGCGCGCCCGCTACACTCATAACAAAATATACATTTTTGTGAGGGTTGATATCTGCTACTAATTCTCTCACACTCACACTCGCACGCTCTGTCTCGTTTAGCAGGCGTCGAACTGATGATATTAGAAACGTTAAAGAAATTAAATGGATGAATGTCAAATCTGAAGACAATCCAGCTGATGTGGCGTCAAGGGGTATTAGTGCAGATAAGCTAAAAGATTTTTAAATTTGGTGGAAGGGGCCTTAATGGTTGCCTAAATCTAAGAAAGATTGGCCAAAAGAGGAGATTGAAGAACATTAAGTTGTTAGCATAATGTTTATAAACGATAAAGCTAACATTATTAATGAATTATTAGAGAAATAGTCATGTATGTATAAAGTAGAAATAGTTATTGCAAATATATGTATTAAGGTTTATTCAAATTAAAACCAAAAATAAAGAATTTCCTCCTTATTTGACGGTCAAGGAGATTAAGACCGCCAGAGTGTTAATATTGAAAAACAACAAGCTATACAATTCAGTTCAGAAATAACTGGCCTAACTTATAAAAAAAAAGGTATAGAAAAAAGTAAAATATTAGGTTTAAATTTTTAGATAAAGATGGGTTACTGCGAGTTGGAGGTATGCTATAAAACTCCAATGCAGAATTTGAGGTTTAATGTTTAATGTTGATTTTAGATAAATGTTACTTAACATCTTTAATTATCAAAAATTCACGTAAAGAAACATTACACGGTGAAATTGTTTATTGTTTAAATCAAAAGCTTAAAGTGTGTTGTGAGAACCTATCTCAGGCTGAGGTAGGCTCAGTCCGTCCAGGATTTTGCTCTACAAGAAATTTGTAGATCGCTGGAACTTTTAGGCGAGGGCTTGGCCGTGAGACCGAAAATTGAGCTGGCGTAGGGTTGGGTTACCGCTTGGCGAGGAAACGCTGACACTTAAGTCTTGGTGTGTGGTAATATATTTTTATTACGTTTTATTACCGTGTTAGTAGCGTGGCTGTCCGCGCTTGGCGAAGAAATGCTGACACTTGAGTAGTTGTTTTTGGAAATGTAATTTTATTGACTTCTTATGTGTTTTTACTTATGTTTTCTGTTGTATTATTAGTGTCGCGTATGTTTAATTGTGTCGAGTGTACTGCCGGTTGATGATCGGCTGATGGACTGCCGTTACTGTTGAGGGTCGGCTGATGGACTGCCGTTATTGATCGGTGGCTCGTCCATTTTAAGGCCGATCTGGAGGGCTGAGTCCGCAAGTGTTGTTAGTGTAAGGGTGTAAGGGCGTCGGGTTCTGTTCCTCACTCGTGCCTGCGACACGATCATTGCCTCGGTTGCACCGAGAAATGAAGTAAGTGTAGTTTTTGGGTTTTCGACACTTTGGTCATTGACTCGGTTGCACCGAGAAATAACCTGCGTGCAGTTTTGCTTTTGGTCATTGACTCGGGTGCACCGAGAGTAATGTGCCTGAGGTTTTCCAGGCTGAGTTCCCGTAGGAAAGGCAGGCTTAACTTCTCTTCATCGTCCGTAATGTTTAATTTCGTCATGGCCGATACTGCCGCCTTCTTTTTGGAGGCGCCCAATTGGTTGATGTATCAGGTCCCGTTAGGGAGACCCGGTTGCCGAACGTGACAAGGTAGGTTCCACTGAGGCGTTGGGTATCGACGGCCTTATCGGTGACCGTCGTGATGGCCCACTGGGGTGATGGCGGCAAGTTGTCCAGGTAGTGTGATGCAGTGAGCGACCGTTCCTGCCACCAGTTGTTGGGCGCAGGTGGGCTTGTTTTGTTGCTTACAGAATGTGGCGCCGATGGTGGTTTCACAGTCCGTGATGCTGATGGTCCGGGCTCCGCAGTCGGCAACAGTGTTTCCCTTCGATGAGGTCCAGGATCGTGTACTGATGTTGTACCGGGAAGATCGTCATCTTTCTGCAGACTAGCGTTGGCTTCGGAAATTTGATCAGGAACGTGAGTAGGTCGCGGCTTTGGAATACGCTCTCCTTGGACACTGCAATTAGTTCTACGAAGCGGAGGTTTGTGAGTTGCTGGTCATTGAACTCCCAGATGTCCGTGCCGTCCAGTAGAGTTGGGCTGATTACATTGATCTTTGGCAGAGTTAGGCCCAAGATAAGGTTTTGCAGATCACTAATGATTATGCGGTTCTTCGCCAAGATTGTTTCGTCCAGTTGTACCCGTTCCGTATCTCCTGATCTGACGAGGTTGTCCATGTATTCGGTCAGCTCGTTGAGGCGGGTCTGCATCCTGGAGTTAATCCCGGTCTGCTTGGCTTCTGACTCGGTCAATTGCCCCTGCTTGAAGCGGAGCTGCTCCCAATCCTTAAAGTCGGGCGTCCCGGCAATGACTTTGAGGGCGGTGCCCAAGATGTTTAGAGTGCGGGCGTATCAATAAAAACCACCTTTAACAAAAAGAACTTGATCGTCAGCGTCTTTATTCGCCGGTGCGAACATTCTCCCCTAATACTACCACCACACGGTGACATAACGCCACCTAGAGCTCTCCGCTCGGCCTCCTCACAGCCAAGCCCTTGCCTAAAGTTCCGGCAATCTACAAATTCCTTGTAGAGGTATAAACCCTGGACAGGCTGAGCCTACCTCAGCCTGAGATAGGTCCTCACAAGTGGCGCCCGAGCAGGGACTTTTTGGTAACTTTAAGGCCAGTTCAAGAAAAACCTTAATACGGGGCTACGTGGATTAAAGTCGCTTGACCACTCCCGCCGAGTACTTGGGTTCGCCTGACAGAACTTGAGCGACAATACGCCAGACCAGCTGGACGTTCCAAGTCCCCGCTGCACACCACCCCGGGACCATCAGACACCCAGAACCATAGAGAAAGACCATATCTATCAGAGACCCAAATATGAATCGGATCGGATCAATAGTATATCCACAATAGAGAAAACAATTTCGAGAAACATCATTCCAGCGAAACATTTCTTTCGCACTCACACAAAAACGAGTCGAATTGGTTTTTCGTACAAATGAGCGCCTCAATCTCAGAGACTATAAGAGCTAGAGCAATCAAACTTTTTGTCCGGACTCCTGTGATATCGCTTCAGTGCAAGTTTATTGCAAAATTTTGCCGCGTGTGTTGTTGTGAGAACTGATGTAGATGACAGATGCAGAAAAAAAATGTAAAATGGAAAATGAAAAATGGAAAAACTGATAAAACATTAGAAAATTCCACATAATTCACATGTGTACAGACTGAGTACGGGTATAAAAGTAGTGTCGCGGAAACAGCGACACAATACGTCCTTTCTCGTACTTTCAGCTCCCTATAGTACACTACCATTATCCACTACCAGCCACACCGGATCACTCCACGGGAATGGCTATGCCTAATAATCTGTTGATCCAATAGTTTCAGTATTTGCCTCTTCAAGGGGATCGTTTTTGCTCTGTAACCCCGATGTCTTCCATGTCGTTTATCTTTATGTGACATTCTGCCTTGAACTCAAAAACTGCGAGCGGTTCTTCTAGGAACAGCTGCTGGTCTTCTTTTGCATAATTGGTTATTTCTACCAAGCTCTGTCTTTGGCTTATGCAATACTTCTGATGGTACCCGCTTGCCAAATCTAACTTCGAGAAATATTTTGCTCTTCCTAACTCATCCAACACATCATTTATCAGTGGCATAGGATACCTGAATAACCCTTCTTGTGCCTGCTTCTATTGTATATACTTCCGTCGACCTGTATTTCGTCGACCGTATTCGCGTTTCTACCGTCGATGTGCGCAGTTGCCGCTTCTCAACGTCGATGACTGCCCCTATCTGTTGTAATATGTCCATTACTATCAATCCACCAAAGAATTGATGAAACTTAAAGAGAAGCATCCTCATATTTACTACTCGTCCTAGCTCCCTAAACATCGCTAAGAATGTTTCTCCCTTATAACTTCGTGGAACTGTATGATGGTTTTTATTTTTATTGGTTCTTTTCAATCTTCTTGTCTTTTCTGTAGTTATTAGTTCTTTTCTTTATTTATTTATTCGCCAACGGATAAACCTTAACTGGCTAAACTAACTTATTTCTATCTTAAAAACTAAACAAAAAACAAAGAATAACAAACTAACAATTAAACAAGAAAAACTGAGAAAGCAACTGTCTAACGGCCTTTTCCCAGGCAAAAGTCGAATCGCATCGTAGCTGGCAACGAATTATACTGCCGAAGAGCCCTACATAACGGCTCATTATTCCCGTAGTTGGTCCGGTGGAGATCAACAACAAAGAGTGCATGGAGCCTAAGGTTCCTGGCAGGCGTGTTGAAGCCAATCCTAGTTAGCAGGTCAGGCCAATCGATGTTACCCACTAACAAATCGTACAGAAATATCTGCGCCGCAATGGTCCTTCGATCCTCGAGAGAGGAGAGATGCACGAGGCGACATCTGCACTCATAGGACGGCACCGGAACGGAAAATTGCAACGGCTGTAGTGCGAACCTCAAAAACTTCCTTTGCAATCTCTCAATACGCGCTATTTGAACGACCCCTGTGGGGTTCCAAACCACTGAAGCATACTCAAGGCGCGAGCGCACAAGAAATGAATAAAGACTTAGCCTCGTGTATGGGTCCCTAAACTGGGTTGCATTACGCGTAACAAAGCTGTACATAGCATAGGCTTTTGGCAAAATGAAGTTCAAATGTTCGATAAAAAGAAATTTCGAATCGAACAAAACCCCCAGGTCAAGTGCCTCAGTCTGCTTCAAGAGCGGAATGCCATCTATCGAATAAGAGGCCTGAATATTGAATAAACACTTACTAAAGGACACAAAGTAACATTTGTTAATTTTGAGAGGTAGACAATTCAGTGAGCACCAACGAACGACTGCATCCAGGTCTCGCTGAAGACGGAAACTGTCACCTAAAGTTCTGACAGAACCGAATATTTTCAGATTATCAGCATAAAGCAAATGCTCAGAAACTTCAATGCTGAGACATCTGTCGTTGATGAAAATAGAAAATAGCAACGGCCCAAGAGCACTCCACTGTGGAAGGCCAGAAGTAGCCAAATATGGGCTCGACTGCCTTCCATTTACCAAAACAACATACTCTCGCTGCTCAAGGTATGACCTGAACCAATTAAGCAGACTTCAATGAATACCCAACCGCTTCAGCTTGGCTACTAAGGCACAGTGGGGAGACTTTGTCAAAGGCCTTAGCAAAGTCAGTGTATACCACATCGACCTGAAAGTGCCCTTCAAAGGCATGTGTACAAAAATTACTAAAGGCTGCCAAATTAGTAGTAATGATTCGCTCAATAAGTTTTGAGACATTGCTGAGTTTGGCAATTGGTCTATAATTAGAGATACAATTCTTAGCACCTCTCTTAAAAACGGGAGCAATAGTGGCAGCTTTCCACTTTCCAATAAAGTGACCTGTTAACAAAGAATTATTGAAGATAATTTTAAGGGGTTCACAAAAGCAACATCACAGTTGCGAAGCAGAAAAGCAGAAATGCCATCACTGTCAGGCTTACACGAGTTGTCGAAATCAGCGATTGCCTCCAAAATGTCCAACTCCGATACATCAAGTGAGCCAATATTGACCACCGAAGGGAGTTCTGGCCTTATACACGAAAATTTCGACTCTGTGTCAATCAGCATTCTAATAGACTTGTTTGCTGACAGTCTGATCAGTATGTATGATAGGGTCGAGTGATCCTTTATCCCTCCTAAATATCCTGTGCTTTGTTTGAGGCTATTTGGATAAAATTTCCTTCGATTGCTTTGGTTGTCTTAGTTCCCTTTGGTGTTCCTAAACTGCTGGTTCCTGTATGGACCCCTTGCGTACCCTGCCTGATCGTTCTGCATAAACCCCTGAAGGGGTTTCCTCCCATTGGGTAGACGAACCCGAATCCGGGCCACTCACTCCCGTTAGCCATTGGGAATGGCATACCGAACGGTGATTGCCCGTTCCCTCCCCAATGATACTGGGGCCAACTTGGCATCTAGCGGTACGCCCCGGGCGCCTGGGTTTCCTTCCTCTCCTGCTCTTGGTTCGAAGGTTGTTTAACTTCCTTGGCTTGGCCCTGTGTGGCCGGTCGTTCTTTCTTCTCGTGTTCCGGGCCCTCCGGGCTATACACGTTCTTTTCTCTACATGCTATTTCTTACGCTTTCGATATATCCTCCACGTGTATGTTTCTAGTTGTTAACCCTATCGGCCCTTTTGCCGCTGATAAAACCGCATTTAGCGCCATATCCTCGTACCATTTAATTCTCTCCTTCCTACAACCGAGCTTGGTTCCTTTTCCTATCCCAAGCTAATGACGGCCTTTCTTCAATCGAGCACCTTTTGGTACAAAGGCTCAAAGTCCAATTTCTTTTCTTTAATGTGAGTAAGCTCCTTTAACAAATCTTGTTAAGACCTTTTATTTTTGAACTTGGCCCCCAATGCCTTTATGATAGTGTCCCAATTCAAGTCTACCTCGTTTAGTTTTAGGGCCCTATTAACTGCACCTGTAATCTTACTCCTTATAGCGCTAAAGGCTATAATCCCTACTGACGATCTCTCCTCGCCTTTTATTAGCCCAAGTATCTGCTCTACCGCTTTTACAAAGTCGTTTAACTTTTCTACTCCTCCTTCATACTGCGGAATGATTTTTAATAATTCTATAACTCGAATTGCTTCGAGTAAGTTCGAGCTAGTTGGTTGCGGTTGCGCCTTGTCTACCTGTCCCTGGTGCTCGTTAGTGATTGCTTTCTTTTGGCATGTACTCTCTGTGTTAACTGGTATCTCCTGAATACACGCTGAAGCTAGCTGCTATGCAATGCGATGCAGCATTCGCAAACATTCGCGGGCAGTCGTGCCCACGGTAGAGGACCATTTTAACCTTTCTACAAACCTGTCACCCCTACATTAGGCATACACCCTGTGCGTTACAGTGCTTCGCCCTACGCTTGGGAGTGACTGGGCTGCTATAATAATATATTTTTATACCCGTACTCGAAGAGTAAAAGGGTATATTGTATTTGTGGTAAAAGTGGATGTGTGTAACATAGAGAAGGAACAATTTCCGACCCTATAAAGTATATATATTCTTAATCAGCATCAATAGCCGAGTCGATAAAGCCCTGTCTGTCCGTCCGTCCGTCTGTCCGTCCGTCCGTCCGTCCGTCCGTCCGTCCGTCCGTCTTGTTTGTCGCCCATTGCTCGGAGGCTATAAGAGCTAGAGAAACCACATGTTATTTCCAGACTGATGTGATATCTCACTCATAGAAAAAAGTCTAAAAATTTCGGCCCGCCCACTTCCGCCCCCACAAAGGACGCAAAACTGTGGCGTCCACAATTTTGAAAATAACAAAAAAATAAAACTTCAGAATCATAGAGAAAGACTATATCTATCAGGAGCCCAAATCTGAATAGGATCAGATCATTAATATAGCCACAATAGAGAAAACCATACGAAAAACTTCGCGCCCTCGCACTCGCACTCACACAAAAACGAGTCGATTTGGTTTTTGTATTTTGTGTCGCCTGAATCTCAGAGACTATAAGAGCTAGAGCAACCAAACTTTCTGTCCACACTCCTGTGATACCAAACCGAAACAAGTGTATTTCAAAATTTCGCCACGCCACCTTCCGCCACACCAAATGCCAAAAATCAACAATTTTGAAGATAGAAAAAACGAAAAATGCAGTATCGTAGAGAATGGCCATATCTACCAGATTCCCGAATTTGGCTCAGATCGGATCATTATTATAACCACAATGGTAAAATGAGTTTTCAGCAGAGATTTCCCCTTCCCCTTGCAGCGTAAGTCATTTATGGGGATGATTGTCGCTACAGATTCTCCTTCTCGCTCACACACTGCTCATACATTCTGCCTCGTGCAGTGTACGTGTGTTGTTGTGAGAAGTGATGTAGATGATAGATGTAGAAAAATATATAACATGTAAAAACATTTTAAAATTCCACATAAATCACATGTTTACTGACTGAGTACGGGTATAAAAGTAGAGTCGCGTACAGCGATTCCGTACGTTTTTTTTTTTGATAAGTTCTCAGCTTGTGGTTGACGTGAATTGTTCACTTTGCAAATAAAATGAGGTTCTCATATCTTTTCTAGGATACACCTGGGACTTATTTGTGTTTATTTTTATAAATATACTAGCTGACCCGGCGAACTCTGTTCCGCCTTAAAGGCAATAAATAAGCCTTTATTTAGTGGCCAGTACCGCAGCCCTTTTGCCGCTGATAAAACCGCATTTAGCGCCATATCCTCGTACCATTTAATTCTCTCCTTCCTTACAACCGAGCTTGGTTCCTTTTCCTATCCCAAGCTAATGACGGCCTTTTCTTCAATCGAGCACCTTTTGGTACAAAGGCTCAAAGTCCAATTTCTTTTCTTTAATGTGAGTAAGCTCCTTTAACAAATCTTGTTAAGACCTTTTTATTTTTGAACTTGGCCCCCAATGCCTTTATGATAGTGTCCCAATTCAAGTCTACCTCGTTTAGTTTTAGGGCCCTATTATCTGCACCTGTAATCTTACTCCTTATAGCGCTAAAGGCTATAATCCCTACTGACGATCTCTCCTCGCCTTTTATTAGCCCTAGTATCTGCTCTACCGCTTTTACAAAGTCGTTTAACTTTTCTACTCCTCCTTCATACTGCGGAATGATTTTTTAATAATTCTATAACTCGAATTGCTTCGGGTAAGTTCGAGCTAGTTGGTTGCGGTTGCGCCTTGTCTACCTGTCCCTGGTGCTCGTTAGTGATTGCTTTCTTTTGGCATGTACTCTCTGTATTAACTGGTATCTCCTGAATACACGCTGAAGCTAGCTGCTATGCAATGCGATGCAGCATTCGCAAAACATTCGCGGGCAGTCGTGCCCACGGTAGAGGACCATTTTAACCTTTCTACAAACCTGTCACCCCTACATTAGGCATACACCCTGTGCGTTAAAAGTGCGAAACAAGTGTATTTCAAAATTTCGCCACGCCACCTTCCGCCACACCAAATGCCAAAAATCAACAATTTTGAAGATAGAAAAAAACGAAAAATGCAGTATCGTAGAGAATGGCCATATCTACCAGATTCCCGAATTTGGCTCAGATCGGATCATTATTATAACCACAATGGTAAAATGAGTTTTCAGCAGAGATTTCCCCTTCCCCTTGCAGCGTAAGTCATTTATGGGGATGATTGTCGCTACAGATTCTCCCTCTCGCTCACACACTGCTCATACATTCTGCCTCGTGCAGTGTACGTGTGTTGTTGTGAGAAGTGATGTAGATGATAGATGTAGAAAAAAATATATAACATGTAAAAAAATTTTAAAATTCCACATAAATCACATGTTTACTGACTGAGTACGGGTATAAAAGTAGAGTCGCGTACAGCGATTCCGTATGTTTTTTTTTTGATAAGTTCGCAGCTTGTGGTTGACGTGAATTGTTCACTTTGCAAATAAAATGAGGTTCTCATATCTTTTCTAGGATACACCTGGGACTTATTTGTGTTTATTTTATAAAATATACTAGCTGACCCGGCGAACTCTGTTCCGCCTTAAAAGCAATAAATAAGACTTTATTTATTGGCCAGTACCGCGACGTGTAAGCACAATATCGCGTGTTTCCAATTTTTCACCAACAATCAGGATGGCAACTTCATCTATTGTTGGAGCGTTAAATGTGAGTTCGTGTGTTCCAGATGGTCGTTTATCTGCTTTGATGACAACTTTATGGTCATCAATTGGCATGCGCTCTAAAGCACTCGTAAACAAACTGACCAACGCATGATGTTCATGAAGCAGTTCTTGCAAGTCTTAAAAATTAATCGCTTCATTCCTGCATTAATTTCTAGACGTCGATCAAGTTGTTTTTCCATGTTGCCCATGAAATATATTTATAAAATCTATTCTGTGTATCTTCGAGCGGTGGTAATGACCCAATTCGATGGTGAATCTGTCCTTGTATCTACAAATTAAAACCAGTCAGTAGCAACTGAGTTAAAAACAGGTTTTCGGTGTGAAATTAGGGTTCAGAATTAGCAAAAAATAAATAAATAAATAAATACCTTAAATGTCAGATTAAATCCTCGTTCTTCGATAACATCTGCCCCAAATGACGTCATTTTGAAATAACCATTATATTTTTAGTGTTTGTAAGAAAGCACCATCAATTGGCAATTTTGCCAGTGTTTGAATTGCCCGTTTAATAACGCCTGCGGACGTTTGCACTTCTGCCACTCGTACTTTGCCATCTTCTCCTGCCGTTGTTACCACCACTCGCCCTGTGGTCCACTTCTGAGGCGGTGTGTTGTCCTCGTGGACGAGCACTAGACATCCTGCCTCGAGGTTCGGCCCTTCGGTGGACCACTGCTGCCGCTACTGCAGGCTGGCCAGGTAGTCCCTGGACCAGCCCTGCCAAAACTGAAGCTTGAGCGCGGACAGCATGCGCGACCGCTTCAAAAACGCGAAGCTGCCCTTGCTGCAATTATCGTCGTGCGCGGATTCGGGCGGCAGCGAAATAAGCGGCTGCCCGATGAGCAGGTGCCCACAGTGGGGGCTTCTCCATCGCTGGGGTCGTTGCCTGGCGAAGCGATTGGTCGGGAGTTGAGGATGGCCTCTACCTCGACCAGGTGTGCTCTCAGCTCGTCCGCGGTGAGCTTGGCGTTTCCGACTCCTCAGATCAGCCGTTGTTTGGCTGCCTTGACTGCCGCCGCCCCACAGACCGCCGAAGTGCGGTGCTCTCGGTGGTATAAAACACCACTCGACGCCGTGTTGAGCTGCGTATGTCCTGAGCCGATCCTGGTCCCTCCGAAAGGCTGCGTGAAGCTCTTCCAGCACTCGGCTCGCGCCCACGAAGTTGGTGGCGTTGTCGCTGTAGACCTTCTCTGGAAGTCCTCTCCTCCCGACGAACCTTTTAAAACACACAAAAACTATCATTGATAGGTAGACTACTAATTCTAGGTGAACAGCCTTTGACGCAAAAACACACGAACACGGCTACATAGGTCTTAATGGGGGCCTGCCTCGAATCTTGAGCGACACCTGAAACGGACCGCAGAAATCTACCCCACAAATCAGAAAGGGAAACCTTCCTTAAAAGGGAAACCATTACCTTTGCACCTGCATGATAATGAGCACGATGCAAATGGCGTAGAAACAGGGTCACGAACTGCGATTTTTGGGACAGAAGTAGAGGAAACTTCGCATCGTATGGAATTTCTGCGAGCAGCAACCTTCCCCAACACGCATCAGTCGGAAAGTGACTCCGCCAAGTTCGCTCGTATGTATGAACAGGCTGAGTCGTTGAAGATGTGGAGACAAAATTTCCGACTTATCCAGTTTGAGGAATTCTGGTCCCAGTTCACATCTTTGGACTACCTGTACCAGTCTAAGGAACGAAACCTTCAGTTCCTTAGCTGACACAACCACATCTCGACTGCGATTACCACCTTGAATGAACCGATTCATCCGAAGCAGCTTCTGGAACGACGAGCATCTTCCAATCAGCTCGATGATCTCATTTGTCTGACCCTTTGCCACAGAATGTGCTGCCACACTTTTCTTGTCTTCCGACCTTCCATTTCTGGGGACAACTCAACCTGATGAAGACGCGGCCAATTCTCAGGACCACTAAGAAGAAAAAATGCGGCCCATTTTTCCACAATGAGCACATTATACCGTCTACATCTGTTCCACGAGACATTAAGTCGGCTGGGTTTTGATCGGTGGGAACGTGACGCCAAATCACACCACTAGACAACTCCTGAATTTCAGCAACCCTATTGGCCACAAACGTTGCTAGCGTGGCTGGATCCCTTTCCAGCCAATACAAGGTGATTTGGGAATCCGACCAAAAGTTCACGCTTTCAATTGCAAACTTGTCTAGCAGCAGCCGAACTTGGAGGCCATAGCGTGGATAGAAGAAGCGCTGCACACAATTCCAGTCGTGGAATTGATTTGGTTTTGAGAGGCGATACTCGAGACTTTGCTGTAAGAAGTCGGGATACTACATTTTGTCGTCCTTTGTACGGACATAAATACAGTATCCGTACGCATCACTTGATGCGTCAGCGAATCCGTGGACTTGATAGAGGCATTATTGGCAAGACCAATAAAAGCGAGGGATAGAGATCTTGTCTAATTCGAACAAATTCTGCTTGAACCTGTTCCAACTCGTATGCAGACTCATGGGAACTGACTCGTCCCAATCCAACTTTTGCCTCCATAGATGCTGCAGTAAGATCTTTGCCCTGGTAATTAAGGGACATAGCAACCCTAATGGGTCAAACAATCGCGATGCAACTGACAATATGTTGCGCTTCGTCGGGGGTTATGAGTCAAATGAGTCGTCTAACTGATAGTGAAACAAATCAGTTTGCGGATTCCAACGAATCCCGAGTGTTTTAATGGAAGCGGAAGGGTCAAACTGAAGAGATTTTTCCTGTCCACTATCAGAAAGCAGCTGGGTATGATTTGACGCCCATTTGGCCAACACGAACCTCCCAGCTTCCAGGACCTCACTAACTTCCTGCCGAATTCTTTCCAGTTCTTCCAGACAACTTGCTCCTGTCAGCATATCGTAAACGTAAAAATCATTTGCTATGACTTGCGAGGCCACAGGATGGGACTTAGCATAGACTTTTGCTAGCTCATCGAGACAGCGGATGGCCAAATATGGAGCTGAGGCTGTCCCATGCGTGACAGTATTCAAACGATACGTCTGCACATCAATATTTGAGTTTTCCCTCCAAAGAATCAAGTGGAAATTTCGATCTTCTTCAGCAACCTGCACTTGCCTATACATCTTGGAGATATCCGCTATAAGCGCAAAACGGTTTAATCGAAATCGTGCAAAAGTTGCAAAAAGCTCCCTCTGAATAGTAGCTCCCACCATCAAAGTCTCGTTTAAAGAAATTGAAGTTGACGTTTTTGCTCGATGCATCGAAGACTACGCGGAGCTTGGTGGTGCTACTATCAGGTCTCAGGACACATTGATGCGGAATATAGTAATGGTGTCCTGGTGGAGTGCCTGGAAGCAACGACATGTGACCAAGATTGAGATACTCTTTCATAAACTCCATATACATGTCATGCAGGTATTGATAACTCGCGATTCTGCGTTCCAGGGATAGAAAGCGGCGTTTTGCCGTCTCGAAAGAGAAACCCAAGACCTTGGGATTCACCTTAAACGGCAACTTTACTTCGAAACGACCCGACTCAAGCCTGCGGGATGAAGTTGCGTTCGCAAAGCCAACTGTTCAGCTGTATCTACAGCCTTCGACTTCTCTGGGACATGTTCCAATTCCCAAAAGCGCTCCACCAGAGAGTCGAGAGAACACGTATCGCTACCGACAGCGTTATTGCATACAACATCCTGTTTTGATGCAGTATATTTTCCCGAAACAATCCAGCCTAACAGTGTTTTGGATTGATGGATGTTCGGAACTTGGCTTTATTTGGCCTACACATATCAATTCGAAGAAGGTTTCTGCCCCTAGCAGTAAGTCGACCTTAGCGGGCTTGAAAAACTGTGGGTCTGCCAGCTCAAGGTTTGCAGGGATATTCCACTGGGCGAAATTTACGACATGGTCGGGTTGGTATGTGGAAATTGACCGTAATACCCAAAAATCGGTAGCAAAATTATGAGCGTTGACACGAACCTTGTTCTTTACGACGGACGAACTTTTTCCAACAGTTGTGATACTAAGGCATGACTCGTCACGGTGTTGTCTTAGGCGCTGTGCGAGATCCTCGGACATAAAATTTATTTGGGAGCCGGAATCTAGCAGTGCCCTGTAGCATATTGAAACTGTCGGACCGATCTTTCACCTTCACTACTGCCGTCGCGAGAATCACTTGGTCAGTACTTGCCACATGGCTAGAGTAGGCCATTGGGTTTTCAGAAACTGAGGGCTGTTCCACAGGAGCTGTACCAGACGTACTTTGCTGTGACTCTACCCCGTATCGGTGAAGCAGCGTATTATGGGACTTGGAGCACACTCTACATTTTGCTATCTTGCACTTCGAAACTGTGTGACCTGGCTTCAAACAATTTTTGCTCAAGCGAAGTTGCTTGGTGATATTAAAACGTTGAAGAACAGGAAGAGCACTAAACCATTGACAACTGCTTATGACATGATTGGTCGCTGAACAATAGCTACACTTCGACTCGGCGCACCGATCAGACTTTGCACAGCAGAAGGAAGACTTCGTGTGTCCCTTTGCTTATCTCTGGTTTACCTTTTTCCCTTACTCCTTGTTGACTCTTCAGCTGCCAGATGCTGATAGCGCCGATTCAACTGGGATGCGCAATCGGACCACGACGGCAATTTGTCGTAATCCAACTGCTCCTCGAATCGTGCTTTTGTGTGCTGGTCTACCTTGGACATTGCTATGTGAATCAACACTGCACTATTTATGTCCTTCTCACTTCCTAACGATTGCAGAGAGGAGTAGAGGGCAGACACCGTGTCAATAAGGGACCTCAGGCATGAAGCAGAGGGTTTTGTTATTTGGGGAATGTCGAACAACTGTGAGATGGTGTCGAAAAAGATTAAACACTTATTATCGTAGACATTTTTTAAGCTTTCCAGAGCCTTTTCGCAATTGCTATCAGAGATTTGGAACGCCTAGCAAGTGGTTGAACTTTTCCACATTGGTTAACGTTGGGTCGTTATGCACCAAACTCTCAAACAGACTAATGAAGTTTTTAATTTCGGAATGTTTTCCACTAAACTTGGGCAAATTCATTTTGGCAGGTGTGACCTATGACGCTGATCGCCGCAATCTTCCCTATGCGCTCGCCGACCTTCAGGTTCTTTCACTGCGGACATATACATCGCCCTCGTGGTAATGCACACATCCTCGACCATTGATCTTAAATCGTTGCTGGGATTCAACATGTCTATATCTGCCTGAATGTCCATTAACTTTTCGCAATAATTCTCGATCAGTTCTAATCTGCACTTCATTTGAAGAGGGTGAAACGAAATAGTTTATTCCTCAAAAGCCGTTTTCGTCGCTTAATTTCGTTCATAACCTTGTCGTGTTTCTGCATTGCCGTCAGTAACTTTTGGCTTAGCTTGCTCCCCTACTTCCTTTCCGCTCCCTGCGGGAGTGGGGCGAATTCCTTCTCTTTTTCACTCATTTGGCAATATTAACAAAGCTGATATAAAGCTCGCACAGTGTATTCAAAAAACCAAACCAAAAAAAAAAAAGAATATTCTCAGAACTCTCTTTTTAGCGGGTTAATACAGAGCAAGCAACGTTACAGAAATATGATGCCAACGTACACAGCCGAAACCGCCAGAGTATTATCCACAGTTAATTACACGAACTCCAAAAATGTCTAAGACTGTGCATTGACTTTAATGGGTTAATACAGCGCAAGCAACGTTACAACGTTACAGAAATATGACGCCAACGCACACAACCAAACGCCGCCAAACTATGCACAATTTGGCGCACCGATAGCGTTACCGAAACTAACGGACCACCAACAAGCGGTACTTCATAAAAGAGAATTGACAATAGGCAATGACCGTTCCGTTAATTCTTATTAGCGAGTACAGTGGGACCTCAATATGATGTACACTTTTTCATTAAGTTTCCACATAAAAGTAATAAATTAATCTCTCTGGTTGATTTTATTTGGGTTATGTTTTAATAAATTGGTATTCCAATTCAAGCAGTGCCAGAAAATGAGGCCACTGGCTATGATGCTGTAAGAAGCACACACACAACTCACACAATGGTGGCTTGGTTCACTCAATTTTTTGCACTAGAATACCTGTACATTTGGCATTGTTTTCTTCCATAATGTGGTGATTATCCAGATGTCGCAGACCAGCTAGCTAGAGCTTTTATTCGCACAAGAGACGACGAAAATGCACTGTAACTGTTTTTGTTTTTAGTTGCGAATTTGCACGAAAAAATGCTGATTCCGATGTCCCTGCTCGGGCGCCAATTAAAAAATCTAGAATGTTTTTCCTGGAAAATAAACGATGATGGGGATGATGCCGGTCCAGCAGCTCTAACTGGTGGTGTCCAAAACTTTGGGATGCGATGCCGACGAGAATAAATAAACAGCCGTTCGAATTCAATTCATTTAATGCACTGGTCGCAGCCAGCGATGCAAACGGTCGCCCCCACTCTCTCAGTCAGCCGATATAACATTTTGGGAGAGTTATAACAGCGACTGAGCGTGAGGCTTATAACAGCGACTGAGCGTGATCTAACTTAACTCTTATATAATATTGTATGCAGCATTCCAACTCCAACAAATACCTTAAATGTCGGATTAAATCCTCGTTCTTCGATAACATTTGCCCCAAATGACGTCATTTGGAAATAACCATTATATTTTTTAGTGTTTGCAAGAAAGTGTTTGCAAGCAAAAAAAATACAATGGCTCAGGTGGCGGAGTCAACAATGGCAAATTTCACTTTACCAGTAAGGCAGCATAATCCGGGCGTTTCTCCGGGAAACTTTAATGCACCACAATACTCGCAAACAACGTTCATTTGCCCAATGCCAACGCTAGTATGCAAGCTGTAATCATTGCTGCAATCGTTTCGAAACGCTTCTCGATTAAAATCTCTGCGTCGCAAATTATATATGTGTTGACCTCTGTTGTTCGCTCGACGATTTTGCATTGCCAACCGAGCCGTTTCACGGGCTGCCTCAATTTGCTCTTGTGATCGAGAAACACGAAGTCGAGCCATACTAACGCGGCGCTGTTCACGTGCAATTTCTTGTTCTTCTTCAGTCCTTTCATTTGCAGTGTTTCGTATCCTTCTTGCAATACGGCTTTGTTGGGAAAGATTCGATCGTCTTGATCGCGGCATTTTAAAGTCAACTTCACTTCATTTCAATTCACCTAAAATTGTATTTCAATTATTTAGCTGTTCGAGATGCGTTTTGTTATTCCAAGTCTGATGCATTTTTTGTTAATTAAAAATCAGAAGAGTTTTTCTAATACGAAAAGACCGAAAACTTGGGTGGATAACGATTTTAATTTGGCCGAAAAATAAGTACGTGCGCTCGATCGAATTTCAAATACGATTATATTCTATAACAATTCAGGCAATTCCTCTTAAGCCTAGCTAACCTACGGTGGCAAAGCGGGGAGAATTCGCCGAGAGCGAACTAGACTTCTTACCCTTCTTACACTAGACTTCATAAACAACAAATTACTAAACTAACGAAACACCGGCCCCGTTGAAGGCCTGCGCGGCTTCAACTCACTGGTAGAGGCGCCAGCTTATGAATGGCCCTCCGAAACACTCCTCTGTCGCTCCTCCTAACGTCGACGACTCTGACCATGCCGTCCTCCCCTGCGTGAGTGGCGAATATCCTCCCCTACAGCTTTCCACGAATTTTCAAAATCTACGCCGCAAATGGAAAATGGGCGGAGAGCACGGAGCCGATCTACGGGCAAATTTCCAATTAGTTGCGTCAGCAGTCGAGGCTTGCATTTAAAGCAGCGGATACACGATCGAACTGTCTGACTGCAGACCTCTTGAGCGTTTACGATCCAAACATTCTGCCGGAGGATGCTCACAAGTGCTGGGCGTGGGCCGTGGGCCGACACGAAAATTGGAATTTTGCAGATGACGAACATAGCTCCGCACGAATTGCAAGCGCTTCGTCAGGAGCAAAGGATCTTGGCATTGTATGATATAAGAGCTTTAGCTAGTTGCCCCCTACACTCAACAACGAAAAAGTACACCAAGTCCCAGTATCTTCATGGGTGAATGGGTTCAACCGCTGAAGACTCGGACCGACTTTAGATCCTTCCCGAACTTTTCTATTTCCTCCCGATACTCGTGACGTTGGATAATTTCGACAATTCTGTAAAAGTCCATACTCGGTCGGTGAGACCGCTTTTTCGAACCGTACGCTCGGGTTTCTACATTTTCTTATAAAGCGGAAAATATAACAAAACACTCTAAGCAGCTTGAGGTGTGACGAAAATCCTTCGATGATATCTACCAACTCCGAACTTTCCACGGCAGCGGTCAGTCCGACCGATGTCTTCCTCTTCTCCAGCTCAATATCTTCTGAAGGATCGAAATGAGGGTTTTAGGCCAACTCTCCTCCTCATCCTTAAGGAATGATGGTCCTTTCGAACCAGATTGACTGGACGATTTCGTTGACGTCACAACCTCTTGACACAATGTCTGCTGGGTTCTGTTTTGTCGGGACATGCCGCCACGTAGCTTCATCTGACCACTCTTGAATCTCAGATGGATGCGACCGAATCCAGTGAAGCGTCACTTCAGAGTCTGACCAATAAACAGCTCGTTTGATAGGGACCTTTAATAGGGGCTTGATTATGTGGCAGAGATCCGCAAGAAGGTGAGCGGCACATAAGTCAAGCCTTGGGAGCGTTTTGGTCTTGAGCGGCGCTACTTTGGCTTTGACGTCAACAACGATATTTTCATACCTTCTGCAGTTCTGCTACGTATATAGACGCACGCTGCATAAGCTCTCATGGAGGCGTCCGCGAAGGCATGTATCTGGACCGGTGACACCGAATCGGTATACACAAACCGAGGTATGGATATCTCTTCCAATTGAGACAGTGTATCGAAAAACCACTTCGCTAACTCAAACCCTGCGGTCTGAAGAACCTGAGACACTTCGGTCTTAATTGCCCTTAGCTCCTCTACGCATGCAGCACCAGTCGACATATCATCAACGTAAAAGACCCAATAACGTCAGCAGCTTTAGGGAATGATAGTTTTGCAGACTCACTCAACCTTTTTAAACACCGGATAGCCAAGAAAGGGGCTGGTCCAGTCCCATAAGTCACGGTGTTAAGCTTATACAATCTCAAGGACTCAGATGGGTCTCTTCTCCACACTATCATCTGAAACTGCCTATCCCCTTCATTTACCATTACTTGGCGATACATCTTTTTACGTCGGCAGTCAGGACGAACCTGTGCAGACGGAAGCGGAGCAGCGTTGAGTATAATTCCTCTTGAATGGACCATCAGAATCTCATTCAGGGCCACCTGAGAGGACGTCTTTGACGACGCATCGAACACGACGCAAAGTTTGGTTGACTTACATTGGGGCCGAAGGACACACTGATGTGGAACGTAGTGTGGAGTAGAAGGAACAGTATTTTCCGTGAGCGACATATGACCAAAACGAGGTACTCTTCCATGAATTCCAAGTACATTCTCTTCCACTCAGGGTCGCTCTTTCGAGCGACAAAACCGCCGTTTCGCAACCTCAAAAGAGTTGCCCAAACAATTTGGATCCGATTTAAACGGCAGCCTTACTTCGAACCGACCTGATGGTAATACCTGAGTCGTCTTCCGAAAGTAATTTTCACATAACGTGTGCTCAGGCGAGATAAGTTTCTTTGGAGATGGCATTTTTCCAGTGACCAGATCTTTTTTGCAAGGTCCTATCAATGGAAACCAACACATCTTCACTACAACTTAAACTGCTTGCAGTTTGGGGGCAGGACTTTTGGAAACATATTTTCCTGAAACAACGCAGCCAAGAAGGGTCTTCTGACGAGTTGGATAGTCCGACCTTGCTTGATTTGACCAACAGCTAATAACTTAAAGAATGATTTAGCTCCAATCAGCATGTCTATTCTTTGTGGCTTTTTAGAAATAGGGGTCTGCCAGTGGTAGGTTCTCTGGAATTTTCTATTCAGCTACATTAACTGACTGGTCAGGGTGATAACATAAAATTGATTTCAGGATCCAGAAAATCAAAGAAGAACTCGCTACCATTTATGCGCCACTTTACCACTGTGTGTATTTTATTCTCAACTTGAGAATTGATTCACCAATACCAAGCAAGTTAATACATGACTCCTCTCTACGGATCTGTAAGTGGTGGGCGTGGTCTTCCGTGATGAAGTTTGTCTGAGATCCAGAATCAAGGAGAGCTCTGGCCAAAATGTCTTCACTGGATTTTTTCAAACACTTACGATCGACGTAGCCAAAATCACATTGTCCAACGACGTCGCATGCAGATCATGTTATGTGGAAGGGTGATCCTGATTTAAAGGAGAAGGAGAAAAGGGGTGGCGGCAACGCGAGACTATTGTCACCACTGTGTATCGATGCAACAACGTGTGATGTGAGTGGCCGCAAACTCGACATTTGGCGACCTTGCATCTTACAACAGTGTGACCCTTTTGCAGACAATTTATACATAAGGATGCAAACTTTGTGAACTCAAACCTTTGCATAACCGAGAGACGTGAAAGTGGCGCGCAGTTGACCACTACATGGTCTCCCGAATTGCAATAGCAGCATGTCCGCTGAGCTTTACTGTTGGGGGTAGTGGCAGAACAAGCGAATGAAATGCGAATGTGTGACTTTTCTTGGCATGACTTTATCTTGCTTTTGGCTTTGTCGACTCTTTCGCAGACAAATGCTGGTATCGACGATTTAAAATTTTTTTAAATCGGACCACAGTGGCAACATTTCAAAGTCAAGCTGTTCTCCCACTTCTGTCTAGTCACTGGGTCGACTCTGTTCTAAACGATATAAATGAGCATTGTATTCGAAATCTTCGAGAGTATCGAACCATAGATCGATGACACGGTATCGATTAGGCTCCTTAGGGACGATGCGGTAGTGATGTAAATTTTTGTAAGAAAAATCGATGTCGATGTAATCGGTGTTTTGAAAATTAAACATCGATGCTGAGTTGATGCATCGGGTCGAAACTTCGATGCATCGATGATCATCCGATGTTTTAACCCCCTTCACATTTTCTTAATTTTTTTTAACGAATTTTAAAAAATTAAATAGAAGTAGGCTTTCATAGCAGTTTAAATTGTTTGAAAAAAGGTTTAACTTAAATAAGGAAAATAAAAATAATGCTTTCATATCAGTCTTAAATTTTTTAAACCTGGTTACATTTAATAATAAATCATAAATTAAAGCTTTCATAGCAGTCTTAAATGTTTGAAACATGGTTAAACTTAAAAAATAATGCTTTCATAGCAGCCTTATTGAAACAACCTTTAACCTAACAACATAATAAGAAATAAAAAAACCAAAAATCTTTTTTAGACAGAAACTAAATACTTTTAAAAAAGTGTTCTTTTTCTATGCTTTGTAGAAAGAGCATGCGGCTTAGCCGTTAAGGGTTTAATCTGTTCCTTTTTTTTCGGGTAAGGACATTTACAGCCGCTGAATAAACCCGCTCAGAAGGCACTGAGGACCCTACAACCGGCAAAAATTTCAGCGCTTGTTGGTACAATCCAGGGTATGTGTTCTTCATTCCCTCCCAAACACTTAAGGGGTTACTCCCAAAGGCTGCTAGCGGCATTCGCAGATATGCGCTTATTTCCACGTCACATTCCTCATTTGGTTTATGGACTGCGCCATTAAAATATACAATAAACTGGGTAATTTATAAATAAAAACGATGCATCAAGTTTTCAGTATTCGATGCATCGCTTCAATTCTTCGATGCATCGGTATTAACAAAACACATCAGAAACAATATACCCTATTACTCTTCGAGTACGGGTATAAAAATCGGGAAAAATCGCAAAAAGCATCGATGTTCGATGCATCGATGTTTTTTTACATCACTACGATGCGGACTGTTGCGAGATTTTTGGCAGATTAAACGGTGCGGAGATTTGGTTTGAAAATATTAAAAACCTCGTTGTCGTATACGCGCTTTTAGGCTGGCCATAGCCTTTTGCATAATTGGCCTCGGTGACTTGGAACGCCTTTATTGTTCCTAATGCTTCATTAGAGAGGCACAAAATCAAATGATTAAATCATTAAATCATTATGAACGAGAGTCTCAAAAAGGCTAATAAAATGTTTAAACTCCGAATATTTGCCACTAATTTTCGGTAGGTCCAATTTCGGAAGTCTAGCAGGAGTTGGGGCCTTAGAAGCAGATACCGAGGGCGGCGTGTTGCTTGATATCTTCAAGGCATAGATAAGCGACATTATCTTTTGCCTTGGTTACAATCCCCATTTCTTCGAGCTCGGCTCCAAATTCATCTTTTGCTATAAATATCTTCTATTTGCTCCTGCAATAGGTTGGCCTCATCAATAGCAGAATTAAAAACATCGAGTCTACATTGCAGCTCTAAATACTATATAATATGAGTAATAATCAGGGATCGTAACGATTATAAGTTTTATAAAAATATTATGAAATAAGAATTATTTGATGATTTTTTATAAAAAATTAAAAAATAACTTTTATTTTTAATTTTTCTAAAAAAAATTGAAAAATAACTTTTATTTGCAATTTTTATTTACAAGTTTTTCCATAACTTTTATTTTTAACTTTTAAAATAAAAATTAATATTAAAGTTATTTTTCAAATTTTATTTTAAAAATTGAAAATAAAAATTGAATTGGATTATCTTTTTTGAACGGAAGGGGCCCATTGCATTAATCGGTATATATATTTGATCTACACTTCATTACCTTTCTACATACATATATACCCATAAACTTATTATACCATTTACCCAACGAATACAGTAGTGTATTAACTTCGCGCAAAAGTTACATGCAGGTAGAAGTAATAAATACAAATTTTTATTTTAGAATTTTTATTAAATGACACATTGTCAATTGTCAAACTTATTCAATTTAAGGAACAAAAGTTTTTTAATTAAGTCGGACGAGAAATTGCATCTTAAGTCGGACAGTACCAATTTAAGGGCAGAGAACGCTCTTTCCACAGAAACCTGAGTAGCGGGGGCACACAATGCAGAACTTTTGCTAATTGATAAAGTCGAGGATAAATAAATTTCTTTTTTTTTTTTTTTTCCCAATATTCCATAATATCTGCATTTAAGTCAATCGCCTTAGGTGAGTATCCGTGTATTTCCGTTATGGCCAATTTTAGCTTAGGATCATCGTCGTCATCTGATTCCTCATTTTCGGAGTGCACTTCTATTGAATTTAAAACTCGCCCAAAAAGAGAGCACGTACTTTGGGAGGTATTTTTGAACCATATCATTAAGCTGACTAGTTGACTGATCTGAGGTTTTCGATGCAATCCGTTCCACATTTGTTGTACACTCCTGATAAAAACAATTTAATTTTAAAATATTTTTCAAGTAAGAATATCAGTAAAGGTCATAAAAACTTACCTCTTTATTCAAAGTAAGCATTTGCCGCATTAATGCTGACAAATGATTTCTGGCTAATGCTTGTTGAATTGGATTCTTCATTAAAATTCTGCGAATTCGAGGATCTAAATAAATTGCAGAGAGAATTACTGCATTTGTTGTTAAGATATCCTCTCGATTTTCCAAGTGTTGAGGGGCAGCAGCGCTGTTAGCGGAGGTAACAGCGCGCTGTTAGCTCGCGCGCTCTCTTGTGTTGTTCGCTCTCGCTCTCTTGAGCGCGGTCGACTCGGCTCTTCACCATGGGCTCTAGCCGTAGGCCTAGCTTGACCTGTCACTCGCTCTTCAAAGACGAACACAGCCGCTACTACCAAAACCAGCCCCAATTTGTGAACTCCTTTACTCGCAAAAATACAAGCCGTATTAAATTGACGCCCCCGATCTTTTTACTGGGAATATTGGCGGGACATCCACCCTCCTACAAACATTGTTCCTTCGAGCCGGATCTTCGCCTTCCCTATAAGGAGTGAGTCCAACCTGCAAGCATCGGTGGATTACATCGCTACTTCCCAAGATAAGTACGACTTCGTCTCCCCGATTGGTTTTATTCCCCGCAAGTCCGCGTTCCGTTATATATGTATATATGTTCTTATATACATATCTTCATTTTTGGGTTCCATCCTCTTTTTGCCAACGCCATATTCTCGGCGATTCCGGCTGCTCTCAACTTCTTTATCTACCACTACCAGTGCTACGGTAGTTTTTCCGATTCCGTTTTTTTTTTTTTTTTTTGTTTGTGCGTGCGTGCAGTGTGTTTAATTTTGTAGGGACGCTTGAAGAAAAAAATTAAAGGCAAAATTAAAAAACTACGGGCCGAAAAGTATGTGGTAAAATCTGTCGTATGTTGCGAATATCGTAACTTGGAGTAGCGCTCCTAGGGTGCCTAGGACCGAGGGTACTGAGGTTAAAAGTTCGAAGAGAGAGTACACTCGTAAAAAATGTTAAGTCATTGGAAATGGCGGATCTAACACTTTCGCTGTTAGCTGGCTGGTTCAGGGAGTCCAACTATGCTTTGCGCTCTTTTCTTTTCCGAACGTGAGCCAAGAAGGTCGCTTCAATTACTCAATACTCCAAATTATTAAAATTATAAAAAAAAAAAAAGTGAAATTTAGTGCAAGTGTACAGGCTGCAGCCGCAAAACAACAGCAGCTTGTCCCAACTAGGAAGTGCCAACGCAAATACGCGGTAAGTCGGCTGTCATTAGTATATGCAGGTTAAGCAAAAGTGGTGTTGCAACGGTAGAACAAATTTCTTTTCCCTTTTTTTCTTTTTCCTTTTCGTTTTTTGTGCAATTAAAGAATTGGCACTTAGTAGGAAGCCTTACTGGAACCTTAGTAGGAGCCGACTAAAACTTTTGTGGGAAACGGATGGGACCCCATAATTGAACAGTTATTGGTTACCATGAGTTTGAACTCCAACAAACCTTAATCCCAATTTATTGCAATTCGCCGAACGAAACCAGCAACAAACCAGCTGTCCGGCCGTTGGGCATAAAGAGTGGACAAATTGAGTGCGCTCCCAGCGATCGGGAATTCGCCGCTGCGATTGCGCGAGCAAGTGCGATAAGCCGCTGGCCCTGCTTTATTAGTTTTCTCCGCACCTCCGAAGCCACCGTCTGGACGGGGAAGCCGCGGAATTACCTCCGGGAATCGTCGGGATTTGACCGAAATAATTCACATACCTCCTATATATATATATATATATATATATATACATATATCTTACACGCCCTTTTTTTATATTTTTTTTTTCTTGTTTAAATTTTTTTTTCTGTAGTCTAATCATAGTTAAGTGTAAGTGAAAAGTGGAAGAGAAGTGCCAGTGGAAAAAAATGGTTTAAATTGATCCCCTGTTTCCCGTCCCATTTAAAGAAAAAAAGTGAAATTATGCGAAGCGGTAGAAAACGCCGTTAAAAATTTCAATCGGCGAACCCTTTTTCTTTCTTTTCGTATGTCGCTTTTCAATAATTTTTTTTTTTCCTTGGTTCTCACAACAGCGAAATAACCGTAACCAAAAGCTCGATCAAAGAGAGAAAAAAAAAACCGCAAACTCCGAGCAATATGCCGGTCGAGCTTCTCTTCTCTTCTTTCCTTTAATTTTTTTTTTTGTTCTGGTGCGTACTTTTTTTCTGTGTTTTAATTTAAATTTACAGCTGGTCGCAACATCGAAAAAAGCGCTTTTGGAGATGGCTCAAGAACAACCGTAAGTCCGATCTTTAATTACTTTTATAAAACAAAAGGAAAAAAGAGTGCAAAGTTCCAGAAAAAAAAAAAAAAAAAAAAAAGAGTAAAAATATCCAACCACCAAAAATAAAAGAGCCGTTACAGTTGGAGAGCCAGTGTAGTGTGCGTACAGTTGTACAGTCTCGACCATGCATAATTTTAACCTTTTTTAAACCATTTTGAACTCACAAGTACCAATGCCAGATCCCTATTTTTTTTCGTCTTTTTATTTATTTATCTTTTCATTTAACTTTTAGTATTTAATCCCTATATTTAATATCTACATTTTTATTTAATTAATTTAAAAACATAAATTTTGGTATACGTTATAGCCTTAGGTTTTAGGGGTATTTCGATGTGTTTTTTTTATTGAGTAGGAACATGAATTTATTTGTATTAATAAATAAGTTTAATTTTTGAAATGTGTTAGTTTTTGTCGTGTGGAGGGGAGCCATGTGTCGTCTGAGTATGGAAGTAGGTTGAGGAGTGGAGTTGGTATAGGGATCATCGGCCACTAACTTGGTCTTGCGGCACTGATGATCATGGTAGGTGGGCAATAAGCTGTCGCAGCAACACCAGCACAGCAACCCAACAACCACCACAGCTTAGGCCCGAACATCAGGCAGGCGTACGTCGAAATTGACTTGTCAAATTTTCTGTGATTTATTTTTTTTTCTGTCCTGTTCTGTCCGGTTGATCTTGTGTTTATGGAAGAAACCAGCACGCGAATTTTTTTATGTAATTATGTGTATAATAAGCGAGCGAGTAGCACAGTGGTCTTTTATAACCCCACCTAGCCGACGACAGCAGAAGCCGGAACAAGCGCGTGCTCCTCTGGTCGCTACACTAACATCAGCTCGAGTGTCAACATATAGTTCATCGTTATATGTTACAGTTTAATTATATATATTATAATTATATTTGGCGCCCAACGTGGGGCCGAAGCAGCCATTCTGGCTGGCCCCAACTGATAGTCTTCACATTTATCAACTACATCTGATATTATGATTCCGGACACATGATCAATTTATTTCTTCTTCTTCATTTCCTTGTCCTGTTAATTGTCTAGAGTTCTATGGAAATACTTAAAGCTTCAAGTTGCTTTAATGCCTAGACTCAATCTAAGCAGTTAACTCATGCACGTTATACAGATTTTCTGGACGCGTTATAGCCTTAATTGGTTATAACTCCGAAATCTATTGGTGTAACGTCATTATAATACTGTGTGATTGTCCACATTGCAGAGTAGGCGTTGTTTATTGGTTATACGTGGCGAAAGAGCTACGGCCATCCCGTTTACTTTGCTGTGTCACATTTATACCCTACCATTGCCTTTGGAATTGTGATACTTTCATTTATAAGTTCACTACCAAGGCAATATATTTTAATTCCCCTATCGCTTTGTTTCATATAGAATATGGGTAGCAGGATTCTAGTGAGCTAAGTTTTTAGATGCCATTAGCCGCTTAAATTACCTTATTTTCTATTTTCTTTATTTTCTATTGTATTCCTTTCTATTTTGACAAGCATATATGTACATACAAGATAAGCTGTTCAAACCGTTACAACCATATGAAAACGATTTCATGGCCCCATACATTTTTCTGAACATTTTTTTTTCGTTATTTTTTTGTATTATTACTGATTAATCTCAGCATTATTAAAAATAAGTTTTACTCGGTTCGAGAGAAATGCCTTGTAAACGAAGCCCAAAAAAAAGTCACTAACCTGAAAGACACCGAGTCACTTTGCTATTTGTGTTCGAAAAACATTGTCAATAAAGATCTAGCACTGTTGACGAGTTGCGGACACACCTTCCACCCAGACTGCTTTCATTCAGCTTATGGGCAAGGAAAACGTTGTCCAGTGTGCAAACAGGCTTTAGAAGTAGGAAACTCTTCGTCGATATCGATTCTTAACACCGAACGTGCATCAACTTCAAATTATAGGGCACCGTCAGTCGCTCAGTCTCTTCTTACAAGATCGAAAGCCAAACAAAGCGAACGCACCACCATGCCTGACCCAGTAAATGATCAGGAGATTCTAGACGCTTCCACACCGACTTCGGGTAGCAGAGATTCGAGGGAGGTATGGCAAACAGTTTTGGCGGGCACAATTTCAGCTGAAATGGCTAAGCAAACTCTGGCTATGACCTCAGCAATGGCTCAGTTAACAGAGAGATTGTCTCAAGCTATTAGCTTAGGCTTGCAAGCTAGCGCGACAGCTCCAGCTAGAGAGAGATCTCCAAACGAGATGGACCAGATGCCGACAGTCACACATGTTGAGCAGCAAAATCTCCAACAATTATTGTCAAATTCAATGTCGCAGGCAGCTTCGGCTCAAACAATGGGATCTGATCGAAGATTCAGTCAGACTCCACTACCCTTTGAGGGGCGACCTGACCGCATAAGTCAGATAATGGCAAATTGAAGTTGAGATTTAACGGGAAGGATTCGATGTCTATAGATGACTTCATTTATAGAGTCGAAGCCTTGACTCACCAAAACCCTGAATGGGAATTTTGAACTAGTTGCTCGCAATTCCAGTAACTTGTTTGAGGGAAAGGCTAGTGAATGGTACTGGAGATACCACAAAAGTGTACCTCAGATTCGATGGTATGACTTATGTGTTGCTCTAAAAGGACAATTTAAAGATTCTCGCACTGATCGCATAATTCGCACGGAAATAGAAGAACGTAAACAGCGCTCAAATGAATCTTTCGATGATTTCTACAGCGTTATTGCATCCTTGGCAGATAAGCTCACACAGCCAATGTCTGAGCAGTCTTTTATTAGAGACCCTACGAGCCAATCTTCTAACTGATGTTCAAAAAGAAATTCTATATGAGCCAGCAACCACCATTGCTCAATTGCGACATCTGGTGCGAACACGTGAAATTTTCATTCAAAGTATTCACAAACCTTCAGTGGCCATATCTAAGCCAAAATATCGGAATGTTAGTGCGGTGGGGCAGCAAACAGACTACGTTTCAGAATCGGAGATGTCTGATAATGAAGATTTGGATGTAGCTGCCATGGACGCAACGTGTTGAATTGTGAGGCTAAAGGACATCGGTATCAGGAGTGTTTAGCTGAACGGCGAGTCTTCTGCTTTGGTTGCGGAAAGGCAGACACGTACAAAGCCTAACTGTCGCCGTTGCAGTTTAAATACCTCAAAAACTCAGCAGCGCGTGCACCACCGAGAAGTGCACGCAAACAGTTTGTCTCGAAGGGGACGAATACCGATTAGAGGAATCAAACGAATTTCTACATAAACAAATACCTGCCACGTCAAACTACCCAGATTTAAATAATTCTCAGAATTTTACTCCCGCCAGAGGTGTAACTCGCTCTCGATTGCGAAGAATCGCCTTTAATCGGCAAAATAGGACTGAACGGAAGATGCTATTAGAGACGGTAATTGGGAAACTGCATGACTTACGCCCGTATGCTCAAGTCACCTTACTAGGAAAAACCGTAGTGGGCTTATTGGACACTGGAGCCTCTGTGTGCTGCATTGGCGGCCAGCTGGCAAAAAGACTTTATAGAGACAACACCATTTAAGCGTCTATCGGCCTCAGTGAAAACTGCCGACGGAAATCGCAAGGCATAGTTGGTCGTCTGACTACGGATGTTAATTATCGAGGGAATCCAGAAAATAAAAATTTTTCTAGTTCCGTCTTTATCTGGAGACCTTTATCTAGGTATAGACTTTTTGGTCGGCGTTTCATTTACTTCAAATTTTCTTTTAAATGAGCAGTTTTCTGTTTCGTCCTTGAGCGACCCCTAAGTAGGTCTTTAACTGATAGGCAACAGCAATTGCTATCAGAAACGGTGCGCCAGTTTCCTTCTTTCGCTATAAAAAGGTTTGGGATGCACTACATTAATTTCGCATTCGATTGATGTGGCCGATGCAAAACCAATTAAGCAGCGTCATTATCCGGTCTCACCCGCAATTGAAAAATCGATGTACGACGAGTTAGATCGCATGCTTAGTTTGGGTGTCATTGAAGAATCGAACAGTAGTTGGTCTTCACCAGTAGTTCTAGTGCGCAAGCCTGGAAAAGTTCGATTGTGCATAGATAGCAGAAAAGTCAACGACCTCACAGTAAAAGATGCATACCCCATGCCACTGATTGATGGGATTCTGGCAAGATTACCCAAAGCTGAGTTCATTACGAGCTTGGATCTCAAAGACGCATTTTGGCAAATACCTCTCGATAGGAAATCGCGGGATAAAACGGCCTTTACTGTTCCTGGTAGACCCCTTTATCAGTTTACAGTGATGCCATTTGGGTTAACTAACTCACCTCATACCATGTCAAGGCTCATGGATAAGATAATTCCCGCCAACTTGCGCAATGAAGTTTTCATTTACCTTGATGACCTTTTGATCGTGTCAGACACATTTGAACGACATCTTGAAGTATTGGGGATTGTAGCTAACCAATTAAAGATCGCCAATTTGACCATAAATGTAGAAAAAAGTCATTTCTGTCTGAAAGAGGTCAAGTATTTAGGGCACATAATTGGTAATGGCATCATTAGTACCGATCCGAGAAAATTACAGCCATTACTGACTTTTCCAGTACCTCGTTCCATTAAGCAAGTTCGTCGTTTTCTTGGCTTAACGGGATGGTATCACAAATTCATCGGAACTACGCTGCACTAGCAGCACCCCTTAACGGATACATTAAAGCAGAAACGTTGTTTTTTGTTTGGAGCGAAGAAGCTCAAAAGTCGTTCGAGGTGTTGAAAGAGCATATGAGTACAGCCCCAGTGTTACATAGCCCAAATTTCAACATCCCCTTTAGCATTCATTGTGATGCAAGTAATACTGGAGTAGGGGCCGTTTTGATGCAAAATACAGAGGATAATGAGGAAGTGCCTGTTGCTTTTATGTCCCGGAAGTTAAATAAGTGTCAAAGGAACTACACCGTTACCGAGAAGGAGTGTTTGGCAGCAGTTCTAGCAGTAAAAAGTTCAGGGCATATATCGAAGGGCAGGAGTTCAGCATTATTACCGACCATGCGTCTTTAAAATGGCTTATGACCCAAGCTGATCTCAGTTCCCGGTTAGCTAGATGGTCATTAAAGCTTCAAGGGTTCCGCTTTAAAATTCAGCATCGAAAGGGCAGTCAAAATGTAGTTCCAGATGCTCTCTCACGTACACATACAGAAGACTTATCGTCATTGGTTTTGGCCAGCATTGTTGATCTTCAGTCAGAAGAGTTTAAATCGCATGAGTATGTGTCTCTGATAGAGAAGATTAAAGAAAGCGCTTTTAAAACACCCGATCTCAAAGTGGTAGACGGGTACATCTATAGACGAGCCGAACACGCTGCCAAAGACAAAATAGCTGACGATTTCTGCTGGAAGCTTTGGTTACCACCGGGACTAGTAGAAAACGCATTAAAGGATGCTCACGAAGACCCACTAGCAGCGCACTGTGGGATAAACAAAACTTTAGAAAAACTTAGACGGTTCTACTATTGGCCCAATTTGGTATCCGATGTAAAAACGTACATAAATAAGTGTCAGGTGTGTAAAATCACAAAATATCCCAATCGTACCCTGCGACCACCGCTCGGAAACACTGGTCAATCTGATAGGGTTTTTCAGAAACTTTATGTCGATTTTCTTGGACCTTACCCCCGAAGTCGTTCTGGTCATATAGGTATATTTATCGTTTTGGACCATTTGTCTAAGTTTCCTTTCTAAAGCCAGTAAAAAATTTACGGCTGAAGTCATTACTCGATATTTGGAGGAAGATTTGTTCCACTGTTTTGGGGTTCCTGAAACAATTGTTTCAGACAACGGTGTGCAGTTCAGATCAGAGGTTTTCAATTCTCTATTAAGGAAGTACCACATCGTGCACACTTATACTGCTTTTTACGCCCCGCAGGCCAACGCGCATCAGAGCGAGTAAACAGATCAGTAATAGCGGCATTAAAGTCGTATGTCCGCCCTGACCAAAAGAATTGGGATGAGCAGCTCAGTAGCATTTGCTGTGCTCTACGTTCTTCAGTACACTCAGCTATAAATACGACTCCATATCGCCTCGTGTTTGGTCAACACATGGTAGTCGATGGAGCCAGTTATAAGCTTTTGAGGAAGTTACAGATTTTAGAGGATCGTACGGTACAAGTAAGCAAAGAAGATTCGTTTGATCTCCTTAGGCACCAGGCAAAAGATACAATGCACGCCCAACACTCTCGAAATGCAAGAACGTATAATTTACGTAGTCGGGAGGTGTCCTTTAGTGTAGGTCAGGAGATGTACCGCCGGAACTTCCAGCAAAGCAACTTCGCCAAAGGTTTTAGTGCGAGAACTAGCACCAGCTTTCATAAAAAGTAGGATAAGACGGAGGCTGGGAAATTGTTATTATGAGGTGGAAGATTTGCAGGGGAAGTTTATAGGGAAATTCCATGCAAAAGACCTGAAACAATAACTTGTTCCTTATCAAGCGTGGATCCCACTTTTGCTCCAAAAAGTGTGATTTTGGTAGGGGGAAATTGTAGGGACGCTTGAAGAAAAAAATTAAAGGCAAAATAAAAAAACTACGGGCCGAAAAAAGTATGTGGTAAAATCTGTCGTATGTTGCGAATATCGTAACTTGGAGTAGCGCTCCTAGGGTGCCTAGGACCGAGGGTACTGAGGTTAAAAGTTCGAAGAGAGAGTACACTCGTAAAAATGTTAAGTCATTGGAAATGGCGGATCTAACACTTTCGCTGTTAGCTGGCTGGTTCAGGGGAGTCCAACTATGCTTGCGCTCTTTTCTTTCCGAACGTGAGCCAAGAAGGTCGCTTCAATTACTCAATACTCCAAATTATTAAAATTATAAAAGAAAAAAAAGTGAAATTTAAGTGCAAGTGTACAGGCTGCAGCCGCAAAAACAACAGCAGCTTGTCCCAACTAGGAAGTGCCAACGCAAATACGCGGTAAGTCGGCTGTCATTAGTATATGCAGGTTAAGCAAAAGTGGTGTTGCAACGGTAGAACAAATTTCTTTTCCCTTTTCTTTTCCTTTCGTTTTTTTGTGCAATTAAAGAATTGGCACTTAGTAGGAAGCCTTACTGGAACCTTAGTAGGAGCCGACTAAAACTTTGTGGGAAACGGATGGGACCCCATAATTGAACAGTTATTGGTTACCATGAGTTTGAACTCAACAAACCTTAATCCCAATTTATTGCAATTCGCCGAACGAAACCAGCAACAAACCAGCTGTCCGGCCGTTGGGCATAAAGAGTGGACAAATTGAGTGCGCTCCCAGCGATCGGGAATTCGCCGCTGCGATTGCGCGAGCAAGTGCGATAAGCCGCTGGCCCTGCTTATTAGTTTTCTCCGCACCTCCGAAGCCACCGTCTGGACGGGAAGCCGCGGAATTACCTCCGGGAATCGTCGGGATTTGACCGAAATAATTCACATACCTCCTATATATATATATATATATATATATATACATATATCTTACACGCCCTTTTATATATATTTTTTTTCTTGTTTAAATTTTTTTTTTCTGTAGTCTAATCATAGTTAAGTGTAAGTGAAAAGTGGAAGAGAAGTGCCAGTGAAAAAAAAAATGGTTTAAATTGATCCCCTGTTTCCCGTCCCATTTAAAGAAAAAAAAGTGAAATTATGCGAAGCGGTAGAAAACGCCGTTAAAAATTTCAATCGGCGAACCCCTTTTTCTTTCTTTTCGTATGTCGCTTTTCAATAATTTTTTTTTTTCCTTGGTTCTCACAACAGCGAAATAACCGTAACCTAAAAGCTCGATCAAGAGAGAGAGAAAAAAAAAACCGCAAACTCCGAGCAATATGCCGGTCGAGCTTCTCTTCTCTTCTTTCCTTTAATTTCTTTTTTGTTCTGGTGCGTACTTTTTTTTCTGTGTTTTAATTTAAATTTACAGCTGGTCGCAACATCGAAAAAAAAGCGCTTTTGGAGATGGCTCAAGAACAACCGTAAGTCCGATCTTTTAATTACTTTTATAAAACAAAAGGAAAAAAGAGTGCAAAGTTCAGAAAAAAAAAGAGTAAAAAATATCCAACCACCAAAAATAAAAAGAGCCGTTACAGTTGGAGAGCCAGTGTAGTGTGCGTACAGTTGTACAGTCTCGACCATGCATAATTTTAACCCTTTTAAACCATTTTGAACTCACAAGTACCAATGCCAGATCCCTATTTTTTTCGTCTTTTTATTTATTTATCTTTTTCATTTAACTTTAGTATTTAATCCCTATATTTAATATCTACATTTTTATTTAATTAATTTAAAAACATAAATTTTGGTATACGTTATAGCCTTAGGTTTTAGGGGTATTTCGATGTGTTTTTTTATTGAGTAGGAACATGAATTTATTTGTATTAATAAATAAGTTTAATTTTGAAATGTGTTAGTTTTGTCGTGTGGGGAGCCATGTGTCGTCTGAGTATGGAAGTAGGTTGAGGAGTAAGGTTGGTATAGGGATCATCGGCCACTAACTTGGTCTTGCGGCACTGATGATCATGGTAGGGTGGGCAATAAGCTGTCGCAGCAACACCAGCACAGCAACCCAACAACCACCACAGCTTAGGCGAACATCAGGCAGGCGTACGTCGAAATTGACTTGTCAAATTTTCTGTGATTTTTTTTTTTCTGTCCTGTTCTGTCCGGTTGATCTTTGTTTATGGAAGAAACCAGCACGCGAATTTTTTTATGTAATTATGTGTATAATAAGCGAGCGAGTAGCACAGTGGTCTTTTATAACCCCACCCCAGCCGACGACAGCAGAAGCCGGAACAAGCGCGTGCTCCTCTGGTCGCTACACTAACATCAGCTCGAGTGTCAACATATAGTTCATCGTTATATGTTACAGTTTAATTAAATAAAAGCACCTATATCCAGGTGCACCCCAGTGCAGTGCAGCATATGTGCATTCAAAGTCACCAAGAGCGGACACGCAGCGACATAATTATAGACACATAATTACATACATCGCTACATGCGTTACACACATACTATATATAAATACATCGGCACACTCGAGTGCAAACATAATAAAATTAAAGTGTTTTTATTTCATATATATACATACACATATCCACATTTATTTCCATACACATATACATTTATTTCCATAGTTGGCCGCAATATATTTATATTGCCAACTATATATGTACCCTAAAATAACCCTACGCTCATACAAAAAAAATACCACGTTCCGTATTTAAATACCGTATTCCACACACACACATTCCGCGCATATCCACATACATTTAACAATAAATTCTGCGATTCCGAACAGTTTACGCGTTCCAGCAACACCTTTGGTCGCCACAAGATATAATATTATCTCAAATTCCGTAATAAATTATCCTTAACCTAGGCACAGCGCATTTCCATAGCTATTTCGCATTTTTTCGTGCCAATTTGTTGGAATTGTCTGTCTATGTATACTGTTCAGTGTATGTTCCGAACTAGAGGTGACAACGTGTAAGGACAACTATCGGTATCACGAACACCGACAAATAAAACAAATAAATTCAAGCCGCCGAATTATCCGAAAATACAAAGTGTTACGTTGGTTCCGCTTCAATTAAAAAGCCGACTGTAGAAGGAATAATTATTTTTTTTGTTATTTTATATCCAGTGGCAATTAGTTTCTTGGGCCCATTCCTCGTGCTTGTGGTTCCTATCGGCTCTACAGCCGCCGCAACAGAACAAGAAAGATAACAATTTCGTACGCAATCCTTCCGAGAAAAAAATATTATTTGCCCACTGCACAAGTCCGTCAAAAGGTAAACGGAGAAGCGCCGCACTAACAATATTTTTAAATATTGTCACAACCAGTGTGAACGTTCCTCTCCTCGGCGTGTATCAATTGATCCACTCATTGTTTGGGAACCTCGATCCAGAGCGACCCCAAATAATCCGAGTCGGTATTGAAAATTGTTGTCCAACTCAGAGTGAGGCCTTTTCTTTCCATTCACCCAGCAGTGGGTTTATCTTTTTGCGTATTTACGGAAGTTATTGCCTTCTGTGTGTGGTGCCCCTGCCCAGCCTAAGTTTTTTTTTGTTTTCCTTCCGTCAATCCGACTTCAGCCTTCAGACTTCGCAGCCACACTCTGCGCGTGGGCGTACGTAGTATGCCAACGGGTACCAGGGACAGCAAAGGGTTTCTGGCTGCGACCTCTCCACGTCGGCTACGCGCCTCTTCCGCCTCAGGAACTACCCCCCCACCAGAGGATCAAGTCGCCAGTAACTCCCAGAGCAGCCAGTAGCAGCCCTGCTCTCGGATCCAAGACGATCTCACCAACTCTTCCGTTTTTCAGTCCCGTCAGCTCGGGACCCGTTATTAAAATGGCTCAATCCGCCACCACTACGGCACGAGCAAGATTAGCCGCCGCCATCGGCCGTTTTGGCTCATTTGGAAGCGCGCATCACTGCCGCTCCATCCGCATCTCTTTCCGAGGTTCGCCGAGGAAAATTCTGAGTATGTGGGCGGATGTCGAGGCGGAGTACAAAGCGTGCTCCGCAGTGATGGCTGTCGAGGATCCAAGGGTCCAAGAGGACATCCGAGATAAGTACGGCGAGTGTTATGGGGTATTTGAGCAGTGCCTCGCTAATCTCAATACTCAGCTGGCCCAAACATCAGTCCATCCGTCTGCACCGCCGACTTACCAGGGCGGCTGTCGGATACCCCCCCCTGCGACATCGAGGTCTTCTCAGGAGATTACGTCCGTTGGCCTACTTTCCGAGATTTATTTACGGCAATTTATATCAACAATTCTAGGCTGTCTCCGGTAGAAGCTATATCATCTCACCGCTAAGACAATTGGCGATCCGAAGGCCATAGTCGAAAAGTCCCCGCTCACAAACGATGGGTTCGAGTCGGCATGGTCGGCCCTCGAAACCGATATGAAAATAATCGGCTCCTGGTGACCAACCAGATCAATATTCTGCTCTTTCTGCCTCGCGTCGAGTCCGAGACCAGCCGAGCTTTGAAAGAGCTTCAAAGCACGATGCAGGGGTCCTCACCGCTCTTGCTCCTCCAAGGTCTGCACGGAAAACTGGGATAGCCTCCTTTGTGACTGTCTGTGCCTCCAAGTTTGCCGAAGTTGACCCGGTCCTGTGGGAAGCATCCGTCACCGACAAGAAAGAGGTTCCTCCATGGGCGGAAATCGACGCCTTCCTCACTCAGCGCTATTTGACGCTAGAGGCCATGGAAACGACCCGTCCACTTCAAAGACCATACGAACCCACCACTGTCCAAAAGGTACCCTGAATTCGCAGCCCTCCGGAAGTAACTCCAACCCGTTCCGGTCTCAGGGGAGTCCTGTGCCCAGGAAGTTTCACATCCGATCCGACTCTGTCGCACCTCCTACAGATGACCGTGGATGCGCGGGCCAGTTGCATTAAAAGGTAGCTGTGCTTGAACTGTTTTGCGAGAGGGCACCAGCTCCGGGAATGCCAAAGCGCCCACAGTTGCTTCACTTGTGGAGCCCGCCACCACACGCTTCTGCATCGGGGTACCTCAGCTCCCAGCGAATTGACTTCCGTGACCGCGGAGGAGTCCGGTTCCTTCGTCGCTCCAGCCAACGTTCAGAACTATTTTTCCTCGGGAACAAGAGCGGTGCTTCTCGGCACTGCAATGATCAACATTTGCCACCGAGGGACAAATTTCCGTGCCCGCGCGCTCTAATCGACTCGGGCTCCGAGGCAACACGTTCATTACGGAACGTCTCTTTAATATCATTCAACTACCATTCCGCCTTATTCAAGCCCAAGTTTCAGGCCTTAATCATACTGTAGCAGCTCAGTCAAGAAGCTCTGTGATTTTCCATTCGCTCCCTGGTTACGCCGAGCGTACGGTTAAACGCCACGGCCTACGTCCTGCCAGAGATCGCCGGCAATCTTCCTTCATATCCGATCCCGCAGAACGCGCTGCGGGACTTGCCGAACCTGCCATTAGCAGACCCTACGTTTTATGAGAGCTCACAGATAGACTTTCTGATCGGGCCAATCTCCTTCCGTCCGTATTGTTAAGCGGTTTACAGACCGACATCTGCGGCTCCTCCTCGACAGGAAACTATCTTTGGGTGGGTGCTTACCGGTCCATTGCCAAGTGCTGTTCCTGACCAGATTGCATCCTTCTCCACTCGAATTTCCACGTCCGCGACGCTCCGTTAGACAAACTTCTCACAAAGTTTTGGGAGGTGGAGGATCTACCTATCAAGGTAGTAGGAGAGTCGGACTCCTTTTGCGAAAGCCATTTTATTCGAACCACGTCAAGAAGGTCAAGCGGGAAGTACGTGGTAACACTGCCGTTTCGTGACCCGCTCATTGTGGGTCAGGCCTGGGGCATTCAAGGTCCATTGCTCTAGCTCAATTTCTCCGAAATGAGAATCGGCTAAAGAGAAACGTTCCATTTCAAGAGCAGTATAACTCTGTGATCCGTGAATATTTAGATCTCGACCATATGACAGAGGTTTCGTCCACTAATGATTCCGCCAATTATTATCTCCCGCACCATGGGGTAATCAAGCCGGAGAGCACTACTACGAAAGTCCGCGTGGTATTCAACGCGTCCAGCCCTTCTGCGAACGGTACGAGCTTGAACGATCTGCTTCATGCTGGTCCGGTCCTCCAATCGATTTAACCATCAAATCCTGAAGTGGCGCTATTTCCGATACGTCTTCAACGCCGACATTACAAAGATGTATCGCCAGATTTGGGTACATCCGACGCACACCCCTTCCAGCGAATCTTATTCCGAAACCAGGCGGGTGATATTCGGGATTATGAGCTGAAAACCGTGACTTTTGGAGTCAATTGCGCTCCGTTTTTTAGCCATCCGGGTCCTGCAACAACTTGCCGACGACATCCAGTCGCGATTTCCAAGGGCAAGTCACATTGTGCGGCAATTCATGTACGTCGACGACGTCCTAGCCGGAGCAGACTCCGTCAAGGAAGCTCAGCTGGCCATTCACGAATTGCAAGCCGCACTCAACTCCGCAGGTTTTACACTGCGTAAATGAACGTCCAATCAAAGAAGATTTTGGACGGGCTTCCAAATGACCACCTCCTGCACACCGATTTTCTGGAAATCGATGCTAAAAAAGCACGGCAAAGACCCTCGGAGTTCGCTGGAAGGCGACGTCAGACGAGTTCTTCTTTGTTCCTCCCCGTGTTCACCCTCGAGTCATCCTTCACCAAGCGAGAGTTCTTTCTCAGATTGCGAAGCTGTTTGACCCCGCGGGGTGGCTAGCCCCATTCATTGTCCGGTCAAGATTTTCATGCAGGAAATCTGGTTGCAAGAATGAGGATGGGACGAACATCTGCCAAGTGCGTTGTACCAGCGCTGGCTGGACTTTCTGCAGAGTTGCGCTGCACTCCCCGAAATCCGAATTCCAAGATGGATTTGTGCCCGGCCATCGGTAAGGTCGAACATCACGGTTTCTGCGATGCCTCCGAAAAGGCGTACGGTGCAGCGATCTACGTGCGCGTCGAGTGTGGCCATCATATCACGGTGCATCTGCTATCAGCAAAAACACGAGTTGCTCCCGTGAAAACCGTCTCACTTCCTCGGCTAGAGCTGTGCGGTGCAGTGCTCCTTTCCGAAATGGCGACGGCTATCCTGCCAAGCATGCCGACAAAAGATCCTCAATGCTACTACTGGACCGATTCGACTATTGTGCTGGCCTGGTTGAGCAAGCCAGCGTGCCACTGGACAACCTTTGTGGCCAATCGAGTAACCAAGATAGCTCAGACTACCGACACCACGAATTGGGCTCATGTTCGGTCGAACATAACCCCGCTGACTTAGCGAGTCTGGGCGTATCGTTACCAGAACTGGTGGGTAACCACCTCTGGTGGCATGGACCAGCTTGGTTGCAATCCCCACGGGAACAGTGGCCACCTCAAGCCAACGAAGCTCCACCTATGACTCCAGAGCAGCGGGCCGTGAAGGTCCATTTTGCTGCCGGCCCTCCCCAAGATTTCTTGGAGCCTTCTCCCAACTTGGAGAAGGCTCTTCGAGTGCGGGCGTATGTGCTCCGTTTTATTCAGTGTTGCCGGAAGGTAACACCCGCACTCAGGGGCCACCTCACTAGTGGGGAAATTAACAACGCGGAGCAGACTCTTATCCTAGAGGCTCAGCGCCGGGACTTCCCCAAGAATTTCACTGCCTGAGTGGCAAACGTCCCGTGCCAAGTTCAAGCTCTATCCTGAACCTGAACCCTTTCTAGACCGACATGGGATCATGAGATCCTGTGGCCGGATCACAGCGTCACAAGATTTGAAGTATGACGAGCGTCATCCAATCATCCTTTCCTACAGTTGCCGCCTGTCTCGCCTGCTGGCGCATTTCACGCACAAAATAACTCTCCATGGCGGTAGTCAACTGATGATTCGCCTCATCCGCGGCAAATATTGGATTCCGCGAATCCGGAACCTGATGAAGGGTGTGGTGAATTCCTGCAAAATATGCATCATCATCCACAAAAAAGAAGCTACAGACCCAACTAATGGGGGATCTCCCAACAGACCGAGCTTCTTTTCCAGACCATTTACCCATACCGGTATTGACTACGCCGGTCCTTTCGACATAAGGAACTATACCGGGAGAGCGTGCCTGATCACCAAGGGTTATGTGTGCGTATTTGTCTGCTTTTCCACGAAGGCCATTCACTTGGAGGCCACTTCCGACCTGACCACCAAGAAGTTTCTGGCAGCTTTCGCTCGTTTCGTTTGCTCGACGAGGCTGCCCGCAGCGTATTCATTCCGACAATGGCAAAACTTTCGTGGGAGCCGAAACTATACTTTCTCGAGACTTTCTAGCGGCATTCCAGGATTCGGTCACTGAAGCATATAGCCACCAACGAATTGCTTGGCGTTTCATCCCGCCAGAAGCTCTACACATGGGAGGCCTGTGGGAAGCCGGTGTAAAAGAGTTTCAAAACACTCTTCTACAAATCCACGTCTACTCGAAAGTATACCTTTGAGGAGCTCTCGACGCTCCTCGCTAAGATTGAAGCGTGCCTCAATTCCAGGCCAATCTCACCTATGTCCGAAAGTCCGACGGAGTTGCTGGCCCTCACTCCCGGCACTTCCTTATCGGAGGACCGTTAATGGCGACCGCAGAGCCCGAAATAAAGGGGAACCTCCAGTCGATGATTAATCGGTGGCAGCATTTAAAGGCCCTCAACCAGCAGTTCTGCCAGAGATGGAAGAATGAGTACCTCAAGGAACTCCACAAACGCAACAAGTGGCAGACGGATATGCCAAATCTTCAGGTCGGCGATTTGGTTATCATAAAGGAAGATAACCTGCCTTCCAACGACTGGCGACTCGGGAGAGTACAGTCCGTGTATCCCGGCGCCGACAACAGGGTCCGTGTGGTAGACATCCTTACGCCCGCGGGGTGATCAAACGCCCGGTCGCTAAAGTCGTTCTCCTTCCGGGAGCTCCCTCGTCCCGCACAACAGTAACGGAAGCGTTCCTGTGCCTAGTCCGTTGAAAAAGGGCCTGTCCTCGTCCACTGTTCCATCCCCGTTTCTGTTGTTGTTTTTTCGTCTCCAGAACGCGCCCTCGTGCGTTCAGCCAACTGTACTGCGAGAGTGCCTGTCACCTGTTCCTATCACGAACTAATGCGTCTCCGCTTCTTCTTTCCCATAACAGCTGATTTTTTTGCCTCCAGATCAAGATGGCTCCACAACCCCGGGACACCCACACCTCAGGGAGCAGACGAGCACGAACGAAGGCATCCTACAGCTGCCGAGTCTGTTCCGAAGCCATCCGCTACGGACTGCCGCAGCTTCCTCAAGCTGAGCGCGGCCAAGAGGCTCCGAGCTGTGTTGGCGAACAGGTATTGCCAGAATTGCCTGGCTCATCAGCACTCCGGCAAGGATTGCCGAAGTGGCGGCCGGTGCAAGGTGTGCCACAAAAGCCACCACACTTTGCTCCACATGCGACCGTCCCAGCGTCCAGCTCGCTCGGAGTCCCAGCGTCCAGCTCGCTCGGAGTCCCCAGGTCCGGTGCGAGTTGCGTCTCCAGCTCCCTGTGTCCCGAGCCGCTCGCCGCCCCCGGATTTCCACCAGACGCGCAGCGCAGGGTCCGCCAGCCGTCGAGCCCGCTCAGAGTCGTCAGCGGCAGCTCCGGGTCCGTCTACCGCTCCAGTGCCCCGAGCTGATCGCAGCCCCATCGTGGAAAATCCGGCGCCATCGGTCGACACGCTGCTCCAGCACCGAGCATCAACTTTTTCTCCCGACGGCCCAGGTGGTCTTGCACATGGGAAAAAAGACCATGAGGTGACGGCGCTCATCGACCCGTGCACGCCGGTGAGCTGCATTGACGCTTCCTTGGCCACCGACCTGAAATTGCCCAGCACATGCATCGGCGCTGAGAAGGTCGCCACCGCCATCATCCGCGCCAGGACAGGCGAGGTTCAATTGGACGTGGTCCTTAACGTGGTCTTGATCAGCATCAATAGCCGAGTCTATGTCTGTATTTCCGTCTGTCTGTCGGTCGGTCCGTCATGTTTGTCGCCAAAAACTGAATTGGATTGGATTATTAGTATAGACACAATAGAGAAAACCATTTCGAGAAACATCGTTCCTTCTCGCTTGCTCTCACACACCAACATGTCGAATTTGCCCATTACTACAGATGAGCGCCTGAATCTCAGAGACCATAAGAGCTAGACCAACCAAACTTTCTGTCCAAACTCCAGTGATACCACTTCAGTACAAGTGTATTTCAAAATTTCGCCCCGCCGCCTTCTGCCAACCGAAAAACAAAAGTCCAAGTTGTAAAGATAGAAAAAAAAAAATGGAATATGCAGTATCTTAGAGATTGACCATATCTACAAGATTGCCGAATCTTGTTCAGATCGGATCATTATAAAAGCCACAATGATGAAATTCATTTTCAGCAGCTTGCTCCCTCACCCCTGATATCCGATACTTATTCTCTCACTGACACACTGCTCACACACTCTGCCTCGTGCAGTGTACGCGGAGATCGAAATGGCGTGTTGTTGTGAGAAGTAATGTAGTCGTAATATGTAAAAACTGATAAAAATATTTAAAAATCCCCATTCATCACATGTGTACTGCTGAGTACATGTATAGCGGTGTAGCGGTGTAGTAGCGCGGTGATTCAACTCGTTCTTTCTCGTGTTATTTTCATGTATGCTTACAGAGCTTGTGCTCCTACTCGTTGGCATTTGTTTTATTTGCTCGTTTCTATTATTTGTTTCAGCACGATATGATAATTTTTCTAATGGGCTACAGGAGCATGCATGCCCAGAGCATCTCTTCGCGAATTAATTTGCAGTTGATAGCACTATATTTTTATCACACGGCGGAACGATATTAAAATATGTCTGCAGTTGGCGGTTACGCTGAGCAGGAAACGCTTTTATAAAAACCAAAACGAATGCTAATCACCAAATGGAAACGAGAAAGAACGTACGGAGTCGCTGTAGGCGCGACTCTTACTTTTATACCCGTACTCAGTCTGTACACATGTGATTTAGGTGGAATCTTCAAATGTTGTATCAGTTTTTTACATTTTACATCTTTACATTTGTTTGCTGCATCTGTCATCTACAACTACATCAGTTCTCACAACAACACACGTACACTGCACGAGAGTTTGTGAGCTTGGAGGTGAGTGTGAGAGAATCAGTAGCCGCCGCAGCGCTGCTGCCATCAACCCTAATAAAAATGTATATTTTGTTGCGGGAGCAACCCCCGCAAAGCGACTCGCTGCTGAAAAATTCATTTGATCATTGTAGGCTGCCAATAAGGATCCGATCTGAACCAAATTCGGGGAGTCTGGTAGATATGGTAATTTTCTACCATACTGCATTTTTGGATTTTTCTATCTTCAAAATTGTGGATTTTCGTCTTTTGGGGGGCGGGAGTGGGCATGGCAAAATTTTGAAATAAACTTGTACTGAAGCGATATCACAGGAGTCTAGCAGAAAAATTTGATTTGTTCTAGCTCTTATAGTCTCTGAGATCGATGCGCTCATTTGTGCGAAAACCAAAACGACTCGATTTTGTGTGAGTGAAAAAGAGAGGGGACGAGAGAAGAGAATTTAAAGCTATTGTAAAGTGCAATGTTTATGTGCTCCCTATAAATATTTATTTTTAACCCAACCTCTAAATTGGATCTGCAAAAATATTTCACTGCAACAATTTTTTTGTTGTCATTTAAACAAATCGGCTGTTATCTATACACATCTCTGTTTATAAAAAAGAGGCCTATTATTATTAGCCGGCACGCTTGTGCTTTTAGCGGGACAGAAGTTTAAAGATATAATTTTTAAGGCAACTTCTAAATTGGATCTGAGAGAGAATCTTTAAATTCCGTTTAAAACAGAGGCAAATTTTATGAGAGCACGCTTGCGCTAGTCTACACAGGATTACGACTTTTGCTGATACTAAAGCCTGAAAACGTAAATTATGACGATTAGCTGAAAAGTTAAACCCAAAGGAAACTTGGAATCTGGAGCTTGGCTAAACTTTTTGTTTGTTGGTGGTTTTTCACCAATAGGCAGAACAGAGTTGATATATTTGGAAAAATCGAAGAAAACGCAACCGTAACGCAACCATAACTCAACCTTTTCCACCACTACTTTCCTCTATGTTACACCCATGTGAATATAAATAGAGTTTACCCACAAACGCAATAACGCATGTCAAAATCAAAAAACAGAATATTATTTTTTACGTTGAAAACCACCCTTTGCTTTGGTTCACAGTTCAGCTCAGAGATAAAGTTAACATTAATTAATGTACTTCCGCTGATTATGTTGGGGAATGAAGAACACTTTTTTGAAGGAGCTGAAAACTTCTTGGAAATTTGGTTTGAAGAATCCTCCAATAATAATAATGATCTGCGAAACATAACACGGTATGTGCTCCCGCATTTATCCACACTTTTCTGTGCGTCATTACATTATGTGGGCGTACATACATGGCCGTATGAATGCTTAAATGTGAATCTGTTTTCTAAAACAATTTGTTTTAATTGACAAGCTATTTATTCGAAAATGGATTTCTGCTTCATTAGTTTTTGCATGGTACAAGTAATACACTTGAAAAAGCGATGACTAATTTCTTCGGCCATTTTGTTTTGAAATTTTATGGTGGTGAACACGTTTTGATTCAAAATTCCGATGATTCTGGTTTGACACTGAAAGAGTATGTCATTTGATTTCGAAACGACTACAATTCCCATCATTGATACCCCTATCTAAGGCTTCAACAAGTCGTTCATTAAAACCTAATCAACCAACAAAAGGTGGCATCCTCATCTTCTACAAACTCCCCCTCTTTCCATATAGTAAAAGGAATTTTTGTATGATATTGTACATTTTATATGTACCTTACCTGCATTTTACAAAAATATAAGAAAGTATAATAAAGTATATGTATTGCTGATAAGCATCGAGAGTGGAATTTGTATATCTGTGTCCCCTCCCGTCACCTAATAAGGACGAAAATCTGTGGCTCCCAAAATTTAGAAGACGAAAACGGTTAATGCAGTATCGTATAGAATGACCGAATAGAATAGATAGATATAGAATAGAATAGTAGATTGTCGAATAGGTTCAGATCGGGTCATTATTATAAACACAATGGAGAAATGGCCTTTGTCGCCCATTGCTCGGAGGCTATAAGAGCTAGAGAAACTTTTTTCCACACTGAAGTAATATCTCACTCCTACAAGTGTATTTCGAAGTGATAAACAACATTCTGTTTTATACCCGTACTCGAAGAGTAAAAGGGTATATTGTAAGTGTGGTAAAAGTGGATGTGTGTAATATAGAGAAGGAATCGTTTCCGACCCCATACAGTATATATATTCTTGATCAGCATCAATAGCCGAGTCTGATATAGCCATGTCTGTCCGTACGTCTTGTTTGTCGTCCATTGCTCGGAGGCTATAAGAGCTAGAGCAACCAAATTTTGTTTCCAGACTGATGTGATATCTCACTCCAGAAGTGTTTCAAAACTTCGCCCCGCCCCCACAAAGGGCGCACATCTGTGGCGTCTATAATTTTAAAGATAACAGAAAACGGAAAATGCAGAATCTAAATCGAATCGGTTCATTAGTATAGTCACAAAGGAGCAAATTATTTCGAAAGGCATCGTTCCCTCCCGCTCTCTTACACAAAAACGAGTCGCTTTGGTAATTCGTATTTTGTGTCGCCTGGATCTCGGAGACTATAAAAGCTAGAGCAACCAAACTTTCTGTCCAGACTCCTGTGATACCAAATCAAGACAAGTGTATTTCAAAATACAGTATCGTAGAGAACGTGGGTAGGCTTAGATCGGAACATTATTGTAGCCACAATGATGAAATGAATTTTCAGCAGCTAGCCTCCGACCCTTCAGCTGTGTTGTTGTGTGAGGTGATGTAGATGTAGATGACAGATGCAGGAAACAATGTAAAATGTAAAAAATTATAAAATATTTTAAAATTCCACATGAATCAAATGTGTACCGACTGAGTACGGGTAAAAGTAGTGTCGCGTTAATAGCGACACAACACGTCCTTCTTTTTGGTTGGATATAGTTTGGTTGGTACTTCCGACACGGGAACAAGCGATTTCATCCAGTTGGTCATGCGAAAACATGGATTTTCCAAGATTGCTCGTTCTGCAATTCGTCTCGATATTTATATTTAACTTGAGCGTTTTAACGTCTTTCCATAAAATGAATGAGTTTAAATATGCGTTAAGTTCGTCGGCTGGTGTTGATCGTGGTTTTACTGGTAGTGTTTGGCGAAAATCTCCTGCTAATAAAATCAGTGCACCACTAAACCGGGTTTGGATCTTTCGGAAATCTTGCAACGTGCGGTCTAATGCTTCTAATGATCGAAGAGTAAAAGGGTATATTGTATGTGTGGTAAAAGTGGATGTTTGTAACATAGAGAAGGAATAATTTCCGACCCTATAAGTATATATATTCTTAATCAGCATCAATAGCCGAGTCGATATAGCCATCTTTGTCCGTCCGTCTGTTCGTCTGTCTGTCTGTCCGTCTTGTTTGTCGCCCATTGCTCGAAGGCTATAAGAGCTAGAGCAACCAAACTTTTATCCAGTCTGATGTGATATCTCACTCCTAGAAAAGTGTTTCAAAATCTCGCCCCCCCACTTCTGCCCCACAAAGGGCGCACATTGTGGCGGCCACAATTTTAAAGATAACAGAAAACGAAAAGAATCAGAATGCAGAATCATGGAGAAAGACCTTATCTATCAGGGGCCCACATCTGAATCGGATGGATCATTAATATAGCCACAAAAGGCATACGAAAAAACTTCGTTCCCTCTTTTCACACTCACACAAAAACGATGGTTTTTGGCTTTTCGTATTTTGTGTATGGATCCAGAGACTATAAGAGCTAACCCAAACTTTCTGTCCAGACTCCTGTGATACCAAAAAAATTAGTGTATTTCAAAATTTCGCCCCGCCCCCTTCCGATAAAACCAAATTATGAAAGTCCACAATTTTGAAGATAGGAAAAATCAAAAAAGGAGTATCGTAGAGAATTATATCTACCAGACTGCCGAATCGGCAGATCGGCGATCGGATCATTATGGCCACAATGTTGAAATGAATTTTCCTTTCAACCTTTCAAATGCAGTGTTGTTGTGAGAAGTGACGTAGATGACAGATGCTGGAAAAAAAAAAAAATGATAAAATATTTTAAAATTCCACATAAACACATGTGAACTGACTGAGTACGGGTATAAAGTAGTGTCGCTTGAACAGCGACACACAATCCTTCTCATTTTTATACCCGTACTCGAAGAGTAAAAGGGTATAGTATTGTGCTAATTGCTGTCTGTCCGTCTGTCCGTCTTGTTTTGTCGCCCATTGTTCGGAGGCTATAAGAGCTAGAGGACCAAACTTTTATCCAGTCTGATGTGATATCTCACTCCTAGAAAGTGTTTCAAAATCTCGCCCGCCCACTTCCGCCCCACAAAGGGCGCACATCTGTGGCGTCCACAATTTTAAAGATAACAGAAAACGAAAATGCAGAATCATAGAGACAGCCCATATCTATCAGGGGCTCAAATCTGAATCGGATCGGATCATTAATATAGCCACAATAGAGGAAAATATACGAAAAACTTCGTCCCTCTCATTCGCACTCACACAAAATCGAGTCGATTTGGTTTTGTATTTTGTGTGCCTGGATCTCAGAGACTTTAAGAGCTAGAGCAACCAAACTTTTGGCCAAGACTCCTGTGATACCAAACCTGAACAAGTGTATTTCAAAATTTCGCCCCGCCCCTTCCGCCCCACAAAGACGAAAATCCACAATTTTGAAGATAGAAATAAAATTAAAATGCAGTATTGTAGAGAATGACCATATCTACCAGATTCCCAAATTTGTTCAGATCGAATCATTATTGTAGCCACAATGATCAATGAATTTTCAGCACTCCACTCCTCTGCAGAGTAAGTCATTATTGGGTTGATTGTTGCTGAGCTTCTTCACACGCACACTCACCTCAAACATGCTGCCTCGTGCAGTGTACGTGTGTTGTGAGAACGATGTAGATGTAGATGTCGATGACGGATGTAGCAAAAAATGTAAAGAAAACTGATGAAACATTTTAAAATTCCACATAAATCACATGTGACTGACTGAGTACGGGTATAAAGTAGAGTCGCGTTCGAAGCGACTCCGTACGTTCTTTCTCGTTTGTCTTAAAAATTAAAGTATTTTATTATAATGCATTTCGCTTTCGTCTATGCCAAAAAAACCTGCAAGAAGCTGATTCCATGATCAGCGGAGAGTCCCTTGCTGGCTTGTTGATAGCGTAAGGCAGGGATCTCTGGCCGTTTGGGGATGAAATTTCTAACGTAACGGGCTGCATTATAGTTGTGATAAATATCGTCCTGTGGAAAATGACATTTGCTCGTTCATGTGGCTGACGCGGAGTTGCTTTAATAAGCTGATCGTTGGCTTTAAGAAGCAATATGATGGGCACTTGGCCATGGACAATTAATTCAGCAGTTTACAGCTGCTTAATTAATTAATATCAGCTTAATTTCTCTATTCCCAGAGATATTTGTATCTTTTAAGATAAGCGTCTCCCCAACTCATTTCGACAGTATTTGTTCTGACAATTTAAAAAATAGTAGGCCGCCCATAACTCTCCCTATTGATCAGGCCAGTGCAGCATCTTCATCTTCCCGCTCTACTTCCCAAAATATAAACTTTCTCTATTAGTTACTTACAAGAATGCTAGAGGCTTACGTTCTCTAATTTTGTCCCATGTTATTGTGAAGCCTGGTTAAAGCCGGAAATCCTTGGATGCGGAATTTGCCACG
>CM019042.1:28296725-28336155 GCA_009664405.1 Drosophila bifasciata
TAGACCCAATCGATGGTATAACCGCGGAAACTACCGCGGAAATGACCGAATAATGGTAATAGATATAATAATAATTATAATAATTATGGCAACAATAGAAATAGAGGCCAATATAGAGGAAACTCTAGAGGTCGTGGTAATTCAAACAGAGGCCACAATAATAATAATAGCTATAACAATAATGGAGAACTGCCCAGAATGCTTCGGGAAACTCACAACAGCCCTTAGATACACAGCAATAGACAGTAAAAGGTTCATTCGATTAATCTTTGTGTAAATATATTCGTAACATTCACAAATGTAGCTACAGGCAAGAAATTAATATTTTGATAGATACTGGTGCAGATATATCCTTGTTAAAAGACAATTCTGAGACTTTTAATAATATAAACATTGACAAAAAATAAATATTCAGAATAAATCAAGGATTATTCAATCTAAAGGACTGACATCCTTGGAAATACAAACAACTAAATATATAATTCCACACAACTTCCATATTGTCGAATCAATTTCTTTACCGTGTGATGGAATTTTAGGAATAGATTTTATTAAAAATATAATTGTCAACTAGATTTCACACCTTCAAAAGATCTGCTCATAATAAGACCAGACAATCTAAACTATCCTATTTATGTTATCCGAAAAATTGAGTTAACTTCGAATGAAGATAGCATTTTAATTCCGAACCACAGTCGTAACAACTGCAAATGCATTTGTCCGTTTACTAAATACAACTAGTACCGATCAAATGATTAATATAAACAAGTTGAATTATGAACCATTAGCAAATTATGATATATCCGAAATAAATAATGAAACTAGAATTAACGATGTTATGCTAAGTTAACTAAAAATATTCCAAAACTATTTAATAAACAATTAAAAGTACTTTGTTGTAAATACACAGACATAACAACCAATAATTTTATAAGCAGAATGTCGGTACACCATATAATAATAATAAATAAGTAGAAAACAATGGAGTTATGTATAGAATGTAATTTAGTTCGTAAGGTTACGACATGAAGACCCGCCACTGTAAATCCAAGCAACATAAGCAATTAACTACACGCCCGCAGCATAGCCGACAAAGCGATGCGTGGGAATAAAGCACTCGTAAATTGAACTTCGTTTCGCACGGTTTATTTGATCGCCCTTTATCGCCGCCCACAGCTCTGGTCTGTACTGCTAATTCCGCGTCTCAAGCCTAAGTAAAGGCATTAAGCAAAACAAAAATATTTTCGAATTTTCTACATGGCGCCCGAGCAGGGACCTTGGAATTAGTTTCGTTTTTAAATAAATCGTTTCTCGACCAGAACGCTGTTCGCGAGTTAAAGCCGCGAAAAACCCGCAAGCCAACAATCGACAATCCAGAAGGAAGATCACGGAATCCACGGAAGACCACATTGAAGACCGCCATCCATACCTACAAACGAAGCAGAACATGGACATTGAGTTGCCAACGCCCAGGAAGTGGATTCATCCGACGACCAGGTAAACATTGCCGCGAAACAGCAAATAATAGCGTTTAATACCTATTGAGCTGGCGTTGGGCAGTATTGTAGCACGTTTACCTACCGTTTAACTATTCGTGATACCGGTGTAATCAGGGTATTAGAAGGCGCCAGCGACATAATTTACCGCTCTGTTTTCGCATTTGGTAGCATTATTTTGCACCTACCGCGCATTTCGTTTTGCGTTCGCCAAAACATTGACCCGCTTGCAGCGGCCAAGCCCCAATGTTCGCTCTCTTTAATGCTGCAGCATACCACCCCGGTTCTCTTAAGTTTTACGTTCGTACAGTACCCTCGTCGTAACTTTGCTCTCGCAGCCGTGGTTATCCAACTCTCTAACTGGTGTCCTTAGCTTGTCGTTTGTGACGAGAGCTGATCATCCGCTCTTATATTGTGCCAATCAAGTGAAGCATCCGTTTCGCACTTCGTTTTGGGTCGAACGCTGTTCCTGAGCAGGTATTTGTGTGCGCTTTGACATCTAATTTTTCTAGCTGTCGTATGCGCCAGAGAGCTGATCATCGCTCTTATATTGCGCCACTCCAATTAAACATCGTTCGCCACTTAGTTTTCGGGTCGACCGCTGTTTTTGGTGTTAAGTCGAGTGCGTTGCGCGCATTAAAGGCCGATTATTGGTTCGGGCTTGGTTTCAGAAACTCAGTGTGTCGAGCCAAACTTTTGGTGTTGTTGGTTGCGTACGCTTAGCTTAGCGTTGCGCGCATTGGAATTCAGACGTCCGTTTCGTAGGGGATCGAACGTAAGGTCGAGTTTGGTTCGCCGTGACAAACTCGGTTGCGTTTGTTGCGTTTTGTCTGTTCAACTGTTGCAGTCGTTGTCGCATCGAACCTAATACGTTTATACGTGGGTGTTTGAATACTTTTGCCGTACTGTCGAACATTGTTCTCATTGAACGCAGTGCATTTCCTCAGGTTATCGTCGCCTTCGCTTAGCAAGTTTGAAGTTTTAGAAGTTAGGAACAGCCAACGTTGGTAATTTAATCAACATGTCTAAAGATCATGATGAAGAAGAAGGCAACTGGGAGCGGAATGTGTGTGGAAGCACAGGCTCACAAAATTGTATGTCAGGTTGGAGAAGATAAAGCGAAGATATAAATCGAATGAGGATAGCATTTGAGGAGGGTTCAATTTCGCTGGATCATTACAAATCCAATGTCGTTTTGGAAATATTGAACTCCTATATTTGAAAAAGCAATGGCCTACAGTCGAGATCGATGTACTAGACAGATAATTCAGATAGGGCGGCGTTGGAAAAAAACGTGTGTGATCACAAAGGCTCTGTACATGTCGGCAGCGACCAACAGATCCCCTCAACCATACATGAATTCAGCACCCCCACACCACGCCAATTTGCCAAATTGAAGTTGCAAAGTTCAGCGGCAAGCATGCAGATTACAAACAGTTTATTAGTCTGTTGAAAGTTTGGTAATTCGACTTCGTTGTCCAATATAGAAGTTCAACCATCTCATATCGTGCTTGTCCGATGAAGCCTTGGGAACCGTTAAGGCGTTCCAAATGTCAGATACCAACTATCAAAGAGCGTTAGAAAGTTTGAAAGTTGTACGACAGCAAGTGCTTAATATTCTTTGAGACACTTGCCCAGTTGTTTGACATTCCTGCCGTTACCAAGCCGTCAGCGTCTGCATTGCGATCAACTATAGGCTGAAGTGTCAGCCATTCTGGAGTCGCTTTTATCGTTGGAGACGAGCGAGAGGTTGCTAACGCCATGATAATACATCTGGTGTTATCAAGGTGGACCCATACAAAAAAAAGAAAAGTATGGAGGGAGCAGCTGAACTACGATGAGCTCCCTTGCTGGTCGGATTGTGCAAAAATGTTGAACTGCCGGTACCAACACCTTTCAGCAGAGGAAAGTCATCCAAAAGCGAGAGGCAAACCAAAGTTTGACATGCCGTCGACCAAGAAAACCAGCAGATCGTCATTTTTTTTGCGCGAGGGCCGAAAAGTCGATCGACCCTGCGCGTATATTGCGGCGCCAACCATTCGATCGAAAACTGCCGGGGATTTGGGGCAATAACCCGTCTTGGAGCGTTTGAGTTCGCAAAAAGGCAACAATTATGCATTAATTGCCTCAATCTGGACATAGGGTATCTCAGTGCACATCCTCTAAGTGCAGAGTTTGTTCACAGAGGCATCACACCCTCTTGCATAGATACGCAGCTCAGAGCTCAGATTCAGAAAGTCAGGCAATAGGGGTACAATCATCGTCCCATCCTGCGCAGGTGAAGCAGGCATCCAGTGAGCCCGAGCATGTCATCCTTGCCACAGCAGTGGTAAGAGTTCGGGACTGATTTGGCCAAGTTCACTTAGCAAGAGTGTTGTTGGATTCGGGTTCACAGGTCAATTTCATGACAGAAAGTCTTGCGCAATCGCTAAGGTTGGCATTGACCCTTGCCAACATTGACCGTTGCCTGACAGTGACATCTGTAGGCAAGTCAAGCTCGGTGTCGAGGAGTGAAGTCTCGACGACAATATACTACAGGTTAAATAACCATAGTTTTGTAGCGAATTTCTGGGTTCTTAGCAGCATTACCAATCAGCAGCCTGACAGAAGTCTGCCCATTAAAGCAGTGGAAAATTCCTGCGAATGTGGGTTGGCAGATCCAGCATTCCATCGACCTCAAAGGTAGATATGCTGATTGGAGCAGACCCGTTCTTCGATCTGTTGTGCACAGGCCAAATAAAACTGGGTGAAAGGGGCACCATTGTTGCAAAACCCTTTTTAGGTTGGGTAGCTTCAGGTCTGTGTAGCAAGCTTCTGACTGGGAAGCCGCTTGCTGCGTCGCAACCTACTCACCGGAAGAAGACTCTTTGTCTCAAATGGTCGAAAGACTGTGGGTATAGATGCAACGCCAGAAGCAAAACAAATTCGGCAGAGCAGCTGGCATGCGAAGAATTTTTCAAAGCCAATGTCTGCAATTTACCGACCGGAAGGTTTCAAATACCGTTGCCTTTTAAGACAGACCCAGTATCGTTGGGGTCGTCCTTCGAGGTCGCAAAACGTCGTTTCTTATCGTTAGAGCGACGAACGTTAAGAGAGTGAACTGAGAGACATGTATCTCATTTTAATGAAAGAATATATCGAGCTCGGCCATATGTCTCCGACGAACAACGCGATTCCGCCAGGACCACATTATTTTATACCAGCACACCAGTGCGTCCTGAGGCCTGATAGCAGTTCCACCAAGCTTCGAGTCGTTTTTGACGCGTCGAGCAAGACCACGACTGGGTGGTCATTAAACGATTTACTTATGGTGGGGACCTATTATTCCGAGGGAACTTTTTTATCATTCGTTCGATTTCGGGTGAATCGGTATGCTTTAACGGCAGACGTTTCGAAAATGTATAGGCAAGTGGATGTGTCGCAAAAGACCGAAATTTCCAACTCATCGTGTGGCGAGAACATCCGGACCGATCAATTGCAAATTTTCGGTTGAACACTACAGTTACCTATAGTACTTCCGCAGCACCTTTCCTTGCCATTCGTTGTTTGCAAACGAACTCGGTGTACGCACAGAGACCCCCAAGAAGAAGGGTTCTGAGGTGATCTGCACTGATTTTTTATGTAGACGACATGCTGACGGGGAGCCGATGACGTAGACACGCTGAAGTCGATTTGCGATCAGGTGTCTAAGATTCTTGGCTCCGGAGGGTTTCAGCTTTTCGAAATGGTTTTCGAACCATCCAGAACTAGTGGATGGAAACAATGAGGAAAATCCCTATCATTTCAATGATGCCGATTCGACCAAAACGGTGGGGATGAGGTGGAGTCCAAGAACAGATACGTTCCGGTATCACTTGGAAGATAGCTTCTGGCTGAATCCGACTAAGCGCACCATTCTGTCCAATTAGTGCTCGACTGTTTTGATCCGCTGGAGCTACTTAGTCCAATCAATAACAGCAGCGAAAATTTTCCTCCAGAGGCTGTGGCGCAACTTCAGCTGGATTGGGATGAAGCCATCCCAATGTCACTGCATACAAGCTGGGAGAGGCTAAAGCTAAACTTGTGTGGTCTTGACAAAATAGCCGTGCCTCGGTACGTTATGGCCAGTAAAGGGTGCTCGTCGATTCAAGTGCATGGCTTCGCTGACGCGTCTAGTCAAGCGTATGGGTGCTGCATTTATGTGCGAGCGCTTTTCGAAGATCAAACGTACGTTCGATTGATCGCTGGGAAAGCAAGAGTAGCTCCCCTAAAACAAAGACCATCCTGAGGCTCGAATATTGCGCCGCATGTTATTGGTGCAATTTTGGGCCTACGTAAAGCAATTTTTGGAAAAGTGTTAAATCGAGAGCGTATTTTTCTGGACGGATTCAGAAATAACGTCATTGGATTAAAGCCCAACCGTCGTCACTTGCAGTATTTGTCTCAAATTGGTATACCCATGATTCAGGAGCTATGTCAGGGCATTACGTGGCGTCATGTCCCATCGCTGTCGAATCCAGCGGACTTGGCGTCTCGCGGATGCGAAGTGCCTGAGCTCCCTGGAGTCCATGTGGCTAGAAGGGTCCGAAAATTTTATGTGAGGAGCTTGAGCATTGTTGGCCAGAGAACCCGCATTTTAACATCCCAGATGATGTGAAGAACTCCGAGGGAGAAACGGTCCGCCCAGGTTCTAATTGGCGTTTGCGAACTCGTTCAAATGAAATATTTTTCTCGTTTTTTCGTCATTACCCCAAATTAGTTCGAGTTTTTGCGTATGTATACCGATTTGCTAATATCGGCAGAAAAAGGAACGTTCAGGGTGCTAACTGCAAAAGGAGTTGCAGCAATCGTCCCTAAAATTGATGGAGCTGGTTCAGCGAAGCGTCTTCTGAAAAGTTTAAGAAGCTGGAAGAAAGGGCATACGCTGCAGCCGAGCCTGCAGATTTTGGCCCCTTTTATCCAAAAAAGATCAGAGGGGCGATCGTTTACACTTATTGGGGTCGGAGGAAGGTTGCATGCTCAAGTGCCAATAGAGGCTAAGTTTCCGGTTCTACCTCCCGCCAAAGTCAATTAGTCGAACTCTATTTAAGCGAACCTGAATTTTAAAAATTATCACGCCAATGCAAAGACATTAGTAAATTTGTTGAGACAAGAGACTTGGCTAGTAAATGCAGGTCGAGAATGCACTCGCATAGTGAGAAGATGCATCCACTGTTTTTCGATACAAACCTAAATTGATGGGTCAGATTATGGGGAATCTTCCAGCAGACAGGTTTAGGGAAGGTCGTCCGTTCCGATTTGCGGGGGTAGACTTTGTGGTCCCATCAACGTCTCGCTTCGATTCGAGGTCGTCGCCGCTCAAAAATGTACACGCGGTATTTGTGTGTTTTCGCTTCGAAGCCGTCCATTTAGAGCTTGTCCCAGACCTGTCGACTAATTGTTTTCTTTTATCTCTAAAAAAGCTTCATCGCAAGACGTGGCGTTCCGCTGAGGATGTATTCCGACAACGGACCAAATTTCGGAAGCGTCAGGAAGAGGAGGTTCGAGGAGCGCAGTCCAGCCGAGGACGTTCGCGGCGGAGCAACGGATGGCGGAAGTTCATCACCCCGCGAGCACCGCACTTCGGCGGTTTATGGGAGGCGGCCGTCAAGTCAGCGAAGCCCCCGATCGTGCGGCAGGTCGCGGACGCCGCACTCACGGAGAGAGGTGAGGATCCGTGTTGGCCGAGGCCGAGGTGCATCATGAACTTCCAGGCCTTTCACTCCAGCCAGTACGGATCCAAACGACGAAGAGGTGCTTACGCCAGGCCACTTCTTGATCGGCCAGCCCCTTCGTTCGCTGCCGCAAGCAGCCAGCCGGACGGACGGAGCGGCGGTACCACCTTTACCAAGAGGTGGCAACTACTCTCCGAGCTCGAACGGCGGTTCTGGCAGGCTTGGTCGAAGGACTACGTCCACAACCTGGAGGGACGCAGCAAATGGTAAACCCCAGAGGCCAAACATCGAGGTCGGCGTCATGGCGGTGGGTCCACAAGGACCATATACGCCGCCGCAGCCGTGGATCACCGGCAGGGTCACCAGCGTCGATCGTGGGAGCAGACGGCAAGGTCAGGGTGGCAGAGCGCTGCGAACAGGAGTGGGGCGTGATTAGACGCCCAATCCATAAGCTGGCACTTTGCCGATAGGTTAAAGCCCGACTTGTGCGGTAGTTCAAAGGCGGCGGAATGTAGCAGTTACACCATAGATATATAGCCAATAATAGTCAATAAAATGAAAGTAATGAAGTTATATACGCAATGTAATGTAGTTCGTAAGGTTATGACATGAAGTCCCGCCACTGTACCATCCAAGCAACATGTTACTACACGCCCGCAGCATAGCCGACAAAGCTATGCGTGGGAATAAAGCAGTCGTAAATTGAACTTCATTTCGCACGGTTTATTTGTGATCGCCCCTTATCGCCGCCCACAGCTCTGGTCTGCCCGCGTCTCAGAAAGCCTCCAAGTAAAAGGCATCCTACATTACCAAAAATCGTTCGAAATTTCTACAGAGGTAGTAGTGCCAGCTCCGGCCAGTTCATCTTCTATACAGTTACCTTCAATGTCCTGGTGACCCGGGACATATCCAGGCTAATAGCTGCTGAGCCATCTCGTGAAGAGATTTGCGGCATTTTGCAACGGTGGCCGAGTTCGATGTAATCGCATTTTAGTGATTTGATCGCAGCTTGGCTATCACTGTAGATGTTTATATGGGTTGCCGAAAAGGCAACTGTTTGATAAATCAGAGCTTCCCAGATCGCTGTGACTTCCGCTTGGAAGACACTGCAGTGATCGGAAGCTTGAAGGAGTACCTTTATGTTTAGTTGCTCGAAGTAGATACCTCCCTACTACTTTGTTGTCCACCAGGACCTGAGTTCCCTCAAGCCAGCTATCACGGTGAGGGATATTTATTTCAAAGGGAGTTTCAGTATACTCCCTTGGAATGCAGTAGTCCGTTTTGTTGGGACGTTGTTGTTGTCGTTCAGAATGAATGAGTGTCCCATATTTTGCGATACCCATTGGTCAGAGTCCTAAGACGAATTGCTGCCATTAGTGCCTGAGCCACCGCAAGGTCAGGAACTCTGGAGGTACAGGACATCGTTTAGCGCATCAGACGGTGAGGTGCGATGCAGAAGTGCGGCAGTTCTTTGTACCTTGCCGAGCATTTTGGTGATGGACTTTTTGATAGGACCGGCCACCACACCGTGACTCCGTAGAGTAGAATTGGTCTAACTATTGTTAGATATATCCATTGGACTATACTTGGGTTAATGCCCCACCTTAGACCAATGGCTTTCTTTGCAGGTGTAGAGGGCTATCGTAGCCTTCTTGACTCTTTTCTTTGATGTTTTGGTTCCAGTTGAGCTTGCTGTCAATTACCAACCCCAGGTAAATAGCACTATCGCTGAAGGATAGCCTGCATTCGTTAAGCATAGGAGGGTTAAGGGGAGGAATCTTTTATTTACGTGAAAAATAAAGCAAGTTCCGTTTCAAGGGATTTACTCCCAGTCCACGCCGATTTTGTCCAGTCTGACAATTTTGCGAGATTTGCAGACATTAGGTCGCAGAGCGTTTTGAGGGAATTTTCCCGGAGAATATTTAGCACCAACGTCATCGCGTATGCCACCTTTTACTGCCCCCATCCAGGTCACACAGAATCTTGTTGACTGCTATGTTCCATAGAAGGAGAGACAGAACCCCCACCCTGCGGTGTGCCTCTGTTGACATACCTTGACTGGAGTGGACGACCCCATCGACGACGTCACCGTCCTGCATATGATCAATTGATCGATAAGCGTCGTCAAGCATTCTCCGTCCACCCACAGGCTCGTCAGATCTTTTCGTGATAGATCTTGGCATGACGTTATTGCAGGCTCCCTCGAAATCGAGAAAGGCAATTAGGGAATATTTCCTTTGAATAAAGGGATTTTTTCCACCGAAGTGATTACTTCGTGAAGTGCCGTTTCTGTGGATTTACCTTTCCTGTAGGCATGTTGTGCGTCTGACAGCATCTTTGGATTTATCGTAGTCCTTAGATGTAGCCCGACTAGTCTCTCAAATGTCTTGAGAAGAAAGGACGACAGACTGATTGGTCTGAAGTCCTTTGCGGTGGAGACGAGGCTTTTCCGCTTTGGGAATAAAAGACAAATCTTTGCCTTTAAGCCATGCGTCAGGGAATTTTCCTACTATGAGTATCTTGGAAAATATACTTGAAGCCAGTTGGTTGCCATGTTTCCTGCCTTTTTGTAGTTGGGCTGGGATAATCATGTCGGGGCCTGGTGATTTAAACGGGTAGAAGCTGTTTACTGCCCAGCTGATGTTCCGTTTGAGACGATGTGTGCCATCGAGGTGACCGAGCCCACTTTAGCTGAAATGGGGGCTCAGTAATGGTTGTACATCGGGGAAGTGAGTGTTTAGTAAAGATGAAGGGACTCTCACTGGAGCTGGTCCACGTACCATCGTTACGTTTGAGGTATCCACTGAGGTGGTAGTTTTTGAGAGGATCTTACGCAGCCTTGCTGCCTCCGATGTTTCCTTTATTTCTGTGCAAAATTTTTTGCCACGAGGCTCTTTTTTTTTCTTTTTTTGTTTATTTTTTGTAGAGGGCTGGGGACTATGCTTGTAGTCTTCCCCAGTGTACCTTCTCGTTGGCGCTTTTGGCTCTGTTGAAGAGAGCCCTGCTACTCTTACGTAGGATATCTATTTGTTTTGGCCACCATGGGGGTTTCTTTTTTTCCCCTCGGGTTTTGGTGCAGGGGGCATGCTGCCTTGAACGACTTGTTGCATGCTTCCGTGAATGTGTCCTCTAGACGGCGTCATCTTTAGGTCCGGGCATCTTGGTGATGGGGAGCAGTTCCTCCATTTTTTACTATATCTATCTCAGTTGGCTTTCCTGGGATTGATAGTCAATTGGTTTTGGGCACTCGAGTCGTATTATTGTCTCGATGTACCTGTGGTCAGAGAAGGAATGGCCTTCTAGGACTTTCCAGCTCTCGATTAAGTCTGACATTTTTAGAGACACTATAGTGAGGTCAATGACCTCCTGTCGGTTCTTTATAATGAATGTGGGGTCGTTACCCTGATTAAAAATTACCATATTTAGAGTCAGGATGCTTATAAAGTGACTCACCCCTCGCATTTGTCCGACTGAGCTCTCCCATTGTGTGTGGTGAGCGTTGGTATCACGCAACCTATTGAAAGGCCTATGCCCGAACTTTCGCTATCGCTGGTTAGCGCAGGTAAATGTTCTCCTGGAGGATCCGCTTTCCTCGTGCGCCATGTAAGGACGACACAAAACATCAGGTTTGTCCCTTTGCAGCTAGGCTTACTGCCGTGCTGTCGCCGTTTCTAAAGTTATGGAGCAGAAAGATGTTGGGGGCTTTCTAGCAGTATACAGGTGTGCGAATTTTCATTCGTTTTGAGCAGCGAAGAGTTTATACTCCTTCGTCGCTAATCCACAGACCTGTCTCCCTACTACCCAAGGCTCCCTCGATTAGGACTGGGACTAGGGCAGCTGCTGCTGCTTTACAGTGGTGGAGATTGATTTGTAGAACCCTTAGGGTCATCATCAAGTTTCGCCACCACTGTAACGTCGGCGCGTCGGTGTCGTAGACGATGTCGTCGTCCTTCCGACACATAGCCTCAAAGTCATGCATAAGCATGGAGTCCGGATGAGTAGCCGCCCTGCTCCGGCTTCAGCTCGCAGTCAGGTGTGCTTTGATTTCCGAGGCGGTGTCCTGCTCGACTGGGTTGTCGACGGAACGCCTCGGCCGCTGCATCCGATCGAATTTTACACCTTTATGCTGACTAAGCTAAAGTTCAAAGTTCGCCTCTATCTGCCTTCGATCGGGGCGACTTTGTTGAGGATGACTACCGCTTGCTTTGTGGGGCCTGTCGTCGTCTCAACCTTCACTACCTTCCAGTCGAGGCAAGAAGGAGTGGGTTGTATCTCTGCAACATTTTCAGGATGCAGGCTATAATCTTGATAGAGCCGTGATACCACCCCATATACTTACAGACGGGTGGGGGCCTCTGATTCCAGCAACTCGAAGCGGCGGTTGACGAGTGCCGCATCCACCCACTTCCATTTTGCTCCTAGGAATCTTGGCGTCCTCGCTGCTCTTTGTCCGGGACGCCTATTAACGTCCTTTGGCAATCTGCGCAAACGAGACACTAAGGCGGAGCGTTTTGGGTCGGCCCCTTGAGGAGTCCCTGCGAGCGGGATTCCGGTTTCCTCCGTCGCTGCGGCCAACGTTCAGAACTATTTTCCCTCGGGGAACAAGGCGGTGCTTCTCGGCACTGCGATGATCAACATTTGCCACCGAGGGACAAATTCTGCGCCTGCGCTCTAATCGACTCTCGGGGTCCGGGAGGCAACGTTCATTACGGAACGCTCCTTAATATCATTCAACTACCATTCCGCCTTATTCAGGCCCAAGTTTCAGCCTTAATCATACTGTAGCAGCTCAGTCCAAGAAGTTCTGTGATTTTTCCATTCGCTCCCTCTGGTTACGCCGAGCGTACAGTTAAACGCCACGGGACTACGTCCCACAGAGATAGCCGGCAATCTTCCTTCATATCCGATCCATGAACGCGCTGCGAGACATGCCGAACCTGCCATTAGCAGACCCTACGTTTTATGAAAGCTCACAGATAATGCCCTGGATCGGAGCCGATCTCCTTCCGTCCGTATTGGTTTATTCCCGGCTCCGCGTTCCGTTATATATGTATATATATTCGGACAGGAAACTATCTTCTTTTGGGTTCCATCCTCTTTCGCCAGCGCTGTTCTTGACCAGATTGGCTCCTCTCAACTTCTTTATTCCCCACGTCCAATTACTACCGTTTTTCAAATTCCGTTCACATTTGTGTTTTGGGAGGTGGAGTGTTTACCTAAATTAAGGTAATTAAATAAAATAAAGGACACCTTTTCGAAAGCCAGTGCAGTGCAGCATATGTGCATTCAAGAACGCAAGAGCGGACCCGCAGCGTGGTAATTACATACATCGCTACATGCACCCCACACATATATAAATACATCGGCCTGGCGCATAATAAAATTAAAGTGTTTTTAGCTCAGTTTCTCCGCAATGAGAATTTCCATACAGAGAGACGTTCATTTCCATAGAGCAGCCGCAATATATTTGATCCGTGAATATTTAGATCTCGATCAAAAAATAACAGAGGCACAGGTCCAGAAAATACCACGCTAATTATTATCTCCCATACCACGGTAATTCCGCGCATATCCACTACATTTACGAAAATTTCCGCGATTGGAACGGTTCAACGCGTCCAGCAACTTCTGCGAACGGTTACCTAAGATAAATGGACGTTCAATTCCGTAAAAATGAGATTCTGACGGCTTCCGGAGTGCATTTCCATAGCCTATTTCACATTTTTTTCATTTGCCAATTCGTTGCCGAGAGCACGTCAAAGACCCTATGTTGTTAACTGGAAGGCGACGTCAGACGAGTTCTTCGGTATCACGAACACCGACAAACAAAACAAATAAATTCAAGCCGCCGAATAATCCAAAAATACAAATTGTAACGTTTGACCCCGCGGGGTGGTTAGCCCCATACAAGGGTCCATTATTTTCATGCAGGAAATCTGGTTGCAAGAGTTTTAGGGCCCATTATCGTGCTTTGTGATTTTTAGGTTTTCCACCGCGTAAAATGAACGTCCAAAGATAATAATTTCGGACGCAATCCTGAGTGGAAAATATTATTTTGCACACCGATTTTTCTGGAAATCGATGCGGAGAGCGCCGCAAACAATATTTTTTTAAATATTGCTGGAAGGTGTCAGACGAGTTCTTCTTTGTTCGGCGTGTATTCACGCTCGAGTCATTGTTTGGGAACCTCGATCCAGGCCCCAAATAATGAAGTCGGTTTTGCGGGTTGTTAGCCCCATTCATCGTCCGGTCCGTTTTCATGCAGGAAACAGTGGGTTTCTCTTCTTTTGCGTATTTACGAACATCTGCCTTCTGTTGTTGTACCAGCCCTGCCTAAGTTTTTGCAACGTTCCGTCAATCCGACTTCAGAATTCCAACTTCGCAGCCACAGCTATGCGCGTGGGCGTACGTAGTATGCCAACGGATGACTCCGACAAAAAGGCGTGTACAGTGCAGCGACCTCTCCACGCCGGCTCGACGCGCCTCTTCCGCCTCGGGAACTACCAAAACTCAGAGGATCCCGTGAAAACCGTCTCACTTCCTCGGTTAGAGCTGTGCGGTGCAGTGCTCCTTTCCGAAATGGCGACGGCTATCCTGCCAAGCATTCCGACAAAAGATCCTCACGCTAATACTGGACCGATTCGGACTATTGTGCTGGCCTGGTTGAGCAAGCCTCGCTTGCTACCGACTACCTTTGTGGCCAATCGAGTAAATCAAGATAGCCTGTGACTACCGACACCAAGAATTTTGCCTTGCGTTCGGTCCGAACATAACCCCGCTGACTTCGCGAGTCGGGGCGTATCGTTACCAGAACTGGTGGGTAACCACCTCTGGTGGCATGGACCAGCTTGGCTGCAATCTCCACGTGAATGCAGTGGCCACCTCGCCAACGAAGCTCCACCTATGACCTCCTAGAGCAGCGGGCCGTTAAAGTCCATTTTGAACCGGCCCTCCCTAATCCCTTTTTCCTGGAGCAAAACATCAGTCCATCCGTCTGCAGAAGGCTTACCGAGGGCGGGCGTATGCCCTGCGACATCGAGGTGTTGCCGGAAGGTTACGTCCGCACGCAGGCTAATTTCCAATTTATTTACGGGAATAATAAGCGGAGCAGGTTGTCTCCTAGAGGCTATAGCGCCGGGACTTCCCCAAGAATGGCGATCCGAAGGCCTGAGTGGAAAACGTCCCGCTTGCCAAACCGATGGGTTCCTATCCTGAACCTGGTCCCCCTTCGAAACCGATAAGGAAAACACCGGATCCTTGACCAAATCCAGATCAATATGTCTGCCTGTTTTTGCCTCGCGTCGACGCACAAAGCCGAGCTTTCCATGGCGGTAGTCAAGCTGATAACTCGGGGTCTGCAAAATATGCCCCTACAAGAAGCTCCTACAGACCCAACTAATGGGTGATCTCCCAACAGACCGATCTGTTTCTCCAGACCATTTACCCGGTCCCGGTGGGACTACGCCGGTCCTTTCGACAAAGAGGTTCCTCGATACCGGAAATCGACGCCTGGATCACCAAGGGTTGGTGTGTGCGTATTTGTTCGCTCCGTCCACGAAGGCCATTCACGAACCCACTTCCGTCCAAACCACCGAGAAGTTTCTGGCAGCTTTCGCTCGTTCCGGTCTCGACGGAGTCCTGTCCGCAGCGTAGTTTCATTCCGACAATGGCAAAACTGAGTCGTGGGAGCAGAAACTGTGATTGTCTCGGGAGAACCATCGGCATTCCAGGCTTCGGTCACTGCCAGAGACCATGGATAGCCATCAACTCCACACATGGGAGGCAGCCGTGCTTGAACGGTGTAAAGAGAGGGCAAAAGCCTTTCTAAAGTCAAAGTGCCTACTGAAAGTATATTTGAAGGAGCTCCCGCCACCACACGCTTGCATCGGGGTAACTCAGCTCCCAGCGTACCGACATCCGCGACAGCGGAGGAGTCCGGTTCCTCCCGTCGCTCCGGCCAACGTTCAGAACTATTTTGCCTCGGGAACAAGAGCGGTGCTTCTCGGCACTGCGATGATCAACATTTGCCACCGAGGGACAAATTTCCGTGCCCGCGCTCTAATCGACTTGGGGTCTGAGGCAACGTTCATTACGGAATGTCTCTTTGATATCATTCAACTACCATTCCGCCTTATTCAGGCCCAAGTTTCAGGCCTTAATCATACTGTAGCAGCTCAGTCCAAGAAGTTGGTGATTTTTCCATTTCGCTCCCTGGTTACGCTGAGCGTACAGTTAAACGCCACGGCCTACGTCCCAGTTGTAGAGACGCCGTACCTTCCGCATCCGATCCCGCAGAACGCGCTGGCAGAGACTTGCCGAACTCCGCCATTAGCAGACCTCTACGTTTTATGAGAGCTCACAGATAGACGTTCTGATCGGAGCGATCTCCTTCCGTCCGTGGTTAAGCGGCTCACAGGACATCTGTGGCCTCTCGGCAGGAAATCATCTTTTGGGTGGGTGCTTACCGGTCCACGCCGCGCTGTACCTGACCAGATTGCATGCATCCTTTCCTACCTGAATTTCCCACGTCCGCGACGCTCCGTTGTAGACAAACTTCTCACAAAGTTTTGGAGGTGGAGGATCTACCTATCAAAGGGTAGTAGGAGAGTCGGACTCCTTTTGCGAAAGCCGGCCTGTTCGAACCACGTCAAGAACGTCAAGCGGGAAGTACGTGGTAACACTGCCGTTTCGTGACCCTGCTCATTGTGGGTCAGGCCTGGGGCATTCAAGGTCCATTGCTCTAGCTCAGTTTTCTCCGAAAATGGGAATCCGGCTAAAGAGAAACGTTCCATTTTCACGAGCAGTATAACTCGGTGATCCGTGAATATTTAGATCTCGACCATAGGACAGAGGTTTCGTCCATCAATGATTCCGCCAATTATTATCTCCCGCACCATGCGGTAATCAAGCCGGAGAGAACTACTTCGAAAGTCCGCGTGGTATTCAACGCGTCCACCCTTTCTGCGAACGGTACGACCTTGAACGATCTGCTTCATGCTGGTCGGTCCTCCTCCAATTTAACCATCCAAATCCTAAAGTGGCGCTATTTCCGATACGTCTTCAACGCCGACATTACAAAGATGTATCGCCAGATTTTGTACATCCGACGCACACCCCTTCCAGCGAATCTTATTCCGGAACCAGGCGGGTGAGATTCGGGATTATGAGCTGAAAACCGTGACTTTTTGAGTCAATTGCGCCCGGTTTTAGCCATCCGGGTCCTGCAACAGCTTGCCGACGACATCCAGTCGCGATTTCCAAGGGCAAGTCACATTGTGCGGCAATTCATGTACGTCGACGACGTCCTAGCCGGAGCAGACTCCGTCAAGGAGTGCTCAGCTGGCAATTCACGAATTGCAAGCTGCCCTCAGCTCCGCAGGTTTTCCACTGCGTAAATGGACGTCCAATAAAAGGAGATTTGGACGGTCTTCAAATGACCACCTCCGCACACCGATTTTCTGGAAATCGATGCCGAGAGCACGGCAAGACCCTCGGAGTTAGCTGGAAGGCGACGTCAGACGAGTTCTTTTGCATTCCTCCCCGTGTTCAGGCTATCCTTCGAAGTTCATCACGGCAGGCCCCGCGGGGTGGCGGTAGCGATCGTCCGGTCCAAGATTTTCGAAAATCTGGTTTAGAGAATAAGGATGGGACGAACATCTGCAGCGTTGTACCAGCGCTGGCTGGACGTGCAGAGTTACTACGCTGCACTCCCCGGAACCGAATTCCAAGATGGATTTGCAGCCCACGGTGGCATATGTTTCTGCGTCGGCGAAGGCATACGGTGCGGCGATCTTGCGTCCCATCATATCACGGTGCATCTGCTATCAGCAAAACACAGAGTTGCTCCCGTAAACCGTCTCCGCTTCCTCGGTTGAGGTGCGGTGCAGTGCTTTCCGAAATGGCGACGGCTATCCTGCCAAAAAACATGCCGACAAAAGTCCTCAATACTACTACTGACCGATTCGACTATTGTGCTGGCCTGGTTGAGCAAACCCGCTTGCCACTGGACTACCTTTGTGGCCAATCAGGTGACCAAGATAGCTCAGTTATCGGACACATGAATTAGGCTCATGTTCGGTCCGAACAAAACCCCGCTGATAGCCAAAGTCGATGAGTATCGTTACCGGAACTGGTGGTAACCCACCTCTGGTGGCTTGGACCAGCTTGGTTGCAATCCCACGGGAACACTGGCCAGCCTGCCAACGAAGCTCCAACCATGACTCCAGAGCAGCGGGGCCGTGAAGGTCAATTTTTGCCGGCCCTCCCCAAGATTTCTTGGAGCGCTTCTCCCAACTTGAGAAGGCTCTTCTTCGAGGGCGGGGCGTACGGTTTTATTCAGTGTTTTTATTCAGTGTTGCCGGAAGGTAACAACACCCGCACGCTTTGGGCACTGGTGTTAACGAAGCAACGAAATTAACGACGCGGGAGCAGACTCTTATCCTAGAGGCTCAGCGCCGGGACTTTCCCCAAGAATTTTCACTGCTTGAGTGGTAAACGTCCCGTGCCAAGTTCGAGCTTTATTTTGAACCTGAACCCTTTCTAGACCGACATGGGATCATGAGATCCTGTGGGCCGGATCACAGCGTCACAAGATTTGAAGTATGACGAGCGTCATCCAAATCATCCTTTTCCTACAGTAGCCGCCTGTCTCGCCTGCTGGCGATTTTCTTACGCACACAAAATTTCTCCATGGCGGTAGTCAATTGATGACTCGCCTCATCCGCGGCAAATATTGGATTCCGCGAATCCGAACCTGATGAAGGGGGTGGTGAATTCCTGCAAAATATGCATCATCCACAAAAAAGAAGCTACAGACCCAACTGATGGGTGATCTCCCAACAGAACCGATCTTCTTCTCCAGACCATTTACCCATACCGGTATTGACTACGCCGGTCCTTTCGATATAAGGAACTATACCGGAGGCGGTGCCTAATCACCAAGGGTTATGTGTGCGTATTTGTCTGCTTTCCACGAGGCCATTCACTTGGAGGCCACTTCCGACCTGACCACCGAGAAGTTTCTGGCAGCTTTCGCCCTACTAAGGTTGCTCGACGAGGCTGTCCGCAGCGTAATATTCCGACAATGGCAAACTTCTGGAGCCGAAACTATACTTTCTGAGACTTCTAGCGGCCTTCCGGTGATTCGGTCACTGGAAGCATATAGCCACCAGCGAATTGCGTGGCGTTTCATCCCGCCAGGAGCTCCACACATGGGAGGCCCGGTGTGGGAAGCCTGTGTAAAGAGTTTCAAACACTCTTTACAAACCACGGCTACTCTGAAAAGTATACTCTTGAGGATTTCCGACGCTCCCTTCGCTAAGATTCAGCGTGCCTTCACCGCAGCCAATCTCACCGATGTCCGAAAGTCGACGGATTGCTGGCCCTCACCCGCACTCTTTATCGGAGGACCGCTAATGGCGACCGCGCGTGAAATAAAGGGGAAACCTCCCAGCCGATGATTAACGGTGGCAGCATTTAAAGGCTCCCTCAACCAGCAGTTCTGCTACATAGAGATGGAAGGATGAGTACCTCAAGGAACTCACAACGCAAATAAGTGGCAGAGACGGATATGCTAAATCTCCAGATCGGCGATTTGGTTATCATAAAGGAAGATAACCTGCCTTCCAACGACTGGCGACCGGGAGAGTACAGTCCGTGTATCCCGGCGCCGACAACAGGGTCCGTGTGGTAGACATCCTTACCGCCCGCGGGGTGCTCAAACCCGGTCGCTAAAGTCGTTCTCCCTTCCAGGAGCCCTCATCCTCTAGTAACAACAGTAACGGAAGCGTCCGGTGCCTAGTCCGAAAAAGGGCCTGTCCTCGTCCACCGTTCCACCCCTGCTTCTGTTGTTGTTTTGTTTTCGTCTCCAGAACGCCCTCGTGCATTCTTGCCAACTGTACGGCGAGAGAGTGCCTTCGTCACCTGTTCCTATCACGAACCAATGCGGCTCCCCGCTTCTTTTCCATAACAGCTGTTTTTTCCTCCAGATTAAGATGCTCCCCCATTAACCTTCGGGACACCCACACCTCAGGGAGCAGAGACGGCACGAACGCTTCCTACAGCCGCCGTGTTCGTCCCGAAGCCATCCACATGGACTGCCGCAGCTTCCTCAAGCTGAAAGGCGTACAAGAGGCCTGAGCTGTGTTGGCGAACAGGTATTGCCAGAACCGTTTGTTATTCCATCAGCACTCCGGCAAGCGATTGCCGAAGTGGCGGCCGGTTACAGGTGTTGCCACAAAAGCCACCCACGTTACTCCCACATGCGACCGTCAGCGTCCACAGCTCGCTCGGAGTCCCCCTGTCCGGTGCGAGTTCCGTCTCCAGCTCCTGTGTCCCGAGCCGCTCGCCGCCCCCGGATTCCCATCGGACGCGCAAAGGCAGGGGTCCGCCAGCCGTCGAGAGCCCGCTCAGAGTCGTCGGCGGCTCCGGGTCCGTCTACCGCTCCAGTGCCCCGAGCTGATCGCCGCCCCATCGTTAGGCCTGGCGCCATCGGTCGACACGCTGCTCCAGCACCAGGAGCATCAACTTTCTCCTGACGGGCAGGTGGTCGTGCAATATGGGACAAAAAGACCCGCGAGATGACGGCGCTCATCGACCCGTGCACGCCGGTGAGCTGCCATTGACGCATCCTTGGCCACCGACCTGAAGTTGCCCAGCACACGCATCGGCGCTGAGAAGGCCGCCACCGCCATCATCCGCGCCAGGACAGGCGAGGTTCAATTGGACGTGGTCCTCGTAAGATGGAGCCCCCTTGCCGGCGCGTCCGCACACCGCTGCGACCTTTGAGCGAGGCGACTCGAGGCCAGGTTCGACGACATCCGCCTTGCCAATGAGCAATTTCATCGTCCGTCTACCATCTCTCGTGTTGGGAGCAGACGTCTACCCGAAAGTGATCCAACCCGGGTTCCTCGCGCGAGAGACGGCCTTCCGGTGGCCCGTAAAAGCACGGTCTTTGGATGGATAGTGTCCGGGGCCTGCACGCTCCCGTAGGATGGGATGTTGCAGTCCTGCAAGGAGGGGAGGATGTTGAGGGCAGCAGCGCTGGCGGGAGGTAACAGCGCGCTGTTAGCTCGCGCGCGCTTCTCGTGGTGTTCCGCGCTCGCGCTCTTGAGCGCGGTCGACTCGGCTCTTCACCTTGGGCTCCAGCCGTAGGCCTGGCTGAGCTGGCATTCGCTCTACATAGACGAACTCAGCCGCAACACCCAACACCAGCCCCATTTGTGCACCCCGTTTTACATTGAAATAAATATAAGCCATATTAAATTGACGCCCTGATCGTTTTACTGGGAAGACTGCCGGGATATCCACCCTCCTACAAACAAAGAAACCTTTGTGTTTTTGTGACCTACAGTGTATGAAGAAAGCCATTGGTTTGTCAGGTTACTCGGATATCATACAGTGGTCCAGAACTACTGTATGGACCCATTTATGTATCCGAGGACACAGTGTAGTGATTGTTTATCGTAAAAAATATATCAAAAGTTCCTGGTGCAAAACACATCTGGTAAAATAGACGTGCTGCATGGTTTCCGAATTTTGTTGATAAAATATCTAGAATCTCGAACGTTTTAGTTACCAGTCGATGGTAGAACGGAAACATTTTAAATTTAGTCAATTAGAAGATAATGTCTTTAGATTGAGTTTGAAGAGATCGTGATCAAAACGACAATTCCGAGTTTATCTGTTGTATATGCGCAATGACGGGTAGAATATCAAACACAGCTTCTATGACTAGTTGTAAACTACACGTATTTGACGACGTTTTTCTTTAATACGAGAAGAGGTGCCAAGATAGTGTGTCCGGCGCACCAAGCCCCTGTTCCATCCGACCCTAGCTTGGCTGAGGAAATTAGCATTAGCACAGTCGACCGTCTCTAGCGACGATACTTCCTTCCTCCTGGGGCTGATGAGAACTGATCGCAGGGTTTGACCGCAGATCGTGCGTCGAGTGCTGCGTAAAATTTGTCGTCCGTTGGTCCAACTGAAGGCCTTCCCTCCAATCATGCCAACTACAAGCCATGAGGCAACGGAAGCAGCCAATCCAGGATTGACCCAAATGTCACAGGCGTTGACGGATGCCATGGCTCAAATCGGGTTGTTGTCTCGCTATGACCAAAATGACGCAGACAATGGAAGTAGGTTTCCAACGTATGTCAAGTCAAGCGGTACCACCGCCGATAACCGCGGCTGGACCAGTCCAACCCAGAGGGGAAACCCAAACTTTTTGAACAGTTGTTCAAATAACCCTCGAGAGTCTATACATGTCCAAATGAGTCAGGCTAACGAGTCTATCGTCTCAGCAACCCCATGGGGATCGCGTAAACAGATAGCGGGACTACGACCAGATAGGATTGGACAAATAATCGCAGGGGTGGAAAAGTCCATTTTCCGGAAATTCGTCTGGGCGACGGTTGAAGATTTTATATATCGGATAGAAGCCCCTGACCAAGCAGACCTTTAGAAGAAAACCTTGATCTTGCTGCCAGAAACGCCATTTATGTTCTTCAAGGCAGTGCGAGCGAGTGGTTTGGAGATACCCATAAAAGCGTACCTCCGTGAACTGGCCTCAGTTAAGTTCAGCCCCAAAATTCGTTTTAGAAATGGGGCGGACCGATTTAGAAATTCGTACAGCAATAGTGCAAAGAAAGCAAAAGCAATGGGAACGAACCATTCGCTGACGCTTTCGATGAAGCCATCGTCGTTTTGGCAGACAAACTAGTCAGCCCCATGTCCGAGATGGCATTGCTGGAAGTCCTGAAGTCGAATCCAACACGAAATCTTGTATATTCCGATTCTGTCGGTCGCGCAATTGCGAAACATAGTGCGTACTCGCGAACGATTTTGCAGTTTCAGGGCTAAGTCCAGCGTCGGCGCTGAACTCTAAGCGTATCCCCATTCGACGACAGGTGCATGAAATTGTCGTACAGAAAGACAATGAGGAGGAACCCGATGTCGATGTAATAGAACAGCACGATATAGCAGCAGTTACCCTTTCCTGTTGGAACTGTGGTGCTTAGGCATCGGTATCAAGATTGCGTAGGGATCGAACCGTTTTTGCTACGGCTGTGGCAGACGAGATACGTACAAACAGTCGTGTCCTAGGTGTAACGATCCAAAAACTCAGTAAGCCGTGCACAGTCGACAGGTGCACGAAACCAAAACCAAACAGTTCGAAAGCAACGAACACCAATTGATGGAAGTTTCTGACAGTTTTATTGCTCCCTGATTTACCTAAGGCTCCCCAGACGTTCCTTCAACGAACTTGTAGGTTACCCCCAGATTTGAAAACCCCAATTTAGCCGACCCGATCTGTAAGCGATTGCTCCAATATCGCCAGAACTTCAAAAACGAGCGCAAATATATTGGCGTCAGTCGTTAATGTGTCAAAAGGACTGGCGACCCTATGCGCAAGTAACCGTAATGGGAAGGACACTCAGTGGACTTATGGACACGGGTGCATCCATTAGCTGCATAAGGGAACGTTTGCAACCGATCTAATTCGGGATCAGACACCGTTCAAGTCTGTGAGAACAGCAGTACGTTCGGCAGATGGCCAGAGTCATCCAATAACTGGCAAAATCACGACTGATGTATGCTTTCAGCGACAGATTAAATCATTCAAATTGTTCATAGTCCCATCCTTGTCACAAGACTTATATCTGGGCATAGATTTTGGTCCAGCTTTAATTTGCTACCTGCGTTTCTAGCCAACCAAGCGTCAAGTTCCGCGATTGCAAGTGTGTCATTTGATAGTATGTTGCACGTGCGCTTGTCAGAGCAGCAGCAAGAGCAGTTGGCGAAAACGGTCAGCTTTCCCTCCTTTGCGAACATGGTCTTGGGAAAACGAGCTGGTTGTCGCAACGATATTGACGTGGGCTCTAAGGCAATCAAGCAGCGACATTATTCGGTGTGTCTCCAGCCGTGGAAAACCTGATGTACCTCGAGATAGACCGAATACTAGCTCTTGGGGTAATCGAAGAGTCAAATAGCGCATGGTCGTCACCCGTGGTTCTCGTTCGTAAACCTGCAAAGGTACGATTGTGCATTGACAGTAGGAAACTCAACGAAGTCACCATAAAGAACGCCTATCCTATGCCACTTATCGATGGTATACTTAGTCGTCTCCCTCGAGCGGAGTTCATCTCAAGTATTGACTTGAAAGATGCCTATTGGCAAATTCCGTAAGAAGTGAGCGCGCGTGAAAAACGGCGTTTACTATTCCTGGGCGACCGTTGTATCAGTACACGGTGATGCCCTTTTGATTGTGCAATGCACTTCAAACGATGTCCAAACTGATGGACAAAGTCATACCGCCATCGTTACGGAACGAGATATTCATTTACCTTGACGATTTGTTGGTAGTCTCAGAATCGTTTGAGCAACATATTCAAGTCCTCACTAGCTTGTCCGCCAGATTACGAGAAGCTGGTCTCGACCATTAACGTGGAGAAATCCAAGTTTTGCTTAAAGGAGGTCAAATACCTGGGTCATGTGATAGGCAACGGAACTATCCAGACAGATGCTGAGAAGGTCCAAGCGATTCGGCAGTTTCCGAAAAACTTTCATAAAAAACTATCGCTGCACCTATCTCCGATACGCTCAAGACCCGGCGAAAATTTGAATGGACCGAAGAGGCACAGAACGCGTTCGAGTCCTTAAAAAGAAAAATTTGTGGCGCTCCCGTGTTTGCATAGCCCCGACTTCACAATCCTGTTTTCAATCCATTGCGATGCGAGCCATACCGGTGTTGGCGGCGTCTTGATGCAAACGGATGAAAAATGGCAACGAGGTACCCATTGCCTTTATGTCGCGCAAGTTAAACCAATGTCAACGCAATTATTCCGTGACAGAAAAAGAGTGTTTGGCAGCGGTAATGTGTGTCAAGAAGTTCAGAGCCTATGTGGAAGGGCATCATTTTTCCATTATTACCGATCATGCATCGCTAAAATGGCTGATGTCCCAAGCTGATTTAAGCTCGAGGCTTGCTCGATGGGCGCTAAAACTGCAGGGTTTCTCTTTTAAGATCTTTCATAGAAAAAAGGAAGTCATAATATTGTACCGGATGCATTGTCACGAGTGCATACCGAGGACCTATCGTGTATTGGCATTGATAGTCTCGTGGACCTTAAATCTGACGCATTTAACTCGGCCGAGTACCAAGAACTCATCTGGAAAATCCAGGCTAATTCAGGTCGGTTACCCGATATAAAGGTAGTGGATAATATTCTTTATCGTCGCGCGGAGCACGCCGTTGGCGATAAAATGAGCGACGACATGTGTTGGAAACTTTGGGTCCCCGCCTCTCTGGTGACCGAGGTGCTTCAGCAAGGCCACGAACACCCATTATCGGCACACAGTGGGATAAATAAGACGTTAGGAGCGAATTCGACGTTTCTATAATTGGCCAAACTTAGTGGGCGATGTGAAGAACTTCGTCAATAGTTGCGAGATGTGCAAATGTTGTAAACATCCCAATCATCCTCTTCGTCCGCGAATGGGCAAAGCAGGAGAGACCCAACGATTGTTACAAAAGCTGTACGTGGATTTTTAGGCCCGTACCCACGAAGTCGATCGGGGAATATAGGCATATATGTAGTGCTAGATCACTTCTCGAAGTTTCCGTTTCTTAAGGTGGTAAAAATTAACGGCGGAAGCAGTGATTCCATTCATGGAGGAAGACCTTTCCATTGCTTTGGAGTACCAGAAGTGATAGTGTCGGATAATGGTGTCCAGGTCAAATCGCACAAGTTCAAGGACCTGTTAGAGAAATACCAAATTCGACACAAATGAATGCGTCCGAGCGTGTAAATCGTTCCGTACTCGCCGCTATCAAAGCCTACATTAAGCCCGACCAATCCAATTGGGACGAACAGCTTAGCTTCGATCGCTTGTGCGTTGCGATCCAGTGTACATGCCGCCGTCAAAAGTAGCCCCTACCGCGTTGCTTTTCGGCCAAAATATGGTAACTAGTGGTTCCACGTATCAACTCTTAAGAAACTTAAACCTGTTGGAAGATCGATCTGTTGTGTTCGATCGGGATGACTCCTTTGAGTTGATTAGGAAGACAGCGGCGGAAGCAATGCAAAAGCAACATGTGCGCAATGAAAATACCTATAACCTCCGAAGTCGAGAAGTCAACTTCCAAGTCGGTCAAGAGGTCTATAGACGAAACTTCGAACAGAGTAGTTTCACCAAGGGTTTTAATGCGAAAACTGGCTCCTTCTTTTCGAAAAAGCTCGAATTAAGAGAAGGCTAGGGAACATGCGCTTCTATGAATTAGAAGATTGTCAAGGTCGATTTATTGGTAAATATCACGCAAAAGATATAAAACAGTGACTGTAACGAAAGGTTCTACTGAGGATGGCCATAGCACTACACGCGTGGATCACGCTTTGGTTGGAAAATCCCCCAAAGTTTGATTTTAGTGGGGGTGTAATATTCGACGCTTGTCGCATTGACCTTTGAATTATAAACGGTTATTGGGATATTACCGCCTAAAAACTAGCCATGAACCAATTTTGGTTATTGATCATGGAAGCTTTTTATAAAGCTTATAATCATATGGTTTGCGAGGATGTGGCAACGCTGTCCTAGTTGACCATTATCTTTTTGCATTACAATTTATTGGCAATTGCTGTGGCTGCAATCTGTATAACAGGAGCAGCATCCAGGAGAGTACGAAAGAAAAGAAAAAAACGTGGGCTACTGTACCACGTAGTACAGGCATCGACCTCTTTCTCCTCGTGGCCGTCAGCGTGAACGCAAGTGAATCAAGTTGTCAATCTGATCCAGTGCCCTTGTACCGCGCCAAGGTCAAATGCATTCGTATTGCAAAGTGCAGCGCCACAAATATAAATCGTAACTAAGTGGTTAGTTATCGCCACAAAACCCTCATCAGCCCAACCAAAACCGTCTGGAGAAAGACCTGTGCAATAATCTTATTCTTTTGTGAAAGTAGTGGTGCAATTCCATTTGGGTAATTATCAACCGAGCTATGGCCGAACAGTTGAATAGCCTCCCTCTTTCCGTGTTTAGGATTCGCACCACTAATCCCGGCCTGGGAGCCCCCGATCTACGCCCGTGTGTGCATAACTCTGACCTAGGGTGCTACACGCATAACGAGGTTGAGCGGCCGCCGCCACCCAGCAGCTCGGCTGGACGGACAGCCCCGCTGATACTTTGAAAGCCCTCCCGTAGGGGTATACAGTACCCTGGTGAATGGAGGCTTTTCCTCGGTGATGCAACCATAAGGGTTTCTCAGTCCTCTTACTGGTGGTATGTTCGGACTTGTGGATGGACTTCCCAAGAACCAAACGCGTCGAAGAGAATATAACCTCCAAGCCGGCGCCTCAGGTCATTGCCCTCGCGTCTCGACGCCTTTATGAAGCCTAATGTAAATCGGCAAACCTAACCTGAGACAGCGTTTCGTGATCAGGAGGATGTACCAAATCCCTTCATGGGTCCAGCAGTTGGTTTAGTTAAAATCGTAGTGATGTACTTTAGACGCTGTGTGAACCCCTTTTGCTTCAATGTGGATAAAAAATAGAGTAATTGAGTAAAAGTGAAATGGATAATCTTGCCACGTTTAGAAAACGATAAATTGAATTTGCAAGAGAGTTCAGTCCCAGGTCTAAGTGTATTTGATTTATTTCGGGAACCTCCTACTAAAAACATTATCATTCACAGAGACATACCAACACCTTAACCTTCATCTACACATTCATCTAACCATTCATCTACTTATCATCTACTCATCAAATAACCTCACAGCGACCACAAGGAAAGATCTTTCTGCGTGGAGCAACATAAAAACATGATCGTAATTGATATCGAGCCATGAAAGAAAAAGTGAAGGTGGTAGTTTGTCTGCCTTGTGTTGGTCTTCCACCATAACCGAGTTTTCCCCAAATACAAATATGCACCATGCGACTAGTTTTCATATGACCGTCTGTCAGAGAAATCATTGTTTTCTATTTCATAAATTGAAGTTCTTCGTTTTACTCGGACGTCAGCAAATGAACGTTACCCAATAATCTCTATTTCCAATCCGTAATATTAGTTATGCTTCACCTTAATCATTAATCCTCATACTCATACATACCTAGCATTTAACCTCATTGAAAATATTTACTCTTAGCCCTATATTTTTATACCACCCAAAACAAAAACGAAACGAAAACTAAAACAAAACCATAATTATGTCCGCCCACTATTATACCATCTTCTATATATATGATTTACCCTATTTCCACGCCATATGCGTTGTATGATATAAGTACCTAAGTATTGGATTGCCACTTCGCGAATGTCTGATTATGAATTTCCTAAATAAATTAAGTTTGTATTATGAAACAAGGCTAAGTAATTTCGGAAGGAGCCATGCAGTGTCTGCTAATAGAGATGTGAGTCACCGTGGTCGTTTTGGGGGATCCTTGACCATAGGTGGCCCTAAGGATCATGGTAGGGTGGGCGTTCTCGCACTTATGCGATAAGCAGCCAACAATGACTTGACTAGTGATATCGATGACCCTTCTTCTTCCCCTCCTTCCTCCTTTGCTACCCTTGGCTGACCTTGCCCCCTAGGCTCCCCTATCCCGACTCCTGTTCCCGTTCCCCTACTCGTACGCGAATTTTATAAATTCTTAAAATTGATTGAGCACTAGAGTGGTGGTGTCTTATCCGTTTATTCAACACCCCGCCGACCAGAGACAAAAGCCGAAGCCAGCGCGTACCTAGCCTCCAGTCTAGATTTTCATCTGCTCACCTCCCCTGTACGCGTTGTATGCTACAAGGAATTGCCAAAACCTTGGCCAAGGTCAAAAGACATTGTTACTGGAAAGGTATGACTCGTGATATAACAGAGTACATTCAGGAATGTCAGAACTGTCAAAAAGCAAAAAACAACAACAAATATTAAGACCCTTTAACAATTACTGAAAACCCCGATGAAGGCTTTTGACAGAGTGATAGTGGATACAATTGGTCCACTACCATAGTCAGAAAAAAAGGCAATGAATATGCAGTCACGCTCATATGTGACTTAACTAAAAAATTTAGTTGCTATACAGTTGCAACAGCAATATTGAATCATTTATTCTCAAGTACGGTCCAATGAAGACGTTCATTTCGGACATGGGAACGGAATATAAAAATTCAATTATAAATGATTTGTGCAAATATTTAAAATAAAAGAATATAACATCAACTGCATATCATCATCAAACTGTTGGAACAATAGAAAGAAGCCACAGAACATTTAACGAATATATACGATCCTATATATCAGTGAATAAAACTGATTGGGACGTATGGCTTCAATATTTTGTTTATACAACCCCCTATGGCACATAATTATTGTCCATATGAGTTAGTATTTGGTAAGACTGGTAATCTACCAAAAGTACTTTAACAGCATAAGTAATATAGAACCTATCTATAACATAGAAGATTACGCTAAGGAAAGTAGGTATAGATTAGAAGTAGCATACAAAAGAGAAAGAAATATGCTTGAATTAAATAAACAGAAAAAATAAGGAATTATATCTAATATATAAAAATAAGTCGGGTTTTCTTATTGACGTAATAACTCCAGAACGCACGAACCGATTTCCACGGTTTTGCATTCGTTGGAAAGGTCTCGGCTCCGTGAGAATGATAGCAAAAGAAAATTTACGAAAATTTTAATAGAAAAGCGGGAAAATGTATTTGTATTATCTACTATATACTAAATAGAGCGCCATCTATGATACATAGCATGTACTACAAACCAATATTTTAAGTAGGCGCCGGTGCGTAATACATTGCTTGACAGCTACTCATTATTCTCTGCTCAGTTAATTTCATGTGACAAACCGGGATTGTGTTCACTGTGAAAATAAATTTTAAAAAAAAAGTTATTCGTTTCCTCATATTTCTATTGGAAACCCAAATCAATCACGTGTATTGTGAACAGGCATTTGTCTTTAAGGTGGTAAGTTGAACTGTGTAAATTATGTCGATCGTGCATTTGAGGTTGAATTCACCACTCTGTCCACAGTCCAAAATGCCTTTAAGACGACGTTCGAACATCGGTCTCCCGCACAAGACATGCAAGCCAGCAACAAGTGTATTTACAGAACTTAATAGAAAGACAAAAACATAATAAGAGAACAATAAGAGTAAAATTGTTGATGCAATGCAAGCTCATTGTTTGGGATGAGTGCACAATGGCACATAAGAAATCACTTGAAGCACTTAACTTCACACTGAAGGATCTTCGGCGAAATAATAATATCTTTGGGGCTTGATGATATTATTGGCAGGCGATTTCAGGCAGACGTTGCCAGTAATTCCCCGTGGAACGCCTGCAGATGAACTGAATGCTTGCCTGAAGGCATCACGAATATCAAGAATAATGATGTACAAGCACTAAATTTCACAATGCAATCAAAAATCGCTGGCGATTTGGCGACATACAAATCCGTTGATTCAATAACAAATCCCGATGATGATGTTGTAAATTATCCAACGGAGTTTTGAACTCTCTGGAGCTACCAGGATTTCCACCACATAACTTGCAACTCAAAGTTGGTACAGTTATTTATGACATTGCGTCATTTGAATCCACCGCGACTTTGCAACGGTACTCGACTTTCGGTAAAAAGACTAATGCCGAATTTGATTGAGGGAACCATTATTAACGGAAAGTACGCAGGTGAAAATGTATGTATTCCTCGAATACCAATGATTCCGACTAATCTTCCGCTTGAGTTCAAACGATTGCAATTTCCAGTTCGCCTTGCGTTCGCAATGACAATTAACAAGTCGCAAGGCAAATCGCTTAGTGTTTGCGGGATAAATTTAGAAAATCATTGTTTTTCACATGGGCAGTTATACGTTGCGTGTTCACGAGTTGGGAAACCATCCGCTTTGTTTGTGTTAACGTCAGACCAAAAACTAAAATGTGGTTTACCAAAGAGCACTTCAATGAAACGGATAATTTGCGAACACTCATAACGCTTCGATTCAGTATTTACTTTGGATTCACTTTCATTTACTTAGAGAAGTTCAACTAAATAACACTTCATTTTTGTAATCGAAATGAAATTTTTCCTTTTCAAATATAAAACAAACAAAAATTGTTCTTCATCTTTTAATCCCCAAACGAAATTTTACATAAAACGAAGGTATCTGGTGGCGAAACGGAGTTCGCCGGGTTTGCTAGTGATTTAATAAAAACTAGGAACATAATTCTATCAATAGGAGATCAAGTTTTACTAAGAAATGAAGTAGGCCATAAGCTAGATTTTAAATACACAGGGCCCTATAGAGTTGAAAAAATAGAAGATAATGATAATATAGTTATTTCCGGAAATAAGAGTAAAAAACAAACAGTTCATAAAGATACGTTAAAAAATTTTAATTCATAATAGACACAGAAAATAAATTTTAAATTTATGTGCAAATATTTACGTAAGACTCTCTCTCTCCCAATTATGCTTATAAAACAAAATATGTATGAAGCCGCTCCGCTGCTGGCGTAACCGGCAGCGTAGCTATGCGGTCTTAGCCATAAGAATATATCGGATAAAACAATCAAAAAACCAAAGTCAAACGGCAAAGACGTGCCAGTGTTTTATTACACGGTATATGTCTTTACAGATTACACCTAAACTTATATATTCATGCATGAATTTTATAAAATTTTCTTTCAATTTAATATTTTTACTTAGTTTTCTTTTCTAAGCTGTAAAATCGCGCCATGGTTTGTGCCTTTGAATCACCAAGATCCTTTTCTTTTTAAAAGGTACTAGCAAAACCCGGCGAACTCCGTTTCGCCACCAGATGGCTTTGTTTTATGTAACATTTCGTTTGGTGATTAAAAGATGATGAAGAACAAATTTTTGACACCAGATGGCTTTGTTTTATGTAACATTTCGTTTGGTGATTAAAAAAGATGAAGAACAATTTTTGTTTGTTTTATATTTGAAAAGGAAGAATTTTATTTCATTTCACAACAGTAATGAATTCATTTCGATTACAAAAATGAAGTATTATTTAGTTGAACTTCTCTAAGTAAATGAAAGTGAATCCAAAGTAAATACTGAATCGAAGCGTTATGCGTGTTCGCAAATTATCCGTTTCATTGAAGTGCTCTTTTGGTAAAACCACATTTTTAGTTTTTGGTCTGACGTTAACACAAACAAAGTGGATGATTTCCCAACTCGTGAACACGCAACGTATAACCGCCCATGCCAAAAACAATGATTTTCTAAATTTATCCCGCAAAACTAAGCGATTTGCCTTGCGACTTGTTAATTGTCATTGCGAACGCAAGGCGAACTGAAATTGCAATCGTTTGAAGTCAAACGGAAGATTAGTCGGAATCATTCGTATTCGAGGAATACATAAATTTTCACCTGCGTACTTTCCAATTATGGTTGCCTCAATCAAATTCGGTATAAGTCTTTTTACCGAAAGTCAAGTACCGTTGCAAAGTCGCGGTGGATTCAAATTACGAAATATCATAATAACTGTACCCAACTTTGAGTTGCAACTGGTAACTGGTAACTCCAGAGAGTTCAAAACCCGTTGGATAATTTACTACATCATCGGGATTTGTTATGGATTATGGATTGAATTGTGAAATTCAGTGCGTGTACATCATTATTATTTTGCGGCAAGAATTGCTCGTTGACTTAACCAAGCATAATTTTGATAAGTCTCACTAATGTTTGGGAAAACATTTTCAATAAGAGCCAATTGAGAGTCTACAAATCGGCAAAAAGTCGTTGGTAAGAGTAATTAATCCAGATGTCGCATCAACTGGGACTTTTCCATTTCCGAACAGCTAACAATTGTTTGGAAAATTGTGCAGCACTTTGATCATTTTGAAGTTGAACTCTCATATTAGTGGTTAGCGATAATGTTTTACGTTATTCCATAAAGGTGATGCCTTCAGGCAAAGCATTCAATTCATCTGCAGGCATTCCACGGGGAATTACTGGCAACATCTGCCTGAAATCGCCTGCCAATAATATAATCAAGCCGCCAAAGATGTTGTTATTTCGCCGAAGATCCTTCAGTGTGAAGTTAAGTGCTTCAAGTGATTTCTTATGTGCCAGTGTGCACTCATTCCAAACAATGAGCTTGCATTGCATCAACAATTTTCCCATTGCACTGATCGGGAAATATTGCATGTTGGAGTATCAATTTTTGTTTAAATTGAGTGGCAACTTAAGCGCAGAATGTGCAGTACGACCGCCATCTAGAAGAGTCGCCGCAATTCCAGATGATGCTAACGCCAAAGCTATGTCACATCTTGATCGAATAGTGGCCAAAATCAATGAAATCACAAATGTTTTCCCAGTTCCTCCAGGTGCGTCCAGGAAGAATAGACCTCCAGTATTATTATTCACAGCATTATTAGCGTGAAAAAATGCTTCCAACTGTTCAATAATTGGTCTCTTTAACTGTTGTGTTCCCTGTATATTGCACCGCACATTCAGCTGATCCACCATCGACGAAATGAAATATATTTGCAGAAATTGTTGCGGTTCATCTGGTGTTTGCACCATTGAACCATGCAATTGATATATTTGTCCTTGTATCTGTAATTGCAAACAATCAATTGTTGAAGAATACGGTGTAACTTCTAATCGTGTGATGGTGTAGTGTGTGGTGTATATGTTGTTGTTGCGTGTTGCAATTCATTGTGTTGGTTTTTTTTTTTTCATGGATACGCCATGGTGGGTGGAAATCTTCCTGAAGATACCAATGGCCCGTGCCATTGGCATGCACGATTCCTTGCTCAAGTCAAGGCCTACGTACTAAAACCACCCCCACACAACAAACACACCTCCACCCCGCGGGATCACTGTTAGGTATTGCTTCGGGGGGGGGGGCCTATTCTAGGCCGCTACGTTACGCTCTTTTTTCGCATCGTCTCAGGTCATCCTGGATGCGCTTAATGAGACGGTACACATACATTCTGTTTTCGTCCGATGCTGTTGTGAACTCTACAAGCGACTCCGGCGGAGGGACACTTCCCGTCCATGCTGCGTATCTGCTACAGCTGTAGAGGACATGCTCCGGATCTTCAACTGCGGTTGGGCACGTAGGGCAGTAGGGGCTCGTATCGTGCTTGTACTTGAACAAGTACCCGCGATATCCACCGTGTCCTGTAAGAAACTGGGTAGTGTGGTAGTCCACCATGCTTCTGCTGCTGTCGGTCCCTCCCTGACCTTGCCGATCAGCTTGTGCGTTCATCTCCCTTTGCTGCTCCGGTTCCACCTTTCCTGCCATATTTCTATGGAGCGTTGTCTTTTTCTCCGCTTTGGATGGCATCGGAGCCGTTTACGCCGTCCTCTTCCGAGTGCCTTCTATATATAGCCTCCATCTCCCTGGCCAGTATGTCCACTGGTAACATTCCCGCCAATACGAGTGCTGCATCCTCGGACACGGTCCTAAATCCGGATATTACCCTCAGAGGGCGGCTAGCCTGTACGGTGCAGCCAGCTTCCTCCCTCAGGCTCTTGTTGTGGACTACCGCTGCCGCCCACACTGGCGCTGCGTAGAGCAAGATGGACGACACTACGCTTGCCATAAGCCTTCGTCGTCCAGGCTTGGGGCCACCTACGTTCGGCAGTATGCGAGAGAGGGCTCCCTGCATCCTCGCTGCTTTTTGGCCGGCATACTCCACATGTGAGCGGAAGCTTAGACGGTTATCCAGCATCACGCCCAAGTATTTTAACGCGTCTTGAGACTTTATTAGGTCCGTTCCTACTCTCACTGTGGCATACCCAGGGTCTTCCTGCTCGTGATCAAGATCGCTTCTGTCTTGTGACTGGCCAGATCCAGACCAGCTTCTCGCATCCAATTGGCAATTGCTTCGATTGCTGTGTTGGCTGCGGACTCGATTCCTTGATCTCCTTGGCTACAACGACTAGTGCCAGGTCGTCGGCGAAGCCGATTAGCTGGCATCCCACTGGTAGCTGCAGTCTAAGTACACTGTCATACATTAGATTCCACAGGAGTGGTCCAAGAACCGATCCTTGCGGGACTCCTGCCGTGACCTCGTACTCCGTCTCTCCTTGATCCGTCTCGTAGCCTAGCACCCTATCTGAGAGGTAGCTGGAGATAATTTTAAGCAGGTACCCTGGTACTCCGATCTGGCGCAGTGCAGACTCAATCTTGGCCCAGCTGGCCGAGTTGAAGGCATTTCTGATGTCCAGCGTCACTACTGCGCAGTACTCCTTGGTACCCCACCTCCATCTTTTCCCTTCTATGGCTTTCGTGGCTATGTTGACCACCGCCATAATGGCGTCCACTGTCGACCGAGCTTTCCGGAAGCCGTACTGTGCCTCGGGGAGAGCCTCTGTCTCATCTACGAACACTAGGAGCCTGTTGTAGAGAATTCTCTCCAGCAGCTTTCCTACTGTGTCCAGCAGGCAGATTGGCCGGTACCCAGACGGTTCGTCTGCGGCTTGTTGCCTTTTAGGCAGCAGGATGAGGCGTTGCCGCTTCCACCGCTTTTGGGAAGCATCCCTCACTCAGACAGTTGTTGAACACGTCAACGAAAAGTTCAGGGCGAATGGCCACTGCGAGCTTTAGGCCCTGTTGGGAATTCCATCTGGCCCTGGCGCTTTCCTGTCCCCGACTCTCCTCGTAGCTTCGGTTACCTCCCTGATGGACACTGGGTCGTAGGGAGCCTCCTCCTGGGCTTGGTATGATCCTTCCCTCTGTGGATGCCTGGGGAACAGTGCCGTCACTATGGTTCTCATCAACTCGGGGCATGTGGGTGTTGGTGCGCTTACTCCTCTGATCCTCTTGGTGACCATTTTGTATGCAGTGCCCCACGGATCTACGTCCGCTTCATCGCAGATGCGGCGGAAGTTGTCCATCTTGCTCCTTTTGATGGCCACTTTCAGATCCTGTTTTGCCATGCGGAATTCGGCTTGCCTATTTTCGAAGTCCTGGCGGCCTCTCGCTCGTTGGGCGCGTCTTTCGCTCTGAGGCAGGCGCTCCTGCACTCGGCAATCTCCTGGGTCCACCAGCAGTAGGGTGTTCCCCGTAGGGACGGCTTCCTCTTTGGCATTGACACGTTGCATGCGTCGACGATCCGCTGCGTCAACTCCCTTGCTGCGTACTCCGCTGAGTTGCCAGTTGGACTCCACTCGCATTGCCTTAGTGAATTCGAGAAGGATGCGACATCCAGAAGGCTATCTTTCCATTTTGGCCCCGTTAGTTTCGGCTTCCTGAGTCCTCTGTCGGGTCGTCCGAAATGGTTCGAAATGGATCGCCTCAGATCGGATGTTGGTCTCTCTACTGCCCATTCTACGGCCCAGGCATTGAAATCCTCCTGCTATCACGAAGGGTGCCTTCCCTCGAGAGTCTTCCGCAATGCTTTCCAGCAAGGCTTGAAACCGTGGCAGCTCCCAACTCGGCGGTGCGTAGCAGCTGTAGAAGGTTACGCCGCCGAGTCTGGCCCGCACGAAACCCTCTCTGGAAGCGTCGGTATCCGGGGGCGGGGTACGCACGCCCAAATCGCGGCTTTCCTACACCGGCTCTGCACCCATCCAATGCCTGGTACGGGTTTGTAGGGTTCACATACCAGGACTACGTCTGGTCTCCTCTCCCTGGTGTCCTGGCTCATGAGTGCATGGGCCGCTTCGCAATGGTTGAGGTTTATTTGTGTGCACCTCATGCTAGTCGTTTAGCTAGTGCCTTCTTGAAGAGAGGACACCTGCCACTCCCTGCGACATGCCTCCGCCCTCCGTTCTTGCCCTTGCAGAGCATGCACTGGGGGTCCTGTTCACAATCCTTTGCGAGGTGATCCTCCTACCGCACCTACGGCACATCTTAGACCGATCTGTCTCTGCTCCTGCACTGCCTGGCCATGTGTCCAAACTCCATGCATCTGAAGCATTTTGTGAGATTCACCTGTTCTCTAAGCCTGCCTCTAACCCAGCCAACCTTAAGCGCGCCTATTTTGAGCCCTGCGGGCGTCCTCTGTCGGAAGTCTAATAGTCGCTATCTGCGTCTGTCCGTACCCCTTCCTGAGGCTTATGTCGTCTAGAGCCACATTTGGCAGCTGGACTTGGGACAAGATGGCCGCCCGTATCTCCTCCTGGTGGTTACCTCGTCCAAATCACTGCACTCTATGATGACTCGCTGTTGAATCGTGCGGACACCTGCTACCTCTCCAAGCGACTCGCCGACCAGATTCTGGAAGGACGAGGTTTCCTCTCCAGACTTGTTAAGCTGGAGGAGGAGTTGCCCTTCTGGGTACGGCGAATTTTGCCACCGCTTCGCCTAGTCCCTGGAGCTTCTCATCCAGCTTTTTGAGCTTACGCAGAATCTCTGCGTAGCTACTCGGGTCTTTCGCCTCTATGATGATGGCATCGGGGCGTGCCCTCTCGGTCAGCACCCGAGGTAGGCTTTTCTTTGTCCTCGTCCTTCGTCGTTTTTTTTCCACTCCGTGTGTTTGGTGGAGGTGCCGTTGGAGTCTCCATGGTGGCTGCTTCGGGTGTCTTCGTGTCGGCTCCGACTGAGCAGGTTCCTGTCTGGGTAACAGCCCCTTTACTCTCTTGTTGCCTGGGTTTTACGATCAGCTGCTTCCTCTTCGTTTCCACCGCTGACCGGAACAACGGCGAGGTTTGAGATGACTGGGTGTGTGCGTATGACCGCCTCGCCTTGTCATCGTGGAGCTGGATAGCCACGAGCTCGTAGATCGCACGGATGCTCTCTATAGAGTCCCTCATTGGCTGGTGGATGGACCGCCTTTTCCGTCCTCCAGCATTTCCACTAGGTTTGCGATCTCCTGGCCAAGTTCGCGTAGCGCTGTGCTGCTCTGCTCTTTTGTGTACTCGCTCCCGTTTGAGTCCTTTCTTGTACTCCTCCACCAGTTGTCCCAGCTGGTCAACTTCCGCCGGTGATCTTACCAGTCTTGCACTCTTTGCGAATGCCTTTTTCTGCCTCCGTTTCTGTGTGTGTGTGTGGTGTTAAAATTTGTCCATGCTGTTGGGTCCCAACTCCCGGGTCGTTGTTCCACTTCGTTCGTGCAGTCGCGTTGTTGATCCCATGGTTATCTTTGCAAGCAGTGAGGCCATGCTGGGGTTGACTCTCGCCTTCACGGGGTCGAGAGTTCAGAGCCGGATCCGCGCTAGTCGGGAGCCTTGCTCAACCGAGCCTGCACCACCAACTTAATGGCGACGAAAAGGAAGCGTGTCCAGGAGAATTGCTCGTTTTTAACGGGACGGGGCGGCCTCAGCATTAGCCCAGAAGCCATTTCGGCAGGATATCACTCCGCTTACTGAGGTTCCGGAATACTGACGCCGTCAGCCCAAAAAACGTCGATCCATGTAGTTTTCTTCAGTGTCCAATCCCCAGGGGTCTTTACTGGTCTCGACCCTGGTCGCCTTCTCGTGTCCGCAGACGCGCCGCGGGTCGGTCGCGCCTGCCCGGGGGATACCTGGCTCCATGCCAAAGGTCACGAGTTGCATTTGCATTTACTGCTTCAGAGAGGAATCGACCTGATCGCTGCCGGGTTAGCGGTAATCAGTATCTTTCCGCCTGCTAGAGGCACCTCTCGAGCTGTTTTAGTGCTCTCCCCGTGTCTTTTTAGTCGCCTCTTACGACAAACTGCTGACATGCTGTGGTGGTATTCTAAGACCCGCTCACCACACGGGGTATTGTGTTGCGTGGAGTGATTGGTTATGTGTGTTGCATCTTTTTACCTTGCAAGTCGGCATGGAAGCCGCCTTCTCGAATAATAATATTAGCTCCAAGCGAAGTCATACGAATGCAATTATTGTATTCAAGGATGTGTTGAAGAAAATGGCTGGAATCAGGGATCCACTTCCATCGAACAATGGTTTCAGTAGCGTGGTGGTGTAAGTAATGGATCCAGTTTGACTTTTCATTTGCGCAGCACAATCCAGCCGTTTCTCTTTTTGAACTTTAACGCATTGCAATGTCGGCATATAGTCGTCATTGGTCCAATATCTAAAATTTCATCACCACTGTAGTTCGCAGTGGGATCATATTGGAATGCCAAGCGATTGTATGATGCCACGATCTTCGTGTCCTCACGCGCTGTCCCAATCGGGAATTTTCTTATTATATTTTGTCTTTCTTCGCTTAAGTTCTGTGAATACACTTGCTGGCTTGCATGTCTTCTGCGGCGGCCGATATATTCGCACTTCGTCCTTAGGCATTTTTGGACTGTGGACAGAGTGGTGAATTTAACCTCAAATGCACGATCCACATACTACACAGTTCAACTTACCACCTTAAAGACAAATGCCTGCTTGCTGAAATTGAATAAAAATTTTCACAATACACGTGATTGATTTGATGGTTTCCAATTGAAATGTGAGGAAACGAATAACTTTATTTTTTAATTTCGTTTTTACAGTGAACACAATACCGGTTTGTCACATGAAATTAACTGAGCAGAGAACAATGAGTAGCTGTCAAACAATGTATCACGCACCGGCGCCTACTTAAAATATTGGTGTGTAGTACATGCTATGTATCAGAGATGGCGCTGTATGTAGTATATAGTAGATAATACAAATACATTTTCCCGCTTTTCTGTTAAAATTTTTCGTGAATCGGTTCGTGCGTTCTGGAATTATAGCGTCAAAAGGAAAACCCGACTTATTTTTATGTAGTAGATTTTCACCACATACCTTCCATTCTCATCTCTCCTAGGGGTTTCTAAGAAATGCCTTTCACAAACATCTTCTTCCACGTCATTATCTTCGGTTTCCATTTCCCAAAAACGCTCTAAGTCGCCAACTTCAATTGTTGTCGCCACGATCAAATTGTCAGCTTTTGACTTGGTGCAACCGGATATGATCAACCGAACTCATTAAATTGAACAAGTAGTCCATCTATGTTAACTACTCCGTCTTTTACAATATGGGTATAAAACTCTACCCAGATTATTACATCTACCCTACTTGGTTTATTAAAGTCAGTGTCTGCTAACACATAATCTTTCCATTTAGATTTGTCAATATTGAAAGACTTTATTGGTAAAGTTTTCATAAGTTTCGAGAGAATAATAGCTTCAAAATTAAGCGGTTTTCTATCAGCATTGCATTTTATCGAAAAGTAACTTTATACTTTGAAGTGCAAGAGTCTGTAGATGACACTCCATTTACTTCGATATTTACTCTTTTTCGCGCTAGGTTTAAAGTTTTCGCTGCTTCATCGGAAATTATGGTACATTGCGACCCACAATCAATAAGAGCT